>JANCRA010000109.1:0-600000 GCA_024362935.1 Setophaga petechia | reverse complement strand
CAGCACTGCCACATCCACCACCAAACCAGGTCCCTGAGCTCCACATCCACATGTCTTTCCAACATTTCCCCAGGAAATGGGACTCAGCCACCTTCCCCAGCTGGCTCTCTCATCAGCTGTGACCTGCAGAAAGACAGCAACCTCCAGAATAACCCAAAACCCCCCAAAATAACACTAAAATTGGGGTTTCAGATGAGGATTCCCTCTCAGAGGGAGGTACCTTTCCATTAACTGAAGAGGGAGCACAGCTCACCTTGATTGTCTGATTCAAATGTGCAGGAGCCCAAAGAGTTAAATTAATAGTGAGAGGAGACCCAAAAGAGAAAATCTCAATCAGTGAAGATCTCAACCCCTTCCCAAGGAGATCTGAGTAGGATAATTTGGATACTACAGGGGATTTTTGAGGAGCACAGTGGGGAAAATGGTGTGAACTGCCTGGTCTTCCCCTGCTCAAGCCCTGTTGTGTCCAGTGTGTTTGTGCCAGGGCAGGTGAGAGGAGCAGAGCCCTGGGTGCCAGGGAATGAATGCAGGATGGCCTCGGAGCTGAGGTCTCTTGGAAAGGGCCACAAGATGTCACTGCTGCTTTCACGAAGGCTCCTTCCACTTTGGCACTGAAACTTTACTGAAGCAATTGCTGAGGAAGGCAGCAAATGCAACGCACAGACAATTTAGGGCCATTTAGAAATGTTTAGTAAGACTATTCTCCTGCATTAATCCTGAAAATGTCCTTTTATGCTGCTAAGGAGATTTAGTATAAAATCCTTGAATCAGTGTTTTTAATTTTTAAAGTTCCCAGCCCATCCCTGTGCATGGACTGTGTATTCCTTGCAGTTTAAGGCCATGAAGCTCATATACAAATAATGATTTCCCCCTGCATCTCTTTATTGATGGTATGCTTACATGACAGTGAATGTCCAGGATATGTCACATGAGAACAAGGGCCAGGGTTGGTGTGACCCAGCACAGGGTTCTGGGAGCACAGGGAGGCTGTGGGAAGTCACACCCTGATGCTGACCTGGACCAGAGTGACATCTGGAAGCACCCATGGGACCAACAGGCAGCCAGCAGCACCCAGAGCCTGCCTTTGTCACTCCTTCTGCTCCTCCAAAGATAAAAGCATCCTCACTGCAAAAAGCAAATGCTGGTGGCCCAAAGAGCCTTTGCTCATGGTTGTTTTAAATCCAGCTGTTTACAGCAGGTGGCATTAAAAACTCATCAGTCACCACAGCAACCCTGGCAGTGCCACCATCCCTGCCTGAGTAAAACAGGAGCTGAGAGGACAAATGCTGCTTCTGAAAAGTCTCTTGGATCACCCAAATCTCCTCTCTGTAGCTGTGGGAGAGAGCTCCACCTCATCACCCCAAGCCCTGAGCTCAGCACAGCCCCAGCCTCCCTGGAGCAGTGGGATCCTGCACTAGGGAATTTCTGCTCTGAGCTCCCTGCAAGCTGCACCCTCAAACTCCCAGCTGAGCTTTCTACTCTGTTTTGAAACTCAAGCTTATGCTCCAGGTGTGGAGCTTGGCTCTCCAGTTATACACACAAGAGCTGACAGATGGTACAAAACCTCCACTCCAGTATTTTTAAAACACAGGGTTTTTTGGTGGGCTTTTTTTTTTCTGTTTGTTTGTTCATTTTAATTCCTGTCAACCTGTGCAGGGGAGGTGGCATTGTTCAAAATGGTGCAGAAAGGGACCAAGTGCTCCATAAAACCATCTGCTCCCTCTCTGGGAAGGAAGAGGCTGAGAAAGAGCTCTCAGTCCCCTGGCAGCTTAAAGCTGGGAAAAGGCAGCACCTACTGGGGACAAACTTTTCAAACCTGCAAGTATGACAAACTGGCAAGCCTCACAAGCCAGCCTGGCTGCAGCTCCTGGGCAAAGCTGAAGAGATGGAAGTAATAAGGCAATCAGAGGACAGGAGTGCATTCAATGCTCACATTCAGTGCTGACCATCCATTGGTAAGTGCTTGCAATTTGACCAAATCAGCTTTCTTTGTTAGGGCTCTTCACTTAAAATCACAGTGTGATTTTAATACCTCATTGCTATTCAACATTTTCATCAATAGCCTGAAAGGAAAAGCAGGGCTGATGAACCATGCAAGGAGCATGGAACTGGCAGAGGAGGGCAGGATTTGGACAGGGCTGAGCTTTGAAATATTGCTGGGCCTGCTCAAACAAAGTGAATTTCAAAGTGCCAGGTCTGTTGGAAAATAGCATGTAGACAACAAATTATGGATTCTGTTAGGAGCCATAAAATAGAAGTAAATCAACACAGACCTCCAGTGTGATGATGCAGGGAATGTAATAATTTAGATGTACACACAGGAGAGCTTTGAATAGGGAGCTGATTGTGCCTCTATAGGAATATTCAGCAGGTTGATATTACACTTTCAGTTTTTATCTACTTTAGTAAAGACAGTAAAAATTAGAGAGGCAGAGTGGGGAAAAAAACTAACTTGAGAAAACACCTAAAAGTGAGAGAACCTGCAGAGTTCAATGGAAGCAATTGATTAACAGAAAAAACAAACTAAATTCTGTATAAAGACCAAAGAAAAAAAAAAAGGCTTTGTGTCTCTTCAATCAGTAAGATAATAGTGCAACAAATATTTTGGACTGGATATTAAAACCAGAAAAAATCAGATCAGAATCATGGGGTATAAACCATTGATAATAAGAAATTAACCATTGATGCAACATTCCAGTTGGATATTTTCACTGAATATCAGATGACCTTCTCTAAGAAAGATTTTGCCAATCACAAATGGATGATTTTTAGAGGTTCACCCATTTCTGATTTTGTCTGCATCTGCTGGTTAAGAAGTTGATAAATTTTTCATTTAGCAGCAGTAGCAATCTTTCCTGCCATCACACAGAGATCCAGATTGGTGCTGGTGACAGATTACCTTTCAGAAGACCCTTGATCTCCCTCATTTCTGCTGCAGGTTTCTGGAGATGCAACACTGAAGTGAGTGTCCCACTGGAACACTTCCACCCTAAAATGCTGAACCTGGTACCCAAATCAGTTGGAAAAGACATTTTTTCCCTCATGCAGCAACCAACCAGCTGGAAAATTGCTTCCTTACAGTGCTGCAGAAAAGCTGATTGATGCCAAAGGACAAGGAATATCCCTGGAGACCCTACAGGAGGTTCCAGCTCTGATACACTGGAGAAGTGCCAGAATTTGTCAGCAGAGTAACCTGGGATCAGGTATCTCAGCATGGGAGGGTTTCTGTTGACTTCAGTGGAGCCACAGCTTTAAATGCTGCTGGCTTTTCTCTCGTGGCTCTCTGGGGCACAGGCTCTGGGTAAATCATCATTGCAAACTGGTCTTATTCAGTAACTCTTCCAGGTACATTCTCTGACTCTCAGCAAACAGAAAATCTGGGACTGGGCTAGTGTCTGCTTTGGGGTGAGTGGCTGGGACATTATACACTGATTTTCCTTCTCATTGGATTCCTACAGATGGAAAAGAACAAGTATACTTCATTGCATCTCACAGTAAAACTGAATTATTTGCTGCTTTCAGCCACCTCAACTTCAGCAAGGTGAATTAAACAGTGACACTTAAAAGCAAAATGATTCAATGGAGAATTCTGATTTTGGCCTGACCATCCTGTGGGCATGGCAAGGTGCTAGCAGGGCCTCTCTCATGCTGCTCCCTCTGTGGCTGATCTGTTGGGCAGATTGAAAATCCAAATCCAAAGAATCTGCCAAGAGATGCCAGAGTGTGTTAAATCCAAGGCTGGTCCCAAGTGGAAGAGGGAAATCCCTGTGGTTACATCAGCTCACTCATCTCAGTGCTGCACAAGTCATGCTCTGACCTGGGGATCACTGGGAGGGTGATAAAGGAGGAAAAACCACTTGGAAATATTGCAGATAAATGAAAAAGTGCTTCAGAATATTAAGTAACCTAAGAATTCAGGTTTACTAATTTACCTATTAACTTCTCCACTTGTCATATCTATGGTGTGGTAAAAGTGGAGCAGGACCTGGCCCTCAGTGGAGCCATGCACTCAGCTGATGGAGGACTGCAATAGAGCAGTCAAAAAATAGGAAAAAATCATTTATATGTTCATTTCAAGCAGTCCTCAGAGACTTAAAAACAAAATAATAGAAAAGCAAACACCAAAACAAGCCAAAAAAAACCCCAAAAAAACAAAAAAAAAACAACAACAACAAAAAAAAAAAAAAACCAAACAAAAAAACCCCCACAAATGTCCTAACTTGCAACTATCTATAGCTGAAACACAGCACCCAGGTCAGACATCCTCAGTGCCTCTGCCCCCAGGAGCACTCACTCCCACAGAGTTTTCAGCTGCCTGGTTACCTGTAATGAAGCTGATGGTGGAGCTGTCACAGCAGCTCAGCTCTGGGTCCCCCCAGGTGACCATGGTGACACGGAAATTGTAGTACCAGGCTGGCAGCAGGTTGGCTATTCTCTGTAAAGGGACAAAACACAAAGAGGAGCTCAGGAGAGAGCTCACCAGCATGAGGACTTCTGAAACACAACAGTATTTGTAAACCTAGTGCCCACACTCATTTTTCTGTGCTCCCATTCCTTCCTTCAGTGGAAATTGTCACTGTCATATTTTCTGAAAAATCCCTTTGCCAGGATTTCTTCACCTGGGAAGCTGAGAAGCCTCAGAGAGAAATGAAAACAATAATGATCTGATTTGCTTCTCCTGTGTTTTGCTGCTTTGGAATGTGGTTTGGACATTGTTTATCCAACATGTGAATTGTTTCAACTTAATGGCCAATCACAGCCAAGCTGTGTCAAGGCTCTGGAGAAAGTCACAAGTTTTCCATTAGTATCTTGTTAAGCCTTCTGCAAGATCCTTTCTCTATTATTTAGTATAGTTTAGTACAGTATTATTTAATATATTAACATAAAATAATAAATTAGCCTTCTAAGAACATGGATTCAGGTTCATCTTTCCTCCCCACGATGGGGAACCCTGAAAATACCACAGGAAATCTCTGAAATTTGGCCTTTCAATTTACTAAAAATTCTGTGCAGGGGGAGCAAACACAGCTGTGATGGTTCTGCTGCTCATCCACATCCACCTGGTCACAGGTTCTGTCCACGACGGGAATCTCAAAGGATTTCCAGGGTGGTCAGAACCATTCACACAGAGCAATCTTCCATCACAATTCCAGTGTGATGAAGGCAACTGGAAAATGTAGGTGGTTCTAGTTTGATTAAATGGAGTTTGAGAATAAATTAGAATCTATGTTTTTGTCTCAGATATTGTCACTTTAAGAGAGGTATTTTTCCCAATTTTCCACGTGTATTTCACTTTCTATTATCATTTATTATAAATGGAATAGGAATGAAATATAAATGACTTATGAGACATAAATTATATATGTAAATATAAATGAGATATAAATGAAGTATAAAAAGCAATATGTTTTATATCATAGTATTGCATGTAATATTTAAGTTAAAACTCTAATTCTTCCACTGACAGTACAGGACATTTAAGATATTGATGTTTAGACTAAAAGCCTCTTGATATTTTTAAAATTCAAAATAAAAGCAAATTGAAAATAACGAGCAACTTCAACAATGTAGAAATTGCAATTTTTACAGATCTCTATTGTTTCCAGTGGCCCTTTTTTATCCAGATACTACAAGACAGTGCAAATATAGCTGGTGTGATCTTTTCATGATTATTGGAAAAAGTTCTATCCACATTGACACCAAATCCTTGAACATGATTGGACTTCTGACATGCCCCTGGTGTCGTATTGGAAATACCAACATCACTTTGACAATTTTCAAGTTGCAGAGCACGAAATGAATGAAGCAACTAAACAGAGTGAAAAGACAAATCCTGTTCCAAAGGTTCTTATCAAATGTTAACCCTCCAGGAAATAAGGCTTGATTATTTCATGCTGTTGGAGACATTGATTTTTGATTCTTCTCATTGTTGTTTCAGAATACAGCACTCAGGGGTGTCAGCAGGGATCAGTGGGATTCTGGAGCACCAGTGGAGAACCCAAACAAAAGTTCACCAGTCCCTACCTGTACATTAAATGCCACAGCAGAATAGCAGGGAAACATTCTTTTCCTAATTCAGGATTAGTCTTTAAAATTATCCTTGCAGAAATGCTCACTTTAGCTGTGATACAGCACTGCTGCATTTCAGATTGAAATCCAGACAAAGCAATTCCAACTTGGCTTCCATGAGCAGGATTGCAAGAGTAAGGGACAACATCATCTCCTTTCCTAATGAACCACATTAACTCTGCATGATAGCTTTATTTCTTGGATCACTTAGATCACTCAGCTATTAATCTATTTGTGCTGAGTCATGATTACAAGATATTAATTACCAGTTTGGTAAGTTATTTTTTGTTTTTAATTTCCCCGGAGATTTACGTGTTAGATTTATAGCCACATACCCAATTACAGTGAAGCTGCTGGAGCCAAAATGACTCCACAAATGGTATTATGCAAATCAATTTCAGTAAATCACTGTGGCTCCCACCAGCAGCAAAGTTATTGCTATCTTTTTTGCATACTCATAACTTTCTTGAACAACTAATTTCAGCTGGAATTGCTTTCTGTCTCACACTACAGCAAAGTTGGAATAAAATCTTTTCCCTTTCTCCAGGAAATAATGGAAAAGAGGAGGAAAATTTCACTTTATACCTGCAAGGGCACCTGTGAATATATGTGTGAGTGTGCTCTTATAGAGACCAGCATTCACCTAGTTAAAACCCTGGCCAAGATTTGGCAGCTCCAGAAACATGAAGGCTTTTTTTCCCACAAAAACCAGAGCTAAACCTTCCACATGGCATGCTGAGAGACCAGCCTGCAAGCCCCAAATCCATACTATCAATATTAATTATGTAGATAAGCCCTTGCACTGCACTCCCTGAGATGATGGAACTTTTAAAGCCTTGACTGACAAACTGACCCACAAACTGAAGCTGCCTCTGGACTTGCTGAACAACAACAACAACTAAAAAAAATAAAGAGGCTAAACTCCTGTCTCATTGCTCTGCTTGAAATTTAGCATGGTTCAGCTGGTAGTGCCTTACTTTAGAACAGAAAATGCCTCCAGCACCCTTGGGCCTTTTCTCTGCTTTGTTGGGGAAAAAAAATGTGCCAGGCTTAAAGGCATATATATATACATATTTATGGGGAAAAGGCTGGGGAAAAAAAAGTGTCACAAGGTTTCAGGGCCACCCAGGCATGGGAAAGCAAGGCAGGAATGGTCACTGTACCACTGAGGCAGTCAAGGAGACAGTGGCAGCTATTTCATAGTAGGTTGTCCACTCCGAGGTCATGGTCGATGGGTTGAAGTAAAACATTTCTACCACGTATTTCCTGAAGACCCCCAGGAAAGGTCTGTTCCAGCTCAGAACCACAGCAGTGGGTCCCAAAGGGTAAAGAGTCAGATCCTTTATTCCAGTGGGCACTGTAAAGCAGAAATTATGGTTAGTAACGTGCATGTGTTATCAGTTGCACTTTATTCTAAAATAATAATATCCTTCCTTAATCAAGTCCTACCTATTTCTGGTTTTCTCATGACTTTAATCCCCAAGAATGTCCTGGTCACAAGAAATTGAATACCATTTTTGTAAGCATTTGTTCTCCAGTTTAAACCACTTTTTCAGAAGTGGCTACAGACCACTTTGTGTTGGCTGCTTAGCTTGAGATCAAGTACACATCTCACTTTCTCAGAAAGGCAGGGTTCTATTCTACTTTGAAAATCAGGATGCTCAGGAGATATTTCAAGATGCTCAAAACCAAAAGCATCAAAAGCCAGAGCACTGTAAGAAAGGAAAGTTTTCATCTCCAGCCCTCCTTCCCTGGGGAACCCAAAGGTTCTGTCATGTGCTGCTATTCTTGCCTCACAGACAGTGACACTGATAAAGAGTCAAGTGTTTTGAAGAATGTCACATTAAGGGTCAACTTCTGCAGCCTGGATGGTCTGGAAAACAATTATTCTCCAAGATTTCACTGAGGCTGCTTAAATAAGAACTTAGAGCTCACATTTGCCAGGGCTGCAGAGCCCCAGCTATTGCACACCGGGTCAGAACCCAGACCAGCACCCAGGTTACTTCAGCACATGTTGGCACATGGCTGCCTTTACCTTTATAAACCATTTACAACATCTTTGCTTTGCTTTTTCTGAACTGCTGATACTCACCCTGTGAAAATGACCCTAAGGATAACACAGGGAGAATGGAATACTTTTTAAAGTGCATTTTATTTTATTTGAGTTTCATTCGTCGTTAGCCGCCACTGGTAAGTTCACAGGACAATTTGTTTTTCAGTTCTGTTATTTTAGTATCATATTCAATAAACTGTTGTGAAATGAAAACTCATACAGCTGTTGTTTTACTGCATAAAAACAGCTGCTTTATAATTTGAGAGTTATGAGATGTTCTATTTAGAAACTGATTGCCATTTTCAGTTTTGTAGAAACTTTCATGGTTGTAAGGCCATAAAAAAGTGAAGAAAAGGAAAGAACTTATTTACTTTGGGTATACATGATTTTACTTTCACCAATAAAAGAAGAATTTTTTAGATTTTTGAATTACAGTGAGGAAGAAAATGAAAAGTGCTTGTGAAAACTGTCTAATGATAGAAATTTTAACATTAATATATATATATAAATATTTACATACTAATTTTTCCTTTCCTGAAATATAGCATACTTTTCAAATTTTTATTCAGACCAAATGTATGAAAATATATAAGAAGATTGACTAGAATGAAAAGGCTCTCACCATAATCACTAAGCCACATGTTGGCTTTTATTTAAGGATTAAATTCTTGACAGGATAACATTTTTTTCTGTTTCACTTTCTTCCCTACATCACAGAGAGGAAGCAGCATTAAAAATACTGAAGATCTCTAAGTTTCGGCCACCTGCTGTCCCACTGAGCAGACTTTTTCTCAAAAGGAGAAGCTGGGTGACACGGGTTGACTATTTCTCTGCAAATGTAACTCTGTACCTGAATCTCTTTCTCTTTTCCATCTCTCTCCTTAACACATTTTGTTTAAGTGGTAATCTTAACAAAATAAATGACACTGAAACTAAAAGTTACTGAATTCTGTCCTAAATGACCCTTTGTAGGAGCCTGGTGGAATCCTAAATTACAGGTATGGGGGCAGCAGCTCTGCCTGTTGGACATAAAACATTCTTGAAAATGTTAGTGTCAGTCTCAGAGGGCTCTTCTCATTTTCAAATCCCAAAGCAGAGAACACTGAGACCTACTCTTAAACTCAAGAAAATCAAGATGTGGTCTACAGGACTTAATGAACATACTACATATATTTAAAAAAAAAAAAAAAAAAAACACAAACCAACCAACCAAACAAAAACAAACAAACAAAAAGAATCTAAAAAGAAATAAATGCATTTCTATCAGTAGGTTCAGGGGTTACCAATGGAAAACGTGACAGGATCAGAGGGAGGTCCAACCAAAGGTCCTTTCCGCAGGTAAACCACAACTTGGTACTGGGCACCAGGAACAAGATTTTCAATGAGGCTGCTGCTTGAATTCACCTGGGAGGAGAGGAACTCATCAGAAAGGAAGCATTTACTTGATTAATAAAAGAGTATTGAGATTGTACCTGAATGGCTCCATTACAAAAGGCATGAATCCAAAGACATTGGCAGCAAGAACTTCGTTCATTAAACTCCACATGGCAAAACTGTGGCAGTGGTCAGGACTGGCCTCACAAATGATCTGACTCAGAGAATTTCCTGGTTGTATAAGGTCAGCTACCTCACTGCAGACCCACTCTCTCCTACTGTCAAGGCCTATTACAATATTCAGGCTACATTATTCATTTTCAGGTGATGTTATTCAGGAGTATTTAGACCACGTGTTTTCAATTAGGGCCTGAGGCTTTCCATCAGCCATTGATGCAGCTCTGTGAGCTGAAGGCAGCAGCATTTTGGGGAATCTGTTCTCTGACTGCAGCTACTGAGTGACTCCACAGAGAAATCAGAGAGGAAATATTCTCTGTCACCTCCCCTCCACAGCACTACAAACTGTAATTAAGGGGCATTGTGATTTTTCTTTCCAGTTTGAAAACATCACCGTTAAAACTCCTGCTGTGCCACACCAGGTTTCAGTCAGAGCTGGAGGCAGAATTCCTGGCCAAGTGATTCCTGCTGCTCATCTCCTGAAGACTCCACAAACAGCAAATGCACAGAGCAGCTTTGAGGAAAAGCCTTCACTCATCCTTTCTAGAGCTGCAGGCTGGTATTTCCCAGTAATATTTTCTTCACAACCTTCCCAAAGTCTGTATCACAGCCACCTCTGCACTGGTGGCTGTTTGCAATGCACATGAGTGTATCACTGCCAAGCACAGATTTAGTGAGGAACAGAATTTGTCTTTACCAGCTGCTCTGGAAAGCTAAATCAATTTTATCATGCACCATGTTAGAAATGGATGGAGCTCTGCACTGAATTTTTCTCTTTTCAGCTCATCATGGAGAAGACAAACCAACAGTTATTAACAATTCCATGTATAGTAAGGTGATAAAATTGGATACAAATATATATATAATGATAGGAAGAAATAAATAACTGCATTTAGACTCCTTGACCTACTTGCAGTAAATTCACATTTACTTTTACAGATATCTTATTTATTCACAGATTAACTTTAGGTACTTGTTTTTGAGTTTATAGATGAATCCTGTAGTATCTGTTGAAATTGTAAATGCAAATGTTTGGGATCTGTGTTTATAATCACCTACTGGACTTTGTTTCCCATTTAAATGACTGCACTTCTAAGAAATACAAATAACAAGCTGATTCTGAAAAACAATTCTCAAATTGTCACAACAAGACACTTCCAAACATTTAAGTTCAAAGCCATTCTTGAACTGAAACTCAAAACTTCTTCAGAGATTAATTTTAAAAGGCATTTTAAGGGTCAAAAATTATTATTAATTCACTGGCAGGGCTGATCATGAAGTTGAAGGAGGTGATTTACAAGGATGCCAGCAGTCCCCTCCATTCCCATGGGTGGGCTGAGGGTGCAGCGGGGCAGCTCTGCAGTGCTTTGCAGCCTCCTCCATCACACACATTTCAGGGAGCCAGACAGAAGCCATGGCCCTGCTCAGAAAAAGGCTGCATCAGCATCCTGGTGAGGTCACTGAGATGTGGGCTAAAAAAAAATCTTTCTAATTGAAGCCACTTGCCACTGACCTATCATAGACACAGAGTCTGCACTCACTAAGGGTTTCAAAAAGCAGAAAACTGTCTGGTTTTGGGGTTAAGGACTCTTGATGGTTATAAACACATCCCACAAAGGACTTGTCCCAACACATCCCATAAAGGATTTGTCCATACACATCACTGGTGGTCTGAATTGCTGTTAGTTCCCCAGTGCTGGCACCTTTTCCTATGGATGAAGAGACAAACTGGATTCTGATCACCTCAAAACTTCCAGAAGATTTACAGTCAGGCTCTGTACTCAAATGTGGGACAGCTAATGAATAATTTATGCTGCTTTGATGATAAGCATGCACGTGAGCACTTTGCTCTCTACAGATGCACTGCAGCTCATGCCTGAGTGAAGCCACAGCAAGTCCAGCAGAAACAGCACTTTACCAAGCCTGGGGTGAACTGCACATTCTCACTCCTGGCTCCTGGGCTGCCACTGTCCCCTGCAGCCTGGCAGAGCCCTGGGGCACAGGGATTCTGAACAGCAGAGTGATTATTTTTGCTGGATTGGGAAATGCTCCAGCTTCTGCTCCTTACCTCAGTGCAGTAGTGTTTTTCCAGCCTTTGGCTTTCCTTTTGCTTCTGGCAGGTGAGGGAGAGCACAGACACGATGGTGCTGTTGCCACTGCTCTCGTGTGATGCTGTCCAGGAGGTCAGGGCAGTCGTGGAGCTCAGCACTGTCACTGTCACATGCTGGGGCTTCTCAGTGAGCTCCTCTATCCACTCCCCTGTGGGGCCTGGGACATGGCCCAAAAGCACAGGTGAGCAAGCCACTCCATCCATTTGAGGCACACAGGTTAAAACACCCTTCTTTCAGGGAATTATTTATTCCTTTTATTCCCTTTTATAATTATTTATTCCCTTTATTTTATAATAATTTAACTAATTATTTATTATTTATTATTAATAACATATTAGGACTTATTGAATTATATATATAATAATAATTAAAAATATTATTTATTAATTATTTATTCCCTTTCAGGTGAGGGAAGCTGGACTGGCAGATGTCCACTCCACAGCCCCCAGGTATTAGTGTCCATCCCCACAGCACCTGCATGCAGCAGAGCCCATGACAAGAGGAACGTGCCTGTCTGGAAATTCAGGGGGCAGTATTCTCTGCTGCTCACCACAAACCACCCAGCAGGATCAGATTTGCTCCAAGGGAATGCTTAAAAGCACTGGCAGCCAATGATGTACAGATCATTGACCAATATTAAAGGATAAGCACACAGATTTTTTCATGTCTCCACACACTGACACACCCTCCAAGCACAGCATAGCCTCAAAGCATAAAATCAAGTTCACAAAAGTCATCACAGTGAAGAATCTCATTTTTTTTGGAGCATTTGGTTGAGAACACAGCTTTAAATATAGATAAAAGAACAGTTTGGAAAATAAATTCAGCTAGACTTGGTCAAAATTTTGTATTTAATGAAAATAGCCCATTTTTCTTGTCACTTTTAAGCAATACTTGTGACCTCTCTCTCCTTGACATTCCTCCTCTGTGCAACTCTAATAGTAATTTACATTTATTGATAAAATAAAACAAATGCCAGAGCAAGAATGTGGTTTAAGATCAGCCTACAAGATTTGACTGCTATCTGGATGTAACAAAAATATGTAACCTAAAGCGAGTAATTTGACAGGATGATTCAACACACAAGCATTACAAGAAAAATAGGACTGATACTGTGGGCAAAATTTATTCACAGCAGCAGACCCACACCCACACAGGTAAAAAAGAGGAATTTGATCACTGGATTATTCTCTGGAGACAGAGGATGTACATGTAGCTCTCACTATTCAGGAACTGTTTCAGCACTGGCATTAAGGCAGCAGAGATGCCTCATGTCATAGCCCAGAGTTGTAGTCCCCACACAAAAAGCCTACTTGATCAGACTCAGAAAGAGGAATGGAGAAGCAATTTCAACCCAAAAGCATTTGTTCATATCTCCAATTTGGCATTCTACCAGAAATACATATAGAATCTATCTAAAATACTAAGGACCTTGCATTTGACAGAATAACTGAGATGACTGCCAAGAACCCTCATTTTGTTGTAAAAGCCTGCAAAACTAACTGACAAAACTCAAAAAATCAAAGGTTCTTATGAGTTACATGTAAAATAAAAATACCATTGCCTTCCTCTAACACCTTAATACTTTAATAATATGGTTCACCCTTAATCTGGCCATCCACATCCCTTTACTCTGGGTTCACATGTCCTCATTTCTGTCAGGTCCACAGTTAGCATGGCGGACACTTTAAGCATTAAATACTGCTTAATGAAAATAAAACATGTCACATCTTGCAAAATGGAACAACATTTGGTACTAATAACAATGCTACATATTTCTTTATCTACTTTAATGCTTTTCATATAATAAAGCTGTCCCACTATTCCTAAAAGAAAAACAGAAGACAGTGAAATTAAAAGAACAGAGACCCTCTCTCTCACATGCTGTTTTCTGGATCTTTTCCAATTATTGTTTCTTTCCAGTATAAAGTTGTTAAAAATGGAGCAATAGTGGAATTGCTACATGCAGTCTAGCATTATGATAAATTCAAGTTTAAATACCTATTATTTGTAAAGGTTATGAGCTACTAAAGGCACAATTTTTATTCATAATATACTGAAGTGCTTGACCACATTTCCTTTTAATAGGATTTTTTCTGCCAGCTTTGGCTACTGTGTCTTGTTGCAGCACTCATGGTTTGGGAAGGCATTATCTTTTCACATGCAAAATTGTGCATTGCTGCAAGTATTCCCCTGTCTCATTCCATGGGCATTCTGTAGGGCATATCTATTTCCTTTTGCACAAAAAGGTACAAAGGTGACCACAGCCATTAGAAGGATAATGATCTGAATTCACCAACACCTGTCTCACTTGCTGGTCCAATTGTCAGTCATGGTATTAGTTTACACAGTAGTATATTATTACTTTGTCTTTTACTAAATCTCCAGTTAAGAAAGTCTGGGATTCTACAGGGAAATAATAAATTACTTTTTCTCCTTTGAATTTAGCAGGCTGAACCACTTCATCTGCTGTAATTTGCTCTGTGTTCTCTCAGAGACCATTCAATTTCAGAGTTCAGTGTTTAATTGTGCAATTCCCACACTCTCAGCCTGGGCTGCCCTTCATCCCTAACACAGTACATACTCCAGGAGCAGGGAAGTTAAATATTTCCAAAGCTCTCTACAACCACCAAATTAATTCTTGGAATTAAATCCTCATTGTGAGAAAAGGGAAACTCATTTCACTTCTGAACACTGACTCCATCACATGCCTTGCTTTCCTAGGACTGCCAAGATGGCACAACCAAGGCAGGTTGCAATATATCAACACATTTGCACTGCATTTCCTTCTCTGGCACAGGGAATTCCAGAAGACCAGACCCTTGTGATCCATCAGCAGGTGCCAGAAATACCCCAGTGCTCAAACTCTGCACATTAAAGCTCTGTTGCTCAGGGAGGAAAAGCTGAGTTTGATGAGATACTTACTGATGTAAAAGCTGAGTGTTTTTGCTGATTGGCTTCCCCGAACTTCACAAGAGCCAGAGGAGCTGAATGTTGTTACAGACAACTTATATTTTCCTGGTTCTTTCAGCTCAGCAACAAATTTGTGAGTGTCCTCACTCACTGTCAAAAACTCTGTGGAGTTCTCTAAATCAGGAGGGGAAAAAAAAGTGGATTAATTGAAATGGGAAAGGTTCCAGCCACCAAGAGAATTATTTACATCAGAAATGCTAATCCTGTTTTGGCTGTGGGATTAGAAGGTATCTAAAAGGACTTTATTCAAACAGTGTGGCAATATGTACAGCAGTATAAATCTTGTTTAACAAAAGAGAACTGAAAACTGTGGTTTACACCTGCCCAGCCAGAAGTAGAGGCTGCTCAATGCAAAAACTCCTCAAGAAATACATGGGATCTAACCAAGCCCTCTGTGTGGGAATTTATAAAACCAGAGGGTTTTGGGAAAGCTGCAAAAGGCAGGCTTTAAAGACAGCAGAACTGTGATTAGAGCTAAGCAATAATAATGAGATAGGTCAGTAGAAAAAAATATGTAAAAAGTAAAAAAGTAAGGATAATAGCTGCAAAAAAAGTATATCTAGTGAGATATTAGGAAGCTTTAAGCTTAATAATGCAGCTCTGTGCATTGTGTTTTAAGGCTCACAAGCAGGTATTGTATTTGAAATAAGCAACCATTGTTTTAACCAAAGGTACCTGTGCTTATAGTGGTTGGATGGAACTACTGTCAATGTGCTTTTGCTTTGTGTGATTAGTCAAAAAACTTATAAAGTGAGTTGTAACATGAAGTTCTGTGTCTGCTGCCTGGGATGTGAGCTGCTGGCACCTTCCCATTGTCATACTCATGTAATGAGCCTGATGTTGGAAAATAAAACAGCCCAAACACATTCCTAGCTGTTTGTGATTTGTAAATAGAGCCCAGCCAGCAATACTCTGAAGCACAGTACCAGATAATTAATAATTCCTGGAGGAGACAACCACCAATGGAATTACAGAAAAGGCAGACGAGAAGGGTACAAAGCTCTGCTTTACCTTCCCTTTCAATATTGATGTGGAAACCATCAAAGGCAGTCGGGGGCTTTGGGGGCAGCCAGGTCAGCACCATCTGCACAGGCAGGAAGGGAGGGGGCTCTGCTGTGGGTCTGCCAGACCCCGTGTTGGCATCAGTGGCTTCATAATCCCTGGAACCTGCAGGGACAAACTCCTCCTCGCCCTCGGAGGACTCGGCCTCGCTGGACCACCAGGCTGGCTGGGAGCTGGCTCCATCCTCGGTGCTGTTGGAGGGCTCATCCAGCCAGGCTGCAGAGGAGTTTGCTGCTGGGGTTTCAGTTGGGCTCTCAGAAGGATGGCTGGATTTGTCTTTCCTCATGATTTCCTGCGGTCCGATGAAGGATTCCTCGGCGAAATTCCCGCTGTGCTCTTCCCAGTTGTTCCTGTTGATTGGTAGGATCTGGACAGAAATGTTTCGGGGTGGGTAAGGAACTAGAAGAGAAGCAAGGGATGGGTTTTAATGGGTGTGTTCTGTGCACCTTTAAATGTATTAATTCCCCAGACAAATAGCATTCTCCTAGGGATTGCTTGAAATAACAACTTCTCACTAAGATCCTCCCTTCTCTTGTCCATTCTCATCCATATACCAGAAGTGACTGTAGAGGGATCAAGATGAGTAAATCCACAGAAAAAATTCTCAGCAGAATCACAATAAAGAATGCCAGGAAGTAAAGTAGGTGTGAAGTCACAGTAAATCAAATTTCAGTGCTATTATAAGGCTACTCCAGTGTGAATTTTTAACAGTGAATCTTTATTGAGTCTTCCAGGAAGTTTTAGATCATGGAAAAAAAAGCCCACCTCTGTAGAAATGAACTGAAACATATGTAAAACGAATATATGGCATAGCTCATATCTCAAAAAATAACCTTGCTGTAGGGCTTTTCATATGCTTTTAGCAGCCACCTTTTCACAAGCATTAAACATCAGTTTAAAATTTAATATTTGTGAAAGCTTGATCTTAAGATTTGGGTCTCTACAAGACAAGAGTCTGGCACGCAAAGAAGTTACTTCAGCTGATGCCAGGAGGTGAACACACAGCATTTTGTCTGTCTCACTGTAATTGTTTGTCTGCCTCTCCTTACACACACTAAGTGTGAGTACCCTCTCCAAATAATTTTACCTGGCACCTTTTAAGCTGGCACTTTACAGCACACAAATTTGTTCAACTCCCATCCCAGTCACAGCCACTAATGGAAAACCAGACTCTACATTCTCGTTGCAGTTCATGTGAAAAATGAGGCACAGGAGGGCAGCAGGAAAAAAAAAAAGGGATCCTCTTGGTTATGGTTCAATATCTCAACAACTATATTTAGGATCTTCAGGACAGAACTCAGCTGGCATCAGTTGGCTTAGTTCTGTCCAAGGCAATGGACCAGCACCAGTGTATTCATCTGAAGATTTGGCCTTTTGATTTTATCGCCGGTACATTTCACTTTGGACCCTGATAAATGTCTGCGGTCCAAGAGATTAACAAAAAAGTTTTGGGCACCATCCCAGGACCAAATTAAATTAGTTCTGGACCCTGAACAAATGCAATTTTCAGCCTCTGCACCATTGCTGTCTTGGAAATTAAAAGTTCATGCTTCAGGGCACAGAGCGGCCGCCAAGTCGGGCAGCTCTGACATTCTTCTCCGTGATGGAAAAGTGCACAGGGAGGAAGGTCTTCTCGAGCAGTTCAGCTGTGACTCATGCACAAGGAGACAGAGCAACAGAGACAGATCAATAGTCTGCTCAGTGCAGCTATTCCTGTGGCATAAAAATTCATTCCTTGCATGTGGTGGTGTTTGAGGGTCCCCAGGATGAGGGGAGAGATGAGAATCTCCACGTTGGAGAAGACTGATTTATTATTTTATGATATTATATTAAAAGAAAATGATATATTAAAACTATACTAAAGAAAGAGAAAGGAAGGAGACATCAGAAAGCTAGGAAAGAATAAATAATAAAATCTTGTGGCTGACCAGAGTCCCAACACAAATGGACCTGTGATACATCATTAACTAAAAACAATCCACATAGAACCAATCAAAGATGCACCTGCTGGTAAGCAACCTCCAAACCACATTCCAAGCAATCAGATAATGTTTACATTTCTTTTCTGAGGCTTTTCAGCTTCTCAGGAGAAAAATCTTAGCGAAAGGATTTTCCAGAAAATATGTCTGTGACACTCACACAAGGCCTAGGATAACTCACATGAAGCAGAAGATATTTTCTAAGAAGCAACTTTATAACAGAAATACACAAATTTCCCTCTGCACTGTTTGCATCACAAGCCTATGGAACAACCACAACATCCTCCCCTCCCGTGCTCCCAGGGGTGGGATCAGCCCCCTCCCCACGGCAGCAAGAAAAGCAGCAATACAGAAGTGGAAGAAATGGTGTGTAAGATTTTTCATCACCTGTTCTGTGCTGCTTGGGCTCGTGCTGGACCCCACTGTATTCCACCAGCGTGCTCTTGTTGAAGGTGGCTTCTGACACCAACTGAAAGGTGATGTTGCTGTAGCATATGCCTGGCAGCCAGTGATTGAAAACTGTTTTACCTTTGAAGAAATCTGCAAAAGAAGGAAAGGAAAAAAAAAAGGGGATCATGCATCAAATGTTCACTTTCTGATAATGTGACTGCACATGGTAAATGGGCAATGCTTTAGATGTTTAACCATTTTTCAGCCTGCTCTGAGACATGAAATTGTAATAATTCAGTTTGCCAACACTTTTCCTGGCTGTCAAAGCCACTTTGCTACCAGAAAACAGAAAGACTGAAAAAAAAAAAAAAAAAGGCCCAGCACAAGAAACACGAGCTGCTCTTCACTGGCAAGGGAACTGAATCTGGCAACCTGCTCCATGTGACAGGGAATATCTCAAAGAGCCTCTGACAGCTCCTGCAGACCTTTAACTGCTGCACGCAAAACCTCTTTGGTGTTTTGCTGACTGAGGCCCAGCGTTGGTGGGAGATGTTCAAAGGAACAATTGAGTGGTGCTGAGGGCTCAGCTCACATCCACCACACATGAGGGCTGAGGAGAACTTGCTCAGGGCTGTCTGGCTGTGTGCAAGCTGATTAGTGATTCTCCTAATTTAGGCTGACTCTTTTATTTATCAGCAGTTTTAGCGTTACAGCCCCCAGAACCATCTATTAGCTGTGGAAGAGATAAATTACTGCTGGTGTCCCTTTTGTTCTCTGCAAAGAGGTCACCTGTATTTTTTGCCATGATCCAGACTTTATCCTTCCAAACTTCTGGCACTTTACAGCACTGAGAACAGGATTTCTAGCCCCACTTTGTATTGAAGCAAAGAGACTCCCAAACACTCTGACTTCCTTCTGGAGGTGTGCATCTCCCTCTGCTGACTTTAAAGAGAGTTTCCAGGGACCAGTCAGAAGACTGGGATCCTTAATTCAGTGCCTAAAATTCAATTCAGCACCTACTGGATTGCCCAAAGATTTTGATTTTGGATTTGATTTTGGATTTTACTGACACTATGGGATGTTAAACCATTGGGGTTTCAGGGTCCACAAGGTGTATTTGTGCCTTCCTCATCTCTTAGGGTGAGAGCATTTATAGTCCCATTTATATCTCTGAGACAGATACTGTGCTTAAGCCATACTGCAGGGCAAAAGTTGTGAACAAATATAAGAAAGGATTCAGTTGTGAGCAAACAAAGAAAGCAGAATTTGCTCTTGTTTAGATCACTCTAAAGGGTGTTTGCTTAGGCCGACTGTCTAGACTGTTAGATTGATTGTCCTTGATTAGATTTTTTAGGAGCATTGCAATTTCTATTTTGCAGCAGGGTTTTTTAGCTTAGGGACACACTGAATGCTGCATTGATGTACAGCACAGCACTGTGTCACTGCAGGGTGACACTGAACCACCAGGTTTGATCCTGTGCCAACAATCAGCTTTATTGAATGGGTTTCCCTCCTCTGGGACATCCCAGAGCTTTCCTATCATCCACAGACCAAAGAGGGAATTTTGGCCAGAGGGAAGAGCCTGGGAGCTTTTGTATTGCTTTGAACTGACACACAAGCACCAAGGACTGGGGATGACTTCCCTGACTGGTTTCAGACTGGATACAAAAACCCAGTCTTCCTCTAAAATCCAAAAGAAAGGGAACATCACTAGAACTAGGATTCTACCAATTTAAAAATCCCAAGTGAACCACCAGCTCAATTCAAAGACCCATCCCTTACTTCACAATATAAATGCACATCACCAGAAGCACAAATCATTATATAAATACATGTCAAAACCCCATCTAAGGCCACTGCTTTAGATGTTTCCAGCAGAGTTAGCATTAAATTTTGGTGAAATAGTTTCCACCTACCTTTGTAGAGCATTGTCCTGTAGTCTTTTCCTTCCCAATAGCTTATATTGACCCTGGTAAAAACATTGTACTTCTCTGGGTACTGAATTTCAAACAACACTCCTGTTTCTGGAGATGGCTTGTAGTCATAGATAGAAACATTGCTCACAGGAAGTGGTTCTAAAGGATATACAAACAAAAGGGGAAAAAAAGGAAGAAAGGGGCAGATTAAGAGGCAAACTGAGTTCTTTGCACATAAAAAATATCAATGAAAATAAATCTTTTTGAAGGTGAGGTATGGTATATATGGTATATACCATATATATGGTATAGATACAATATCTGAAAATAAATGCTTTTGTAGGAATGGCACAGGCATTCTTAAATCTACCAGATGATATTTGGGGTTTCACTGAGGTCTGGGGCAAAGCTACTGGGACATTGTCAAAGCCAGTATTTCTATATTTCCTCCCTTGAAAGAATGTATCTTCTTAAAACTTCTGCTTCAACACCAAAATTTCCATATTCAACATTAAAAAAAAAAAGTTATTATTTAAGCACTCACAGTCATGACCTCAGAAACGTTTTCATCTTTAATATTTGTCAATCATGTAGAAGTGCCCAGACAAAACCAACACAGCACTTGAAAGTGCTTGTGACTTCAGCATAAATGCAGAGCTTTCAAGATGAGCTGAGAAAACAATCAGTGTAATGGCCAAAGGAAGGTACATGAATAAAGATTTCCTATTTTGGTACCCATATATTTCTGTGTTTCATGGGTAGTCACACAGTCCCCATTCCCACCATGTGAGAGGGCCACCATCCTTATCTGTTCATTCACACCAAACTTCTACAAAATAAACAGGACCAGTGCCATTATTTTACAGATTAATAACTGAGGAACAGAGAAGAAAAGTGATTTATTGGAGGGTACAGGGAAAGCCTGTGCACAGGAAGGAGATAAGTCAGGAATTGCTGCTCTCTGAACTCAGAGTTGGCCACAAAAAGTAAGAAAATTATCCTGTGTCCTGTGATCTGAAATCCAGACCAGTGCAGCTCCATCAGCTGAGGAAAGCCATGTCAGTTCACTGCTGCATTGCTGCTGACAATAAGAAAGTCACATTTTTATTCAGCCTTCTCTAGTCATTAAAAAACCCCAAGAAAAACTAAAAAAAAGAACACCTTTTGTTCAATGCTCTCCTCAACAGGAAAAAATTGACAGCAACCCAATTATCCTGTGGTTAAGATGTCCAAACAAGGTTATGCTGCTAGCTGAAATTTGTCATAGTAACATATTTTAATAGAGATAGTTGATGCAATTATGCCTACATCCTCATAAAGATTAGCATGTTGATTTAGTTCTTGCACACTACAGGGATCAGATTGCAAAATTCAGGCTGTTGATTAGCACAGCCTTACAGGACCTGTTTGAGTCCAAAATTCTGCTGCTGTAGGCCCTGGAGAAAAACTAATAAAATATTTTTCCCCAAAGAGCATACAGTCACAATGAGCAAGAGAAAGAGCAGATGAAATGGGAAGATCAGTATCAAAAGTGGAATTATCCCACAGGAGGTGAAGTTAATCAAAGATGGAAAAGTAAGACAGTAGTAAAAGAGAAAACTAAATCCCAATGACCAGCAGAGTATTTCCACTACAGCTTTAAGTTTCTAGATGTGATGAGAAACAGAGAAGAAAAACAACTGGGAATAAAACCACAGATGCAAACAAAATCTCTCCCCAAAACCAATGTGTCATCATTTCTAACTTTCCCAGAGCATGGAAATGCAATAGTGTGGGATAATAAAACTATTTCTCATGGCATTATCTCCATCAGATATATATCAGTATATTTGTACACCAACCACTTACAAAGAGAAACTCCCCATCCCACAGATACCAACAGGCACTTCAGTGATGGGATCTGTGAAAATTCTGCTGACATTTCATGATAGCCCAGAAATAAACAGGAGCAGAGCAGAGCACAGGAAACCAAAGCCTGCCCTCTTCTTTCTGCCAACGCTCTTCCCATCACTTATTCCGAAATAAAGAGTGGAAATGACTCCCCACATGGCCAGAGGGTTCATATCACAGCTCACACAGCACAGCAGAGTGGTTTAAATGTCAATAACAATCTCTAAATAGCACAGTGCTTATGTGCAGGCATCTCCCACATTAGTGGGTGTGCCCTGGGCTTTCTCCTGCTATCTCATTCACATCTGAGGTCTCCTCGTTTCTGAAAGAATTACTGAAACTTTCTTGTGCCAGTGATTCAATTACCCCCATTTATTCCTTCCTACAACAAATCAAATAAAGGATGGAAGCTATATTCATTTTTAATCCAGATGATTTTTCCTCCTGATGCTTTGATTTAATTAAGCAACAACTGAATTAAGTGGTAATCACCACAGACTCTCTTTTGCGTCGCTATCTGCCTCTCACTCTCCTCTCCTTGCTCGTGGCTGATGTTAGCAGAGCTGCATGAGTGGCATAATGCAATTTAAAGATCCTCCCATTATCTTACTTCCTTCAGCACCAAATCTTCACATCAAAAGCTATTTGCACACTGTGAAATTAAAAGAACGCTCAGCAGATAACCATCGTGTTCTGTCTTTCACGTACTAACTGCTCCTAGGGCTATTAAAATTAAAGAATATGTAAAATGCCACTCTTTACTATCTATATTTATAATTCAGAGCATAAACAGTCTGGTCTTTTTAATTTTACTATTTTCAGTGTTTAGGATCCAGCTTGTCACAGATTTCGGTGGCTGTCAAGAAATAGGCTAAATAAAGTGGAATCACAGAAATTTAATACTTAGAGCTTTATAAAAGCCCTGTACTATGTTGAAGTCATATTACAGAAGGGATTTAGAGCATTTCACTGTCCCTTTTAATAGTTTAAAGTATCTCTTCACTTACAATCTCTTTATTTTTAGACTTGGAGATTATATTATACACACATAGACCAGATTGCAGGATCAAGACTTGAATTTGCCATTTTTCATAGTGCCTAAGAATCTGCTACTTCTGTAACAGCTGCTCTCCCATTTTATCTGTTTACAGGAAATTCAACTTCTCTGTTTATCCTGGACTTTGCAGCATTTTACATTTAGCATATAACTTGCATTACACAAGCATCAAGACAGCATAATAAATGTGCCTAACATCTTCCTCCAATGCCCTGAAAAATTCTGAATGCTAAATCCTCCATTAATGCATTCAGTGTGTGTCAGACACATTAATATTTGCAATTCAGGGAGAAAAAAAAAGTGCTGTGAAAATAAGTACCATATTTCAATCCAAATCAATTTGTTTGCAATATGTACAGATTGGGTCACTCTACAAATTGAATTGATTATTGTTGTGGCTTTGAATACAGCATTATATGTGGGACTGAGATCTTGCTTCTCACACTGGAACCCAGATTAATAATGATTTACCTCCATATTGTGACTTTTATAAAAAAAGATGCTCCATTAATGGAGTGACCTAGCCCCCGTGGGTAATTCCCTTTATTTACAGGAAGAAGTTGTGAATTATGTAATTTTCTCCCCAGGATGACACTATTTATGTAGCTGTACCATTATTGTGAGTAAGGCACAGCCAGGGTAAAGCTTCCATTATGCTGTAAACTTTAGGATGTTTTATCTCTTGTTAAAAGAAACCATCTTTGAGACTAAAGAAGCTCTTGTTCAATACTTTGGGAACACAATGTTCAAGTTTATGATAGATAATAGTAATATTGTGCTTATGAAGGGGGAAGGTAAGTGAAAATAGCACCTGAGCAATGATGACATGTAGTGCAATTTCTACATGGCCACATAAGGTGATAAATAAAAAGACAACACAACCTAAAAAATAATGTTGTCACAAGAACAAAGGCATAGCTATTGCTCTTGAACAGATTGAAGCCAATTGTTTAGATCCTCCTTACAATGCAAATTACAGCAGGCTGCAGTTCTTTCTGTTTCTTTGATTCTGATGGAGAAGTTTTTTCACCCTAAAAAGAGGATAACATGGTTTATTTGCTGGGAAAAGATGAGCCCTAATGGACCTGGATGCTGTTGTGAGTTACATTTCAAAGTTAGGGCTGCCACAGACAACCAGCCTTTCCAAAGGTGTTTCACATCATCCTCTAAGAAAGAAAAACATGAAGGGCTAAAGTTTCACGTTTCATTAAGGACAAAAAAAACCCTCTGAAGCTCAGAGTTAAAGAACCCTGATCCATTAAGAAGCCAGAGGAAAGGACTGGACCTGCTGAATCACTTCCTGCAGCATCTGGCACAATGACAGCAGAGCATTAACTGGGTGTAATGCCAATTACTCTCTGAGGCTGGAGATCAGAGTCCCAGGCAGCAGCTGTTGGCCTCTCCAACAATATTTTTGTAGGAGACACAGAGGCAGAACTCCCTCTAAAGGGAATGTATTTCACAGTCATGTATGCAGGGAACCATCAGCTTTTGCAACAATGAGACATTTTACCACTCAGAATTCCTAATCATCAGCTAAAATAAAAGCCAGGCAGAGGTGCTCTTAATTACCACCACAGATCCTCAGATCCAGATTTCTCCAATTCCCAGCAGAGACACATTTTTTCCTGCAGCACACAATAGCTTTGCAGTGTACTGCTTTCCCCATTCCTGCAAATGTAGAAACATTTTTTCCTTCACAACGTAAAGCTGACAGTGCATATGGAAAAAAAGAAAGAAGATGCTATATGGGTATGACTCACCCTAAGAATAAAATAAGGCTTCAAGCTGGGAAAATGTAGGATGAGTGGGTGAGAATATCAATGACTGATTTTACAGATGTGCTCTTCATTTATTTCATAAACTACCTTTAAATCAATTAGTAATAAGGTGGATTTTTCAGTCAAGTATGTCAAACATTAAATAAATTATAAAAATTCCAGAATTATTTCTTCCCCATTGAAAAGCCAAAGCTCCAAAACCAGAGGAAAGCAAGGCTGAAACAGTTGTGTGAGATACCAGAACCACTTTAACATTGCCCAGACTGGAAGGGGTGACTTTGACAGGCACAGCACAATTGCACTCTACAGGAATTCAGCCAGGAAGGTGAGATTCTCACAACTATTCTTGTCAAAACCATTGCAAGGATCTTTAAAAGCAGTCAGGGTTTCCATTTTTCTCCTTCAGAAATACACTGAGCCAAATTTGCTGAACACAACTTTGCTATGGAATCAGAAGCAAAAAGGGCCATTTTGTGCTAAAATTCAATGTTACAGGTTTCTTATCTAAGAGTTTTCAAATAGCTCATCCTTTGCACTGCAACAATCTGAACCACAGAGTTAAACGAGGAAATTCTACAGCTTGTGGTATTTTTGATTAACATGAGAAAACCCTGAAATTCTTCAAATCAGAGACAAGCAGAACTGCGTAATCCTGTAGAAAAGGACCAAATGAACAATGGAATTCTCCAAAGGAACATATACACATGAATATGGGCATGGCTGACATGCTCACGTGCAACACAAAGAGGTGATCCAAGACAGACAGCATGGCTTCCTTAATGACAAATTGTGCCTGACAAATCTGAAGATTTACATTGACTATGAAGAAAAAGTTCACTGAAAAGGTGATCAGGCACTGGAATAAGCTGCCCAGGGAAGTGGCTGAGTTGCCATCCCTGGAAGTGCTCAAAGAATATGTGGAGGTGGCACCTGGGGACATGGTCTGGTGATGAACTTGACAGTTTTGGGTTAACAGTTGAACTTGATCATCTTAGAGGTCTTTTCCAACCTAAATGATACTATGGTTCTATGTTATAGGTATATTTATGTGACATGATTTTGTATTTTTATACATACATATTTATGCCCATATATTTATATGAAGAGTTACACATATATATGCCTATATATAACATATAAAATATATATTTTGCTAGTTTTTCAATGCTTTTCTGGCCAGAAACCCTTTAAGGGATAAAACAAAAAGTCTTCTCTTAAATGTGTTCTTCTCTTGCCTTTTCTTGCCAATTCCCTTAGAGGTAGCATATTGATGGGAGACATGGACAGGAGGAAGGAAATGTCATCAGGATTTACCAGCAGAAAGAAGAGATCTTTCATGACTCTCACTGAATTTCTAATAGGCAATGTCTTTGAGACACCTTGGTCTTGTTTTGATGAGCACTTTTTGGGTACACACAGCTCTGTGTGAAACTCAGACCTCCAGCACACATTGAAAAGCCTTTGCAGTCTCCAGGAGATCCCAAAAAAAACTCCTGTGAGCACTGCCTTGGGAATAACCACAATGGCATCACTGGCTATCCTGCTTGATTTATTTTGTGGCAGCCTAATGAATGGGGTCAATCTGCCACTGGTAAAGCTCTCCTGACACCAATGGAGTTAGAGCAGGAGTTAATTTGGTACTGGGAGCTAATTGCAATGTGCCATTCTCTCATGTGTAAGATACAGATGGAATAATTTAGATGGTTACATATCTTTGCATGATTAAATAAACCAAGAATATTAAACAGTCAGAGAACATAGGGCAAAAAGAAAAATATACATCTATCCTAATTATTATCTGCCAAAAAAAATCAAGTTAATTGATAGTCATATAATTATGAAAAACAGGCAGTGGATAATACCAATAACAGGGGAAAAAAACCCAGCAACAAACCAAATACCACCTCATGCATTTTTATAGGAGAAAGCAGTGGTCACAAAAGGAGTTTTAAGATCTCTTCTCAAAGCCTGAAGGGTATTGAAACACCTTAAAAATCCCACCCTGCCACGCTGCCTTTTCATTCCAAATTTACTTTCAGTTCTGTGGCCTTGTGCTCCAGAAGATGAACTTAGGAAAAAAGGCTGCTACAAAAGAGCCAGCACTCATCAGTCTGCCTGACAGAGAATATCACAGAGGAGATTGGATCCTTTCCCTTCCAAAGCTCACAGTTTGCAGCCTACTTTTGGAGTTCAGTGCAGCACCTTTCAGTGCTGCCTGCAGGACGTTGCCATACATGTGGTTGTCTCTCTTTTGAGGCAAAACCAGAGAAATCCCCAGTTCTCCCTCAGTTACACGTGTCCCACTGGCAGCACGGGCTCAGTGCCAGGATCCCTGGTCCTTCCAAGGTCTGGGGGAGCAGCAGGACACCCCAAGATGCTGCCAGCACACCCCATCAGACAGGTGGTGTGTTGGAACCCAGGACATCCCTCTGGCTGCCCCGGGTGATTTGAGACCCTGGCAAGGGGCTCAGAGACCTTGGCATGGAGTCACAAACACCTGTGCCTTTGATTTTAGCCCATGGAAACAATTACCAACTTTGTGTGAAGATTTACGAGCCACAAGGGTTTGAGTAGAATGATGGTTAATTTATCACAGGGTGAAAAAGTAGAATTTTGGGGATTTAGAACGAGGGTTCAAGAGGCAAGATGGAGGGATCTGGGTGTGCCCTGTCCTCCTTCTTCTTCTTGTCCTCCATCATCTGCTGTGATGGTGGCACTTTTGGACTGGTTTAGAGTAGAGACAAACTGTCTAACACAGGTGATAGGTATTGGAAAATTATTGTAAATAAAGTACAGGTATTTCTTAGTATAAAGAATTAACACTGCCCCAAGGGTGGGCAATGTGCCACAGCCTGACCTGCTGGACAGATCCCAGCAGGTCAGAGAAAGAATGGAATAGATAAGGGAAAATAAACAACCTTGAAAAGCAGAGCTGAGGAATCCTGACTTCTTCTTCAGTCTTGGGGCTGGGAAAAAAGAATTTTAATACCTCGGGAGCCATTTCAATCACAGAAACCCCAGAGTGGTGAAACCATCGAGCCTTGGAGGAGGGAGAGTGACACAGGACATGTCCTTGGAGCCCCCAACCTCACACTTTTCCTTGTGGAAACCCCTGAGTCAGAAATGGGAAGCTTGGGGTTGTTTTTTGTGGGCTGAGTGACTCTGGCTTCCTTCTTCCTTCAGAGGTTCCCAGCACAGGAGTGTGTGCACCATCTGCCAGCCTGGATCACACCTTCCCTGCCACCAGAGACCCTCATGGGCTCTGGAAATCAAAGAGCAATGGGCTCTGCTGCTCAACAGCAAATGCAGCACCCAAAACCTGCTAAGAATACATACTGAGGCATTTTTCTTCCAGTTGTATATGACAGCAGATGCTTTAATTATTTTATTTGAAGAAAACAAACATAAAGTAGAAAATTGGATTAAAATTACTACTTTGCTTACAGGGTTAAAGCAGTCAAAGGAAAGGAAATTCAGGCTGCCTGTGAACCCTGAAATTGTTCAGTTCTTGCATTACCCAACAACATGATATTTCTCATGGAACCCCTCATCAGGGCACAACTTGAGCAGAAAAGGGAAGGCTGAAGAATGCATAGATGATGCAAAATCTTGTTACTCCTGAATTTTAGGCACCTCACTCAATAACACATGAACCTACTTGAATGTGCTTTGAATGTTATTACCATGGATGGTGTTTCCTCATTGACACAATAATACAGGTAAATAAGAAAAAAATCATAACAATTCCTCAAATGTAATGCAAACAATTCCTCAGATGTAATACAACTAAAACTCCCCATACAATCCAATGAGCCATTTAGGAAAACAAAAAAAAACCCAAAAACAAACAAAAAAACCCCCACAAAACAAACAAACAAACAAACAAAAAAACCAACAAAAAACCCCCAAACCAAACAAAAAAACAAAAAACAAAAAACAAAACAAAACAAAAAAAAAAAAAAAAAACAAACAAAAAACCAAAAAAAAAAAAAAAAAACAAAAAAATCCCCCTGAAAAATTATTCTGGCTCTATCCAAACAGATTTTTTGTCATGTTCCAGATGAAGAAAAAATTTTCAATTCTACAAATTGTTTTCACTTTTCAGGCTGGCACATGGAACCTCAGAGCCAGAAGCACAGCTGGAAATCTGGTGTACTTTGTACAATGACAGAGCAAACAAAATCACACATTTCCCCAGGATCAATGCACCTGGAAATAGCAAGAGACAGGTCACTAGAAATGTGTTCTCCATCACAAACACCTTCAGCTGTACTGGCAAAACCACATGGTTTTGGTGACTGGTGTCTGCTTTCCAAGTTTGGTATTGCTTCCACATATTAGCAGTCAAAGAACAATGTTATAGCATTTAAAACAGAATAAAACTCATGAAATAAGAGGAGCACTTACACTGAAATGTCAGTCAACACTTGTTGTGCCCTTTACTAGATGTTTGGAACTGCTGGTTTGAAGGGTTTAGGATGAATATTTGAAAAAGGGAGTTCATTCATCACCCTGATTTAGTATATTACACCTCAGTGCTCAGGAAGGGCCAGCCAGGGGCTGCCCACACCTTGTGAATTTTCACTCACACCTTGTCAAAACTTCTTCCCTACAGTTCTCACACAGGGATGCATCCTACACAAAACCAGGACCCATGGAAAAAAATCCCAGCCTTCTTCACAAGAACAACTTCTGGGGGGAAAAAACCACACAGAGACACGAAACAGAAGAAAAGAAGAATAAGATGTTACTTACTGGTTAGCACAGTGATTGATCTCGCTGATTTGGAAACCATATTTGAGTTGACCACCAAGAGAGTCACTATGTAATACAGGCCATGGTATTTGGCATTAAAAACCACAGGGGCAGGTAAAGTGCTATTGAATTCATCGAACTGGAAAAAGTAGTTCTTGGATTCTCCAGCTATCTTCACAACATAGACAGAGGATGAGCTCACCACGTCTGACGCCTCCAGGGACACAATGATACAATTGTCCTCTCTGACAGCCACTTGGAAAGGCTCTGCACTCTGCAAGACAAGAAAAAAGAGTTGGTTGAGGTAAAATCTAGTACTTTATTTTCACCTATTTCCTTTGTTATTCATAAGATAGTAATTTTAAAAACTTGGAAGGGTTCTGCACTCTACAAGACAAGAATAAAGAGTTGGTTGAGGTAAAATCTAGTACTTTATTTTCACCTATTTCCCTTGTTATTCATAAGACACTCATATTTAAAAACTTGGAAGGGTTCTGCACTCTACAAGACAAGAACAAAGAGTTTGTTGAGGTGAAATCTAGTATTTTAATTTTCACCTATTTCCCTTGTTATTCATAAGACACTCATATTTAAAAACTTGGAAGGGTTCTGCACTCTACAAGACAAGAAACAAGAGTTGGTTGAGGTAAAATCTAGTACTTTATTTTCACCTATTTCCCTTGTTATTCATAAGACACTCATATTTTAAAAACTTGGAAGGGTTCTGCACTCTACAAGACAAGAAAACAGAGTTGGTTGAGGTAAAATCTAGTACTTTATTTTCACCTATTTCCCTTGTTATTCACAAGATACTCATATTTGCAATAAAGTTATGTCTTGTATTCTACTGGAGAGTTAACATCAATCAGGAGCAATTATTTCAGGCTGCAATCCACAGTCAGCCAGAGCCCACAGGTATCTGGTTTGCAGAGGCCAGGCTCTCTGCAGCAGAGGCTGGATCCTGCTGTGTGTTTTCTGATACTCCACACACTCCACTCCTTACACCCTGAGGAGTAAAGCCTCTGTCATCCTTTCATGAGGAAAGGTGAAGTAGAGCAGAAGAAGGATGAGCTTGTGAAGGGTATCAGGGCAAGAGGATTTCCAAAAAAGCCTCAACGTCATTTAAATCCCCCAAAAAAAGGTGATTAAATCAAGACTCTTTTATCTTGCATAAACAGGATCATATATTGCTCTAACACAATATATTCTGAAAGCCTACAACTGAAGAATAACTTTGGATCCTGCCTAAGCTTTTCCAAATGGGTATTGAATTAACCATACTTGCCCATTTCAGCAAGTACCAAGTGATAAGCAGCCCTCACCACTCTGTCCACAGTTTTGTCTGGCACTTTTTTATTTCCTAAGCTACAGTATTTAATTTTCAATATTTCATTTATTAGTAGTAGAGAGAAAAGGAGCAATTGAACCTTGTTTTCATGTATCATGAGTGTGTTAAGCCACTGCCAGCTGAAAACACTTTCCTTTTTATTAATTTCAAACCAGCTGTCAGGAGAAGCACTTTTCTCTACAGGAATTTCAAAACAGATTCATGCTAATTAATGAAAAGGAAACGTTCAACCTTACTTTAAGAGTTGCCTTTTTATTTATTAGACCACACCACAGTTTATAATTATTTTACCCCCCGTGAAAACTGTAATATCTGGTATTTTCAGTTCTGTAATATCTGGTATTTTCAGTTCTCAACTCCACAGTATTTTTTCCTTCATGTTTCACAGGCTGAGAGCTCTCAGGGAAAGGCAGAAAAGCAAAGCTAGTTTGCAACTTCTTTGATCAAGTTGTTCCCGTACCAGAGAGAGCTAGAGACCTCCTTCAGAGATTAATTCTAGCAGCCTGACTACCTCCTATTTTGTTTAGTGCTTGTTCTTTCATGAAAACAATATTTCTGGGATTTATGCTGCAAGAACCAGGATCCCTATTTGAAATTCACACATCTGGTGTTGCCAGCTCCTGGCATTCAAAAAAACACCTTAAAAAAAAAAAAATAAAAAAAGAAGAAGAAGGAAAAAACCCCACAACAGCAATACCAACAGAAATAAACCCAGTGAGAACAAATAATAAATAAATAAAAATTGTCTTTATATGTATTGATGGTATTATCATCGGGCTTTGACATTTGCAGTGTACCTAAGGTTATATCACCCAGAGGCAAAGCCACAGGCTTGAGACAGAGCCCCTGAGCAAACCCTCCCATCTGACCCACGAGGAGAGCAAGGCACAAAGCACATAATCAGGGCAACCCAAAGAGGATAACCTGTCTAGACAGCTCCAGCCTGAGATTAAAAACAGAGGCAATGCAACTTCAGCTGCTGACTTGAGGCTTGCTTTAGTTAGTCTTTTAAAAAATTACTTTTAAGTTGTTAAAATTGTATCTGCCAATGTTATCAGTGGGAGAATATTTTGGTATGGAAGTCTGGGTAATTTTTCACAGATGGCAAAGCAATTGCTCCAAAAGGTTTATAATGTAAGACTACAACTACAAAAAAGCTTCCATGTGTTTTCACCAGCCTGAGCTGAATTCAACAGTTACCCTTGAGTAGATCAAAATTCTGCATTTCAGGTGGTTGTATTTTGCCTTAAATCCCAGTCTAGCATTTGGATTCACACAGACTCAAACATTTAACTGGGGATTAGGCTTAGATCTGGTCAAAACCAAGTAGAGGTTCTCTTATCCTTTTTCCTCCCTACTTTCTTTTCACTAAGAAAATGGGGAATCAATCCTACTTCAGCCCTCCTGGTGTGGGAGGACAAGAGAAAAAAGAGAAGGAAGGCACAGGTGTCCTGGCTTTCCAGAGGCACATGCACTGTTGTATCACAGAAGCCATGGTTGCCTTCCAGGACCAAGCAAGAACTCAGCAAGGTTATTTCTACACACTAAGCTTGCAGTTCATGTGCAATCCCACAGAAATCTGTGGGTTTTGACCTTCCACAGGCTTGCATTTGAATGCTTCACTAGAGGAAAAAGGATGGTGTGGTCTCAAATTATTCTGGCCTTGGCACTGAATTCCACTGTTCCAACTCCACGTGCCTACCTGGCCACAAAGAACCAGCCCAAAGTGCCAGATGAATTTATTTGTGCCAACAAACAGTTCAAAGCAAGTTCCTTGTAGCTGGATGCTATAAATCAATTGCTATGCTAATCAAGTACAGCTGGAAATTAAGCATATAATTGCAGAGTCATGGACATTCCTAGGATATAATTAGATATCAGGCAATGCTCATATGGGTTGTGATTTTACTCTTTGATTCTTCCATGGCTATTGTATTAACCATGATGAAGACCATGCTTTTATTTTTTCCCCCCTCAATGTTTTTGTGAATCCACAGCAGCACCATTCAGCAAATGGGTCACCAGCCCTCTTCAACAGCTCCCACAAAATCAGCATAAAGTGCTTCTGACAGCTAAATAAAACTCTCAGACATTTCCTATTGTTACCTATGACACCTGCCTGGGGTAAATAGCTTTTTTTGAGTGCTCCATCACCTTAAGCACATGGGGATTATGAAATGATAGCTTCCCTGATCCGTGTCCAGATGCTTTGGAAGCACTGCTGCCGTGGTGCATTTTTTGAGGGCTATCTCCTTAGCAGCCCTGTGCCCCATCCAGCCCATCACTGCAGGATGCATCCCTCTCTGGAGAGGCCCTTTCCAGTGATTGTGTGTCCCTCTGTGTGCTTTCCAACTGCTGCACGCAGGGGACACATGGCATGGGGGAGACATCTGCTCTTTATTACCCACTGGCTCTTGAAAAAAACTTTTAGCCTTTAATTTCATCTTCTAAGACTGGACTGGCAGATCAGAGATCAATAAAAAGAATAGGTAATTAACATGTCATGAGATGAAATAATTTATCTCCCTTGGGATATGTTTTAAAAAGAACAGACCATTCTGGCCATCCTTCCTCCAAGTTGTACAAGGTCAGGGTTACCAGCCAGCCCTGGGCTTGTGATTTTGAAAAGAAGGCAAAGAAAAAAGCTGAATATTTTCTCTAAGCACCACTGCAAGTGACAAACGTGCCCCACTTAACTAGATTGTAAAGCCAGTGTGTCTTAAGACTGACAGCATCAGTATGGTAAATACACATTTCATTACTTCTGGTCAGCTACCTCCAGGATTTAATTTGCTGGTGTCACAGCTTGAGCGGCTGTTTCATGCCTGTGGGGAAATTTGGCAGGGCTTGTGCATTCAGAAACAAATGATTAGCTCCAGCTTCCTTCCTAGTTTATTATTACAAGCTCGTGCCACGATAAAGCACTTAGAAGAAGAGAAAAAGAAGGAGGGAGGGAAGTAAATCCCACAATGTGATGCCTGTTCACATTTCCAGTGCAGGGATGAGTCATGTTAGTGGAATTTCCAGCCAATAACCAGGTCCCAATTAAAATAAAAAGGAAGGGGAGGCAAGGAGATATACAACATGTCAAATAAACAATATCCAAAGAGTAATAGGAAAATAAATGGTGTGCAGCAGAGCTCAGAGTCCTCTTCTCAGAAGTTTATATCCTCGGTTTATTTCCATATAACAGAATGAGTTTTACACATGAGGAAGAGATCAAAGCTGCAAAACAACTACTGATTTTAAGTGCTCTAGCTTCTGAATGTCTCATTCTGAAACACATTGTGCCAGAACCCAATTACCAGAAGTGCAACCAGTTACAAGTTCTGCTGACTTTAAGAGGAGCTGTGGCCACTCATCAGCTCTGTAAAATTAAAGTGCTGGTAACTGCATCTCATTATCTAATGCCAGACAACTGGAACTAAAATCCCAAACAAATCTGACTCTTGTCAGCTTTTACAGAGTAAATCCTGCAGCATTGACAGAATTTTCTAAGTAAGCAGGAGCAAATTTTAAAGCTATGAGGATCTACTTAGGCACCATACTGATCACCTACTGCATGATGCTGGACAAAAATAACATCCATGCAGGTACAAGAAAATATTGAACACTACTACATCCAGACCTCTTGGGTGAAATACTGGCTAGTTAGTGAGTGATTCTACTACACTCTGATATATTTTGTCTTGGTGGCCAATAATTTCATTTTAAATCATGTGATGACTCATTCTCACCACGATTCATCTTACTTAATCTTGGGTATTTAAAAGGAATGACTAAACCAGGATGACCTTTTCAGACAGAACACCTGTGGATTCACCTAAGACTGGAATTAATTGTGAAAAAGCACTAAACAGCCAAAGGGCTGATGGTCCCAGCTTGGCAATATTCCTGCAGTCCTCTGTCACTTGGTATAGTGACTCCAAGCCTTTCATAAAAGACAGAATTGGGATCCAGATTTCAGGATCCTGGCCTTTGCTACAACCACAGAAAGCAGGTAAGAAATAAATACTATTGCAAAACATGCTTCCTTGGAATTGCTAGCTATCATTATTACCTCCTAGAGTTTAAACAAAATAGGTAAAGACATCATTAAAGAACTTGGGGAAGCACATCCTAAGCTTTCCATGTGTTCCAGTGAATTCTGGAGCAGCACAGACTTCAGTGCTGACTGGAAGAGGAAAGAATTGTTTGACATGATCTGCAAAAGTGTGAACAAAAAGTGTTACAGCATTCTGACAGAAATGTAAAGACTTCTGGAAGATAAGGATATTTATTTCTGAGGCTTTTGTTTTTATCTATGCTTTCCCACAGGTTGTGTAAAGATCATCCCTTAATAAACACTCCTCAGAAGAAATACTCCATGGGAAAAAAAAATGCAAATCTGTATAGTTAAGATTTTCTATGCAAAAAGGAATATTTTAACATGTACAAAGATAGCAAAAGCTGCAGTTCTCAATAATTTATGGTTTGTGATTCAGGTTAACACATCATTTCTGGCATTCTGCTCTATGAATAGTGTCCTCAGCCCTGTTGCTATTCTGAGTCTCAAAAAGCCAGTAACAACAATCCTCTGGTCATATTTTATAAATGAGCCCCCACATTTCTTTGCTCTGGGAGACAGCTCTAAAGGGAGGAGTATTTTTTCCTGTCTCTGCCCACAAATGCAGAACATGGGGGTGTTTGTTTTTTTTTTTTTTTAAGCAAACATCATTATGGTATGTGCAGCCCACCATGCTTTGCTGCCATTCTGAAGTTAATAACCTGGAAGGAAATATTTTTTCACACAATCAACTGCTACTACGACAGCATTAAGTAGATTCCAGAATGCTAATTTCAGTAAGGCTTATATCTAATGTATTTTAGCTGTGTGTCCCACTGTTAACATGTCCAATACTTGACAAATTATTGCTAAATACATATATTTCTAGCCCATCTTTCTAGTGCAGAGGGCAACACCCAAGCACAGAGGCCTTGATGTTAACAAGGTTTAAAACTAAATTAGAGCTTCTAGGATAGCATTTCTCCCTGCACATGTGCACCCCAACTACAACAGGAATTCACACCCAGGCAGACACAGTTTGGTTTCTTTCCACTCTAGATTTTTAGCTTTTCCCTAGTACTAAAATTATATCCAAAAAGCATAATTCTGCTGAAAGAAAATAGGATTTTGATATAAAAGAAAATATGATTTCCCTTCTCCAACTCAGATCTTCATGGAGCCTCTGCAATTAAAGTTTAGCCATCCCTTGTGGATGTAGCCAAACACATGCCAGATGAACCTTGTGCTTTAATTAAAATGCATCTTCCCTCTTGAGCCTGTATGTGAATAACAGAAAATGAAAAAGGGCACAGGAAACATATCACATTGCCTCAAATCCCTTCATTCTACCAAAGGGCCCTTCTCCAGTCAATCCTTGTTCCCTGGGACAAGAATGAGAGCAAACTTCTGCCTGAACCAATGGCAAAATGATCAGAGCTGAACACATGCCAGGTGGGAGGTGCTGGTTGGATCCCCTGCTAAATTCCAAAAAGAACAAGCAGGGGGAAAGGAAGGGAAAAATAAACTCCATGTACACATTATCCTAAGAACACACACACCATCCAGCAATTAATAAGGATGGTGTGTAATTAAGCACAGCTTCCACCTGCAACTGCAGCTCGCTGCCCATCCCAGGAGGAAGGAGGAGCAGATCACACCTCATGAGAAGGCTGAAGGAGAAGGCAGAGTGAGCAAATGAGCAATAAATTCAGGCAGATTTTGAAGAAATTGATGAATAGAAAGAAGTCACTCCTTGCATGATGAGAAACAAATCTCTGAGGTGCTGCAAAGTGCCCTGTTGGGGGATGAGAGGGAACACACTGGAGGTGTGGGTTTGGGTGATGAAGGACAAATTCATTTATGCTATTCAGTCCTTCAGCTCCAAAACTGTGGATTCACCTCTGCCAATAATGGAAGTCTGTAACAAAAGCTTCTGAAGCTGAAACAGCTTCTGAACAGCTACTGGTGCTGGAAGGTGACACTAGGAAGTTACACAGAAAATTCCTGGTGTTCAACAGAACGGAAGGACTGATGTTGCATCATGAGAAAACAATTCCAGCAGTGCTGTGCAGCTGAGATGAGCTGGATTGGAGGCAGCTGAATTTCATGCTGCATGCTGAGAGCATGACAGAGGGCTACAGACTGACCTGGTGGGTGCTGCAAGAGTGGAAAATGCCTCAAATTTGAATTAATAGGGTGCAAATACACCCTTCGTATGTGCACAAGTGAGCTGGTTATTAAAGGCAGAATGCAATGCTTTGCTACTTGCATTATCTATAAAGAACACAGCTGGGAGGGAGTTAAGAGCTCTCACTTGTCAGAAAAAAATTGGAGACCAAAGTGGTCATGAAATTAATTTGTAATCACAAAGCAATGTAAGGGAAAATGGTGGAGGAGAACCAGACTTTCTCTTCCCCCCCATGTTGATCTATAATAAGAGAACACTGAATTTACTTGTAGATAGGGGCTATATACAGAATCCTAATTCTTTCTTCCATATCTGCAAATGTTTTTAAAGGGGATTAGGCACCAAAGTGTCCTTAAGTATTTTCAAAATTCTGAGACTACTAGAGAGGTTTGAAATTGGTATGGATTCGTCAAAAAAAAAAAAACAAAACCAAAACCAAAAAACCCCAAACAACAAAACAAAAAACAAAAAATAAAACAAAACAAAAAACCCCAAACAACAACAACAACAACAACAACAACCAACCTTAAAAAACCCCTAAAAACACCCAAAACCTGTTCCAAATCTGGTTTTGTGACTTCACATTGGTCTGGTGCTCACCTTAAACAAGTGGTCTGCCTTATTGATGGTCATTTTTCTATCACCCCCTGCCTCTCAGCTTCCCAGAAAAAAAGCTGCAAACACCCACCACCCTTTCTTCACTGGTCACAGGAGTCATGGCATGTCTGGAAAACCCAAGTCTAAACCCAGATCAGCAGTTTTCATATTCTGTGATTACCACCCTTCCTTCCTGAGCCATAACTGTAACGTGGCTGTGGTTATCCCTGAAAGATTGCTCACTCAGGTTCAAGTACAGCTTTATTTTGTTTTCAGATCCAAGTGGCACCTGATGTTCTGCACTTTGATTACCCTGTGGTGCCCCTGTGCTCTCTAAACAGGCAAGAGATGAACAGAAAAGCTGCTGAGATTTCCTCTTGTTATTAATATATAGCTTCAGCAGATGAATGGTATTCTTGCTAAAGTATTTGCTGTGGTAAAGTGTGTGTGTGTCTATGAGTGTGATGGATTGTTTTGCTTGGTAAGGGTTTTTTTTTTGCTTTTTTCTGACCTGTGCTCAAAGGCAAGCAAGCTGACAGTGCCATTTCCCTGATTGCTATCAAGAGATGAGCTCTGTAACTCTTTGTACAGCACAGGGTCAATTGCAAATCCACACAGAACATTTCAACTGGAGCTCCAGCCTGATTGTCAATTCATTTCTGGCGTGGCTTTAGGCTCAGTTCAGCCATTTGTAGCAATCTGCTCAGCTCATACCCACAGAAGAATGCTCTGTCACACTGGCAGTGTGCTGCTCAGAAGTCATAAACACCCCCAAACTCCAATGCTGCAGAAGCTCAGAACTTGTCGCTGCCACCCTGCCCTGCAGGGACAGCTTCAGCAGGATTTATTTGGTTGCAGTGTATCGAGAATTTTGTTTTTAGCTCAACTGCCAGAGGTTGACCTGAAGGAATATAAAGAGAGGAGTGAATACAAAGAGCTCAGGAAATGAAGCCAGGACACTCAGCTGCTGGAAAGCCCTTCCAGATGTAAAAGTACCACCCCAGCTGCCCAGAGCAGGAGACCAGGGGACAATGACTGTTGTTGCCTAAGTAAGAACACCTCAAAAATTTTCTGGCCAGAACTTTTGTGATGAGACCTCTGTTCTTACTGTGGGATTAATCTGGTTTCAATTTATCATAATAAAAATGGGGTGTGTAGGCAAATCTTATCATCTAGGTTCCCTCTGTAGGGAGAGAGGGATCTGAAGAATTTGGTTTACCCATGAACCTTCAACAAGCTGCCTCCTGCAGATGCTTGTCTCTGTGCACCTTCCATTTAAACACCAAGAGCCAGATGAGAGCAGAAACAGCTGTGCATGGTTTGATGGCAGCTGCAACTCACATTTTAAAGCCATTTTTATGTATTATGGCTCCTAGTCTCTTTTTTTCTCCAAATTGATATTATAAGGCTTCAATTCTGTTTAGCTATTCTCTTTTTCAGCAGTATAAAAGTGCACGATGGCCATGACAGAGCAAGGCAAATAACTTTAGGCACATAAAAGGTCCTAGTCAGCAAAAGATGCAAGCATGTCCATAAATCCTTTGCCTCTGTGACACAGGCAGGCCCTGAGTACAAAGAACAGCCAGGAGATCAAGGTCTCTTTTCTGGAGCTGCCAAACAGTGATAACCCCTGGAACTTCCTTCTAATTTGTTTTCAGTCTTTTACGAAGTGAGGTTGCTAAAAAGTCATTCAAAGAACAATAAAAGTCTTGGTCTCTTAGGTGAATCTGAGCCTCCTGCTCTGCAGGTTTAGTGTTCTCCTCACAGAAATTATTATTCCTTGCTGTGGTCATGTGGGTTTTACACTTGGCAGCTATTCAGTGGCCAACAGGGATGCAGTCAAACCACCACAAATACATTCATCAGCCCCATATCTCAGGCTGAGGTAGCCCAGCAGTAATGGCATGGAGAGCAGACACATTAAATTTCTGTCTGGTTTGGCAGCTGCAGACCCTGAGAGCTCAGAACTGAAAGAATTAAACTTTTGCCATTAGCTTTCTTTTATATATTTCTCTTTTAATACCTGACAGAGCTTTTCCCCAGGCATGACAATGGCTAGCCAGGCAAGAGAAGGCTTAATAAACTGAGAGATGAAATCAGCTGAGAAAAGGCTGAGTGGAAATTGGCAATGAGAAATCTGTTCCCTACAGAAGAATTAACTGTAAAACAAAAATATAAATTTTCTGAATGTTGTTTCCTCATTTTAACTCGGGATGCTAAACCTCTGTAGTGTCTTCTGAAGAGGATGAATTTATAAACAGCATGGCCTTAAATGAGTCAACATGACCTTTACAGACATGCACCACACTAAATATTTACTGAGCTTTATTTCATAGGCATTAACTCACTGCTAATATAAAAAAGCTTTCAGGCTGCTAGACAATGCAATATGTAATCCTATCATTCTGACATTTAAGAAAATGCACATTTTAAAAGTGATAATGATTTTCTTTCCTAGTTACTTTCTAGGTATTAGTTCACCATGTATTTTTTTTTATGCTGTAATTTTCTTCTTCCATTTTATGAAGTATTTTGGTTGCCAGTGAAAGGGAAGGATAAGGATGAAGGATGATGACATGGATCTTTTTTCTATTGTCTTGTATTTAACTCACAGCAAGTGGTGCTTCCATACATAAGCACTGGTCATTCTGCATTATATATTTAATATTATATATAGAATAATTATACAATTATAATATTTTTATATATATAATAATATATAATATAGTAATTATATATATATATATATAATATAGTAATTATATATATATATATATATATATATATATATATATAAAAAATCCAAGCAAAAATACATTTAGCCTTGTTGTCTGGCTGTCATTTGCAGGTCTTAGTGTGACAATTTCTCAATAACTGCAGGGTAAATATACAAATCTCTTTCATCTCATCAACTCCTGCCCTTCAAATTCAAGCAATACATACATTGCCTAAGGTCTTACTTAACTCTTTGACTGAAACCAAAATATTTTCATGATCTTGCTGGGAGCACACCTGCCTGTACTTCAGAATTACAAAACTGACATGGCTCTTTTTTCCTAAATTTGACTACAAAAAGTCACAAGGAAACTTTTGCAAATGTATATGGCATCTATAATGTGAATAAATATCTAAAATATCCTTCAAAAAACCAGAACTGGGCACCAAGGTGTTTTTAATGTTAAGTTAAATGTGCACCCTTAAACCTTTCTACCTTCCCAGCCTGGCTCTTCACATAGAAGAGAAAGATGTGAGAAAAGGCACACTGGCAGCACTGAGCCCCTGTGGTAACAGAGGCAGCTTCATCTCCAAGCCAAATGAGTGGTTTCTCTTAGTTATTTATAGCCCTTTTAAATTTTAATCACTTTATTTACTTATTCCCTGCCAGGTCCCTACTGACCACACTCAGTTTTCTCTCCCCTTCCACTCCAGTGGAAAAAAAAAGAGAGTAGAGCAGTGAAAGCTCTTTATTTCCAGGATCAGTCTACAATGTTGTTTCTCAGCTCAGGTTTACTCTGGATGCAATTTTTCCTCCTAACTCAGGTGTCAGAGAGCCAATGGACAGAACAGAAGTATGCTCCTGCCCAGCTGTTTCCCACCAGCCTTTAGAAATTTAAAGCAGCAAAGAAAGAAGGCTGGTGTTTCTTTGAGGTTCTGTTTTTGTGGCTGACAATAGGTTACATTCAGTTTTGTAGCTCTGGGTGCATTTCTGTGATGTTTTCTCTCAGAAGAAACCTCAGGCTTAGTGAGCCATGGAGTTTTCTGTCCACTCCCAGACTCCAGAGGAGAAGCTCATCACCCAACAGCACCCTGAGCTCCCTGCAATTCACAGCAGCAAAAGCCATTTCCAAGCAGCAGCTTCTCCACAGCTTAATGAAACACCAGTAACAGACTGCCCTGAGATCAAGCACCAGGCAAAACTGACTTAAATTAGCACAAGGATTAGGACCATAAACACAATCAGCTGGCATAGCTCAGTCTAAAAACAAAAATTATATTTACCTATGGCAACAAAATTAGCCATGCTGTCCTTATCTCTGCTGCTGCAAGCACTTAAAGCATGCATGTGAAAGTGAACATTCATGCTTGCACTAAGTATTTGCATGTTTATGAATAAACTGTAATCAGTTTGACAGTATTCTTCTTTCTTGCCTTATTAGCCCTGTGAGCTCTTCATTCACTCCTCACACTTTGCATGCCAAAAAGGCAGACAGGGAAAAAACATCAACATCCTTGTGAAGCTGCACACAGGAACAGAATGTCTACATAAATAAGAAAATCAGACCCAAAGACTGGAGACTATGCTCCAAAGAGCAGCAATTGGTATTGGCCACAGTGAAAAGAGAGGCTGGGGAAATCTTGGATTTTTTCCCCCCATTTGTCTCTACTTGAAAGAGGGGAAAAAAGAGACATGCATGACTGATGGTAATGGAAAACCTATTTGTGTCCAATTCACTGGAGAAACAGCACAAGGACATATCATCCTTGTGAAATAATTTGTCCTGTATTCCTTGAGCCAGATGAAAGTCCCATTATGTACAAAACAACACGTGCAGATGAATACAGATTTGGGAGTTCTGTTATCCTCTCAATACACTGCCTTGGTCTAACCTCTGTCATGAAAAAGGCTCTTTCCAAGTGCCTCACACTGTCATAAAGTGTGACTTTTTCCACTAACCCAGAATAGATCTGAAAGCACACAGCAGCACCGAGGAGTCATTCATGATTAGGGATCTTGCTGTGAAACAAAACTGGCACATGCTCCTGGAACCCACAGCAATTAACGAGTGTGAAATCAAACAGGCACACCACACCGACTGCTCCAGAGCAAAAATAGACTGAAACAGCCCCAACTCCACAGCCCTGGATGGCTCTGCAATTCAGAGAGACCTTGGTGAGCACACAGCAGCTTCATTGCCTCAGATGAGGCTGGTGCTGATGTGCTTGAACTCCTCAAAATCTTCCTCTTCACCCCGCTAGGAGACACGAGGCACTCTCATCTCAGACACTGCTCATTACTGATTCCCTAACCTGACAAGGAGTTTGTGCAGGAACAGAAGATTTTTGAGATCTAAAGAATGATTATGAAGTGAAACAGGTATGATCTTAGCAAATCTATTTTTTTTCCTCTTGCCGTGCTAAGGAAAAAAACAAAAAAAATCACAAAAACCAGGCCCAGTGCAGCACAGAGCACTGCAGCCTCTTCAGCCTGCAAGATATTGTGCTGCCTCTAAATTTTCAGGGTTTACAGAACAACTGCATCTTCTACATCAAACTGAGTAATAAAAGAAAATAAAAAAAAGAGAAAATAACAAAACAGAGCAAAACAAAAAAAACCTCAGAAAATCCCTCCCAAAAAAACCCCAAACCCAAAAAAGCCCCCCAAAAAACCGAGAAAAACAGAAGAAAAAAAAAAAAAAACAAACCAGAAAACCCCCACCTTCACCCCCAGAAAAAAATTTTAAAAACAGAAAAAACCCCAAAAAACCCCCAAAAAGCTCCCCATAAAATGCCCCCCAAAAACCAGAAAAAAACCCCCAGGAAACCCCTGCCCCCCACCCCCCCCCCCAAAAAAAAAAAATGAAAGGAAAAAAAAAACCACCAGAAAAAGACTCAGAAAACCCAAAAAACCCTCCCCACAAAAAACCCTCCAAAAATCCCTAAAAAAGCTGGGAAAAAACCACAGAAAACCCCTGCCCCCACAAAAAAAAAAAAAAACAAAAAAACAAAAAAACAAAAAAAAAAAACAAAAAAACAAAAAAACAAAAAACCACACAGTAAAAAAGGGAGAAAGAAGGAGAATAAAAGATAAAAACAAAAGGAAAAAAATTTTAAAAAAGCTTTGAGGCACCATTCTTGGTTGAAATCTGCTACACTCACATCACAAATAATCAATTCCAAACACACAAAATGACAAAATGATGGCTCTACCAGGATAAAAGGCAATCTGCATCTACACATGGTAAAAGAAAGCTGGAAGATAAAGACCATGCAGGTTTACTGAGCAGTCCTGGAAAAACCAGTAGCTCTCATTCAGATGCAGTTCAGCAAAACACAATTGCCCAACCTGGCCTGAATACAGCTGATGTTAATATTGATTTATGTTTATTAAGAGACCTCAAGTATTTTACCTGAAGCTGAAAATGTTGCATGTTATTTTATCCACACTTAAATTTTGAAAAATGATTATGGATATATTTAACGTCTACATCTTACACGGATGGTTTTGGTTTGTTTCATGGTAAATATTTCATGTGAGCTATTCCTAGAAATTTCAGAGTGCTTTAGCAAAAGCAGCTCAAGAATGAGGAGATAGGGAGGAAGACCATGAGCACAGATAAAATAATGATTATAATTCAAACAAAACTCCTCAAAGGGCAGAAGAAGCTACAACTGTGAGAACTAATTGATTTGATTCTACATACACAAAAAGTGATAAGAAGCATTTTGTACTGCTAAGACAGATTTATTTTTTTAAGAGAGATTTAATTAAATGCCTCTCAGATTTTTTTTTTCTTTGAAATTTTAACTGTCAGGCATCATATCCAAAAGAAAAAACCAATACCATCCAGGAAGTAATTATCTGCATTAAACGTGCTGTTAGTTCTTTCCTGCTACAATGATCTCTGCCAGAAGGAGAAACCAAGGAAGCTGGGGGAGGAGGGGCAAAAAAAAAATTGATTCAGCAATTTGAGAAGCTAAATACATTTCTGTGTGCCTCAATCAACAGAGGGAGGGCTTGTTCTGCAGGGGGAGCAGCACCAGGTGGGGAGCAGCAAGGTTTATTTTAGTGAATTTGTGTAGTGTTGGAAACTGGAGGAGCAGAAGGGGCTTGACACAGCATTATTGAATAATGTGAATAACAACCCCTGCAGCCACCACCCATCAGAGCTGTTCCTGCACTCTGGGTGATCAAATTTGGGGCTTGCCCAGCTCCAGCCACTCTGGCTCTGCTGGCTCCAGTTCAACCCCACATCTTTGCTTGTCAGTTTTCAAGGGGGATGCAATCCTTACATTCTTAGAGCCCTGTTAATCAATATTTTATTTCTCCTGGCTTTGGTTTAGCCCAGCTCCTGTTATCTTAGATAATAAAGAGTTGAAGTGAACACTTAATATTTAAAACACATTTCCTGTGTGTTTTGATGATGTCAGCTTTCATGTTGAATCCTGTCACTGGTTTGTCACTCTAGGACACAAAACAACACCAGCACACACTGCTGTTCTCATGGTGAAAAAAGGGAAGTTTATTTTCTGACTCCAACATTTAGAGATTTTTAAAAGTGACAGTGGACTGGAGGGTGAAAGTGCCACCTCTGCAGTGACACTGGACAAACCAACAGTCCATCAAATTTCTCCTCCTCCATAAAAGAATGTAAACCAGTAAGTTATTTACAGAAAGTGTGTGAGAAAGTTCATTACAAGAATGTAAACATCAGAAGGATTAGAAAATCTTAATAAATCAGGGCAACACTGGTTTTCCTGCACAGACTAAAGTTTTTTCCTTTTGCTGCCATTATTTTGATGCCACTCTTTCCCATTACCTGCCTCCTATTCTGCCAGTAGCAGCAAACACAAATGCCTATTTCTGCTTCTGCCTCTACAGCTCCCTGTAAATGATACTGTCTTTCCATCAATAATCAAGAATGCCTCCTTCATACAGAGGTTTGTAAAAAATCTCAACAGCTTCTATTTGCTCCATGTATGTATTTTAAAATTATATAAAAAGGAAGCATATTTCATATAAAACTTGCATATGGTTTGCTCTTATGTTCCCCATTTTTAAAATGAATTTTTAAAAACCAGAAACAGAAGTGGTTTGCATCTCCAACCAATTTATCTGTGTTAAATTCCTCAATCTCTCTTTCTTCTGTATTGGTAGTTTGTTTTTTTCCCTGCACTTGTCTGATGTGGATTGATGCTGCTCCTGTGGAGATGAAGCTGGTTACCTCATCCAGCCCAACAGGTTTCCAGCCCTACCAGGAGCTCTCACTGCTCCTTCAGCCTGCATTGCAGCCATCCAGCATGGCTATGGCATAATAAATCTATTTGAATTTTCATTTTCTGCTCCCCAAAAGGATAAGGGTTCTGTATCTCCTCTGTTCTGTGTGAAGGACATCATCATCCTTAACACACAAGAGCCTGACCCGAAGCAATGTGAGAACCCCAGCAATAATTTTGTTTGAAAATCCTCCAGTTGTGAGCTATTTTCTAATGTCATTCATGGCAGCCCAGAAAATTCTTCTGCTAAGTTTGCTCTGATTTTGTGCACAGAAGCAGTTCTTTCTGACCAGAGCCCAAGAAAAGGCAGCCTGAAATAATGGTGTACTGCTCTGTGCACAACCACTGCAGTGACTAATCCCAACGTGCTCCCTTCACTCTGCCTCTCTCCCTCTCACAAGGCAGCTCACTCCTGAAAACAAATGAGAGTGGAGGAGAAAAGGAATTTGTCCTCACATTATCTCCCCCACCATGCTTCCTCCCACTCCAAATTCAGCAGCAAAGGAGAATGTTTTGGTTCACTAGCTGAGCCTACATTCCCAACTACTACATTAACAGACAGCAATGAAAGAATGGCTTTGGTTAATTATGTGGCTCTGCTGACTGGAAAAGATGAGAAAATCTGAGTGGATTATGGCACAAAAGTAATGTGGGAAGTGCCCAATCCATAGACTTGTTGGGCCACCATTCAATTTCCTAGGAAGTTTGGGAGCACTTCAGTCTTAAAGTGAAGAATTTACTGAAGCTGCTATCACGATTGGGAAATGCTCTGTATTTCTGTGATATGGTATCTTTCACTACAGAATATCAAAGTGCTTTTCTAATACATGCTAATGAGCCCTTCCAAGATTGCTATAAATACAGTATCATGTGTATATGACTCATGTGGCTTATTAATTTTACATCACCTACCCTGCTGCTTGAGCAAGAGTGACAGAGCAGCATTCAGGCAAATTCCTCTGTGAGAACTTTGCCAAAATAGCAGTACCTGTGTCTTCAGGGGTCAATCTGCCTCAAGGCTGATCCTAGTTAGCAAGATTCAGTCTGAGAGAAATGTTCCCTGCTTTCCACAGCCCTCCCAGTACAGTTCTGTTGACAAAAATTTAGAGCATTCTTGTAATAAGAAAATAAAGTCTAAAGCAATGTATAACATCTCCCAGGTTAAACATCCCATACTATGCCAGTGGCCTACAGCAGGGTACAAGGAAGAACAGGAACTTTGCTGGGGGATGGATATGGATCCAAAAGGCATAGATCCTCAATGGGACTTGATTTTAATTAAAAAAGCAGGAGGGAAAAGCAATATTTAATCTCTTAAATTTACCTATGCCCTTAACTGAATGACATTTTTACTTTGCTTAATTAACTATTAACACTGAGTTCCAGAAAAGCCCTTTGTAATTTCAAAGTCTTCACTCTGCCCCTGTGGCAATTAGCCCATTAAGAGGTTCCACAATGATGAAGACACGTGAAGGATTTGTTTGCTTGGTCCTTTACAGGGGCTGTGAGCCAGACAGATGATTTTTAATTGAGATAAACAGGACTCTGTGCTCACACAGGTTGATGAGAGGTCAAGTTCATTAGCATGGGGTTAGCACTAGACAACATAGCTTCCTGCTAGCTTAGAGGATGGGAAGGTAAAATAATGCCTGGCTGTAAAGCACCACACGTTAAACAAATGGTTAAAGGCCCCACAGAGGGTAAATAATAGAGCTGAAACCACAATAACTAGATTTCTTTAGCCCAGTCTCAGTGGAATCAAGAAAGGTGGCTCAAACCACCCATTTCACAGTGATTTCTTTCAGGATGATTGATGTGGTGGAATTCAACCTAAACAGGGCAGGCAAATTTCACCAGCAGCAGCCACAGAGGGGACAGAACTGAGACAGGGTGGAGGGAAAGGAGAAATCCCCGGGAGCTGCATTGCTCTGTCACAGCAAAAAAAGGAGGAGAAAGTGGAGAGGAAGATGGTTTGTCCTGTCCCCAAACAGGAAGGACAGAGAGAGCAGCATCCCAGGTGTCACTTAAACCCAGCAGCTCCCACTCTTCCCACAATGAAACCCACACTCATTTCTTGTCTTTGTTAATGGTTCTCCTCAACCTGAAGCCAAAGAACTCCAAACTTATCAATATTCCCACCCTTCCCACACTGAAACCCACACCCATTTCTTTGTTAACGGATCCTCACCATCCTGAAGCCAAATAACTCCAAACTTCTCAATATTCCCACCCTTCCCACTTTGAAACCCACACCCATTTCTTTGTTAATGGTTCCTCTCCATCCTGAAGCCAAATAACTCCAAACTTCTCAATATTCAAATCCAAGAGCAGCTTCTGTAGCTGGAGTGTACCCCTGAACTCTGAGCCATCCACTGCAAGTTTCATTCTGTAATTGCTACAATTATTTAGAATCCAAGCCTGCAAATTGTGATTTAAATGGAAAAATGTCAATTCTCTGCCTTTGTCAATTCAAAAAACACACTGAAGTTTAAACCTATTTAAGCCTTTCCTCTAGTAATTAAAGATTGAATTAAGAACTTTGCCATTTAAAAGGTTTCTGTCTCAGCCTGGTACCACAAGTAGTGTACGTGGATGTGTTCTGTTTGTCAGTACAAAAATGCTCTGACATTCCAAGAATTTCGTCTGAAACAGAGGGAGAAACATGAGAAAATTCAAGTACATCTGCTTGCACTTCCATTGCCCTCACCCCAATGGCCTTTGAATTGCCAAGGATGGTCAATCCACGAAAAGCTAAGAAAAAAATTGGTGATAAAACATGTGCAATCACCAAGAGAGAACCTGAGAGAAACTGCTGTGCTCTGGGACCAGTCAGTCATGGACTGTCTGGGGGACAGCTGCTTCCACAGCCTGAAAAGGATTTATCACCATTTCTGGTAGGGCACAATTTGGAAAAATCAGTGTTCTTGTGAAACACCTGATGGAGTTGAAATGGAAGTGGCCCCTACCCACAAGAGTTAATAACTTTGGGGAGGAGGAAAAATGACCTTAGGAGCCTGCTTGTATTCCAGGGGAGGAAAGAAAAAGACAGCTGGGGGTTAAGGAGGTCAAAAAAGGAGGTTAAAAGTCTCATGCAGTGGGAAAAGTAACTTATTTCTTTGAGCAGCAGAAGGTTGGGTGAAGCTGTGCAGCAATTTGACAAATGAGTCTACCAGTTTGTGAAGTTAAGGCCCCCATTTTCAAGACCAAAAGCTCCAAATTTGGTACTTTGCACTAATTAGATATGCAAGGGGGTTGTATTATTTATATGTATTTTAAATTGGCTGGTGACCTGAGCTGTATCTATTACAGTCCAAATGCAGTTTGCATATCATTCATTATATAAATGAGGTTAGAAATGAACATAACTGTTTACTCAGAAGACATCCATTTAGTGAGCTGGCATTTCTTCATTACCCAAAATATATGATAATTGTCCATGTAATTCCTCCAGCAATTTAATTGCACACAGTCCTGCTCCTCCATGGAAATTATCTGTCAACTCCACACAATAATTATGTATCAGCCTCAGTTAATATTCAATCACACACACACACATAGGGTTGGATTGAAACTGGATTCAATTCACAGCAAGGTGAGCAGCTTTTTTTAAAAACCTACAAGAATGAGGTTTTTATAACATAATAAAAACAATTTATTGATTGAAGAGCTGCCATGGCACGTGGTGCTGGTATACCAGAAAAAATACAGCTTTTCCAGGGTGAAAGGTAATGGTAAATCAGGGTAGTCACATCCTGCCCTGAAAGGAAAGATTCCCCCTGCAGGAAAGGTGGGAGGAGGCATTTCTACAGCTGGAAACCAATTCTGCATTTTGCACTAAACTGATCCAATTTATTCTCCTTCCACTGGAATTTTCTAATGTAAGTTAGCTGCAAGGCTGTCTGTAAGTTTTATGGTGCAGAGGGATTGGGTTCTGACAGGCAGCATTTCTCAGCCCTGGCACATCTGAGGTTCAGGTACAGATCTTGAGGGAAATCCCTGGAAGATGGAATCGACATTGCCCTCAGATCACGTACAGGATACCAAAGTCAGGCTCCTTGTTTACTGTCACCTCCAATTTATCCTCTGTGAGACAGCCCCAAACAACATGAACCACAGAAGGAAAAGAAGAGCATGAAACAGTGTATGTGATACAACCCAGCAAATCTGTCAAAAACATCTTAAATGTGTGTGTGCGTCTGTGCCTGTCCCCATAAAACCACAAAGTATTCAGATGACTTGCTCGAAATAAATGCAAATCCCCAAGCCCCAAAAAATCTGACAGAAGAAGGTCTCAGCAGCTAAAAATGTAAGTTTGAAAACGGAAAAGGATAAGCTGAAAATCTAGGTCAGGTTTTGTGATCCGTTGGTGACTGGTCTCAGCCTTTCTGAACCTTTTTGTTCCTGATCCTTACACATCCTCACGTTACAACTTAAAAAAAGGGGAAGGAAAAAAAAATAAAATAAAAAAAAAAAAAAAAAAAAAAAAAAAAGAAAAATATCTGTCTCCAGATCCCTCTTGGTTAGTTAAATAAAGGGTTTTGCCCATCAAGGCTTTAGAATATTCTATTTTTCTTTAGACATTTATAGAGGAAAATACCCTGCAATGGAATCTGAAAAGGGAACATAAATCCCCAGAATACAGACCCAACCCAGAAGGGAACATAAAGCCTCTATGATCATTTGGGCATCCAACAATGATACAGAATATGAAGCAACCTGAACAAGTGTGCATTTTGCAGAGCTTACAGCATTTTATTCTCTGTGCAGAGAGTAAACAGGAAAATCTAAATTAATTGTCTGTATTGAGGTTAGCATAAATCACTAGGTTGCATTCCTGCCATACTCCTCGCAGCCTTAAAAACAAAACCTCCCTACCAATTTTGCCTCTTCTTGTAGACACCAGATTTCTGTAACTGTGGTGGAGAGCAAGATACAACCAGGTTGCAGCAAATTTTGCCAATATTTTTCTTTTTTTAGGATTAAAAAAGGCAGGCAACCAACATTTGTTTGACAAGAAAGTTCAGTACTTGGCACAAAATGAATCAAAGTAGTGCCCCCATGGATCAGTGAGAGATCAGCATTACCTGCAACCTCAAAACCCAGCTCCTTTCTCACAGAAAGTCAATTAAGTTACAAAAGAAAGTTTCAAAGAAGAAAAGAATATCACAGAGAAACTCATACCTCTCCCAAAATCGACCAAGAGATCCTGTTCCCCCAGGATCTTCCCAGCCCTCCAGCAGGAGGAGGGAGCACGTGGGTTTCCATTTTAATTGCTTTAATTTCATGCAGGTGGGGAACATTTCTTGCTCATTCCCCACCCCTACCAAGATGCAGAGCCAGCAGACAGCAAAAGGGAGTTTGCAGCACCAGTGCAGCATTAAAGGGGTTTATGTGTCCCCAAAGCAGAAAACTTTAGAACAAACTTTCTCTAGATGATCATAAAACCCTCTGCTTCCAACCCAGGTCTCTGTGCCAGCCTTATCTCCACAGATTTCATTTATTTTGGAGGGGAAGTCTGACCATGTACAAAAATCAGAGAGAATTTTCTATTGAGTTCTGGCACACGTAGCCCTGTGTGTCTCAGTGCACCTCCAAGGGTCAAGGGTGGTTCTTAAAGTTGCCTTAAAGTTCTTCAAGTGTTCTTAAAGTGATATTCTGAAAACTCTCCTGCTGACTTCAGAGGGGCTTTTCTGCTCCTTAGACTCTGGGGAGGGGAAAAAACTGTGAATTTGTTATCATTTTTAATATCCATAAAACAAGACCTGAGTTGCACAGCTCAAGATGACTCAGAAATGCAAATTTTAGTATTAAAAAGGTTTTTTTTTTTCATGTCAAGATCACAAAAAACCTCGCCTAGAGCCAAAGAAATGCATCAGTCTATTTTTAATGTGCCATATATATGTATAACAAGCACTTAATGATTCTGTCTATTCAAACAGAGTTCTATACATCTGAGTAGGCTCAGGACCAAAAGTCAGGCTCAAATTTATGCCATTTGAGCTTAATATGGTAAATAAAGAATCTTCAGCTGGTGATCTCCCATATTTTTTCTGCTAATACACTCCTCCATCCAATTTTCCTGTTGCATTTCTGATACTTCCACTTCCTGAACTAAATGGATATCAAGCATGGAATACGACACAGCTAAAAAATTCAGAGTCTAGAAAAAGTTTTGATTTTAGATACCACAAAGATTATTTGCAGGATTAAAGAGAAAAAAAAACCCCTTAATTTTTTTGAAAATGTTTAGCTCAGCCTTATAGGACCTCAGGAAAAAAAAAAAGCTAACGATAGAACAATGCTACAACATCAACTTCCATATTATTATCATTATTATTATTATTATTATTATTATTAATATTAATATTAATATTATTTTCCTCTAAGCAAGTTCAAGGAAACACCTAATGAGCTTTTTTACACTAACTCAGGATCCTATTTCATAATAGAATTTCTTTAAAATGGTCTAATTTTACTTTACAGGAAAAGCATAATTTTCTGGTTTTTTCTTTATGACCCAAGAGGCAGTTCCCTGAAGATCTAAAAACCTGCAGCTTTTTAAATAATCACTAATTTTATGAGAGATCTATCACCCGAGCAGGAGATGTCTGAAAGAACAAGTAAATTGAAAAAATTGAAGTATTTTTGCAGTTTGAATTAAAGAAATGAAATGTCTGGAAGGAAATTAGTTAGATAAGGTATTAGGATGATGAAGCATCTCTTTGATGCCCACTGAAAAGGGAACACCACTTTCTTGTCAGAGATATCTTACACATTTCAGCCAGTATAACCTAATAATAATTAGCTTTCCATGGCACTCAAAAGAAATATAAAATAAAGAAACACTTCAAAAATGGTTGCTGAATAATGTCATTCAACAGTTTTTGTCTTTGAAGACAAATGAAGAGCAGGTTTTCACACCTTAAGGAAAAAGGTTTAGCTTTTAAAAGCAAAGCACATAATTTATGCCTTTAAAAAAAATTAATCCCATTTTTAAATAAACAAAAGTTGTATTTTTCTAAGGCTATTGAACGAAAGGTGATTGTTGAAAACCAAAAATATATTGCCAGTTGAACTTTCTTCCTTAAAAATATTTGTAGGAAAAAAATGTAAAAATTAGCGCTAAAAAATAGTTTGAAAGTTTCAGCTAAAATACAGCAGGTGACACATCTCAACTCTAAGACAACCAGAAATAGAAAAAATAAAAATATTTGTAGGAAAAAAATGTAAAAATTAGCACTAAAAAATAGTTTGAAAGTTTCAGCTGAAAGTACAGCAGGTGACACATCTCAACTCTAAGACAACCAGAAATACAAAAACCTTGTTTCTTCAACAGCTTATTTTTGCAACTATGTGCAAATAATTCCTCTCAAAATCTCCTTATAGCAAGGGCCAAACCATGGATTTCATGTGAAAGCTCTACAGAAGAATGAACAATAAAACCAGCATTGACCAAATTACTTGGAGCCATCTGCTCATTTTGAGCTGCTCCAAGCACACAAAGGGCAGGGTAATTTCAGCATTTTCTGGCCAGCACAGGCAGCTTGCTCTGCCCATCCTGCAGCTGCCTCCACACCAAGGGATGGAGCCAGGGACTGATGATGCCCTAAGCTTTAGATTTCATGTTTTCCAGATTCTGTGCTGCCTTATTGTGTGGCTCTGAACTTCATACAAAGTGTTAGCAAGTTCTCTTGACAGCTTGGTCAGATAAAACAATCCTTTTCCAGCCTGGGAACCAAGGACAAGGTTTGGGCCCAGAAGTGTGAGCAATGGTGAATTGAGGACTGCAATATGGGAGGGTGGGACTGCATAACCTGGAACTGTAATTGGACAATTAACTCCAATATGGAAATAGACCAAAACTTACAAAAATGTGAAAAATCATGACCAGTCATCCATCTTGGGTCCATTGTGTGTCCATCTTGGGTCCATCTTGGGTGTAGCCCTGGCTGGGCTCTTGTACTGCCCAAGATGTAACCTTTGAAGGCTTTTATAATAAATCTCTCCTTTATTTCTTTAACTCTGTCTGGCCTCTGTTCCAGGCAGCCTCACAAGGACATGGCAACACTGTCCCTTTGAGGGCTGTGGGTGGAAAAGGTGTCCAAGGAAGCCTGGGAGCCATCCTGGCCTCCAGGGAAGGATTTCCCTGCTGCACAGACTCAGGGAGCTCATTCCAGAGCACTTTGTCACACATTCTCTTCCCATTAACCAAGAAGGTTGGCCTGGAAATCTGACCCTAAAGTTTGGGAGAAGCACAAGAGGCCCAGAATGAAGATATTGGACAGGGTCTGGAGCCACTGGTCCTTGGAGCACAGATGGACTAACCCATGTCCTGCTCTAAGCTCCTTTTTCCTCTTTTAGGAGAAAAGAAGCCTTTCCATCATTCCTTATCTCTCCTATTATCTCATCCTGCTGCTGAGCCCACAACAGCAGGTGCCAGATTGTGGAGAGGGTTTCAGAGATATTGTAAATGCTTATCTGCTGTAAATCACAGCTTCACCCCCTCCAGTGGAATCTGCTGAGCTGTCCCAGCCCAGGGCCTGACTGCACACGAGCTGTCCATGTTCCACCTGTAATTTAAATTAATGAGGAACGATTGTTATTATTTCTGGCACAGAAAAGGAGCTCCCCACACAGCAAGGGAAAATAATGATGGCAAAATCGCTCTTCAGCTGTAACTCTTCAATGGGTTTACAAAGGAAGAAAGCAGCATTACCCTGTTCCACAAATTAAGGCACAAAAAAGGAACATGTAGCCAGCAGAGCTGGTAGCAAATCCAGGGACAGGCTCTCTCAAAAGGCAGGGAAAAAAAGACATCCACAAGGATTTAGGGTAGATTGGAAACCTACAGAAAAATGACTCAGAAAACCCAGGAGCTGAAAAGCCTCATGTCCAAATAAAGCAAAGCTGGTCTAATGGTGAAATGAGAGATCAGTCTACACATTTTCAAACATTTTCCAGTGGAGCAGGGGTGCCTTTGACTCTGAGCTAAAATCTTTCCTGCCTTTCTCAATCTGTATTCAGCTGCAAGTGAATAAACCAGCCTTGCTTTTGACAAGGCAGGCCAGGACAAGAAAAAACCCACCACATGAAATTATGACCCTATTTCAGAAAATGGGTAAAGTGCAGCAGCCAAGAGCCAGGAGGTTCATTTTTCCAAAGCTTGATAAAGATCCATATAAAGACCCTTAATAAAATTGCTCCAAGGAGTTACAGCACATAGGGTCACCTCCAGCTTGGCACAAGTTCAAGGGGGATTCACCTCAGGTCTGAGCTTGAGCTGCCTTTTCAGTTCTGACAGGCACTGCCAAATTCTCTGCTCTGGTCCAAATCTCTCATTTGATGGGAACAGGAGGGCTCAACATCCCAGGCACAGGTAAAAGTTAACTTTCTGAATTTTAGGTCTATGTGTATTTTTTTTTCCTGACCTGAAAGGAAGCCATCTGGATGAAAATCTTCTGGCTGTAGCTGCCAATGAAGGTTAATTAACAAAATTAATATGTGACAGGTTGTCCCTGCAGATCCAGCCCTTTCCAGTGACAAATGACAACATGTGCATTTATGGCCGCAGGAGAATTCTGGTGAAACTTTTATCATTTAGCTGTCCAATTATTAAGACAATCTTCATGATCAAGATGGGGAAGTTTATACCACATAAAAACACCCCAAGCTAAACCCAGATTCAACCAAACCCCCCAAAATATGTTGGTATGATGCTTAAAATGGCAAAATGAGAGCCTATATTTTTGGGTTGTAAATACAGACTTTTGTGGCAGTGCTTCTCAGTTTATCTCATAATCACTGAAGTGGGATGATCTACTAAAGACCTTAAAATAATACTATAATCCTTATTTGGGGAACTAGATTACTGTATAAGTTCATCCAGGGAGTTAATTTAGGAAATTCCTAGCAGAGTTGTGAAGACCCACTCGACATCCTAATTTCTTATTCTACACTTAAACCTAGCAGTCTGTCTAAACTTTTACAGCCCAACCATATCCTGCTGAATTCTCCATCTCAATCTTCCACAAGCTTAACCAGTCCTTATGTTAAACACACCCAGAAATTGAGTGTTTTCAAACAGCTGTCCCCAGATATTCAGTCTTGGGGCAGGTGCCAAAAGCATGCCAGGCATCACTGGCAGCCTCACCACATGTCTGCTGGAAGCTGGCCCTTTGCACTTCTTCACCTGACACAGTTTGGAGTGAAAAACCTCATTTCTCTCCTCCTCCTCAGCCTCAGTTTGTTACTTTTGTTCTGTGTTTTAGCCAGGCCTCCAAAATACAGCATTGAATTCACCCACATCCCCATTGCTTCCCTGTGCTCTCATCAGAGCTTTTGAGCTGGGAATCCAAGCACTGCTCTGGCCCAGGAAAAACACACATCCATTGAAGTCTCAAAGAGGAATTGTTTTTAAAAACGTGAGGATTCCAAATGGCAGCTTATTTATCCACCTCCAGTTGCAGCTCACCCTGCAGCACCCTGCACTAACAGAGCTTCACTAATTATCCTTTGGAGGTGAGCTGGGCTGCTCCAGCTTTGATGCTCTGCTCTGCAATTAAATGTATTCCAGCAACCACATGGGGGAGAGGGGAAAAAATACAGCTTCCAGTTCTGCAATGACCTACTTAGAGCAGTAAAGCACTGAGGGGAAGGGGGAGGGCTGGGAGAGGTCTAACTACAGCTTAATGTGAGCTGGCACTGATCTGGGCTCTGGGATACACAGCAATCAATATCAGAAATGACTTCACATCCTACAGAAAATATTGGTGAGACGGGCAAAGTTAATGACAGGAAGAAATTAATACAAGGCCTTGCTTCTCAAAACCTGCAGTAGTTTTAGTATCCACAAGCCCTTTGTGCCTCCCCTGCCGTGCCCCATACCACAGCACTCCTACAGTTTGTGTAAAATTCACATTATTCAAGCTAAGGGAAACTTAGCACTCTCCCTCTGTCCAGGAATACCTTCCACTCAGGCAAGTACAGACATTCCCAGGAACACAGCAAGGAAAGGAAGAGAATCTGATTTATTTAGCATCATTAAGCTAAGTCAATGCCACAGATTGATTCCAGACCTTTTCATTCATGTTTTAAGCCTGTCACTTCCCCCAGTTTTCCCCCACCTCAGATTGTCTTTAAGACATTTAAGCAGAAACATTAGAGAAAGGTGATCATGGGAGCATTTTGCATTCTGCCAGTGATCCCAGAACACACTGGATTTTTAGGTATGGGATGTATTTTGGGATATGGTTTCCCTTTTGAATATTCCACTATCCTGGCACAGACAATTTAACTTCTGGACTTCATACTAAGCACGGTGTTTATTGGTGACAAATTCAAATAGCAAGTACACACTTAACAGGGCTATTAAACTAAACTCTCCCAAAATGACATATACATGTAGCATGTGAAATGCCCATTATTTAAATATCAGAGAAAAATGTTTTGAAAGCTTAACTGCAAAAATTGAGCTGAGCAACATCTCAGTAAGAATTTAAAAGTCTTTACTTCCTTGGAGCTTTTTGTATAACATAAAGCAAACCACTATAATGGTCTGAGAAAATAATCTGCCTTTTTTTTTTTTTTTTTTGGTATCAGATGAAATATTCACCTTCAGTTATGTTACCAAAACTTTACAAATATATTGGAAATATCAAATGTATAAATGCATAATGGTTATCCTGAGCTAAGTATCTAAGGATCAAGAAAACAGAAAGAAAAACTGAAGGTGAATGTGATATTTTATCCTTTTAGCCCCCACCCAGATAAGGAGGAACATCCAGCAGCACCACTTGCCCCAGCCAGAGGATTTTCAGCCTGAATTATAAGGTTTCCTGCAGTATTCTGTAGCTCAGTAGTTGCATTGCTGGAAGGAATCATTCACATCTGTAGAATTTACTAATCCTCTTCTACAGCTGTCACAGAAATTGGCTGTTCTCCCTTTCCCCAGCTATTTCTGAGTCACACTACCTAGGGCTGAGAGCTTGTCATGTCTGATAACTGAGGCAGGGCCAGACACAGTACTTGAGCAAGAGACAGCCAGAGAGAGGAGATGATGCTGGTTAATCAATGGACAGCAAATTACACTTTGCATGATCCTGCACAGAGCACTCAGCACAGCCAGTTGTGACACAACTGACACAGCTGGAAACAAAGAGAAGTACTGCTGCTGCTTGAAACGACAGTCAGAATATAATAATTTAATGAACAGCACTAAATTAGTTAAATAGCAATGATCTATTGCATCTGAATTAATGTCCTGCAAGAAAGTTGGCAGGAAAGTCCTTCCATTCAAACCACAGCAAAAATCCCATTTCTCACCTAGAGGTTTCATTTAACCCCAAGTCCATCACTGCATTGCCATGGAGTGGAGGAGCTCTAATCTCAAATTCACTCAGCCTGCAGCAGAGCATCAGGTAAACCAGAGCTCCCTGCAGCCAGTCAGCTGCACCTGTTTATAAACCTTGGTGCCTCCAGAATCCAGGCAAAGTTAAAGTGAGCAGGGAAATGAGAAGATGGGGCAAAAGGTGTTGGTTTGATGGTTTCCTCAATCTCCATCCCTTCTGGTAATCCTCTGTAAATGCTAATAAAACTGCTTTTCTACAGCTTGGAGAGAAGGAAGCATTCCCTGGAGAGGAAGACCAGAATTTTCTTCTTCCCCTGCTTTGCACCTGAGAAAATCCCATTGCTCAGCCAGAGGTTTCATTTAACCCCAAGTCCATCACTGCATGGCCATGGAGTGGAGGAGCTCTAATCTCAAACTCACTCAGCCTGCAGCAGAGCATCACATAAACCAGAGCTCCCTGCAGCCAGTCAGCTGTTTATAAACCTTGGTGCCCCCAAAACCCAGGCAAAGTGAAAGTGAGCAGGGAAATGAGAAGTTGAGGTAAAAGGTGTTGCTTTGATGGTTTCCTCAAGTCTCCATCCCTTCTGGTAATCCTCTGTAAATGCTAATAAAACTGCTTATCTACAGCTTGGAGAGAAGGAAGCATTCCCAGGAGAGGAAGACCAGAATTTTCCTGTTTCCTTGCTGTGCACCTGAGATCCTGTAAGGGTCTCTTTATTGGGTGAATGTGTCAAGGACCAGTGAAAATATTTGAGCATTTGAAATTTTTTGAGCCATAATACAAGACAGCAGTGTCTCACTTTATCCATCAGTGCTGTAAATTATGTACTTTGCCTTGCAGTGACATTAAGCCTCCACAGTTGTAAAAACTTTGCCACGCTTGGATGAAAAACATCATCTAAAGTATACTGTATAATTAATGTGACTGCACAGACTCTTCCTTCTTTTTAAGCAACTTCTTCAAAAGCATTCTAAGCATCTAAGGCCTTTTTTCTTTTCATATGAAAATGACTGATTGAATATTTAAAAGTATTAATTGGTTCTATGATAAGGTTTTTTTTAAAAAAAGTCCTCAACACTTGCAAGACATCAGGAAGAAACATTGTAATTGTTCAAATAACTTAAAATTCTCAGATATTTTCAGTGATCCTTGATACAGTCACCCAATGAAGACACTCAGATGGGCAAAGGAGGATGGTATTTATTTAGAAAAGTCTGCTTGGAAGTAATGGACAAATAATAAATAATTTGTAGAACATTGTGCACAAATTATAAAAAGCATTCCAAACAACTGATCTCATTCCTTGGTTTAATTATTCAGTTCTTTTTAGGCCAGAGCTATGTGTCTGGTATATTTGCTTCAGATCTCAAGAGGGTATTGACCAGGTTTTCTGAAGTCTTCTGCATTATTTATCTCTTCCTACCATAAGGGGTCTGATAGGCATACTGTTTCAATAATTAAATGTCAACAATTCATGCTGTTGGCCAAAACCCAAAGGACCTTCATAAATAAATAATAACATCTTGCATTTTTATAGCTTCTTTCATTCAAGGGTCTCAAAGTGCTCTGAAAATATTCATTAAGACCCCCCTAAACAGCCTAGCAAGGTAATTCAGAATTATTCTCCTACAGGTTTTTCTCAACAGGAAGGGAGAAGGATCAGCTATTCCAAGGTCAAGGCTCAAGCCAGGGTCTGAGGTGGGGCCAGAGCCCAAATCAGCAGCTCCAGAATCTGCACTGGAAGCAGATGTGGCTCCAGGGAGCTCACTGCCATGCAAGAGCACAAAAGTGGGACAGGATGGGGGAAAATCACTGATGGCTCCACTCTTCTGCTTTAAACACGGCTCATGGTCACCACAGAGAAAAAGCAAGGCACAACTTCCCAAGAAATCTCTGAGTTTCACATTCTGTGAACCCCAGAGAAAGGAAAAACAATTCTTGTCTCATTTGCTGCGCCTGTGTTTGTTCACAAGTGGAATGCATTGTGGAAGATTGTTTACCTGAAGGGAATTGGTAATTGGATTCTGGTGTGAGTTTTGAGTCACTGACCAATTGAATCCAGGTGTGTTTGTATGTCAGGACAGTCACCAGATTCTGATCAGTGCTTGGCAGATTCAGTTTAGATGTAATGTAAAATATGTGTAATACAGTATAGAATAATATATTATAATAAATTAATTAATTAGCCTTCTGATAAGATGCAGTCCTCCTCATCATTTCTCCTTTGTCAGGGGCAAAAATATCACAATAGCTCATTACCACATTTCCAGGGAAGATGAGGGAAAACAATGCTGCACGTGGATCCAGCACTGACATTTCTCTCCTACTGTTTGTGCTGTTCTGGTCAGCAGTGATTTCAGTCAGAGCAGGGGAATATCCTGTCTCCAATCTAATCCATCAAAATGTTCATTAGAAGTCAAATAGCTGCATTTCATTCTCCTTTCTGCAGTCATTTTTGTTAGCATCATTCTCCATGACCTCTTTTTCACTCCATACTGAGGAAAACAAGAATGATCATAATGATCTGACATTTCTATAGTGGCTTTCATCACAGTGACATGTTGAGAGCAGTGATGAGCCCAGAAATAACATAAGAAGCCTTTTCAGGCATCCTCTTCTCAATTTAGAACTGAGTTTCTGAGGAGAGGAAGCCTGAATCTGAAAGCTGAGTGCTGCTGCTCATTCAGGTGGCTTTCAGACATTAATTCTACCTCCAGCCCTGCAAAGCTGTGAGAAATTCCACACAGAAATGACCCCAACAACTAAAACCTCCCATTCTGGTTCTCAGAACAAACACCAAGTTCATAAAAGCTCCATTGGAGCTCGTTTCTGGTTTGAGGGCAGTGCCTAGATAAATACAACACCAGAATATCTATTTTTAAACAAATGGAGCAACATCCAAAAGTGCTTTCCCTCACATATAGCACTTTAGGGGCCCCTAATCTCCATTGCTTTCACAGGAATGCTCACATTTTCCACCCCTTGCCCAGCTGTCAGTATATACAGATATACACCTGACACACAAAGTACAGTTTCAGACTGGTTTTAGGCTGACCAAATCTGAGTACAAGTTATCCCTTGATTTTTCAGGAATTAGAACCATTATTCAGATGCTTCAATGTATATACCTGCTCCTGATTGGCTGCTTGAAATTCTGCATCTGAACTTCTCTCTGTTATCACAGCCAGGAATATTTACTAATTTTTAAGAACTGTAGACTTTGTGTCCATTTTTAAGAGACATAAACCATCAATGCCTTTTTTTATTTCTTTTTTTTAATTCAAATAAATTGACCAATTTACTCTGTAGAAAAAGTTATGGGATCTGATGATGAAGATGACATGAAGGAGCATTCACAAATATTACCATGGGTCAAAATACACACACTGTCCTATTTAAACTTGAACAATGCTCATTACCAGTAAGAAAAAGATAAAATATGAAATATTACTGAAAGGATATAAGATATAAGGATATAAGGACATACTTAAGTATTTAAGGCTATGCCATGAGATGAATAAAAATAAACCAAATTTAATACACCGTGAAAATCAGTAAAAAATGGAAAATGGGATACATTATGCTGTAATAGCAGTAATTCAGCTCTTTCTCCTGCAGGTTCTTTTCTCCATGCATGTGCTAATTCTCTGTTTCCTGAATTTCCCTTTCACCAAGCTTCATGTTTGCTCCCAGCTCCCCACAGCTTGCTTTGCAGCAATTTAAGGAAAGTGCAAGTTCTTTTAATTACCACATTTCTGTATCTGCTTCATAGTCTAAGTCATCCTTCCCCATATTTTTTTCATTAAGCCATCCCACCCAGAAATTAACTTTATTGGCAGTTTTGCCTTCAGTGAGACACTGAGCTGTGGAGCACAATTAGGAGAAGACACAAGGCCATAAGAAATCACTTGTTTGGCAGAATGCTTCCAACGTGGTGGATGTCTAAAGACATTTTTCTGTGCAACAAGCAGTTGATTTATGGATTCACTGGGCCTATTTCCCCCCATGTGATGTGAGAGTGTCTTCCCACTGAATTAAGGCTGACCATGTGTTCCTGTGCCAGAACAGCTCCAGTTCTATTGACTGCCTGCAACTCTTCCTCAGTTTTCTCCCTGCATGCATGTCCAGCAAACATGTAAATTATTCATTTAGGTACACTTCAGCCATTCTCAGAATATCAGGACATGGTCTCAGGCCAGCAAACTCCCCACTGTTAGATATTTCAATTCTACTGCTGAAACACAGTTTTATTCACTATTTTTTATTACCCTGAATACTTTCTGCTTTATTTGTGATCTCCTGAAGATCCAGCAAGCAGCACAAGACAAACAGAATTAATTTTCAGAGAAGGTACTATTGATCCCATGTCACTGCCCTATTAAAATGACATTTTGCACGATGCAGAATGACTGATGCAGAAGTTATTTAACCTGACAGATGCTAAGAGCAAGAAGGCAGTAGTTGCTCACTGCATCATTATTCAATAGATAATAATTCAACTTGGCTTTGCAAAGGCCATTCTCATTTATGGGGTGCTACTGAACTAACATTTTATTACAGTTTAAGATTACATCATCCACTTCTAACATTCCCTCCCTTCCAGTAAAATGATCTTAAATCCAACCCAATCCAGTCAACGCAATAGTGAGCAAAACAGTGCTAAATTCTATTATTTGAATCTGATTAAGTTGTAAGCTGGCCTCAATAACATCTGTATTCTACAATCAGTTTTCTTAGTTCTCCTCCCAGTTTCTTTACTGTAGAATTTTCAAATAACCAACCAAACAACCAAATCCCACCCACCACCACTTCCCCACCAAAATCCTGTATATGAAATGAGGAAGAGACAGTCTCAAATTTGACTCTCAAGGTTCTTGCCTTTTGTGTGCAAAATTCTGTAGGTGCACAAGCCAAATATTTGTAGTCTGAGTCTAGAGGAATTTTCTACAGGGGGATTTCATACAGCCTGACATACAAAAGTAATCAGTTATTAAGCTAGGACACTCATTCCTGCTTTCAGAAAATTCTGCTGTCTTTTGTCCTGTTCCTTCCTCCTAATGCATAACCTGGAAACTCTTCTGGAAGAGCCAAACAGAAATCCTAAATTAGGAGAAAAGATCGATCAAATTTCAAGCCTTGCACCACACAAACCCTTTCTGTGGTGACAGCAGCATTATCTGCATTAATGGGGACTGCTTACACGGGGGTTTATTTCCTGCTCTGTGCTCCAAGAAGCAGCAGGAAGACAGGAGGAAGCCTTGGGAACCACAGCAGCGCAGCCCTGCCCCAGCAGCATTTCCAGAGCAGATTTCATTTAAATCTGTTTCAGGCATCTCCCAGGTACTGAACATGGACTTGCCTTCAACCCCAGCCAAAGCTCTCTGAAACAATGGGCTAATTGATAACCCCAATTAATTTTTTTTTAATTGAAAGAGCTTGAATTACTCAGGGGCTGTCCACAGAGGGTTTTTGCCCAGGCTCTGGGCTGCCTTGCTCCATCCAGGAGCCACAGACACACAAGTGACATGACCCCGTGCTTCAGCTAATCAAGCTCTGCCAAGAACTTTCCCCATGTGACAAGTTATCAGCCCACATGAAGACTGATGGTTGCACTTCTGCTATTTCCTTCTGCTCTAAAAAGGTGTAAAACCAAGCAGAGAAATGGGATTCCAGCACATGAACTCTTCTGTAGCTGACTTGATCTTCACCTTCCATCAGACAAGAGCAGAGACAGGACCACATGGAGTGTGTGTAGAAGGTGAAGGGTAAAGAAAGCACAAGAGGCAGCCCTGCTGCAGGGGTGACAGACATGCAGGCAGGTCCCTTTTGTTCCCCTCTGTGCAGCCCAGAGCTGTGGCATGCTGCTGGAAAGCCTCCTGCTGTAGCCCCACATTTCTCTTCACAGAGAAAAGCAAGGCACAATTCTTCCCAAGAATATTTCTGGGATTCACATTCTCTGAACCTCAAAGAAAACACAATTCTTATCATTTGCTGTGCCTGTGTTTGTGCAAAAGTAGAATGCAATGTGGAGATTGTTTACCCACAGTGATGGTGCTTTATTTCCTTTACATATCAGGGCCAGGTGTGTGTGTGAGGTGGGACTGTCAGTGAACAGTCACAGGATTCAGTGCAGTGTGAGCAGTTGTGTGCAGAGCAGTTAGATATGTATATTACTCTATACATCTAAAACTGAATCTGCTTGGCAGATTCAGTTTTAGATGTATAGAACTATATAGTATAATAAAGTCATTAATTAGCCTTCTGATATCCATGGAGTCAGACACATCACTCTCTCCCCTCGTCGGGGCCCTCACAGCATTGCAATATCTTGCCATCAGTACCAAAAGTTCCTTCCTCTCTTCTCTGCCATACCAGAAATGAGTTTGTAAAAGAGATTTGCACCATGAAGTCATGTAAAACTCTTGTCATGGGAAACAGGCTGTCACTAACAGGGCACCTTAGTTTATTTGGGTCATTTATAGGAGAGTTTCTCCCCTGCTGACTGTTTTATAGGGAGAGATGGGCTGTCAGTGCTGGGCCACTGATCCCTGGCAGCCCTGCTGCTGCAGCCAGTGCTTTGACTGGCAGAGTAAATTTGATGAGATAGCTAACATGGGGACCTCTGCTTGTACCTGGGTGCTGATGAGCAGCAATATTAACCTTAAGAAGCAGAGCTTTACTGTCTCCTTTGATGGCAAGTCAAACAGACCAGATGGAGGTTCCAAGGGACCACACCAGCAGCAGCAAAATATTTCTAACACAAACAGCTGTCTATTAAAAGAACCACTCTCTGGTGAGGCTCCCATGTGATAAATACACTCAGGGGAACCCAAGCCTTGTGGTGGTTATCTTAAAAGTTCCCAGAGGCCTGATTATTTTGCAGTGCTGTTGCAAGCCTTGTCAGGATGCATTGCTTAATCAATCCCTGCAGAATCCCTGGGCTGGCCTTTCCTGACAGGGTACCCAGCACCAGCCTGGGAGATTTGCTCCTGCACAACTCTTGGATGTTAACAGAGACAATAAAGCACAACTGGCTATTACTGGTTCAATTACAGCAGTCATTCCAATTGACAGGGTCTGCTAAGACAGAAGGAAACAAGGCAGGAACATCCTTATCTGGCCATTTCTCTCCCAATGAATGTGGTTACTGCATTTTTTTTTTTGCTTACCAGCACCCCTTGATGTGTAACAGCTCATTTAATTACTGATCATATGCTCAGATTTATTTTTTTAAGGAAAGAAGGCAGCATTCTCTCCTCTATTGTGATATTTTTACACAACTCAGGCCAGAGAACACTGGCCAATTTCTCTTTAAGCCTAAACTCTGCCTGAGCCATAACAGTTTTACACAGAATCCTGGCATCAACTCTCCCAACTTTCCTTTGCCTTATTAAAGAAAAACATGTATAAAAGAGATAGGCATTACTGAATTAAAGGCTTACAAGTGAGGAAGAATGCACTAGTTCCCTAAGTATCTACAGAGATTAATTACCCATAATCTTTTTGGTTGGTTTTTTTTTGGGTTTTTTTTTTTTTTGCATGTTAAACTCAGCATCAAATCCTTAGATCTGACAGAATAAGAAATATGGAGATCAAAACACTATTGAATATCAGAAGTCTGTTATCAATGTTGGTTCCTCTAGACTCTAACCAAAGGGAGTCCTTCCCTTCCCTTGGATAAACTAACTAGACCAAGATTCTTTAATCTCCACTCTAAGTCACATTCCCCAAGCATCACTCTCACACCTTTCCCCTAAGCCTTTTTCAAATTTGTGGCATTCTGTTTTAAGTTACATAAAAAACACAGCTTAGAAGCAGCCTGCAGAGTCATAGGAACAGGCAGTTGGATGTCATTATAAAATCCAGCAGAAGCTGGTTCATATTAGTCCAGAAGAAAAAATTATTGGTGAAATTGCATGCTTGTAATGAAGAAACCACACAACCTGTAATGGAGATCAGTGATTGAAATGAACCTAACCTACCCAAAGGCAGCAGAAAGAGATCTAGGAAGAAGTAGAGATATTAAGAAAAGAAAGTTTATTTTGTGTAATATTATCTTTTTTCCACATTTTGCTGAAGGGTGGAAATCCATCTCTAGAGAAATTCGGAATTAGCAAGAGCCAGTTTGTTCAAACCACTTACCAGCTCTTGCTGAGGAAGGAAAATTGCCTCTTTCTATACTGCCCTTGGTGAGGAACCCTCATTCTTTTACACAACTGTTAAATGCAAATATGCCTTACTCATATCAATGATTCGAGGCTGGTTGGCTGGAAATGCAAGGAGAAGGAAAATGGAAAGAAGGAGGGAAAGGGAAGGGGAAAGGGAAAGGGTTTTTTTGTGGGGTTTTTTTCCCTTTTTTTTTTCATTAGGGCACCTTTCATTTTTTTAATAAAGCAATTGTTTAAAATCCTTTTTCCCCTCTATATCCTCTAAAATAAACTTTCTGATGGACTACAGCAAGCTGTTGTGGCCCAGGACACATCAAGATGTTGGTTACTCTTATATAATTGTAGTAAGAGTTAAACCTTTGATAAGAAGAGACAAATAAGGGAAATATTTTATAAACTCTCCTGATCAGGAATAGTTGAGAATGTGTCTATGAGAAAAAAAAATCCCCAAGCATTTGTGCAGTACAAGCTGAGTCTGCAGAGACACTGAAATGACAAATCTCATGGCAATATTTAACCCAGGACCTATTGATCTGGAGGAATTTCATCAGCATCATCTTGTGCCCTCTTGTCTAATCAAAGCATTTCCTAGTCCCACATGAAACACCATCTTACACTACACTAAAAATTTTAGATAATTTTCAGATAACTGTGCCAGACTCCAGTAAACAGCATCTCCATGAGCTTTTCATCACATAATGTAGAACTGCATTCTTATTTTATCAGCAAAGATTCCTCCATGATGAAGATGCAAAGTCTGCTGTGATAACTGCAGATATAATCCTAGTTATTCTGCTGTAAGTGTTTTGCTCTCTTAAGAATCCAATTTCCAGCAGTTTTGGACAACTTGGTACTTGAGCCAGTTAGATTCAACATTGGAAACAACGCAGACTTGTAGAGAAAATATTTTCTATGCCAAAAAAAAGCCAGGGGAGCACCAGGTAACTGCTTTGTGACCAAGAACACACAGCTGAGAGCAGCTCACTAGAGCTGGTGATAAAAACCTCCATGGTTTTGAGCTGTAGGTTTGGGGTCTTATTGTTTGGTTGGTTGGGGTTTTTGTGGTTTTTTTTTCCTTTTTTTTCATTAGTTAGTTTGGGTTTTTTATTTCTTTAGGTTTTTGTTGTTGTTGCTTTGTTGGTTTTTTTTGTTATTTTTTTCTAAAGTGGGAGCTTGAGTCTAAGAACATGAAAGAAACCAAGGTTTTCCACACGACAGAGCAAATCTTCCTGCCTGAAGACCTCAGAAATGATGTTACAATTTTAACATGGCAGGCAGAGGTAGATTAATAATTTAGGATGTGCAGCAGACTTCCCTTGTCCTCAGTGCCACTTTCTGAGAACGCAGCTGGGGCTCCTTGCTCAGGCAGGATGCTCATCACTGCCATGTCTACAGCAGCAGACTCAAAATTGGGACCATCAGGAATAAAATTACCTTCTTTGCATTCATTGTGACTCTTGTTTAGGTCATGATAAAGCAGCACTTCTCCTTAGGTGGAAATTACTCTCTGTGAAAAGTTCATGCACCAAGAATAAATTATTTTATTTAATTCTTTGTGATTTATTTGGCTGCAGAGAAAAAAAAATATTTTACACTTGTATCTATATCATGAAAAATTTTGCATATTTTTTTGTTGCAGCATGCAAGTCAGCATTCTTTTCTTTGAGCCTATAAAATTTTAGTGTTGATTTTTAGGTCTTGGGGGAAGCTTGACAGATACCACCAAGCAAGTATTTAATTAGCTTTTTATTTTATCTACATTTATGTGTATTCTTCATATGGGAAAAATACCCTTCTAAGGCATCACAAAATGGCACAAAAGAAAGGCACAAAAATGCCCTTCTAAGGCTGTTCTCCCTGCATTACTGGTGAAAAGATTTTAGCAGCTTTTCAGATACAGCAGTAGAATGTCACCATCTCTGTTCTTTGGTCATACCTCTAGGAATTTGTCCCCAGCCTGATGTGGTGTCTTTGAAGACTAACCTTCCTATTCTTTGACACCTCTATGTGATAAAAGAGGATGAACAATGCACAAATGTGATCACCAGGGTCTAAAACCCTCACCTTTATCTACGGATGGCAACTACAAACTCATTTCCTGTGTATTCTACCCAGAAGTGTTTTGCTGTGTGATGCCTTGCAAGGCTAATTTGATCTACCCAGGTAGGGATGAAGCCCCCATCATGGTACCAGCACATTATTATCACTTTCCTTTTTAATTTAGATGCACCTGATTATTGTATTAGCAGGGAATGCCCTGACAAAGGCAGGGATGATGGATCTGACTCCATGTTCTCAGAAGGCTCATTTATTACTTTATAATACTATCATATATTAAAGAATACTATACTATACTAAAGAATACATAAAAGATACTTACTGAATGCTAAAAAGATAATAATGAAAATAATGAAATAATGAAAACTCCTGACTCTTTCCAGAGTCCCGACACAGCCTGGCCCTGATTGGTCAAAGAGTGAAAACACCTCACAGCAGAATCCAATGGAACAATCACCTGTGGGTAAACAATCTCCAAACACATTCTACATGAGCACAACACAGGAGAAGCAAATGAGATAAGAATTGTTTCCCTTTTTCTCTGAGGCTTCTCAGCTTCCCAGGAGAAAAATCCTGGGCAAGGGATTTTTTCAGAGAATGTGAATGGCACACCTGATCACCTCTGTCTGCAGACTGAAAACCTGTGGAGCTCCAGGGGATGTTTCTGCATCCTCCCTTCCTGCTCAGGAAAGCAGAATTTGTTCTCTGGCACTGCCTGGTGTCTTGCTGAGCACCCTTTCACAAGCAGCTGGCCTCCTTTAGCAGCAGTTAATTTGCTGAATTTGTATGATTTTCATGCAAAACATCAAGAAGGTAGCTTCAGGTCAGTGATCAGAGTTGGAGAGAAAACCCAGCCCAGAGCTCCTCACCTTTTCACAGGATCTGGGAGGCTGCACTGCCTTGCTTTGCAGGAAAAGGAACACTCACTGCACATGCCCACAAGCACCATGAATTTCTCTGTCCAACCAATCTGTGCCTTGATTATGCCAGTAATTCAAACACCAGAGGGACAGGCAATGCCTGAACTGCCATGCTGGAGGGAAGTGATGGTGTGACACAGTAGCCCAGTGCCCTGGAGTCCCTCCCCAGGAGGTGACCTGCCAAACCACCTTGCACCCTGCTGCCAGTGGACACACAGGACCACAGACAGAGGTCCTGACTTCCAAATTAATCCTCACAGACAGGGACTGTCATTGCTGACACAGGTGGCCTTTCCTCTCAGCTGTGCCAGCAGCTCCTCAGGGGCAAAGATGCCCTGCCTGTGAATGATCTTGGAAGGGAACAGGGCTGCTGTCATGTCCCTGACCCTGTCAAGGGATGGGGATGGAAAGGAGGGGAGGAGAACAAGGGAATTATCCCTCCTGGCAGTGGGAGCAGAGCTGTCCCCATAAAGCACAGGGAGAAGGGCTGGGGATGTAACAGATGAAGGCATGGCATGGCAGATACCAAATGAGAATGTAAGATCCAGCTCAAACTTAAAACAGATGAAATGCCAAAGCCAAAAGGCCACAAGAGACAGAAGAGAGCTTCTGGTAACTAACAGCATCCATCACTGAAATGCTGGTGTTCTCCAGCCTCTCACAGGACCAGCCCTGCAGCGCAGGGCCAGTGCCACAGACATATTTTATGGAAAATCCTTTCACCAGGATTTTTTCTCCTGAGAAGCTGAGAGGCCTCAGAAATGAAATGCAAACAATTATTATCTGCTGTTGTGGAATGTAAGGGTGCATCTTTGATTGGTCTCATGGTTGTTTCTAATTAATGGCCAATCACAGTCCAGCTGTCTCAGACTCTCTGGTTAGTCAGAAAATTTTATTATCATTCCATTCCTTTCTTTTCTTTGCTAGCCTTCTGATGAAATCCTTTCTTCTATTCTTTTAGTATAATATTAATATAATACATATAATAAAATAAAAAATCAGCCGTCTGAAACATGGAGTCAAGATTCTAATCTCTTCCCTCATCTTGGGACCCCTGTGAACACCACCACAGGCCAGCAGCATCCCCAGGCAAGGGACAGCCAGCCCTGCACAGCTTGGCTGCAGTTTGCAGCACCAAGGCAGAGGCTGCTGGTGCTCCCACCCAGCTGCACAGAGATGGCCACTGCGTGTCAGAAAACCCCACAAGGAAATAAATTCTGAAGCTTTCTGAGACTCCTCCGTGTGCTGCCATTCTGCTGTGATGTTATATCAGTAGTGCGAAAGCAAAGGCAGAACAGAAGCACACAGACAAAAACAAAGTACTTTAATTTCTTTCAGAAATCCAACTCTCTGGTTCTCCTTCCATTTCTTACTCCCTCTCTCAAGAGGGAGAGGAGCATTTGTTAAATTTGGCTTTGAACACGGGAAAACATTGGTTTGTAATAAGCCTCCTAATTTGCTTTTCTTGGCAAGCACCCTGCACCAGCCCTCCCTGGTTCTGTTGTGAGGGGATGACTGTGAAGCTAGGAAAACACACACACACAAATTCTTGAGTAATTGTACGTGCAGCTCCTGCTTTTTAATGCACTGTAGTGTAATTACCTTTTTGTCAGCTCAACCTCATTCTGTGCAGAGCAGCTGAAATCCCTAATTACCAACTGCAGCAGCCAAAGTCCCCAATTTGCTCCCGAGGAAGTGGTATCATTAACACAACTCATTATGTGCTGCTTGTCAGGTGAGGCCTATGGAAATTTCACCTGCATTTATTGGTTTCCTTCTATGGAAGCACAAACACTACATTCTGCACAAAACACTGGGGAAATAAAAACCACCCCACTCCCCAAGAGGAAAACTCAACAGGCAGAGCCAGGAGAAGGTTGTAAAAAGGTGAGGCTCAGTTTCTTCTCACAAGCCACAAGACAAGAGGTAATGACCTCAATTTGCACCAGGGGAGAATTTGTCTGGATATTTGAAAAACTTCCTCCCAGAGAGGCTTTTCAACACTGGAACAGGCTGCCCAAGGAAGTGGTTCAGCCACCACCAACCCTGGAAGCATTTGAAAAGATTTGTAGATGTGGCTCTTACAGCCATGGTTTAGTGGTGGACCTGGCAGATTCATGGCATTCCCCTGCACCCAGTGGGGAATAGATCACTGGAACAGCCAGGGATTAGGGTCATGCTCCTCAGTTTTTACAGTCCTGCTTTATACTGCTGAGCAGCAAGTGCACTTTCAAAGTCTGTACGTGGATTCAGATGTGACACACACAGATGCTGAGAATTCAAAGAATTCCTGGATTTACTGTGCAGAAGCTCTAAAAAAACTTAAAGCCTTTGTGACTCAACCATTTCTCTGCCAGGAATCTACCCTGCAACATCAGTCTGTTAGACAGCTACAAAGGATGATAATAATAATTTCTTTTTGTGTGAGCATACCCGCTTCCTCCCCTCTTTCCAGAAACTAAATGGTGAAATACAACAAGTGACAAAATTTTAGCAACTTCTGAGCAGATTTAATTAAGGAAACTCCATTTCATTGCAGACAGGCTGTCCTATTTAATCTCCCACTCACAGGTTTTCTTCTCGCTGCATTTTTGTGCAATTAAAACAAGGCAAACTGGAATGCCAATTAAATGCCTCTTGAAACAACAGCCACCCTTCCTGACACCTGTTTAAAAATGCATGAACTGACACATTTGCAAACTAATTCTGGCATTTCTGCACTGGCCCTGGTTGCCTGCACTCTGGGCTGATGCATTTTGTGCCTCAGGAAAGCAGAGAACATCAGCTACTCACGGGCTGTGTCAGGAAAGAGAAGAGAGGGGGTTCCTAAAGCTGCTGCTGAGGCAAGGAGGAGTTTTGGCTTGGGGACAGAGAGGAGACAGCCCTTCTGTCTCTTAATGTTTCAGGAACCCTCTTTGTTTCTATTTCTATTCCTAATTTCTATTGATCTGCACCAGAAGGAACCTCCTGAGGACCCATGATCCTGCTGCTGCCCCTCTGCCAACCCTCTCACTGCTTTCACCAAGAGGAGAATTCAGTTTTCCTCCTCCCCACGGGGCTTCCCTTCTGCACTGGAGATGGAGAAACTTTCAGCTGCATGGGAGTGGGAAAGATGATGAATTTAAACTCTGAATAATCAGTTACTGGATGGATCTGAGGTTTCAGTGTAACATAAAGCCAGACACTCCTGGAAACAAATCTAATATTCTTCTCTGAGGAAATGTTCAGTTAGAAACCTTGTTATGGAGCCCTTTAAAGCCTGAGCCAGGTGATGGCTCTAGGGATGTGTTACTCAGCCACTTGGAGAAGGACAGAGGTTGGAAAACAATAATACACACTCTCTTGTGGCACAAATTACAATTATACCAGGAATAATCATAAATAAGGAACCTGTACCATTGTTTGATTCTTCCAGAATCAGTGTTTCTTCAAAAGTAAAATAATTTTGAGTCAGTAAATTTTTTCAGTGGAAGTCTGCTTGAAATTGATATATGTCTAAGTAAAGTTCTGATTGATCAGCAAAAAGTTAGCCCAAGAGATTATTGTTAAAAGCTAGATTTGAGGCACATATACACACAGCTTGAGTAGGAAGATGAAGAACTGTGCTGTGTCTTGAATCTGAACCAAAACACAAACCAAACAAATCCCACTCTCACACAGATGAGAGGTGGCTCTGTATTTCTGGCTTCTGTATTTTATTTTTTGCTTGCCTTTTTTCGCTGCCAGCCAGTTTTTCTGAGAGTGATGTTTGTGCTGGTGGCAGGTACTGCTCTCCCCCTGCATGCAATAATGAAGCCACACTGCACATCTGCTTAGTCCTGTCAGCTCCTATCACAGCATCACTCCATCTTCAGCCACCTGCAGCTGCAGATTGCTGATCAAGCTGCCTGGATTTGTCTTTCCTAGGTAAATATCAGGTGTGGAACCTGCCTGTCTGTTTGTGTTTGAGCAGCACCCAAACTTCATGGGTGTAAAAACGACTCAAAGTCTGGAAACACAAAACTGTGGTATTTTCTGGGGTCCCCCGTGGCAGGAAGGAATGAATCTGACTCCATGTTCTTAGAAGGCTAATTTATTATTTTATGACCTATAATATATAAAATAATGCTATACTAAACTATACTAAGGACTAGAGGAAAGATGCTTACAGAAGGTTTAACAAGATTCTAAAGAAATACTCATGACTCCTTCCAGAGTCCTGACTCAGTTGGACAGTGACTGGTCATTAAGTAAAAACAATTCACATGAAACCAATGAAACAATCACCTGTAGATAAACAATCTCCAAACACATTCCAAATCAGCAAAATACAGGAGAAGCAAATGAGATAATATTGTTTTCCTTTTTCTCTGAGGCTTCTCAGCTCCCCAGGAGAAGAATCCTGGGCAAGGAGATTTTCCCAGAAAATATGACAGCGACATGAAACACTGAAAGAGATTCCAATGTATTATTTTTTTAAATCAGGAAGTCAAAACCTATTTTTTCTGCTGTAGTCAGAGCCTTAAAAAGATCTTAGCCTAGCTAGTTCACATGTTAACCTCTGAGCTACACAGCAGTCCAAAGCAGAAGTAATTTCAGAGAACATAAATAAAACCACACCAAAACAAAAGCTCAATATGGCATAAGTGATCCATGCTAGTCAAAATCAACCAAAATAGTTCATAGTCCTTGACCCTGAGCCTTCAGACTGCTCTAATGGGTAGGACTGTTCCAAAGGCCATTTGCAACCCCCTTGGCATTGTCAATTTATTCTGTGAAAGACCAACCCAGTAAAGAGCCCAGCTGAACCTCAGGGTGTGAGGGTGACCCCTGGGTATCTCCATTTCTGCCAAGTTTGGGTCATGCTGGCTGAAGCACAGCAGATCTGCAGCATCAAATCCTCTCGTGCCTGGATGTGCCCTTCTCCCTCCTGGAGGGAAGACAAACCTGGACCAAGAGCCCTCCTGCTCCACAGAGCAATTTGTGGGAGTCCCTGCTTTGCCAAGGAGCCAGGCCAGCAGCTGGTGAACACTGCAATTACAAACACTTGCTTATTAAAAAAAATCTTGTTTGAACTTGTTCATGTTTAAGGGGGTTTTACCTCAGCCTGACAATCTGCCTGCAGTTGCCTTGGCACACAATTTTCATTGAAGTGTTCCACATAGGCAGGGATCCAATATGTCCCATACCTTCTTTCTCTTTCCATGTAACACCACAACACAGTAATGGACCTCTGATGTGTGGCAAATAAGCCTCTAAGAGCAGAGTTATTTTGTACCATTTTGTATTTTGTTATTGAGGCAAACAGGACCATTTTTGAAGCAAACAACATAAAATTCTCTTCATAAATGCATCCTGGGGTCATTATTCACTACCATGATTAACATTCATTTTCTTTTATGCACAAGACACAGTGGTGAGTATTTTTCCCCAGTGTTCATTTCTTCAATAAAGAACATTTTATGATGGATGTTGGACACCCTGTGCTACAGTCCTGTCACAGAAAATTAGGATGTAGCATCCCTACAAAAAGCCTGTCTGCAGGTGGTAGTGTCATCTTTTTTTAAAGAGTGTTGTTACTACAATCTAACCACAATCAAAATTCATATGTACTAGATGTTGGACAGAGTAGCAGCTAGTTCTTTCCCTAAAGGGCTATGATTGTTACCAAAAAAATAGACAAAGTGCAGGAAAAGGAAGTATTACCTGAGCAAAGTAGCAAGAACAGCACAAAAAGACCTAAACAATAAAATATCTGCAGGAGTTTTACTAGGAATAATAATACAGAAAGAAACCTAAGGATGAGAAGAAAAGTCAGTACACATGTTTCTGGTTTTTAACCAAAAGTTCCTTTTTTTTTCAAAATAGATTCACAGCTTTAAAGGGGGAGGGTTTCAACTGATGACCACCAGAGACTCCCTCTGGTTTAATTATTCTATAGCCCTCTAACTCTATTGATGAACAATAAGGGATTTCCCTCATTGTCAATCAAGGCTAAAAGTAACTGTATAGAGAAATCTAGAAAATTAATTTATTTTCCATCATCTTTGGTCTCAGGAATTGTTTTTGAACAGCGTGCCTAACCACCACAAAAGGATCTGGCCAAATAGTTTGTGTCTTTGCTACAGCACTCAGAATGTAAAGAAAGCAAGACAGAAAGGCAGTACTTAACAAAGCTCCATCAAAAGTACATAGGCAGAGTGACACAGAGTTAGGAAAATAAATATATCAGATAACAGCCTGAGACTTTGTGATGCTCTCCACTGTCCCAGTACCCCTTCAGGAATAAGCTCTGCTAAGAGGGGCTCCAGCTCCAGCCTGGGCAGTCCTGAACTCAGTGCTAGGACTGCACAGACTGGACATCTTCGAGGCACTCTGATCCCCTCAGCCCACATCCCTTGATGCCTCAGGTTTAGCTTTTCTATTTTTCAGATTCTGTGCTGCTTTAGTGTGTGGGTCTGAGCTTCACATCAGGGGATGGTGAGCTCTGTGCACAGAGCAGGGACACAAAACAATTCCTGCTCCAGCTGGGCACCAAGGACAAATGATCCAAATCTCAGCCCAGGAGCACAAACCCTGTGGGCTGCAGAGAGAAAAACAAGCAGGGTGGGACTGCCTGGGCTAAAGCTGGGATGGGACAATGAACTGCAAGATGCAAATGGAGCAGAACTAATCCCAGGGACAGACCCCGTGCCCGGCCGTGCATTTTGGGGCCATTTTGGTTCATCTTGGGTTCATTTTGGGGCCATTTGGGTTCATCTTGGGTGCAGCCCTGGCTGGGCTCCTGTGCTGCCCACGGTGGATCCATGGAGGAGATCCTTTGAATAAATCCCTGCTTTATTCTGGAACTCCATCCAGCCTCTGCTCTAGGGCAGCCTGCACAAGGCATCACCCTCAAAACACAAGCCACGAATTTTAACCCACCAATTTCTGGCCCTGGCAGCCTGCATTTGAGCTGGGAGGTGTCACCTCAGGTGACAGAGCATCCCTGGGGGAGCAGGACAGGTCACACCCCATGGGACAGCCCTTTGGGAGGGGAAAGGCATCAGCAGCACATTTTACTCCAGCAGCAGCATGACCCAGCTGTGCCATGTGAAACACCAGTGTGATGGAACAATGTGGAGGAGAGGGTAATTCATCACTGAGGATGGATTGGGAGGATGGAGGAGGATGGATTGCAAACTCCTGAGGAATGCAGGGACAGCAGAATGCAAATGGAAACAGCCTGGCAAAAATGTACTGACATTGCAGAGACACAGACCCAACTCAATGTACTGAATTTCATAGACACAAACACAGACCCAACTCAATGTACTGATATTTCATAGACACAAACACAACTCAATGTACTGAATTTCATAGACACAAACACAGACCCAACTCAATGTACTGAATTTCATAGACACAAACACAAACCCAACTCAATGTACTGATATTTCATAGACACAAACACAGACCCAACTTAATGTACTGAATTTCATAGACACAAACCCAACTCAATGTACTGATATTTCATACACACAAACCCAACTCAATGTACTGATATTTCATACACACAAACCCAACTCAATGTACTGGCATTTCCTCAACACAAACACAGACCCAACTTGGATTTCCACCATCCCTCCACCAACAAAATGCAATCTTGATGCAGAGGGAAAATTACTGTCCTTCCCAGCTCCCCAGCAGCTTTATTATACCTACAGCAGCACTTATCCTGAGTGTTCAGTCTCATTAGCTTCACTAGGGCTCTGCTTACTGCAAGATCAAAGGAGTCTTTTCCTGGAGGGTTTGTGCCATTGATAATTTGGATATCTGCAGTAAACTTAATCTATCTGTGCTACACTGCAGAGATTTGAGGCAGGGGAAGATTAAAGTGATTTGCCTAAGACAACAGAGGCAGTTTGAAGGAATTGAATGCAGGTTTCCACAAAGCCCAGGCTTACAGAGAAGTCTCTTCACACATTAAGCACCCCCAAACACACATCTGCAGAATTAGGATTTTGCTATCACCATTTCGAATATCTAAAGTGGAAGGATTTGGAAATAGGCTTATGTTTGTCTTTTTGCTGCATTTTTTACCCTTTTCTTCCTCCCCAGCCTATCTTACTTTTGCCTCTGAAAGGCCCAATCAAGTAAGTCACACAAGTCTTTTGCATACATATCTTATCAGCAGACAGCAGCTCTGGGAGAACACTTTTCCAACATGCTCAGCTGTGCTAAAAATCCTTCACATTTTTGCAGTTATTTCAGGAAAAGTCACTCTGAGAGAAGGTTCAGGTGGTCACTGCCACTCATAGGGGTCCAGCTCTGGCTGTGAAGGGTGACACTGGAGAGGCAGGGGGCACAGAGAGAAATATCCATGGTTATTCCAACACCCCCTGGAAAGCACTGCAGGTGTTGCCTTTCTTCAAAAGGTTTAAGGGAGAGATATGGGTGTGACAGCAAACATCACCCTGGCTTTGATAATGACATTATGCACAGCTAGCCTGTTCTTTGGCTTGTTAAACTCCAAGTTTCCTGTGGGTAAGAAATGAACATTACTCTGTCACTGTTTTCAGGGCTTTCTGCCATGTTAATCTGATTATCTATGACAGTTTCTGTCAGTTTGTTAGCGAAGATCCAATTATTCTGCTTGGCTTTTAAGTTTTTCACATATTTCTGGCTAAGGGCCTGATTCTGGGTGCTTCTTTGTCCTCTTGTCTTTAATACAAATATTACTGTAAAAAAAACAATCCCACAGAACTGATAGACTAGTGGTGGATATGCAGTTCTTTAAAAATGGATGCATTCTTCATCTCCAGCAAGAATAAATAAAAAAAGCTGCAGAACTGACAGCTGAAGGAAATAAATAGCTCTGCACTTGATCTGACTACATTTCTGTAATGAAAACTTACAGTGTTGGTATAGAAGGGAAGTGGCTTTTGGGGATTTTCTTCTCCTCCTTTAAACTCTTGTTTAGATTTTAGATTTTTTTCAGCGTCAAAAAAAAAGGGAAAATACAGCATAGTTCTATAAATAAATGGGACACATTTTAGACATAGAAATTAAAATAGAATCAGGTGGGATCCTTTCCCAAGGCATTTGACATTAGAGACTGCACAGTCAGTCTGTTATTTATTCCCTTGCACATAGTTTTTCTCAGATATGAGTTTGCAATGCATAGACCTGCAGGACTGGAAAGTGGCAAGGGTGTAATGAGCTATAAACAGAAATATATATGCCCACACCATTAGAAGGTGTTCAGTGCCTAATACTTGCATGTCACCAGCTTTTAACTCATCTCTGTTTCTCATTCTAGTCGGTTCTAAAAGTAATTTTTTCCCCTCAATGATGTCCACGAACAGCATATATCTACTCAAGAGCTTTCTTTTGTAAAGGATTGCCCACTATTTCCTGAAATTATACAGCTCCACTGACAACAGCATCAGCAGAAGATTGGCAATGCAAACTCCTGCAGGTACCTGATATAATTATCTAAAATTCTATGAAAAAATTATGAAGATTCTGGAAGATGTTGGTCTTTCTTGCTTGGGCTCCACAGATCTATTACTGCCAATAATCAGCATTAGTGATACCTGCAGTAGTCAGCATTTCCCCTCTCCAAATCCTCAGAAAAAAAAATAAATAAAAAGAAATAAATATATAAAAGACCTGTCCCAGGATGGATATGCTTCTTCAGAGATGGAATTCCTATTATTGCATAGTTCTGGTCTGTAACAAATTATTGCAAGTAATGCTTTATAGTCAACATTTTGGGAGCAAGCAGTGCTCCCTTCCCACTCTCCACTCTGCTTTGGGATGTCATATAGGTTAAGTGGGGCCACAGACAGCTCATCAACTGCAAAAAGCATGGCAGCAATGCCTTGTATTTATTTATAATATTTAGTTTTTATAATCCCATCAAAAACCTTGCAGCTCACCAGCCAAATCAGGAACTGAAGGCAGCAGCTATGAGAATGAATTTGATAATATTTTCCTTAAACATTATAAAATGGCCATTAGTTTCCATCATAGCAGAGGCCATACTCAGCAAGAGCACTGCAAATCAAGCCAAATTCCACTGCTAAATATTGGGTGCAGCTTTCTGCACCATCACAAATTCCAGCATCTCCCTCCATGATCATTTCCTTACACAGTTCCTTTCAAAATGATCCTGGGTGTAACTTGGCAGAGATTCCTCACAGCTAAAACACCACCAGCCCCTCTCAGACAAGGATTTCTGCACATCTTAGAAATGACAGATGAAAGAACAGGCAATAAAAACCCCCAGCATCTTCTTCTCTGGGGAATTCTAAAGCTTGAAAAAGTCTTCTCTTTCAAGTGCAAGCATAAAATACCTGCTTGGATAACAGCAGGATTGGGTGTTCAGGAGGAAAAATATTGAGTGCTCCTGCCCCCCTCCAAGGCTGTTGTGCTGAAGAGAAGCTGAGGAAAAATCTCTGTGTGTGTTTTAGATGAGGAGGGGGGAACAAGGCAATCAAATCTCACAGCTTCAAAGCCCAGGTCTATCACTACCAAGGGTTAGCAAGAAATCCTGCAGACATTCCTGCTCTGCCTCCTATGGTTCAAACAAACCTGTGCTCTAGGAGGTTTTGTGGGGTTTTGCATCATTGTCTCAGGCTGCTTGAGCCAGCCTGCTGATCTAAGTGGGCCAATTACCTACACCAGCAGCCAGGTGTAGTGCAAGGAAACCATTTTTAAATTACCATTTGTAATACTAATTCACCCCACTGATAGTCACTGATAAACAGGGTTCGTACAGAAACACCTCACAAGGTCTCTGAAGCTGTGTAAATTAAATTTCCTCCCCGTTACATCTGTCTGACACCACTGGAAGTGATTATGCTGTGAGAAAAAGGTGGGAACAGGATACAGACCACACTCCTGGGTCTGGGAGATAGGATTGTAGGAATGATGAGCTGAATAGCAAAACCTCCAGAGCACTGCACCAAACAGAAGTTTGTAAGCTTATAGCACAATCAAATGAGCAGGAAGGACAGGAGAACTTCTCAGTGGGCCTCTCAAACCATCTGGATTAAAAATATAAATCTTGTTCATTGCACTGTCTGGGGTTTTCTGAAAGGCATTTTAGAGAGGGACAACAAAGAAAAAAAAAGGGCTTCAAAGTTTTAGTGGCAGCAGGGAAGAGCACAGAAGCAGAAAGGCAAAAACAGGACACAGGCAAGAGATATTTACTGCTAATGCCTCAGCTTCCTCCCTAGGCACAAGGCTTGATTTTCTCTGCTGAAAATATCTAAAACTTCCTCCACTGGGTTAATCAGAAACATAGCACCTCATAGGTAAAGTAAGGAGCCCAGGTGGCAAAGTAAAACAAACAAACAAAAAAGAAAATAAAAAGGAAAATCTCTCTCTTTCTGCTTTATTTCGCCTTTAGGCTTCAATCTTCAGGAAGCTTAAGATCAGCCTTCACAGGTGCCTTCAATTTGAGTGCAGCAGCAAATATTTAGGAAAAGAGAAATCCTGAAAGTGTCAGGGATCACTGGCCCCCCTGATCTGTCACCTTTCCTGGCTGGCACTGGGGCACAGCACCACTCACATAAAATGTCCCCATCCTTTAAGCCAAGGGTTATTTTTGTAAACCACAGAGTCAGCAGCCACAGCCTGGGGCTGCAACAGAGAAAATATCATGATAATTCCTCCATATTCCCTCAGAGAGATAAGAGCAGCTCCATTCAGCCCTAACTTGTATAAAGCCCATGAAGATCTTTAAATGAAAGGCTCAAAACAGCCTAAGCCAGGCAATAATTACCAGCATAGAATGAAGAGAATAAGTCAAACCATGAAGTTCAGGGAGAACATGGCACTATCTGCTGCTTGCTCTGTTATTAAATACAGTGGCATTTTAGATGCAGTGCTTGTATATTATATTGCTTGAAGTTGTGCATAGGGACACCTAGAAAACTGAATGGGAGGAAAAGCTTTTCCTTTATATTATTATTATTATTATTTTATGTAGAAGCCATTCCTTTTCTTCAGAAATCTCTTTCCCACCAAAGTAAGGGATAAAAAATCAGGCAGATAAGAATGAAATCCCTCTGCATAAAATCACCACCAAGCGTGGGTAGGTTTACAGGCATGTAAAGATTTTGGAATGCCTGTAAATATTTAAATTGTGCTCAGTAGGTTTTAAAACTACTCTTTGCTGCCCTGCATGCAGCCTTTCCTGCCAGGATGCTTGGGCAGGGTACAGCCAAGACACTGAAAATGCTTGGAGCCATTTCCATAGCAACAGACTGTGGTGAGGTAATACACCTGAGCTACTAATGACCTCAGCGTGCAGTCTGGATGCTAAAAGAGAAATTAAATGAGATGGATGAATATTTTTTACATTTCAATGGGCTTTTTATGGAGCAGGAAAACAAGCCCATAACTAGGATTTCCTGATAAAAAAATCATCTTTTCTTTGTGTCACTCCTAGGACATATATTCTTGTCAGGCGGAAGACAAAAAAATTTAAAAAAAGAGGAAGCCAAAGCCATGCATGTATCTTCAGGATGAGCAGAGCTGACACAAGCAGATTGTTCACCTCTTTTTTGCTTCTGCTTGTACAAATGCACAAATGCACTTCCTGACTGAACACTTTTAAGTCCATAGAGAGCTTTTATTTACTTCAGCAGATTTTACCTTAGGATTTAGCACAAAGATCCAGTTTCCCTCCTGGGTCACCTTCCCCATGTTACTCCCCCTAGGAGATTCCCCAGCTAATTCTTGCCAAGAGGCACAAGAGCTCAAAGACCCTCTTCAGATTTTTATCACTCATTTGGGAGTGCATGGAAGACAGCTGGTAATATTTAAATTTAATATCCTAAAATTCCTCTGTTTGATGCAGTAGAACTGTCAGCCAGATCCTGCCATGCTCTGATGGCTGGATTGTGAAACAAAAATGCACCTGTGCTCAAAAAGTGAGGTAGGTATGACCAGTCCCATGGAAAGTAAAAAGGAATGAAACCAAAAAATAATGCCAAAATTGGTCTATTTCCTGGTGTATCCAGGAAGTAATTTTCTCTCAGTTATTCCCTCTTCTTGCTGGTTTCATCAAGATGTAATGCTCCCCAAGAAATAAAAAATGTGTATCATTTGTAGATCATCTTGTTATGATTGTCATCCACATCCCCATTTCCTACAGCTGCCCCTGCTCCAGGACTCCATACAAACTCCTTCTGAAAGCCAGGATCTAACACAGAGTAAGTGATTTTGACAAAGCCCCCAACAAAAACTGGGAATATGTCTTTAAATCCTGACTGCACCACGCCAGTGGTTACATCACTGCTGATTTATAGGAGAGAAATTCACTTTGGGTTAATGTTGATTTCCACAATGAAATTATAAAAGTGCAGGGCTCCCACCTCACCAAAGCAGAGGCACTGAGCAGCAGGGATGTGCTCTGCAGGATATCAGGGCTGCAGAATAACCAGGCAGTTGGGAGGTGGCCTGAGCACAGCTGAGATTATCCAGCATCTGGATAAAAAAGAGCCAAAAGCTCCCAGACAGCCCTGGCAGCATGGGGCAGTCAGAAGAGGATCTCCTGCAAGCAGCAGTGCCAATGCTCTATGGACATGGGCATGATCAGACAAGAGCTTCTCTTCCTAATTATTTGACTTTTCCTCTTTTTCCTCATAAATTCAAATTAGTCCCAGGCAACCAGTGTTTTCCCTTTTCCTGTAGCTGCCCTTGAAAATGGTTTTAATCAAGATACAGAAAAAGCTTTGATAAGGTTGCAACCAGATCTTTTCCAAAATGTGCCTTTAAACAGATGAATTTGTGAGTTATTAAACACTGCCAAGGCCCCTTTCCATCACCTCTTTGGAAGTGGGAAGGTACTAACTACAGGGAAAACAAAATTACATTCAACACAGTCAGAGTCACCAACTCTGCTCCAGTTTTTCCATGAGCATCCTCCAGTAAAACCATCACAGTTTCCATCTGGAAAAAGTCATTACCACATAATTTAGAGGTGTGATCATCATGGCATCAGAGGAGCCCAAGCTGGGGACCAGGATTTGCACTTTGGTACCTCTGACAGTGGGATTGGATCCCACTCCAGGTGTGCCATGGAAGTGGCAGTGTGGTCATTTGTGTACAGGTTGTTATAGCTATGTCTGAGGCTGTCTGCCCCCAAAAGAGAAAATAAAACCCTGCAGCAGAATCCCTGAATGGGGTAAAAATACCCCACACAGACCTAGGGCTGCTGCTGCACAGGTTGGTGACTGCTGGGTGAAGGGAGGGCTGAGCCTTTGGGCAGAGATAAGTGAGCAGGGCCAAGGGAGCAGAGCAACCAACACAATTTTGGACCATTCCTTCTTAGGAATAGCTCAGGAGTCAATTCTCTATCTGTCTCACAATCTCACATCCCAGGGTTGGCACATAAGTGCTAATTTTCAGCTGCCTGATTTCACTTCATTAGAAACTCCACCAATTTGTTTTTGTTTGTTTGTTTTGTGCATGAGAAATCAGCCTGTGCAGGTAAGACACTTATCTTAAGTCTAAGGTAAATGTGCATAACAGAGAACGAGAAACAAACTACAAAAACCAAACCCAAAAAAACCCTGCAAACAACACTTTGCAAGTGGTTAGAAAATTAAAACATACAAAACATACCAGCTAATTCTGTGCACATAAGGAGTGGAGCACAGGCTTGAACTGTTGCAAACACATCACTCACTCTGCAGGGAAAGGAATCTTCTGAAGAGAGAACTGGGTCAGTAGAACTGCAGTCCAGGCTTGTCACTTCAGCAATTTAAACACAAGTCAAGCTAGTGTTTAAACCCCAGGCTCTGACTCAAGGAATGAGAACAGATGCCATACTGAGAGAAATCAGACAAACCCATCTTGGATGGGTTTATTTACTCCTTTTTTTAGTCTTACCTTATCTGAATTTCCCCAGAATTTGATGCAAAATTCAACAGAACAACCCAGTTCCAGTATGTGCCACAGAAACAAAGCTTTTCCTCATGAATATTTATGGGCTGTAAATTATAGTCATTGGCATTGTTCACTTCATGCCAAAAAAAGCAAGTGTCACATTCCTTACACTTAACTTACTTGCTATTTCTGCTGATAGGTCTACCTGGCTTTGAGGGCAAACAGGATCTGGTTTCCATAGGTATATGATTTCAGGAACACCATATTGACAGAACTTAATATCATATTTCTACCCTGGAAAGATTCGAGCTGAATACAAAGGAGATGGGATAATACAACCTGGAACTGTCTTTTACTGTAATTAAAAGTGCCCAATAATGTTTATGATCCTTTCCCCTTAGCAGCTGCTGCCAGATTTAATGCTAATAAAAAAGCACATTTTGGAACAGTAAAATGCTATTTTACTGCAAACCTCTTCATATTCCTGACCTTCACAAGAGGCTGAAGGGTGTTTAGTGGACTCAAAAAGGACAAATTGGTGTAACTCAAAGAAACAACTGCAATGTAAAGAGAAGGAGGAGTCAGTCCCTGAAGTACGAGAGTGAAGGTCAAGGAGACCACGAGCTAACCCCAGAAAAATGCAAGACATAAAATCCACTCCTGAATATTGATGAAATTCTCATCTACACCATAGAACTATTGTTTGATGATACCTCATTCACCACACTGGTTTTTTTGTTGTTTTTTTTTTCTTAATTACTTCATGAATCATTTCATCTGAAGCCATTTTACACCTTTGCTGTGCCAACTTCTAAAGGAAATCAGAGTGGAGTCCCTGGAGAGCACTCATCTCCTTGAGATTGCCAACGCTCCCTTGTCACAGTGAAATCAGAAATACACTGAGTATTTTGTGGCTCGAGGCATTTGGTATTTTCATTTCTGGGATGAGAGATTTATGCAAATTCGTACACAATAGCAGAGAACTTTGAAGCTTCTAAGATGTCCTTTCACAGCCAGAGGGCTGATGGGAATTTAGCATTTCCATTCAGCAGCTTTCCCTTTCCTGTGTAAAGCATTGCTTTCTCTCTTCCAAAATTTCATTTTGTGGAATTACTATTAAAATCACATCCTTAAATAATAATAATAAAGGCCATTGTCACATCCCTGTTGGTGCTGTTGGTTTAAACCACAGTTTCTCTTAGGGCAGAGCAGAGAGCTCAGCATGCTGAACACAGGGATGTGTTACCTGGGGGATGCTGCTTTTGGCCCTCTCTGGCTGTGTCCTTCATAGAAAATGAGATTTGCAGAGGAGGAAATTAGACAGCTGTCTCCAATTGAATTGCAATGAGATCTGAGGACCAATATCCCACAAACCTGGAAAGCTGCAGTCAGGATCATGCCCTGGCACACAGGTAAATGAGAAATGCTATTCTGGCTGCTTCCTGCTACCAGTGGTGTGCAAATGTGTTGGTTTTTTACTGTCTCACATTGAAAGGCTGAACTGTTTCATTTTTGGGTTTGTTTTGGGGTATTTTGCCCCCAATTTTATTCCAAGCTGAAATGACAAACTTCTTCATGGTTAAAATTGGCTTTGGGCAGTTGGTTACTGAATTAAGCTGCTTTTCTTTAGCCTATTTCTAATCTGTAAAGCCTTTCTTCTACTTCATTTACCTCTTCCCTTTCAAGCAGCATTTAAACTTGTACATTTGCCTTTTTTGTCCTTTTTTTTTTCCTTGGGAATGGCTAATATTTGCAACAGTACTGAGACAATCAGCCAGGAAAAATTTCTCCAGACAAAAGACCACAGAAAATTGGTTCTGTACACTTATGTGAATATCCAATTTATGTGAAGAGAAAGACCTAAAAAAATGATAATGTTGGAGTGGAGAAGGTGTCTTTAGCACATCAGTTGGTCCTGAGAGAGCCTGCTCCACCTGTGCTGTAAATTATGGATAATCAGGAAGAGCAGAAGTGGCCAGAACTGGTTGGAGGGATGCACAAACAAGGATGTAGCTTTCAGTCTCACAGACCACTTCCAACAGGGCACATTTGATATCAGCAAAGTGGTCAAAGAATCTCCTTCCTTCAGATGAAACCCAAACTGATAATTCCACTCAGAAGCCAGTCTTACTCTTTGAAAGATTTCTTTTTTTAAAATGAAGCCCAATTGAACAAAATGGAAACACTTTAAGAGATTTAACTGGGAACTCAATTCCTAAAAAAAAAAGAGACTTTTCAGATCACAGCGTACTCTTAACATGTTAAGTGCCTTTCTGTATTCTGTTCAGAAAAGCCTCAAATCTCTCAATATCTATTAGAAGTAAGATCTTGTTTCCAGTGCCTGGAGAAGCAGTAGGTAATTAGAAAACAGGCAGAATAGCTGGAGGAAGATAAGAAAAATCATTATGTCACACAACCTTGAATTGCATTGATTGGACACTGAAAACCACAGCCTTGAGTCTTCCCTCTTGTGAGGTCACTGCTAATGCTGCCATCCACTGCACTTGGGAAAAGTTTTGTACAAAGGTTTACTGATGTGACACTTGGGTCATCCTAAAGCACTTGTTAACATTACAGTAGTTATTAATGAGGTTTCTAATTAACATTTATATGGTCTCTATATAATCCTTTCTCATTTGCAGTAGTGCTGGAGAAATTCACTGAAAATTGTGATTTCCCTCCCCCCAAATTATGGTTGGGGCAGGGAGAGGAGAGATATTTTTGTATCTATTCATGCATTAGATCTTTGCCTTGAAATTTGGAAGGTGCATAAAAATTTCAAGGCAAAAGCACGAAAATGACAAAGGGAAAGGTTAATTAGACCCTTCCCTCCTTTCCTCCTCTGCAAATGTCTTCACGCCTCTCCTGTCTCACATTTTGGAGGACTTTTCACACTTAGCAATGCTTAAATTTTCTGCCTAATTTTTTTTTTAAGACATCAGAAAGAAGAGAGAGGCCAAAACCAGGTTTCAGTCCTACTACTGTTGGGAAAGAAAAATAATTTACTGATTTTCCTTATATACACTATGAACAACCCATTCAGCATCATAATGCAGTCCCTGACCCTGAGAGCACTCCAGTGGCTACAGCAGGAGGAAGCAGAGCATCTTACCATGGACACAAAGTACAGATTGACCCCCAAAAAGTGCCTCTGGGAAAGAACTGCAACAGGTGGAGCTGGCATTGCTTTCAGTGGCATCTTCAGTGTGGATAAGCACTGAGATTTTGCTTCCAGAATTAACAATTTGGCAGCTTCCTTTACGCAGAAAATTTAGTTAGGAATAAAGAATTTGCCATATGCTGGTTCTTTCAGGCAAGTGAAAATGAGCTGCAATTGTAAGAGCTGGTGTCTCCTAAATTCTTCCTCCTTTGTGGGGGTCCTAAGTGGAGTCTGGCTCACAGGTTGGGAAGGATGTGCAAATAACAGAACACAAAACTCAGGTGTGGCAGTCATATTTTCTGGAAAAATCTCTTCACCCAGGATTCTTCTTCGGGGAAACTGAGAAGCCTCAGATAAAAAGGAAAACAATAATTATCTCATTTGCTTCTCCTGTGTTTTGCTGGTTTGGAGTGTGTTTGGAGATTGATTACTCACAGATGATTGTTTCATTGGTTTCATGTGAATTGTTTTAATCTAATGACCAATCACAGTCAGGCTGTGTCAAGACTCTGGAAAGAGTCACAAGTTTTCTTTCTTATCTTGTTAACTTTCTGTAAGTATCCTTTCTGTATTCTTTAGTATAGCATTCTTTAATATAATATATTATCATAAAATAATAAATTAGCCTTCTGAGAACATGGAGTCAGATCCATCATTCCTTCCTTCATCTGGGAACCCCACAAATACAATACTCAGGTTCATCTCCCAGGCAGTCTCCAGAAAACCCTGCAGTAATTTCCCCTCACCACCAGGTAAATAATAAACTCCCAAGGGGATGGAATTTATATCCAACTTGTCATGTAAGTAGAGAATAATTAATTACACTCTTATTTACAGTTTGTCTGATAAGAGCATTAAATGGCAAGTAACTAGAAGAATTCCAAGGTGCTGAAATGTTTGCTCTCACCCACTCAACACAAACACAAGGGGAATGAAATTAATTTGGCACTGACTTACAGTGTGATCCCTCACAGTAATGGGGCTTGAGTTTTGCAAAACAGGAATCACAGATGCCTCCCTCCTGAAGCTGAAATCAAATTTTGTTGGTGTTCCACAAAGCAATAAAGTGTTCTAAATACATCAGCAGTCTTAGAAGTCATGAAACTCCAATTATCTCCTCAGAGATCTTATAGGAGTCCCATACATTATTCAGATGACAATCTCAGGTATGTCCTTGATTTTATTTAATTTTTTCAATTCAGAAAGTGTCACTGGTCCAAAGCTCTGCTTGTATTTACAAACCCCAGCATGTACACCTGGTGGAAATCAGGAGATTAAACATCAATTTACCTAGCTAATTACAAACCTTTTATGACTTCTGAAGAAAGAGAGGAAAGAACTTTAAGGGGAAGTAGGAAAAAAAAGGGGGTATGAACCAGGCATAAATCAGTTACAATACCCATGTCATGTTCACTTGCACTCTGCTTAAAATTTCTGACTTCTGAAGAAAGAGGGCAAATAACTTCGAGAGGAAGTAGGAAAAAAAAATAAAAAGGGTATAAACCAGTTACAATACCCATGTCATGTTCACTTGCACCCTGCTTAAAATTTCGTTCTGGTAGAACCAGAGCATCTGTCACAAGCCTCCTAATACCCCTGTGACAAGGTGAAGATAAAGTTACATTAAGACCTCTGCATGTGCCAGTGAAATGTGTAAGCTGTTCTCATGCTCAGCAAAAATGAGGGCCTAAGATTTCAAATTGCAGCCATAAAAGTGAAATAAAAAGCAGAAAGGCAGAGAGAGAAAGAGAAGGAAGATGCTTTTATTTGAGCCATGAAAAAGTAATTCCCTGGGATTAGCATATTTTTATTTCCTTTGCATATTCTTTTTTGAATTAATTTCGCTGCATTTTGATAGCAATCTTAGAGAGTGAAAATAAATTGATGGCAAAAAAAGTTATGCTAATAGGAATGAATGACTTGAAGGTAGTGGGAAGGGATATATGGCCTCTTTTATAGGTTCCTACTTAATCCAGCTCCAAGGGCATTAGAGAGCAAATGCTGCTGCCTTCTTGTGGCAGCAGATAAGCCTGGCTGTGAGGCTCATCCCTAAAATCCAGGGGCTGTAAGAGGAGCAGCAGCCCCAGTGAGAAGGTCAGAGGAAGTGTTTCACACACAGCTGCCAAGGAAAATCCACGTTTCACTGGCCCAAATAAACCAAATAAAGCTGTGTCTGATGGTCCAAGGCAGAGGCATAGTGCAGGAGGGAAATTCTGCTTTTCCACAGAAAAGAGACTTTGGTGTTGGTTACCCACTTGATTTTTTTTTTTTTTTTAAGTTAACAAAGGGAAGAGCAACATAAGTGAGAAGGATTCCCATGGGCTAAATTGTGATCAGGCTCGATTGAGAGACAGCTCTGGAAATCATAACCATCTGTGAGGTGTGTGTGGTACAGCAAACTCCCTCCCATAAACCCAGGGAGAAAAGCTACTTACACTTCTGTGTAAAGCAGGGGCAGATTGGCAGCTCAAATGGAAATATTCACGTGGGTATTAACTATTATCATGTAGTGCTGGTGTTATTCAGTTTTGCAAAGAGAAAAACCACTTCTAGCTACACAGTTTATTCAAGAAATATTTGTTTAAAATCATATTACCATAAGATTCAGCTATTACTTTAAGAAATTCCACAGTTTATGGGTTTTGATGTGTGCCTAATTATCAGTGTGTGAGCTTTTTTCCCCCCTACTCATCCTATTTTATGTATAAGTCTTACACCACATTATGAATAATAGAAACACCTACAATAAGAACAACTCGAAATAAAAGCAATGTATTATCCTGATTTAAAAAGGAATAGGACACCTGATCCAAAAAAATCTAGATTATAAAATAGCCTGTGATAAAAAGCAAGGGAAGAAACACAAATGTGAGCCACCCTCAAAAACCAGAGCAAGCAAACAATCCTAACCACAGATTGCATCCACCAGCACAATCTGCTGACCCACTTCTCTGAAACTCAGGCACCAGAAGTGGGTTGTATCCAGGAGGATTTCTGCCATCCACATCTCCAGCCTTGTTTCAAAGAGCTGTCGAGTCCATATCACACTACACTTCAAAGACAAATTTCAGCCTTTCAAAGGGTGCATAGCAATTTGGTTTTTTTGTAAAACATTAATAACAAAGAGATAAGGAAAAATATTATGGAGCCTGATGTGAACGCAAATATTTTAGGAATATTACATTTAAAGGATGCAAAATAAACATGATAAAAAAGAAAAAAACCTAAAAATAACATAATAAAATAATTAAAAAATATAAAATAAATATAAAAATAAATATAATTAAAATAATTAAAATAATAACCAAATAAATCTGCAAAACCCCACTTTTTCCTTCTGTTTACAAGAACAACCACAACACCATGTTAGAGCACCAGAAACAAGTGAAACTATCCAAACTAGCAAATGGAACCCAGCAAAGTACACAAAGTGAAGCAATGTGGGCTCACTGTGTACTGATAGAAGCATCAAGGTAGATACATCAATGGAAAACAAAGCACCTTAAAGCTGATTTTTCTGCTGTTGTTAATATTTCAGCTTGTGGGGAAGATGTTTTGCAAATGAATCTCATATGAATTCAAATCAGATTTAGTAAGAAATTAAGTGTAAAAGGAAACAATTCTATTGTGTCTCCTTCAGCTTAACATGAGATGTCTGTGCCACTTCCTACAGCACTTTTCATGGATTGGATAACACAAAAGATTTCCAAGAAATATGACCAAGTGCTTGCCAAAATTAGTGACATTTTCTTAGCTGCCTGTATGGAAGTTAACAAAAGGAGTAGGAGTCTACAGACAAAAATACAACAACCAACACAAACAATTTGGAAAATCTCTGTAGTGTCAGGAAACCCAAAGGCTGGAGGCTGATGGAATAAATTACCTCATTAGGTAATTATGGACTGTGCTTCAAGCCTTATGGCTTACTGAGGATCCAACACAGGTGATATTTCCTGTACTCAGGGCTGGATAATCACAAGGCTTTGTGTGTACCCTAAAAGCCAAACTCGCTCTCCAAAACAGCAAGTGGAAGGTTTCTCATAAATATTTCACTATTTCATCCATGTTTTCTTGGCTCAGCCCGTAACATGACAAAGTGAAAGAGGACTGACTAGTTTTCAGGCTAGTTTCATCACTAAGACTTCAGGGTGAAATCCTAACTCTGTGATGGCAGCTGAAATCAATTCTGAGCTTAAAACATAGGATTGGTGCTTTAATATTCTCCTCCCATTAATGGTCTTCTAAATCTCCCTCAGAGCTTTGAAAACCATAGTCTGAATTACTTCATTCAAAACTCCAGAAGCTTTCATGAACAAGAGATATTGAAATTCTTCTGATTTTTGCACCATAAAATCGTATGCAGTCCAACATGTGCATTTAAGAGATATGAACTTCAGTGACAGCATCCAAAGAGCCTAATGGGAGTTTCAAAATTATAGTGGAACCAGAGGCCAAGCAGGTTTCACCGTGATGTCTAATAATTATTAGAAATACTGCTTGTAATAGCTGTGAAAGTTTAAATTGTCAGTTCTCAAAGCATCACGATTTTCTCAAGCAGAAAACCCCCACAAAGGATCTTGCCATGTACTGTTAGAAAAACTGCAGCCCTCAATTTTCCATGTCAGTTACAAACAACTTTTAAATGAAATTTCATTTGAATATTAATATTCAAGGATGACAATGCTACATTTTGTTTGATGTCTGCTGTCTCCAAATCCCTCTGCCTGCGCTGTCACACAGACAAGAAAAACCATCACAGGATAACCTGAGCTGTGAAGGAAGAGACTCCTGGGCATAGGGGCTGGCTGCTGCCAGAAAACCTGGATTTCTTTCATTCTCAGCTAAAACTCTTCAAAAATGGGGCACCTGGTCTGAGCAATTTGGAATCATGCTGTCTGGATGGAGATGACTGAGTGTGGAGGGTGTTACCCCACCTTAGCACCAATATGAAGCATCTGGGATGGATAATCCACTCCCCTGAGTACACAGCAAAACACACAGCTCATGCTCAGGCTATACCCGTATTTTTAAAGGATAATGTGAAGTAAATCTCATCCCAGACACATCTCAGCTGCAATGGCCAAGCCCCAAGAGCAGCTTGTCCTTCTGGGAGGTGCCAGCGTGGGCTGGTTATCCATCACTCCCAGGGCTCCTGCTGCAAGTGCAGCTGCCCTGCAGTGCCAAACCCTTTCAAACCCAGCACAGTTTGATTCTGCACAGTCTATTCTGCTCCTGCTCCCTCATGGAAGGGGTGCTGTAGGAGCATGAGGGGTAGGATGGTCGGGACAGACAGAGACGAGAGATCTCTGCAGCCAGGTCTTGGAAACTGGAGTTTACTGCAAAGGGCCTGGATTCAGGGATCCTGCTTGGAGCTGCCAGCCACAGCTCAGAGCAGGCCTGAGAGAGTAAAGAGAGTGGTACAGAGGATGATGGAGAGAGAGAGGATGAGAGGACAAGAGGGTAAGAGAGCAAGGGTCCCCTTGCAGTACAATAAATCTTCTTCTATGTTGAATATTCTAATTCTCACTAACCAATCTAGTCCAAGATACAAATCCTATAGCATTGTCCTGGTTCAGGACAAAATTAGGGGAAATCTCCAAAAGGGAGTCCCCCCCCTCCCCCCCTCCCCCCAAACACCGGGTTCGGGAAGGAATTCCTCGGAGGAGCAAAGTGGAAAACAAAACCTATTTATTGACAATTAACAAAAGAACACTCCCCAACACAAGAAAAGAAAAGAAAACCAGTTCAGTGTTGTGGAGGGTGCCACGCTTCTCTCGCAGGCTCCAGAGATCCCGCCGGGCGTCGGATGTCCCAGGTCAGGTCCAGAGCCGGTCCAGTATCTTCAGGGGAGGGTAAGAAAGAGAAGACGAAAGAAAAAAAAAAAAAAACAGCGCAGAAAGCAGCAAAGGGAAAAAAGGCAGCTATCAGCTAGGGCTAGGCAGTAGCAAGCAAGCAAAGTAGCAAGCAGAAGCAAGCAGGCCAGCCAGCCAAGCAGCCAAAAGCCACAAGCCAAAGTGCACCCAGTCCCCCTCCCTCCTCCCTCCCCGCCCCGCCGCGGCAAGACGGCCGGGGGGGGGGGGGGGGGTAGAGAGAGAGAGAAAAAAAAACAAAAAAACACAGCTGCCAGACATAATACACGATATTGGGATAAAAGCGGTCATCCCACGACACTCCACCCCTTATCCCATATCGTGAACATACAATAAAAACTTTCATTTCACTTACTCACACCTTTGACACTTACGCATTCCTCTCATCTTACTTGCTCAGACCTTTGACACTTACAGTTTCCTTCTGTCTCACATTCAGCAAACAATGACATTCATATATGAGCCTTATCCCACAATCAGGTCTCCCTGAGGTACACACCGTGTTGTTCCATCTTTCTGCATTATCCACCACGTATAACCTGGTCCTTGAGCAAAAACAATCCCACGGATGGGTTTGTCTGTACTCGAGGCAGGGTTGATCCATACTGTCTTTCCCAACAAACCTCTGACATGGGCCACTGGGGCTTTATCCCCATCTACTATATTAAGGAGCTCAGACTGAGCAGGACCCGCTCGGTTGGTGGAACCTCGAGTGTTAACTAACCAGGTAGCCTTCGCCAAATGCTGCTCCCAGTTTTTTAAAGACCCCCCACCCAATGCTTTTAAGGTGGTTTTTAACAATCCATTATACCTTTCCACTTTCCCTGCAGCTGGTGCATGATAGGGGATATGGTATACCCACTCGATGCCATGTTCCCTAGCCCAAGTATTAATAAGATTGTTTTTAAAATGAGTTCCATTATCCGACTCAATTCTCTCGGGAGTACCGTGCCTCCAAAGGACCTGCTTTTCAAGGCCCAAGATAGTGTTACGAGCTGTGGCATGAGACACAGGGTAGGTTTCCAACCATCCCGTGGTGGCTTCTACCATGGTTAGTACATAACGTTTGCCTAGGCGAGTTTGAGGCAGCATGATGTAATCAATCTGCCAGGCCTCCCCATATTTGTACTTAGACCACCGCCCACCGTACCAGAGGGGCTTCAGCCGTTTGGCCTGCTTAATGGCAGCGCACGTCTCACAGTCACGAATAACCTGAGAGATACTGTCCATGGTTAGATCCACCCCTCGGTCTCGTGCCCATTTATAGGTAGCATCTCTACCCTGGTGGCCTGAGGCATCATGGGCCCATCGTGCCAAGAATAACTCTCCCTTATGCTCCCAGTCAAGATCTATCTTCAACTCCCCTATCTTTGCAGCCTGATGTACTTGCTGGTTGTTTTGCTGCTCTTCATTAGCTCTACTTCTGGGGACATGGGCATCTACATGCCGAACCTTCACAGGTAACTTCTCTAACCGAGTAGCGATATCTTTCCACTCTTCCGCAGCCCAAATTGGTTTTCCTCTGCGCTGCCAGTTCGCCTCTTTCCATCTCTTCAGCCATCCCCATAGAGCGTTGGCTACCATCCAAGAATCGGTATACAAATAGAGCCTTGGCCACTTCTCTCTCTCTGCAATACCTAGGGCCAGTTGAATAGCTTTGATTTCGGCAAATTGACTGGATTCACCTTCTCCTTCAGTAGCCTCCGCAACCCGTCGAGTGGGACTCCATACAGCTGCTTTCCACCTCCGTTTCATCCCTATGACGCGACAAGAACCATCAGTGAATAAAGCGTAACGTGTTTCTTCTGCTGGCAACTGATTGTATGGTGGAGCTTCCTCAACCCGGGTCACTGGCTCTTGTTCCTCATCCGCGACACTAAAGCTCTCACCTTCGGGCCAATTTGTAATTATTTCCAGGATCCCAGGGCGATTTAACTTCCCAATTCGAGCGCGCTGCGTAATGAGGGCAATCCACTTACTCCAAGTAGCATTGGTGGCATGGTGGGTAGAGGGAACCTTTCCTCTGAACATCCATCCCAGCACCGGTAGTCGGGGTGCCAGAAGAAGTTGTGCCTCTGTACCAATCACCTCCGAGGCGGCTTGGACTCCTTCATAGGCGGCCAAGATTTCTTTTTCTGTTGGGGTATAGTTATCTTCAGACCCCCTGTAGCTCCGACTCCAAAATCCCAATGGTCGGCCTCGGGTCTCGCCAGGCACCTTCTGCCAAAGGCTCCAGGACAGACCATGGCTCCCGGCCGCAGAGTAGAGTACGTTCTTTACATCTGGTCCCGTCCTAACTGGACCAAGGGCTACAGCATGAGCGATCTCCTGCTTGATTTGGACAAACGCTTGCTGCTGCTCAGGACCCCAATGGAAGTCGTTCTTCTTGCGGGTAACCAGATAAAGGGGTCTCACAATCTGACTATACTCGGGGATGTGCATCCTCCAGAAACCTATAGCACCTAAGAAGGCTTGTGTTTCCTTCTTATCAGTTGGTGGGGACATAGCAGTGATTTTGTTAATAACATCCGCAGGAATCTGACGCCGTCCATCTTGCCACTTCACCCCCAAAAACTGAATTTCTCGGGCAGGTCCCTTGACTTTGCTCTTCTTAATGGCAAATCCAGCTTTCAGGAGAATATGAATGATCTTCTCTCCTTTCTCGAACACTTCCATTGCCGTGTTCCCCCAAACAATGATATCATCAATATATTGTAAATGTTCTGGAGCCTCACCCTCTTCTAGTGCAGCCTGGATCAGTCCATGACAGATGGTAGGACTGTGTTTCCACCCCTGGGGCAGTCGGTTCCAGGTATACTGCACTCCCCTCCATGTAAAAGCAAACTGAGGCCTGCATTCTGTTGCCAGAGGGATGGAGAAAAACGCGTTAGCAATATCGATGGTCGCGTACCACTTTGCTGCCTTGGACTCCAGCTCGTACTGCAGTTCCAGTATGTCTGGTACAGCCGCACTCAGTGGTGGAGTCACTTCATTCAAGGCACGATAGTCCACAGTCAATCTCCATTCTCCGTCAGATTTTCGCACAGGCCAGATAGGGCTGTTAAAGGGTGAGTGGGTTTTACTGACCACCCCTTGGCTCTCCAGCTCTCGAATCATCTTGTGGATGGGGATCACGGCATCTCGATTCGTCCGGTACTGCCTGCGGTGCACTGTCGAAGTGGCAATTGGTACTCGTTGTTCCTCTACCTTCAAGAGTCCTACTGCAGATGGGTTCTCTGATAGTCCAAACAAGGTATTCAATTGTTTAATACCCTCTATGTCCACTGCAGCTATTCCAAAAGCCCACCTGAATCCCTTAGGATCTTTGTAATAGCCATTCCGGAGGAAGTCTATGCCCAAAATACACGGAGCCTCTGGACCAGTCACAATTGGATGTTCCTGCCACTCCTTCCCAGTCAAGCTCACCTCAGCTTCCAACAAAGTCAACTGTTGTGATCCCCCCGTCACTCCAGCAATGGAAACAGGTTCTGTCCCCACGTATTCTGATGGCATTAAGGTACACTGTGATCCAGTGTCAACCAGTGCTTCATAGTCTCGTGGCTCTGATGTGCCAGGCCATCTGATCCACACCTTCCAAAAAACCCGATTTTCCCGTGCCTCTTCCTGGCTAGAGGCAGGGCCCCTCTAAGCCAGATTGTCCTTCTTTCCTTGGGTGTATGCCTTAGAAGTTCCTTCAAGGGGATCGGACATGTCATCGTCATACTTAACATCTCGGCTGCGAGCAACCGGAGCTGCCCTCTTTTTGGTGATACTTCCTCTTCTCTTCAAATCACGCACCCGTTGTGCCAAAGCAGCAGTGGGTTCTCCATCCCATCTTCTCATGTCTTCTCCAGACTCACGCAGAAAGGCCCATAACTCAACCCGTGGGGTGTACCTTCTCTCGCCATCAAAGGAGCGCCAGCGTTGGATACCAGGACCTCTAATTTGCACAGCCGAGATTTGAATAAGGTCCTCCTTAATCTCTTCCCGGAGTTTCTTATGATTCTTCTCTATTTTGTCCTCTAGTTCCCGCAGTTGTGTTTCCACTGCTGCAATTCTGGCATGAGTTGGTCCATGCACAGCATCCGCATATGCTCGAAGCTTCTTCGCCATATCAAGCACAGTCTCATATGTATCATCCCGCTTCATTATTGCCAGAGCAGAAGCGTATTCAGGTGGCCCAAGTCGCACAAGTTTCCTCCACATTACAGGTGTGCATGGTACCAGGTCCGGATTCCTAGTTGTTACATCATCTGAGAAAATGAGCTCTACCACCGCCATTTCTCTCAGGCGTTGGATCCCCTGCTCTATGGTCTTCCACCCTTTCTGCTGCATATAGAGATCATCGGCACATAAGTATCTTTGTGCTACACTCTCCAGGACCCGATCCCAGAGGCTGTGAGGGCTAGCCCTGCTCATCATACCTTGATCGATGACAGTATCATGCGACAGGGATCCCAAATGCCTCGCTTCAGTACCATCCAAAATCGTAACCTCCCCTGCAGCATCCCAAAGGCGGACTAACCAACTAATTATAGATTCGTCAGGTTGTCGTCTGTAATCCTTTCTTAGGCCTCTGAGGTCCTTCAGAGAAAAGGAGTCAATATTAGCTCCAGAATCTGTGCCCCTTGATGTGGCCTCTGATTTTGGTGAGGGTCCTTCTCCTGCATCATCATCATCATCCTCCACCTTTCGATCGGTCTTGTCTTTACACTTTCCACCTCTTGTATTAGCTGCGACAGCCATGGGTTGGGGCCTGTTGTCTGATTCAGCTGCTAGCCTGGAGCCTGGGATGTTAGCTGCAGCCTGGGTCACTGGGATAGTAACTAACTTATCTCCCTGTTCCCTTTCTGCTATCTGCTGCTCCACAGTATCTAGCAGAGTACGGTAAACAAACGCCAAGGCCCAGCTCACTGCAGTAAGTCTTTCCTCCTTAGTATTACCATGGCACTTCTCCCTCAAATACTTTGCCACCTCGACTGGGTTCTGAATTTGATCAGATGGAAGGTCCCAGTCTATAGGATCAGCAAATTCCTTTAAAGTCTGGCCCATATCCTCCCATTTCCCACTCCAGTCAAGATTTTTCCTGCTTTGTTTTACTCCTGAATCAGGAGTCTCTCTAACCCCTCTAGAAATCTCAGCTTTCATTTTATATACACTCCAGACAGTATAGGAAAGGATTAATAAGTTAAATGCCAGAAAGATGGTTTCTTTTAAACTCAGGGGAAATTCAACATTTCCTAATAGAGATGTCAACAATTTGGAGGAGAAGAAGGAAGACAAAAGCTGAGAAGCCCCTTCCCCTTCTTCTCCCCAAACAAACTGAGTACACAGCCATGACAGCAATCCATACATTCCTGAAACAAGGTCTTCCATAAACCTCCGACAAATCAGCACACACAAGACCAGCCCAATGACTATTCTGGTTCGCGCCCCCTGCTTACAGAAGCTACTTATTATGGACAACACCAGAGCTATTTTTGGGTAAGGAAATAACCCTAGGGACCACAAAGGTATTAAAGCTTCAAAAAACCCGAGGGACCAGAAATACCGGCAAACTTTCACCCCAAAGGACATTATGAATTACCAATATGCCTACAAAACAACCAAGACCAAAATATTATTGTTATAGGTTTGTTTTCCACTGTCTTTGGCCTCCTGGGTTTCCCGGCCAACGCACCAAAAAGGATGTCCTGGTTCAGGACAAAATTAGGGGAAATCTCCAAAAGGGAGTCCCCCCCCTCCCCCCCTCCCCCCAAACACCGGGTTCGGGAAGGAATTCCTCGGAGGAGCAAAGTGGAAAACAAAACCTATTTATTGACAATTAACAAAAGAACACTCCCCAACACAAGAAAAGAAAAGAAAACCAGTTCAGTGTTGTGGAGGGTGCCACGCTTCTCTCGCAGGCTCCAGAGATCCCGCCGGGCGTCGGATGTCCCAGGTCAGGTCCAGAGCCGGTCCAGTATCTTCAGGGGAGGGTAAGAAAGAGAAGACGAAAGAAAAAAAAAAAAAAACAGCGCAGAAAGCAGCAAAGGGAAAAAAGGCAGCTATCAGCTAGGGCTAGGCAGTAGCAAGCAAGCAAAGTAGCAAGCAGAAGCAAGCAGGCCAGCCAGCCAAGCAGCCAAAAGCCACAAGCCAAAGTGCACCCAGTCCCCCTCCCTCCTCCCTCCCCGCCCCGCCGCGGCAAGACGGCCGGGGGGGGGGGGGGGGGTAGAGAGAGAGAGAAAAAAAACAAAAAAACACAGCTGCCAGACATAATACACGATATTGGGATAAAAGCGGTCATCCCACGACAAGCATTTACATACAGTCTATAGAAATCATTACATTACCATACTGTGTTACATTTTAAACCCTAAAAACTGCTCTTTGGGCCCCTTCTGCCAAGCTGGCGGGGTCTGCTCTGACCCTTGGTCCTGTCTGCAAGCAGAGGGAATTGTTTCATCAAAAGGGGATTACCTTTGGCTGGCCACACCATTGTTTCCCAGTTGTTCAGAAACTGAGGCATCTCAAAGCTTGCTTTCATTTCTATCTCGCTTATAGTTTCTATATTCTCAAAATCTTTTGCCAGGCAATCATATTTATGAGGCATTCCTGTTTCACCTTCCCCGACAGGGTTCCACTGGGTGTAACAGGATTGCACACGTGGCAGGAGTGTGGTCCATGGAAGCATCAGCAGAGGCTGCAGCCCAGCAGCTGAAGGAGCACATCTCCACAGCTCTGCTGCTCAGGGCAGCTGGCCTGATTAGACTCAGAGCAGTTTGTGCACAAGCACCTGAGGTGGAATCACTGCTCTGCCCTGCAGCCCTACCCCACTGAGCACCAAAGGGCTGGGGAGCTCCTGCTGCCAGCACAGCCCAGGGGAGCAGTCCCAGACCTGCTCCCTCACCTGGGTGACCTCTGGCCATCATCATCATCATCACTGGGTCACTGTGGTGCTGCTCTGTTTAGCTCTCCACTGACACCACTGCTGCAGGGCAGAAATCCCCACTGAGCACCATGAGCACTGCTCAGCCAGGCAGATCTGAGCTGAGCCCACTGGTGCCCATCAGTTTCCTCTTAAAATAACAAAAAACCCTGAAAACGAATCCAGAGGAGTTTGGATCTGAAGGCATGCCACTTGTGCTCCATACTTAAGAGATCAGTTTATTATTTTTTTCTGTCACTTTGCCTGATTGGAACAGATTAAACAATGCAAAAGCATGATCCTGAGGGTGTTGGGCTGGTCACTAATTTAGGGGACTACCCAAGCAAGGAAGGGTTATTTCACCTAATTAAGACAGAGCATGGTATTTAAAGACAGAGCACTTGCATTAAAACAGACCATTCAGAATTTTAAATACTGTTGAGTCTGAAATTATGATTGTTAATCTCTCCTCACATAACAATGTTCTACTGACAGACATTGTAAATCACTTCCTTTGCTTGCATTAGATGAACCCATCACTCAAAGTGCTCAATTATAAATCTGAATACAATTTAAAAGGTGAACTTTCTTTAATTTTGCTGAGGGCAGAAGGGCAATGCTGATGGTGTAATACCAATGTTAATGCATTACTTATGACTGAAATTTAGTCAGTATTCAGTAAATTGCTCATTCCTGTGATCAGAGCAGGCAGCAATTTGCTTTCTTGGATGTTATTCCCTTCCCTGCAAGTGCATTAGGTGTGTCATGGGCAGCAGGAGACCCAGCTGTAAGCTGTCTGAAAAGGACATGTTAATCTATAATTAAAAACCACAACAAAATAGAAAATAAACTCAGAATATTCATTGCATAATCATGACAGGTTTACAACCTCCAGGTTTACAAACTGCAATTAAACACAGATATGGAATCATTAAAACACTGCATCGTTAATTTTCATTTTCCTTTGGAAATGAGATAGACATGAGCAAATATGTGAACACCACTGTGAATACTCTCTACCCCTCAGCTTCTTTAGGTGCCAGGATTTAATTATCCTTTGTCCCATGCTAATCTGCTGAGAGGCTTCCACTTCAGCAGAAACTCCTATTGAAGTGAAAACCTAAAAATAGCCACCTCCAGTGCAGAACTGCAGTTTACCAAAACAAAGTCAAGCAAGGTTTTACAGTAGTAATTGGTTTGCTGACCAAGTGAATGTTTCCATTTCAGGTCACTTCATCTGCTTAATAACAGGAAATGCTTTGAATGTACCTCAATTCCAGACCCTATTTCAAGTGACAGCTGAGATGAACAGTCTCACTTAATGACAAATCACTTCTGGAGGTGGCCAGAAGGCAACTGAATTCCCATGATTAAAAGTGATCTGGTCTTCACCAAAACTTTGGCCATTTTCAGTGTCTGCCCTCGTGCCCCATTAACAAAGATCATCCAGGAATTGTGTTACAGGACACAAAAGGCAGCAGTTCCAGCATCCTTTCCTCACAAATTTCTTGGCTCCTGCTTGCTGCTGCACCTCTGATTATGTTCATGTGACATTAAGGGAACCAAACTGCTGGGTTTGTACAGAAACACACAGGCAGATGTCTCTGAAGGCATTTGCAGTTCTTCCTAACACCTTCAGAAGCATAAAGGCAACATTTTTCTCTTAGCTCTGAGCCATTCTGCATGTTCACTGCAATTTCAGCACTCTCGGCAGGTTAGTGTGGGAATACATAAAATCAGAGGGTTTTGGGGAAGCTGCAAAAGGCCTCAGAGACAGCAGAACTGTGATTGGAGCTAAGCAGTAGCCATGAGAGAGGTCAACAGAAAAAGTATGCAAGTAAAAAAATAAGGACAAATAGAACAATGATCTGTGTATTAACACTTGTCAGAATAACTCCCTAAGATGCAGAAAAGTTTACCTAGGAAAATATTAGGGAATTCTAAGCTTAATAATGGAGCTCTGTGCATTCTGTTTTAAGGCTTACAAGCAGGTATTGTATTCAAAATAAGCAGGCATTGTTTTAACCAGAGGTACATATGCTTATAATGGTTGGATACAACTACTGCCAATATGATTTTGCCTTGTGTGATTGATCAAAAAAGCTTATAAAATAAGTTGGAACATTAAGTTCTTGGTCTGCTGCCTGGGATGTGAGCTGCTGGCATCTTCCCATTGTCATAGCCATGCAATGAGGCTGATGCTGGAAAATAAAACAGCTCAAGGCACATTCCCAGCAGCCCTGGCTGTTCATGATTTGCACACAGCCCCTGGCTGGTGACAAGTGGCCCCATGGCTCAGTAGCTCCTACAAGCAGTCCCCAACCTGCTCTGCTATCAGACATTCAAAAGCTGAGGAAGGCTTCTGAACTCATGGCAATGTGCCCTGACACAATTCCTGCAAGGAAGAAGAGGAAACATCTGCAGAGCCACCTGAGCCTTGCTGGTGGCCCCCAACACCTGTCCCTGCTTCACCTCCACAGCTCAGCCCCTCCTGCTGCTCCCTGTGCCACCTCCCCTCCCATCCAGAGCCACCTGCCCTGCTGCACCTCCTGCTCAAGGAGCAGCACACAGGAACTGTGCCCTAAACAGGACACCTCTCCTGAAGGGGTGTCACACCACCCCCAGCTGCAGCTCAATTTCTTGGATTTCGGAGCCTGCACCTGTCACATTTTCTGAAAAATTCCTTCGCGAGGATTTTTCTCCTGAGAAAATTACATTTTGTTTCTCCTCAGAAACGAAATGTAAACAATAACTATCTGCTGGCTGTGGAATGTGGTCTGGAGATGGTTTACCAACAGGTGCATCTTTGATTGGTCTCAAGTGGATTGTTTTTTCTTAATGACCAATCACAGCCAGCTGTGTTGAGGCTGTGAGCAGTCACAAGATTTTATTGTTCATTCCTTTCAGTCACAAGATTTCATTGTTCATTTCTTTCTAACCTTCTGATGTCTCCTTTCTCTTTAGTATATTTTTAGTCTATCATTTTCTTTTAATATAATATATATCATAAAATAATAAATCAGCCTTCTGAAACACAGAATCAATATTCTCACCTCTTCCCTCATCCTGGGACCCTCAAACACCACCAGATGCACCCAGCTATTGGCTTTCCACCCATGGATGGAACTCTGAAGATAACCCTCACAAAATGTGCTTCTGTGGTTTTATTCCACTATTTATTTGCTTTCACAAGCTGACAGAGTGACTGCTTTTCTAGCAAAAACTGTAAGAGCTTAAAACAATGATATTCACAAGCAAGGTCATTCACCTTCCAGGGAAAGCATCCCAGCCTGCTAATAATGGAATTAATTAAATTTCTCTGAATTGTGAGGAAACCCCACTATGGTTGGTAATTGTGGGTTTAGAACTTAGGAAGGGCCTTGGTATAAACCACATAACCACAGCAAAAGTCCTAGAAAATCTATTTTATGGGCCATCAACCTGTCCTGGTGTAGAGTAGGACCAATTTATCTACCAGAAAACTTAGAGCATGATAAATGGAAGAAAAAGATATAATTCAGTTAGACAAAAGTGCCCAAACAAACTTGCATTAAATATCTCACATGAAAAGGTGAAGGTAGTGGGAGGAGAATAAAAATCAATGTAAAGTCTTCACAAAGGCTTGGAGCTCCCAGTCTTAGTAGTACAGTGTATATTAAACTGTATATAAGCTATATAAGTGTATATAAGCTATATACACTATAAGCTATATACAGCTATAAGTGTATATAAGTCTTCTAAGATTATAGCACAATATTATTAAGACAATCAACCACATATTTCTAAGGAGGGAATATTTTTTTAATTTGGGGGGGAAAGCTTCATTAATAGACATATTTATATTTTACAGTAGTGCATATTAAGCTGTATAAATAATAAAGACAGACAAAAGTACCCAAACAAAATTGCATTAAATATCTCGCATGAAAAGGTGAAGGTAGTGGGGGGAGAATAAAAATCAATTTAAAGCCTTCACAAAGGCTTGGAGCTCCCAGTCTTAGTAGTACAGTGTGTAATGAGCTTTAAGTGTATATAAGTGTATATAAGCTATATACAGCTATAAGATTATAGCACAATATTTCTAAGACAATTGACCACATATTTCTAAGGAAGGAATATTTTTTAATTTGGGGGGAAAGATTCATTAATAGACACATTTATATTTTACAGTAGTGTATATTAAGCTATATATATAATTCAGAAAAAAGTACCCAAAGAAACTTGCATTAAATGTCTCATGTGAAAAGGTGAAGGTAGTGGGGGGAGAATAAAGATCAATTTAAAGTCATCACAAAGGCTTGGAGCTCCCAGTCTTGGTAGCATGGTGTATATTAAGCTATATATATAATTCAATCACACAAAAGTACTCAAACAAACTTGCATTAAATAACTCACATGAAAAGGTGAAGGTAGTGGGGGGAGAAAAAAAAAATTAAACTGGGGGGAAAGGTTCATTAATATATGTATTTATATTTTACAGCAGTGTATATCAAGCCGTATATATAATTCAGACAGGCAAAAGTACCCAAACAAACTTGCATTAAATATCTCACGTGAAAAGGTGAAGGTAGTGGGGGGAGAAAAAAAATTGGGGGAAAGGTTCATTAATAGATGTATTTATATTTTACAGTAGTGTATATCAAGTTGTATATATAATTAGAACAGGCAAAAGTACCCAAACAAACTTGCATTAAATATCTCATGTGAAAAGGTGGTGGGGGGAGAATAAAAATTAATTTTAAATTGGAGGGGAAGGAGGTCCATTAATAGCTGTATTTATATTTTACAGCAGTGTATATTAAGCAGTATATATTAATTATATTAACACACATGCTGATTCTGTGCTGGAGTCCCAGATCCAGCTGCTGGTGGTGCAGCCCAGCCCACAGAGGTTATGGAGATTCCTGCTCAGGGCCATTCCCAAACTGCACATTCCCAGCTCTGGTGGCCTCCAGAGGTCCTTTCCAGCCTCAACCCTGCTGTGATTCCATGAGCTGTAACCAGGACAAGGCTCTGGAGCCCAGCATAGCCACAACCAGCTGAGCTGAAAGTGTCAGGGTTTAGTTACTTCTGCTAAAAATCAGTGTAACAAAGCTGCTTAGGATGAAATTCATTTGAATTCACAGTGTAGGTGACACAGCTCAGTAATTGGCCTTTTTTTTTTTTTCCTGAGAAATATGATCTCTATTTGAATAACAGCTATCTTCACTAAAATAGTCTTTTCATGCAATCACAGTCTTTTTGTGACTATTTAGCATTCCTCTGGAAGTTAAATGACTGCAAATGGTGCGTGCAGAGCAGCCTTTGCTTTGATTGTTACAAAGCTGCAATCCTGAAATGTTTGCTGGAGAAACAGCACTTCACAGGGAAGCTGAAAGCAAAATAGGGGTTTTTTTCCTGGAGAAATGAGGAAAAATTCCTCACACAGGGTAGGCGAGGAGGGTGGGTGAGAGCCAAAGGGACCCGAGCAGGGTTAAGGGCAGATGGAGGAGATGCAGGGATGGCAAGTGAAGCAGAAAGGGAAGAAGTGGGCTGGAGAGGAGAGAGGCCAAGGAAACAAGAGCAAGGGGACAAACACTGGAGAGGATAAATGGGAAAAACGGGATAGCATTTTATTCTCGGAAAAATACAAATCTCAGTCAATTGCAATTTTTGCCAATAACTTCAAGTGGTTGTTAGTTGTTGAATTTTCCTTGACTGACTGCCCCTGCCTCTTTTTTTTTCTTTAGAGAGGGCTGAAAGCTTAGAACTGAAGTGCTCCTTGTGGAGAACAGAAATATTTGCTGGGCAGCCTCTTAGGCTTCCCTATCATAGCAAAAACTATAAAAATAATGTTTGTCAGTTAATGCAAATTATTTTTCTTCTAAAACCTTCTGAATACCCAACCTCTACAGTACTTTTTGCACAGGATTAATAAATAAAACATTCACACACTGCCCATTAAAAAAATCATCTAGTATTTAAGCCCTGAGGGGAAAGAAGAGGAAAAGAATAATCTTTTCACTTTCTTAGACATTTCTTTAAACTCTCCAACACGCTGCTGCCTCAGAGGTGTTCCTCCTCTCTCCCTCAAGCACATTTTCACAAACTGGAAATCAGATTAGCCTGCAGTTTATCCATGGGTGGACAAAGGGATGCAGCTGCAAAGCCAAGCCAGGTGAGTTGTTCTGCTCTCTCCTTTCCCCCTGCAGGAGCTGCTGCAGAGGGGACAGGATGGAACAGGGACATCCCCAGGTCCAGCCCTGCAGGAATTGCTTCTGGTCTCTCAGCAGGGCTGGCTGAAGGATGAGGGAACAGCCCACTGTGCCATTGCCATGCTACAGGTTACCAAAATCTGGCCCTTTCTGCATAAAACAGCATCCACAGAGACTCCTCCATCACTGTCACAAAACTGGAGTTTATTATTTTGAATAAAACCCATATTTCCTTAATCCCTCACAGTCAGAGTAGCAATATTTAAATTAATGAATTAGCACTGGGCAAGGGAACATCCCACTGTGCCACTGGCATGCTGTATATTACCAAAATCTGGCCCTTTCTGCATAAAACAGCATCCACAGAGACTCCTCTATCACTGCCACAAAACTGGGGTTTATTATTTTAAATAAAAATCCATATTTGCTTAATTCTTCCCAGTCAGAGTAGCAATATTTAAATTTATGAATTAAATTGGGCAAGGGAACAGCCCACTGTGCCACTGCCATGCTGTTTGCACGCTACAGGTTATCAAAATGTGGCCCTTTTTGCATAAAACAGCATCCACAGAGACTCCTCCATCACTGTCACAAAACTGGGATTTATTATTTTTAAATAAGAACCCATATTTGCTTAATCCTTTCCAGTCAGAGTGGCAATATTTAGATTTATGAATTAGCACTGGGCAAGGGAGCATCCCACTGTGCCACTGGCATGCTGTATGTTACCAAAATGTGGCCCTTTCTGCATAAAACAGCATCCACAGAGACTCCTCCATCACTGCCACAAAACTGGGGTTTATTATTTTAAATAAAAACCCATATTTGCTTAATCCTTCCCAGTCAGAGTAGCAATATTTAAATTTATGAATTAGTACTTGTCAAGGGAACAACCCACTGCCATGCTGTTTCCATTGTCCCCATGCTACAGGTTACCAAAATGTGGCCCTTTCTGCATAAAACAGCATCCACAGAGATGGTTTCTAAATGGGACCTATATCATTTATTATCCTATATCATACCTCCATCACTGTCACAAAACTGGATTACTTTAAATAAAAACCCATATTTGCTTAATCCCTCACAGTCAGAGTAGCAATATTTAAATTTATGAATCAGCAATGGGCAGGGACACATATTCAAAGTGTAACCTTATCTTGCCTCTCAAACATGATGATTTATAGATTGATCTGACTGGCTGCTTTGACACAGTTCCTTTAACCATAACATCTTTCTGTTCCTCTAGTAGCTGAGATTTAGCATTTCAGGCTGTGTACATATGTTGGATAAGAACATAATCCTCAGCTCTGGGCATAGGAGCTCATGGTGAGGGGATGGTTCTGCATACAAATTGAGAGCACTGAGAGGCAGAAAAAGAAAAATACACTAAATTTTAATATGCATGTTATGAAGGCCTTCTGGCATCAGAAGAAATCATCAGTTATTTAGCTTGACATCTTTAGAAACAGAGGGACTAGAGAGGGAAAAAAAAGAGAGAAAGAGAGAAAAAAATGATTTGACCTTTAGTCCAACACTCCAAGTAAAGACTTTGGATAAACAGGCACACAGAAAGAATGTGCCAATATGCAAAGAGGCAAAGAGATAAACGAGACTAGACCATTCCTGCAGAGAAAATTCACAGCACTCCCATTCCACAGCCATTTCTGACAGCACAGAGATGGATTTAGCAGGGGGCAGAAGGGGACACTCCTCCTCTTCCCCTCTATTAGCCTCCTTAGCTCAGCACGTGCATCCCTGGGTGCAGCATGCAGCACATCTCTGCAGTCCATCTGCTTCCCCTCACACAGGCTGGGGCTGTCTCCTCATGCAAAAATCACATTCCATTACCATTGCAAAAATTCACCCTGGGCACCCAGCAATTCCCAGCCCTGCCTCTCACAGTACTGAAGGGTGTCGTGTTCTGGACAAAACCAGAAAAGCTTTGTCCAACCCCATTAAAAAGCAGAAATCTGTATTCTAGCATGGACAAGTAAACAGTTAAAAGTATGAACTAACATAACTTCAAGGCAAAAATCTGTGAAAAAAAAATTCCTGAACTCATCCTCCCCTCCAAAGTTATAAATCATTAGGAATAAAATGCAGAGTACAATGCAGAGTCAGGCAACAGAAGCTGTAATCACAGCCCAAACTGTTCCTCTGGAGCTCATTAAGTGCATTGAGTCCCTGTAAGCTTTTATTGATTTTGGGAGCACTGCTTCCGTTATCAATACAAAAAGTTAAAGAGAAATTTTCAGAAGATTCCACATATTCCCTAGAGCCATGGATTTCATCACCTTGATTTATACAAATTTTTGGTAGCTGGGTGCAGTGATGACAGATTCCTCTGCTCCAGCACTGCCAGGACAGAGGCCAGTCCTACACCAAGAGCCTTTGACTCATATTGCTCCCAAAAATCCCCTCAGGGAGGTTTTAATGGTTTCCTGCATGCCCAAGACCTAAGCTTGTAAAATATATGAAGTCATAGTTCTCCTCCCAGAAGTGTAACTCAGAAGAGGAAGGGAAAATGGAGGGGAAAAATAAAAGAAAAAAGGGAAAAAAAGGAATCAAAAAACCTCCTTGAGAATTCTGAAGCTGTGAAGTGAATGTGCAGTGATGGCAGATACCTGCCTGACTCTGCAGAAAGCTTAAGTGATAATTAAGGTACATTCTAACACTGGCAGCTCTAAAAATTTTATCCTTGATATAATATTTAAAGCTCAAGCTTCAAGGCACTGATAAATGCAAGAAAACAAGCAGAGTTCAGCATAAAGCTTTATGAGTATAACCCAGAGTTTGAAATTCTACAAAGGAAGATAGCCCAAATTATTTTAAAATGAATTTCCAAAACAGAGCAGTCAGGTTAAAAGAGTATGAATTTTTTATTGTGTCCCAATCCATGATCCTTAATTGGCTGTCATTCCTCTCCTGCAGGCTCTTAGGAAGCTGTGATGGCATCTCCATCCTCACAGATGCTCGGAAGTGATCAGGACACAGCCCTGAGCCCCTGAGCAGAGGCTCAGAGCAGATGCTCTGCAGACATCCCTTCCAGCCTCAGTCACTGCACAACCCTAAACTGTTCCACGTGTCCCTGACCCTCTCAGATGCACACAGCCCCTCCTCCCCACCACATTCTTGGCTTTTTTTTTGATGACAACCAGGGGACAATCCTGAAAAGCCTCCTTTCTCAACATCCCCCCTGCAATCTCTGGCCTCTCCCTTTCCCCACATGCTGCATTTGCCTTCTACATCCTTCCAGCTATGCCATGGAGTGAGAAATACCAGCTTAAAGCCAGCTAGAAGGATAAACAAATTGTGGGGTATTCCCCTCAAAATCTTGGAGTTTTCCCCTCAAAATCTTGGGGGGTTTCCCTTTAAAATCCTGAGGTTTTCCCTCAAAAGCTCAGGGCTTTACCCTTAAAATTTTGGAGTTTTTGCTTTCAGATCTTGGGATTTTGCCCTCTAAATTCTAGGGTTTTCCCCTAAAAATTCTGGGGTTTTCCCTCAAAAAATCTGTGGTTTTCTGGCTATCCTGTATCCTGTGATAGCCCAGTAGCTCTCATATGCTCTAATCACATCACCAACGCTCATAATGGAAATAAATCCCTCCCTCAGGGAGGGGAGAAAGAAATAAAAATGCTTCAGGTAAAAAATGGAAGTGCTCTGATCAGTAGAAGACTTTTACTCACAGCACATATTGACAACAAGCAGCTGATCCCATACAATCATTATGTAGTTATCATTACTAAAAGCCAATCTCCAAACAGGTCACATCTTCATTAAAGATTAGCTACCAAATGCAGAAGGGAGGCAAAAATAACCTTGTGCATAACTAGAACAGACAAAGCTGGCTGGATATGCTCTGGCACATTCCAAAATGCTCCTGCTTCTTTTCCATTTTATCTCCTAACCTCATCATGTCCACGAACATGTTTTATTTTTGCTTGAAATAAGGTCACCTGCAACCATTCCAGTCACACCATCCTCCTGGGAAGGCACTGTGGCTCTGCTCCAGGCTGAACACTCAAACAACAACATTCCAGAATTTGTTTCCTCCACCCGGACACCTGATTTGGTCTGTCCATCACCTTGTGCAGTAATGCCCACCAGGAAAAGCTGGTGTCGGACAGGCTGTGACTCAATGCACAGAGTTCAGTGCTCATACATCAGATTTTCTTATCTCAATCCACACTTTTTTCCCTGATTCTCCTCCCCATCCCACCAGTCAGGGTGACAGTGGCTGCATGGTATTTGGTTGCCACAATACTTTGCAAAAACTGCCTGGCAAAGTTCAGCTCATTGATGACTAAATATTTTCTTAAAACCAGCAAAACCTCAGTAATCATATTTTTAAAGAATATTTACAATATGAAGTAAATACTGATATAGATCCCACTTAAAGCTGTTGTGAAGCACAATACTCAAGGGGCCAAAACTCTTTATTTATTTACTGCTACTGTCAATTCCTTTTGACAATGCAGCCCTGTAATCTTAAAGTTTTATACAGAAATAGACAGTGGTCAGTTAATATCTACAATCACTCTGCATGGACACCTAAGAACACATCCACTTCTCTTCATGGAAAGAATTCAGAAGGTTTGACTTCCCCATGAGCTCCTCCAAGTTCTCCTACTCAATATGCAACTTGGAATCACTGGCTGTGCATTTGCCCATTAGAGAAGGATTACTCCAGACACCAATCTTAAATGAATTCTCAAATCTTGGTTCATTTCTGCATTTGAAATAAGTATATTTTGAGCTGTTATTTCCATCTGTTTTATCACACCAATGGCAGTTTGTTGGTCTCTAGTTAGCTACAATGATGTAAGTGGAAGGGTCTAGGAAATAATAGCTGTGTTCTGATTTCACCTGAGCTGAGCAGGATGAGATTTATCTTTTGAAATTCAAAGGCCTCAGATGGCCACTGGGCTTTGGTCTCATGATTAAAGAAGGAGGGACCAGCCAGATTTTTCAGATCCAGATAAAGTATCTGATATTGGTGCAGAATTTGGTTTCCACACATCCATGCATCTGTGCTAATGCTGCAATGCCAGCAACTGGAACTGCAGCTTGAAATGTCCTTAAATCTTGAGCAAAGGAAGAAACAAGCAGAGGAAGAGGAGATTTGTTACCAACTTATTGCAAAAGTTCCATACCTTCTCAGTGATTTCTCACGGGCATCTCCTTACAGCACTGACTCCTTCTTCACAGCACAACCAACAAACTCCAACTCTCTTCACAGCACAGCCAGCAAACTCCAAGCCTCTCCTCACCCAGCTACCCCACTCTTTTGTAGCAGTTTTCTTCTTATTGGACACAGCTGTGCCCTGTTAAGGGCAGGGCTGTTCCTAATCTTTGGTGATTAGTGCAGCTGTGACTCCTCAGGTGTGAGATTACCTTCTGCACTATTCTCTTACATTCTATCCCTCCACAGAGACTGATGGCTCTGTCTGCAGAAAAGCACCCCAGAGCAGAATTAGTAAATTCTTACATTGGCTTCAGCCAATGTGGATTACAACACCCCACCTCCTGCCAACACAGCTACCCCTTAAACAAGAAGATTCCTCAAGACTGATCTGATGGGCAGTCTCTTTAAGCTATCAGACTCTCAGATTCTAAAAATCAAACCAATCCTGTTTGTGCTGCTGGCACTGCAGCGAGCCCAGGGCCACCACACTCTGCACTGAGTGTCAGAGCCACATCATCCCCCAACTGGGACTGCAGCCTGCTCCAAAGCCCATTTAAAGCAGCATAAAAACATCCATTGACTTCCCTTGGGCTTTGGAGCCGTTCCCAGAAGCACAGTAGACTCTCTGATAGCTCCTCAGAATGAGAGGAAACCTGTCAGTTCTGGTTCCAGCTAACAGACACTGATGCTGCACACAAACAACAGGTGAGGTGGCAAAGTCATTGTCCCTGTTCCCAGAGTGCCCCACCTCCAGTGAAATGCTGGTGACATCATTCTGGAGTTTTCATGATTTCCTCCAATGCTGCTAAAGGAAACCTGATGGGGCTTCGTAGCCCATGGAGTCCTGAGTAAGTTTTCAAAAGGTTTGAAAATAAAAAAGCCTTTTCAGCTTTTTTAACGTATTATTTTGCAATGCAACTGAGAAGTAATTTTATACCAGAGATCATTCTGAAATACACATTCAATATGTATTCATTTCAGAAAACATAATAATTTTTATTGTTGTATTTAATAACTGCTAGCTAATTATGCAAAATCCCATCCCATCTGCTTAGTCCCTCACACAGCAAAATTAGAGAGCTTCATTCTACAGTCATTACTCACAGAAGGAGAGGCATTGATTTAATGGACTTCCCTGAAAAGGGATTACAGTATAGGATCCTCTGATATTGATTTTGTGACATCATCATCTTTTCCTCAGAAGCAGACACTGATGACTCAAGAAAATACCAGAACAAGATTAGGCAGGCAAGTTAGAGACAGACAATTATTTTAAAAAACCCCAAAGCTCCTAATTTACAGTAAGTTGACTAGAATAAAATATTAGCTATGTTCTCTGTTTCAAATACAAGTTCTCTTTGAAAAAGGAAAATATCTGAGTGATGTTTCCCTCTTTCATCTCTTGCCCTGCTTACAGTCACTTTCATGAAACTATTGTGAGCCAGACCATTTTTTTGTAGGTTAATGGGTTCTCTTTGAAGGGATTAAAGCCACATTGATTATTAATTATTTTTGATGTTTTAAACTGATCTAAACGACCAGAAGCTCTGAAGAACAACATCCTGTAGAAATCAATACTGAATTTAAAAAAAGGAACAAGTAACAAACAACAACAACAACAAACAACCACCAAAATCCCTCTGCTCAGCCCCTGGGGGAAACAATTGTGACTTCTGTTTGGAAGGTATAGCAGCCCTTGGAGAATACCAGCCACTGGCATACATGATAATCATCTCTAAGTTATCTAGAGCATCCTTATTTTGATGTGTCTATCTTCCAGACTCCAGGCAGATTCTGCAGGTATTTTGCATACAGAACAAAGCTAGGCACAGCAGTGCTAAGCAAATAATAAATAAATTCATTTCGTTGCTCTGGGAAAATGATAATTGTTTTTTCCTTAAATCTGCCTTGCAGTGCTTTAGGAAAACACTAATTAGCATTCTTTCCATGTGTTTTTTTCTTTTTCTCCCCAATTCTTTCTACTGTTCCTCACCGCATTTAAGAGATCTTGGGGTTTGGGTGTGTGTGGGTTTTTCCAGTGTTTTGTTGGCTTTTTTTCCCGTGCTCAAATTTAACATTTCTTCAGTGTTTGTAAGTGGAATGAAGCCATTCCTTCCCATTTAATAGATCAGTGAGGAGTGAAGATTTCCCATGTTCAAATGGCTTCCATATGAACAAATAGGAAATGATCCAGAATCGCTGTGCAGAGGATAAAAGACAGAAAGCAAATTACACAAAGGGAATGAGACAATTGGGACTGTCTGCCTGCTTAGGGGGCTCCTCCCAGCATTGAAGAACAGCCCCTCCATGGCTGATTCTAGGGGCTGTGATGAGGAAATTACTGAAAACCCTTAAACTTGAAGGAGCTGCTGATCAGATTCACAAATTATTGACTTGGACCAACATCACTTACCCCAAAGACTTGGCCTTCATGTGATACAGCTGGAAACCAACACAGCTAACCTGAGGACCTGAAGGTTTAGAGCACACAAAGGAGCTGCAGGTGTTCAAACCCTTCAGACAAGACAAGAAGGCCCTTGTCTCTACAACAGAGAAAAGTGCTGAGGCCAAATCACTTCAAAATCACAACTGTGTAGATTGACAGGCAACCTTATCTGTTTTTACAGAGAACTTAGAAAGGAATTTAGGATTTTTATCCCCCAAGAGGTTCATATCTACCAAACAGCTAGCTCATGTTAAATCTCTGATTGACATTGAATAATAGCTCAGAGTTGTTTACTTCCATTATCTCTGTTCAGCTCCTCTGAAGTGCTCAATGCTTGTGCTTAAATACCATGCTCACATTTTGCCTCCTCCAACATTATGTTTTCTGTCCAAATATCCCACATATTCTCATGTCCATGCTATCACCTCAAGACCAGCATACTTAAAGCTTAAACTTTTCCTGCTAACTCTCCTCCCTGTTGCTGTCAGCTGTGACACCAACTTTTGCATCACCCACGCTTACTGTAAAGCATCTCTTCCCTCAATGCCTGCATTCAACAAGCAGGGAAAGTGCAGAGCTTGCCACACTCATCCCAGCACAGCCCTGATGCAAAGTGTTATCTTTCTGGCAGGCCAGACACCATGCATATCATCTTATTTCTGGAACTCCCTCTAAAAGCCACTGTAATTTCCCAGCACAGGAATGAGGGGGTTCCAGAAATGGAATGCATCATGTTTGGCTTGCTGCAAAGATGGCAAACTCCTTCCCTAGGAGTTGCTCCCTTCACTGGCTGCCATTCGAGATTGCAGAGTGCTGAGAAAAGCAAGGTAACCTTTCTGTTTCCAGTATTTCCCATTCCTTGTTCATCTGTTATACTCCATATGTGGCAGCTAGCATATGTTGCCACATTTGTCTCAAAGATTTTCCCCTTTCCAACTCTATCTACATTGATAGAAATTTAAATAAGAAAAAAAAAAAAAAAAAGGAAGTTACAATTTCATGTGCAAAACATTAATAAACCAGTCTCTTAATTTATATTAGTGCACTCATAGGTACTCGAGTCTGTGTAAAGATTTTAACTTCAGAATATTCTTAATATTTATTAAAGTTTTTTTTTTCACATTTCAACCAATTCAGTTTTGTATATAGAATAGAATTTTTAAAACCTTGAGTATAAAAATGGAATCACTAATTTACTAGAAGAGAAGTTGAAATTAATAGAAGATAAGAGTGCTCAGGATGACAATGCATACTTCCCCAATGAAAAAGGCAAATAATTTAAAAGAACACTTAGAATCAAAGTTAGCTATGAGTCTTTTAAGTTCTGCAGCAAATAGACCTGTTTCCAAAGGTTTATTTTTTGACATTTATTGTCCTGACTGATATGCCTAAGTAAAAATAAAAGCTCCCTTCCCCAGAGCTGAGGCTGTCTGGTAAAATAAGTCTCAAGCTGGATTTACACAAGGCTCTGCTCAGTTTGGCATTCATTCTGAAGCTCTGTAAGGTCATTTCATGATCTGCCTGGATTGCTCTGTGTGGTGACAGCAGAAATGCAGAGATTAGTGGGATTCTCAGGTTCAGCCAGCTCTGTCTGGGAGCCCTTTAATGAATTGCCACGGGATCAGCACAGGTAAGTCTGCATCCATCCCAGCCCATCCCAGCCTGGATGAGCGATCACCCCTGAGTGCAGCTTCTGACCCAGGTGATACAACCCAGAAATTGCCTGACTGACCCTGTGCAATCTGAGCCTGGGGCTCATAACTCCTGCAGGCATGAAGGATCTTTTCCCAATGCTCCACTGTCATTTCATCACGAGGAAATCTGCCAGAGGGTAATGGCAGACTCTGATTTCACTGGCACAGAGGGGTTTGCGAGTGCCTGCTGCAGTTCCGGAAACATGACTTGGCACAAGCAGCCTCTTCCTTGGCTTTGCCCTCCAGAATCACCCTGATCCAGATATTATCCATGAAAATGAAGAAATTAAAGAGACCCTGAGTCGTAGAAGCTTAGATCTGAAGGTGTCTATTTGCTTTCTTAAAAACAAAAGTCCTTTTCCTGGGAGGATGTTTTTTCCTTCCATACAGTCCCAGAGTAGTGGTGGGAAGAAAAGACTTTTACCTCTGAGTCTGAAACCATAGTGAGGAACCCTTACATTTGTTTTGCAAACAAAAAAGAGCTGGCAAGGTAGGTTTGGGTCTTTCTTTATTTTATTTTGACACTAGCAGAACACGACCATGAGGAAAGAAGACAAAACTTGTCTCAACAAGAGCTTCAGCCGCCATCTCTCAGAGGGAGAAGAGTTGCCAAAAGGACTCCAAAATAAAATTCAAATTATGCATTCATTGCTTTTCCCAGCAGGAGGAAACAGCAGTGACACACTGGGGCTCTCAGCTGTGAAATCAGGCTCTCTCTTAAAAAGGTTTTTCCAGCAGGAAAAGGCAGCACCCTAATGGTAAGGTTTTTGCTTCAGATTATTAACTGAAGATGTAGATATTCCTGAAAATTACACCAGTAGAAACAGATTTGCTTTGCTGGGTAAGGCTGAGTAAAGTCCTACAGAGCCTCTGTCTCTGAATGTTTTGGTCCATGTAAATCTGAGCTGAGAGTTCACTATGATGCCAAACTACAAAAACTGATGCACTATTGGAAAAAATTCTGCCCTGCTAGACACAAAACGTTGTCCTTGCTAAGAGAAAGAAAGAAGATGTTGCTGATTTAAATGAAGAACATATATAAGATTGATATTCAAAGACCTCAGTCTCCTGGAAATAAGAGATGCATTATTTTACTTATAGAAAATTTTCCTGAAGGGTGTCATCACTCCTATTTAGCCCAGACATAGAAGCACTGTGACAACCAGTTTTCTCATTATTTTCCTACTGAGAGCCTTGCTCAGAACATCTTGGAGGTGGATCAGATTGCAAACAATGTCCCAGCACCAGGTTTGGCTTGCTCAAGATGCTTTTGTCTTGTAATTAAGCTTTACCTTCTCCCCCAGAAATAATTCAACAAAGCAACCTTAAAGCTCCCAGGTGCACTCCACCAGCAGCATGGGACATCTGACCCATCAGGGACATCATCCAGAGCAGAACCTGAGCTGGCCAGAGCTCAGAGCAGTCATGACTAAGGGAAGGCTGCTGGGTTGCAGTTAGGAAAGATGAGAAACATAACATCAGTCACTGGAATGAGGGAATGTGTCGACTTTTTATTCTTATTTATTTAGCTGAAGTACAGCTTTTCCTCTGGGCTGTGCTCAGCCCTGCCTTTGCCACGCCAAAATGAGATGATTACAGAGCAAGCTGCTGAAGACTCTGCCTTCCAGCCACTCTGAGTGAAACAAACTAACAGGGAACTCAGACCCACTGCAAAAATGGGAATATTTTAAAAGATTCCTACAGCAGCATGGCTGGAGTCTTCTCTGAAGAAAAACCCACAGCCCTGCTCCTCTCACAAGTGCTGTGAATCAACCCTGTGTCTGAGCTCACACACAATGCCTTTCTCCTGCCAATTTCTAAATTAACCACCACATAAAAAAACTGCTAAAGAAGGAGAATGGTAAAGATTCAAGATCACATTGCTGTATTTCCAGAAATAATACCATGCTCCTACCCTGGGGCAGAAAGCATCCACATCACACTGTGAAAGAAGGAACCACACCTTAGTAGCCCATGGAGGAATGTCCCTTGTGTCACTGATCCTTCAGCAGCCCCAGGGAGCATCAGGAGTTGGAATAAGTTGGCACTATTATTTCACACCTCTAAATAATGACAATTGGAAGGCAAGAGGAGAGAGGAGAAAATGTGCTTTGAGCAGCTTTATCACTTTGCAAAGTCTGCTGATGATTTTACAAATTGCCAGATGGGCATCAAGGCCACATCAAGCAGATTCAGCTTAGCAAGTGACATTTGGGCTGCTAGCACTGAAGCAGCAAGCACACAGACATCAGTTTTGCCTGTCTTCAGATTCACCAGTTCAATGCCACTGTTTTCTCAACGAGATTAACTTCCAGGTGAAGCACCAATTTAATAAATGGAGTCTGCTTAATCTCAGCATTGCTTCAACAGGTTGGTAGAACTAAGAGCTAAACTGGGAAAAAGCCTTGTTTTGAAATGAGTTTGTTTCAATTATTTGGCACTGAAAACTGAAAATATCTTCAAGAGTATTCAGTGAATTTCAGGCTCAGGGAAATGGGCCTATTGTGGTGATCTGAAACAAACACTGTTTTTGCTTCCCCAACTTCTCTCCTGTAACCAGATTTACTTTGACTACCTCATCAAGTCTCACTTCTTTTATTGTAGTGTTCAATACCCATACAAAGATAACTAATTACAGTGGGCTTGCTATCCAACCAAAGTCATAATCCAGTCACACAAGGAGATACAGATGCAGCTCTATCTGGAGCTGCAGCTTCACCTTCCCTTACTCTGTAAAATTCTGCTAATGCTCATCAGCTTTCTTTGTCCTGCCAGTCCCAGGTTTGCTCAGCTGAGAAGTGATGGTAATTTTGCAACAGAATGAAAACCTGGGCCCTTGGCTACCTTCAAACCTTACCCAATTACTTCAGATTTATTACTCATTTCATACAGATTTAAACTACCTGTTTTCTGTCTTGCTTTTTTTTTTTTTTAAAAAAAACCCAACAAAATACAGCACAAAAACACCTTAATTTTTTTTTTAAAAAGCTAAGACATAGATTAAGTTTATAGTTTTTCCAAGCACAGAAGTGCACACAGTTTTAAGTAGCTGTTTTATCCCACAATTAGAGAATGCACATTACTCTTTCTACTGGGCCATGACAGACTTACTATCCTTTTTATTTTTTTTAACTACCACATTCCATGGAACAACATTTTGTCTGTATATTAGCATTTTATCTTGCATAAATGTATGTTTCAGCAGTTATGAAAATGAGACAGCTGACAGTTGACTACTATATGTGAACAGATGCTGCGAAAGCTTCCCTTTAAATAGTTCTGTCAATGCAATGTCAATTTTAGAAGCGACACCACTGCTGTTCCAGGACATGATCCTGCAAACTCTTATTCACACAGGGAGCCCTGATGATTTCCACAGAACATTTACATTTATAAGGCTCTGAAAGGTCAGGTCCTCAGTTGCAGAGCTCTGCTTAACAGTGACTGACAAATATACAACAAAGTTTTCAGCAGTGCTGAGCTCTGCTCTTCAGGGCAATGACATTTGCAGTATTCACCTGGGCAGCACATACATTTTCTTTTAGAAGTTACACGAGGCATACAAAATACACTTAAGGAACCATGAAACGAGCCGAAGCGCAGAGATGAAAAACGCCGTGTGAAACCCCAGCTCGCGGCACGAGGCGGAACTTTGAAAAATTAATCTGCCGAGAAGACAGGCTGAGCTTGAAACACAAAAAGAACCGCTCAGCTGTGCCACGACAAACCCGGCACGATCCAGCGCCTTTGTTAGCAGCATCCTCACCAGCGGAGTGTGCCGGGGTGGGAGGAAAGGTGCGAGCGCTGGAAGGGAGCGGTGCTGAAGGACAGCGCTCCCCAAAACCACCCACACCCGGCCGGGCAGGGCAGGGGATGGGGCTCAGAGCCAGCCCGATCCCTCGGGAGGATGTGGGAATGTGGGAGACGGAGGGAGGGAGCGCATCTCTGCCCGGGGCACGGCTGCTCCCCGCGCATCCCCGCGCAGCACAAAGCGGGCACAGCGCGGAGCGGGCTCGGCGGGCACACAAAGGCGGCGCGGAGGATGCTCCAGCCGCGCATCCCTCCCCTGCCCTTCCCCGGCGCTTACCTTCAGCAGCACAAAGAGCCACAGGAGACAGGAGCGGGCCCCCGGGGCCCCCCGCCGGCGGCGGTCGGGCATGGGGGAGGTGCGGGGGCGGCCGGGCAGGGGGGGCTGCAGCTCCGGTGCCCCCGGGAGCCCCGGCTCTGCCCCCCGCCTGCCCGCGCTCGGCTCCGAGCCGTGCCCGGCAATGGCGAATTGCGGCAGCATCAGGCGGCCGGCGGCGGCGCCGACCTCCCCTCCGAGCGGCGCATCCTGCCGCCCCCCGCCCCTTTTATTTGGGGTTGCGGCGGGGAGGGGAGGAGGAGGAGGAGGAGAAGGAAGAGGAGGCGACGGCGGGTGGTGTCTCCCCTCCCAGGAGTTTGGGCGATCGCGCCGCTCGCCGGCTCCGGGAGCGCCGGCTCCTGCAGCCCCCGGCGGAAGGCGAGGGATGGGAGGTGATGGAGATGATGGGAGAGGATGGGAGATGATGGAGATGGGAGCCGCCCTCGCCCCCGCACCGCCCTGCTCTGCCCCCGGCCCCCCTCTCCCCCAGCAGCTGCTCCCCGGCGGGCAAAAGGCATCCTCAAAACCTCCCCACCGCTCTCCACCAAGCCCTCCCCGGTGTCTTTTTTCCTACCCTGCCGAGATCGGGGGACAGAAATGCCCCCAGCATCCGGGGGTATCTGGTGGGGCAGGGAAAGGAGCGGCTGGAGTGGCCCTGGGAAGCTACAGCTGGAGCTGGTACCCAGCTGGTACCCAAGGCAGAACATCCCTGGGGCTGTGCTCGCATGGTCAGCTCTTCAGATGTTCACCCTGCAAGGGATGGAGAGCTCATTCTGTCCCACAAGATGCTCGGGCCCAGGGTACCCTGAGAGAGAACTCAAGGCACCTCCCCTGTTGTGTCTTTCCCCCCACATCCCCCCCAGCGATCCTGCAGGGCCATCTCCAAACACCTCAGCAAGAGTCTTCCTTAAAATTATGTCCCCAGAACAAACAAAACCAAAACCACTTTGAGGAACCACAGCAAAATCCCAAAGTACTCAAACATCTTCCCCATTCGACCACCCTGATGAAAACAGTCTTTCCAAAATGAGAAACTGCCTCAGCATCTGGTTTGTCACAGACCACACTCTCACTCACTGGTATAAATCAGGATGCATCCTTGGTGACACTACCAGAGGTATAAAAAAGATAAATTCAAACAAAGTAAGGTTGCCAGTGTAATAAACAGCTGAGTCTGGGGTGTTAAACTTCACAGCAACTTTGGGTCTAGGTGTAGTGGCCTTACTTAGAGCAATGGGCTACCACGTCACTCTTGCTTCAAAAAATAAAGTAGTGGCTAAAAGTAGATTCTGGGATGGTTTTCAGATTTTCTAAGTCATTTAGGCAAGATGAACTCCACCACAGTCTCGTGGGAATGTCCTTTAAACCAAACAATTACCAAGCTGTTTTCTACCAGCACTGCTAAATTGGACAATAATGAATCTGTGTTTCAGAGCCCTGCCCAGCTTATACATGGCATATTTTTGATTTTCCTTATAATGTGGATACTCAATCAACAAAAAAAAAAAGCTTGATTTCAAAGTGGCCAAAGCCAGAGAGGATTGTGCTTATTTTGTGCTGAAATGGGCCCTTGAGCAAAGATTTGCCACACTTGATGGGGATTAATCCAGAAAGCAAAGGAGAAATTCAGGCCCCGTGTAGATATTGGCACAAAGCCTAAATTTAGAAATCCAAAAGGCAAATGCTATCCACACGTTCATTTATAAGAAGCTGGGGACATTAGAGATGTATTCAATGCTACCAGTGAAGGACACAGACTTCTCTTGGGTGCTCACTACTCTGTTAGTGTTTGAAGCATTATCTGAAATTGGTGTGAAAGGGGTTAACCATAGCTAAATTTCCTTCAGTATTCAGGTTTAGGATGAAGAGAGGTTATCAAAAAGAAAAAGATGTGAATTTACTCAGGAAACTAAAATTTTGCCAGCATTTGAAAGCTGTAGGTAGAACTTTAGGCTGGGAAACTCTGATTTATTAAGCAAATTGGACTTAAATGATTTTTGTCCTTAGGACTGTATTTTATGCTTCTTTCTTCTCCAGTATTCCACTTATTTATAAACATTTAGACATTAAAATGATGATGGCATAAGCAAGGCTAAAGATCAAAGATATTTAAAAGGAAAAGAAGAAGTATAAAATTCCAGCAGCATTTTAGCCTCAGGACAACACTACTGGAATCAAAGAGAGTGAACAATAGCTGAGAGAAGTGAGAAACATTTCTGCAATGAAACCTTCAATAAAGTACCAAGGTAATAAAATTTTCTGGTCTGGCTGTTGAAGCTGAGGAAAATGCAGCCAAGAGTATTCAAGGATTGCATCCTCTTTAAGTTATGGGGATATAGCATTATTCAACTTTTTCAAAAGGGGACAGTGCTTTGGAAGATTCCAATTTGTGAATAAAACCTAATCCTTCAGAAAAAAATCAGAGTTGAGGGAAAAAAGAAGAGGATCTATGAAAACAGAGTCACCCTTATTTGTTTCTAGAATCTAAACAATAAAACCAGCCAGTCTGTTAATACACCAGCAAAGCTTTAAAAATAGAGACAATGAGAGAACTTTTATGCGCTCGTGGAAGAAGAAACAGGGTAATTTGTGAGTGGTCAGTTAGAAAAAGATACTGATGCTCCATAAACCTCTCCATGGGCCCAGGGGGAAAGGAAGTGCTCAGCAGGACACCTCACAAACTGGAATTTCATTTATTTTGATAAAAAACACACAGGCATTTGAAAAAAAAATTTAAAATAAAAATCAGGAAAAATGGGGAACATTTGTTCTGGCATCAAACAGGTTTTTATGAATCAGATACTGGGATTTTGGCAATTGGAACTAAATTTTTTTCCCCTCTTTTCTTTACATTCCAGAGACCTGAAAAAACCTTTCTTGTCAGAGTAGAGGTGGAACACATTCCCAATGACTAAGGCAGCCCTGTGCAAGGAGCCAGTGCAAGCCCTGACCTCTGCACTTGTGGAGTTCATGGAACACAGAGCAGCTCGCTGGCCACAGAGTCCCTCTCTCCATGTAAAACTCCAACCTGACACTTGTGGAGCTCTGACCTCTGCCCAGAACCCATCAAAGGTCATTTAGGGCATTGCAGACTATCAGGAATTGAAAGGGACCCTCAAGGATCGTGGAAGCCCAACTGCTCCATCACAGCCGGACTCATGACAAGGCCTCGCTGCATTATGAGCATCTCCCATTTTTCCTTCAGGATCTGTTCTACTTGAATGATATCCTATTTTTTCTTGGTCTATGACAAACTCTGGGCTGCAGTGGACACCTGGCTATTATATTTGGGTTGCCCCAGATGTAGGAAGGAATCATGAATCTGACTCCATGTTCTCAGAAAGATTAATTTATTATTTTGTGATACTATATTGTATTAAAGAGTGCTATACTAAACTATACTAAAGAATACACAAAGGATACTTACAGAAGGGTAAAATGATAATAATGAAAACTCCTGACTCTCTCCAGAGTCCTGACACAGCTTGACCCTGATCGGCCAAAGAGTGAAAACAATTCACACCAGAATCCAATGAAACAATCACCTGTGGGTAAACCATCTCCAAACACATTCCATATGAGCACAACACAGAAGAAGCAAAATGAGATAATTATTGTTTTTATTTTTCTCTGAGGCTTCTCAGCTTCCCAGGAGAAATATCCTGGGCAAAGGGATTTTTTCAGAAAAGGTGAATGTGACACCTGTCAGAGCAGGCTTAAGGGAATTTGGCTCTCTCTGAATGCAGGCAGAGAACTTAGAGCCTGGCAGAGAGGTGCACAATGTGGTATTTTGATACAAGGTCCTGTCTCTGCTCACTAGATTTACTGTAAAAGGTGGGGAGGAATCATTTATTCTGCTTATGGTAATTATTTATTTATCTGACGTGCACTATGCAGGAACATGATTAAGTATTTCAAGGTATTACTAGGACACAGCCCGAGAAGACAAAAATGGTTTAAGGAAAATCCTCTTACATTTTGAGAGCAGCACCTCCAAGGAGGATTCCACATCAAACACACAATTTCAAGAACTTCTCAGGTAGCTCATCACCCCCTTGAAGGTTGTGTTAGTTACAGTGCTAGAGCTTTACCTTTATTTAATGGCCTGATGAATTAAAACACTGGTATTTGCTTTAATCAGCTATTTAGTTAATCTATCATCCTAATTAAACCAGTGTTAGTTACCATATATCACCCTACATTATCAGAGAAAAATAGAAATCAAATGTTTCATGGTTTCAAATGTTTCTATAAATGTTCCTGCCAGTAGCTTATGTGGACTTGATTTATGGTTTATGGTAAATTCTTCCCTTATCCCTGAAAAACCCCAAAGCAACATTCTGTCAGATCTACCAACTTTGCCTGGCCTAAGGAAAAAAGGCTGTAAATTAGCATTTATTCCTAGTTGCAGTATAAACCCAGATTTACGGGAAGATTTACAGGCCTCAGCAAGTCTGGATAAGCATGACATGAAAGGAGGTTTATAAAAAAAAAACAACACTCTAAGTAAAAGTCATCTTGGTCCATGAAGTTTTTGAAGCAAAGTTATTTTTCAGTGACAAATGCTCTTATAAAAATAAAGTGTGGATCCTTCTTAAATGTATTCTCACCTAGAGTCCTTCCATTTCAATGACAGCAGTGGGTAAAACAATAACAAAAACAAGTGCAAAGGGTGGCTAGAATAATGTACATGGGTTAGCACTTGGTGTTCAAGTGCAAATTTATCTTGGATTTCAGTTTGATAAGTACAGGCCCTGTGACTTCTAAAAGTGTGCCCCCCTAACAAACAAGTTGTCAGTTTTTAAAAAAAATCTGTCTTTTCATAACAAGAATGATTGACACACTTCAGATGTGCAAGCTGATCAACTTCCAGACACTTATTAGCCTTTCAGTGCAGGAGAAGCAGTGAACTACCCTGCAAAAGGTCATTTCCCTTTTTAAAGCAGTCAGAAATCTGGTTTTGACATTGAATCTTTTCCTCATAAATAAGCATATGAAAGATTTTTGTCTGATGTTTTGTTCCTTTAGCACTGGAATGGGGTATGGAGAAGCACTGAGTTGGTTTTTGTGGGTATCATTGTGGGAATAAACATACCCACAAGGCTGGTGAGATTATTTAACATTTAAACAGTGTATTCCACTTTCATTTATCTGTCCCAGGGTATCTGGATGCTACAGGATGCCTGAGAAACAGATTGAGTTCTGTGAACATAATTCTAGATAAAAAATATTCATATATTTACCTTTCTAGCAGGCTATTAAGTATTTGACCAGCCCTGTCTGTTATCAAAATGTCCCTTTTACTCTTATAGTTCTCTCTCTCATCTCAGCAAATATGGTTGAAAAATAAAAATAAATCACTGCACTTTCTAACTGTTCTTATTTTGCATTGCATCCCCAGTGTTTCCTTCCAGATGGGACCTGCTTCTCCATTTTTGTCTGGGATCTAAGCAGGCCAAAGGCTGGGGAAAAGGCAGGTTGGGAATTTCTCACTGTCTTCAGCAACTTCTAAAGCCATATAAGTTGAAAAAAGTTAAAAAAATAAAAGTTATTTTATTTCTGCTTAAGATGGGTAGATATTTCTTGGGCTATTTCTCAGTAATTCCACTGTATTTTACATTGCAGAACCATCCAGCCTTTTTTATTAAATAAAAAAAAAAAAAAAAATTGAGCTCCAGTCAGCCAGAGACTTTTAGCACCTTTCACCTCTGAAATATACTGACTTCCTCTGACCCTCACAGGCTCTATTGATTCACAGAAATCTGAGTCATCGTTACAGGAAACATTTCTCTCCCCAGAAATTTACAGCAGGAGCTGAAATTTTGCACAGATAACATCCTTTTCTCCCCTGGCATCTGTGCTGATATTTTTTTCTCTCACTCCATGGCTTGGGGGTACCATATCCCAATATAAAAATGCATGCCTTAAACCAGTGCCTTTTCCCTGCCATTTCCCAAATGGCATCACTAAGCAGCCTTTTCACTTCAGATATATTTTTATAGTTTCAGAAAACCCCAGCTGATCAATCAGGCACCAAGAGCTGACTAAAGCAATCGGTCACAACGTTTGATTAATTGTGCCAATTACTGGGCACTCAGAGTAAACAATTTCAAAAGCAGCCCCGTGTGGAAAGTGGGCCTGCAGCTATGTGAGAATGGGGAAAATGGCTTGGAATCATAAATGTATTCATAAAAATCCCATTTCATTCACTAACAATTTACTTCCTAGGGGGTGGATTTTGTTCAAAGGAGAGAGAGAAAAGAGAAGATTCAGCAAATATGTTATTGGCACAGTCAGGTATTCTAATCACCAAGGAAAGTGGGTTGGTAGGATTTAAGAGAATTTTACCTATTATATGGAAATAGCAAGAAAATCTGTAGATTTACCAGCTATGGCAAAAATGTTTGTTATTTAATTTCAATCTTTAGCATTTCAAAATCTCAGGGATCAAAAACACTATTAAACACAAAGAACAAAATTATGCATGATTTTTTTTTTCATTTCTGCCTTCCTGTACATTATATGTGGGCTCATTCCAGAGCACTTGAAAGATAGCCAAGAGTAGGTAAAGGGAAAAAAATCTTTTTGAAACTTAAGTGCCAGAACATCTCCATAAAATTCTCCCTCCATTTTCAGACCCACTACACATCTATTTGCACAATGTTAATTAAAAATATCCCACTTTCCTTTTCCATGATCATCTTTCACAGACTACCCAGTTTACATAAATTAGCACACTAATATGTCAAACACATCAATTATGAGCTAACACACTCTCACACTAATAGGATTTGCATGTTTTACTTCAGCAGACATAGGACGCCTTGTTTTTTGAAAAGCAGTTTAATATGATTGGGCAGCCAACTGTGTCTTCTAACACAGCTTCCACCTCCAGGAGTGATCCTTCACAGCCCATAGAGGAAGAACTGGCTGTGAAAACATCCCAGGACAGGGGTTTGCTCTGCCTACCCTGACACCTTGAACAGGCCCTTAAATGAGTTGAGAGCCAGCAGAGCACAGCAAGGCAGGAAACCCAGAGCACTGGAATATTCCTCTGTCTGGTTTGGGGTGCCCTGACCCACAGGGGAGCACTGACTCTGACCCTCATTCACGGAGAAAGTTTCCTGGACTTCAAGACAGACTAGAATCCACAATAGTGTGAAATGGATTATAGAGAGCAGTGTAGGTGTGTCACTTGGTCAGAAATTGAGGTTTTGGTATTTTTAGGATGTTGTGGATGGAAGCAAGATGGAGGGCACAGGGTGTTGTCCTGGGTTTCTTCTTGATGCTTCTTCCTTTTCTCTATGGGTTTGGGTGCCATTTTATAGTTGGACAGAAAAGTCCCTATTGCAGCTCTTTGGGATCAGTTATCAGGTTAAAAGGGGAAATAATCGAGGTGCCAGTTCTTAATTGGATAGTTTAGTCTTAAAAGACCTTGGAACAAGAGATTGTTGGCCATTTTGTGCCTTGCTGCTGAACTCACAGCAGTGAGACTGTTCTACTGATAAGAAATAATCAACACCTGAGTCCAAACATTAATTACTGTCTCAAGCGCCTTCAATCCAGACCCAGAGAAACCAACAACTGGTACTGCCCCACAGGTAGCTGTGCTGCCAGGGGGAGTTAGCAAAAGCTGAGCCCTAAGCTGATACTTTCAGCCCCTGTGCCCTAAAGGAAACCATCTGATGTTCCAAGTTCACTACAAGGCAGAAAGGATTTTACAAGGAAAAATTCCCTTTGGTTCTGAAGAGAACTCAAACTTTGAGCTGACAAGGGCTAGCTAACACTAACGTGTTGTCTTCTGCCCTGACCCATGTGGTCCTTACAGGGTGGCACTGAATCCTGCTGAAAGCATGTGGGGAAATATTGTACTCCAGAGGCACTGCAGAGCCTCGAGGCTATCAGTCTCCAAGGTGGAGGTGGCAAGAAAAATAAACTAGAAAATCCATCACTGCTAGCAGTGTGCAAAAGAGTGCCCACATTAGCTTAGCCAAGGTTATCAAACCCATGACAAATATGGGGTTCACTTTCTTATGCTTCCAGACAACCCACAAATCTCAAAGTGCCAAATGCACGAAATTGCTATGAAATTAGAGTCACACAAAACTCCACGCAACAATGAAACCCAGAACAATCTTCATTTCCATGGCGTTTTTGTCGTAATTAAAAATATTCATGGAGCTTTACAAAGCATGAAATTACCTTGGCATTTCCATATCACAGAGTAGAAGCTTGGCATTAGCTCGGGGTGAAACCCTGGAACACATCAAACAGGCATCCACAGAGCTGCTCAAACGCCTGCCCAGCACCTTGGAAACTGCTGGAGTGGCCCAGTACCTTTGGACAAGACAGCTCTGACATTCTCTGTCAGCTCAGGAAAGCTGCACAAAGCAGGAGGTAGATCAATAGCACAGAAAACATCAGAATGACATTATGGGGACTTTGAGAGAGGTAATGTGCTTCCAAGCATCAGAGCTTCAGCTGCAATAATTAAATGTGGAGCTTTGCTCAGGCTGCTGTGACCCAAATACATGGAGAGAGCTAAAAAACCACCAAAACCAAAGGCAACCAGGTGCATTTACTCCCAAATTTTACATGTAGCCAGAAGCAGCTAACAAAGGGTGATGTCCATGTACCTTACACTTCTATCCAGCAAAGGAAGTGGAAATGGAGTTCACCATTAGAAATGTGGGAAGGGCTGTGACTGTTCCCTGAGAATGGCTTGCTCTGTTAGAGCACCACATTCCTGGAACAAATGTCCACTCAAGTCACTGGATCAGTTTATAAGAGAAAATTTTACTTTTATTCACCGTAAAATCTTCAGGACTCACTCCCTTGAATTCATGGAGTGACACTGAAAACAATTCACATACATCTGAAGAATATTTCAGCTTTGGAATTTGTTGTAATTAGTCACCTAACTTCATTTTCTTCATGCAGGAAAAGCCAATTCTTTAATCACACAACTCATTTTATACAGTTTTTACAAGCCTTGTGTGCAACTTTAATTGGTTAACAGCTTTCTTGCCATTGATCAGTAAGAGATATTTACTTGTCTATCAAATCTCTGTTCTTGAATTGCTCACATATTTTCTTCACTGGTTCTCATGGGACAGATTTCATGTTTATGCAGGTGCTAGTTGTTTTTCTCCCCAAGAATTGGTTGTTGTGTTAACAAACTACTCATACCAAGATTGTTTTTGCATGGGAGCTTGCAAAGTACTCAGCTGCACTTAGAAGTGACAGGTCAGCAATTAATTTAGCAGAGCTGGCCTGATCTTATGAGGCCTTTTTTTAATAAAAGATCCAGGGATTCCCAGCCATTTTCAACCCATCCTGATGCAGCCAGCACAATACACCCTCCTCCCCATCCCTTAGATACTTGCTCCAGGAATTTCACTCAGGTCTGCTCCTGACTTGAGGAGCTTTCTGAACTTGGACAGCTTGAAATTAAGATGCCTCCATTATTCCAGCAGCACACACAAATAGCAGGAAGGCACAGGTACATGCTGGGGCTCTGATTACCAAGGCACAAATTTAAGCAGCATTGTTGCAAATGTCTGACCATGAAAGCCCTTGTTAAAAAAAGAAACAAGTCTTCAGTTCCTGTCCCATCACTGAGTGAAACAACCATGATTGTAATATCAAGGTGGATTTGAGTGCATTGCCATCAGAGTAATTCTGCTTGGCAGAGATGAGAAAAGGGATCCTGTTATATATGACAACACACTTTATTACAGAAATCAGACTGTGCTACAAGAAAAAACTAACACAACATATTGAGGTCAACTGAAATTACTGCGGAAAAGAGGGTGAAACTAAAATGACAGACAACACCCACATGAAAACAGATTTTCAGGATAATTTTCAGTGCATTCTAAGTCTCAGAGGCTTATCTGCAAGATTTCTGTCAATCATCCTCAAAGCACTTATTCATCCATCCTGACTCAAGGTATTTTATCATTTTAAGGTGCAATATTGATTCAAGTAGTCACCATGACAGTAATCAGAAAGGTGAAGCTGGTTACTTTGCCAGGAACGAGGTTTATTGTTGCAATTACAGGAATAAACATTGCTGGACAAAGGCTGAATATATCTGTTTCTTCCAGAGCAGAGTAGACATCAAAGAGACACAAGACAGCAATGTTCTTATCACTGAGATGGAATGAATAATGCTGGAAAATGTATTTTTAAGAAAGGAGATAGTAATGGAAGTGGAAGTCAATTGAAAACTTCCTGCTAAGATCATCATCCATACACTGGATATTTAAGGTGATGCTTATTCTGAGCAAGCCCTCATCCAAAAAACATGATCAAGCAAGAGTTGGGCAGAGAGCCTGAGGAGCAAGAGAGCCCTTGGTGAGCAGCAGAGCACTCCAACCCTCAGAATTCAGAGGAGACAGGAGCTGCACTGGCCTGACATGGCACAGAGCAATTTGAGGTTCACACCAATCACCTTTTGCTTTTCCCTCCCTCCCTTGCACAGTGCTGTAGGAATCCAGCACATGGATCTCAAACACCCCCTTTTGCCAGACTGTTTTACATTAAAACCTCCCCTTTTGTCTCTACCTGGGCACACCTGCACAAATATTGCTGTCTTCGATGGATTTAATGCTTTCTACACATTTACACTTGTTTTAACCTTATTTTTATTCCCTATTCTTTAAGTAAGCTGACCTACTTAATCACTTTCTTTTTCAGCTCCACTGAGTACCACTTATTAGTGTCTGTTAATGTCAAAACACTCTGCAATTTTTTATTTTTCTGGCACGTTCTCTGCACCCATAAAGAAAAATAAAATCATCAGATGAGAACAGGATCAGTAACCAGCTATTCTTAGCCCTTTACATGCAAATCTGTAAACTATTATTGCATTCATTTTTAGTACAAGCTCTCCAATAGCTCTGATGTGGATATTAGCATCAATATAATCAAGTTAGTATAATTTTCAGTTAAAATGCATGAAATTAAAGCACTATCAGATTACACTTTGTTTCCATACAATTTAACCTACAGCAAGCAATATTTTGACTTTCATTTTAGTGCGGCGAAGAGCTCCACAAAATTAATTAATTAAGCCTTAAAATCCCTCTCCCCAACAGGAAAGTCTTATTATCTCCATTAAACAGAGAGGTAAGCTGGACTCAAACTGTGTCTAATGACTTTCCTGACTCAATGACAAATGCAGGAACAGAGCCAGGAAGTTCACTTTCCCAATTTTTCCTGCTTTATCACTGAAAACCATTCTCTGATTCAGGGTAAGCACTCATGAGCTGCCTCAATATGTGCAGTCAGTTAGGCACATAAACAAACTTCACTGTATTTGTCTTTTGGTCTTCTGTAAGAAAAGCCTCCATCAAGTCATGTTCTAATTAATACAGGAAGATGGTCAATATAATATGTTGACATCAAAGCTCACATTTGCTGATAGTATAAGCCATCTCATTAAATGGAAAGAATTAATTATAACAGTTTATCAGTGTCAAGTTCTGAACTAGAGGCTCCCAGAGCAGTGAATGCATCGTTGCACCTTGTTTGAACTAATTTTCCTTTGCTGACAAAGTCAAATATGAATGTGACAATGTTTATGAACTATAAAGCTTTTCCAAATCCATGCATTATTGTCTGACTCAGTTTTGCCATGGTAAAAAAACCAATACAAGTGCAGCACCCTAAATTAGAGTGGCTGTGAGCAATACAGTGTGCATGTAATATCCGTGGTAGCCTTCTGAATACATTAGTGTCTTGCAGCAGAATTAATTAAATTGGCATCAAAGATAACTCTATTGCTTCATATTTTCCAGTGAGTAAGGAAAACCCTTCAATGAGTTTAAGATCCCCTCAGGAACAGGAATGTCATTGGGAACTAATTGCTGTTAAAGCAGGCCTGTGCAGAACTGAGTGAGGTTTTAAAAAGAGTATCACTGAATTGGTGGGACATGGTTATTAATTCCTGGTTCTCAGGTTATTCCTTGTGCTGAGAGGGACACTCAGAGATGCTCCTCTGAAATGAGAGGGATGGGGAAAGGAGAGAAATTGGAGATAGAGAAGGAACCCACACACACCAGGGTATTGATGTGCAACACACCAAGTGCCACACAAAATGACACTGATAGCAAAATTCTCCTCACAGCAGCAGCATCCATAATGTCCCCCTGGACCTTGTTTGTGGGTGAAAATAATGCTAAACATTGAGCATAATCTTCCACAGCACACAAAACAAGTTTGAATGGCTTTGCCTGATGGAGTCTGGGCAGAGCAGGTGCATTTGTAGAGCCCCCAGGCTCCACCTCAAGATTAGGCAAAAGAAGAAGGAAAAGAGAAAAGCCGCCTTTGATTCTGTACAATCACAGGGCATAATCTCAAGACATAACCAAAACCCAACAAATTATTTTTTTCCCCATCCAATTATTTAAATGGGAATAATTGTGGAAGGAAATATGGGCACTGAGAAAATATAGAGATATCTGCCTCAGCTACAAGACTCTGACTAAGCCTGAAGCAAGCTGGATCCAGGGTTTGGGCAGTGTCCTATCTCTGGCCCTTGTAAAATATGGCTAATTTGAGAAATTAGATTGACATTTACCCCTTCACTGGCATTTATTGGAGTAAAGCTTCCAATAAGCACAAGTGTCAGTGCATTGAGAGGTTAAAACAGGGTCTGTGTGAACATGGGTTACTTCACTTCATGAAAAAATAAACAATAATGTGGAAGATGGTAAACAACCTGATTGCAATTCAGAACCTTAACGAGATGTTATTTTCACATTACAGAATATTTGGAAACAAATATGTAAGAAACAGGCAAGTAAGAAACTCTGCTCAGTGTTTAGTTTCAAAAAAATCACAGTTTTCATTTTCCTATAGAAAAATAAATTATTTGAGTAGGATGTAGTGGTGGGGGGGAAATAATAGGAAGAGAACATGAAGAGCTCAGAGACCAGCAATGCTGGTTGCTCCCACACAATATAAAAATAAGATGAGAATTTAAAAAAACATAATTAAATCCCTGTACCCTATCCTCACCCCAATCACTGCAATTCTCTAACACAGCATCTCAGTGCATTCTTCCTTCCTCTTTCACACTGGAGCTGGTCACTGCCACGCTGAATTATTCCGCAGAGTACAGGGAGGGTTACAGGGAAATGCTCCACCATCAGCCCAGGGCTGGGCTCACCAACACTCTCAGCAGACTTGAACAAAATTCTCTGAAACATTGCCACGCTGTGGCAACTCAAAGTATAAGATTTTCAGTTCCCTATTGAACAGGTAAGCAGTTTTCTAGTGCTGTAAAATCTTAATTTAAACTTTATGGAAGATAATGTTAAAAAGAGAAAGATTTCTGGCAAAGAAATAGCTCTAGTTATGATATAGAAAAAAAAAAGAAAAACTCTGAGAAGCAGCATTATATCAGTGTACACAGCTTAAAATTCAATGATTCCTGATTTCAGCCTGCATCAGCACTCAGTCTTAATATTATCATAAAAGATAGTGATTTCTGTAGGAGAGAAAACAGAAACCAGAGCTATAGAAAGGTACCTCATGATATTTCAAGCAGTGAGGATGATGACATCCTCCCTCAGCCCTTCCCAGAAAATAGCTATGCTTTTCCATGCTTCAAAAAGAAAATACCAAAAAAAAACCAACAAAAAAAAAACCAAAAAACCCCAAAAAAAACCGAAACAAAACAGAAAAACCCAACAACAACAACAAAGAAAAAACCTACCCAAACTTAAATGCAGTTTAACATTAGGCAGCTGAAAATTGAATTGGTGCAGTGCCACCCTTCAGGAAAACCCATTCCTGTTCTGGTTTATTTATTAATCTGTCCCCATCTGTATCTGTAGGAACACCACCAAAGACCATCTTGGGGCAGATTTATATACCCTGAGCACCATAACCACAAAAACAATGAATGAATCAGCTCTGGGCTGCATTCAGAGCTGTGCTGGAAAACCTGATTCCTGTGGTGGAAATTCCCACTCCTGGGAGCTCTGCTACTCTGGGTGCCTCTGTACCAGGACATGCCTCAGTCTGGAAAGCTTTAGGGCTGCAAATGTTCACCCACAGGAATCAGGTTGTGTGTCCATGTTAAAATCTGTCTGCAACAAATTAGTCAGAATTTAATTAGATGGGACAAACACACTCATTTGACACAAAGCAGCCCAATTGCTGCACTTTGCATTTGTGCAAAGCACTTCTGTGCACAAGGAAAGCACAGCACAGCCTTCACCTCATTTGCTGTAATTTCAAACAACTTGTTTATTGAAATGGAAGGCATTGAGGACACAAAGAATTCCTGCTGGGGAAATTCTCCAAGTATAATGGATTTCTCTGAAGCATTTTGAAGCACCAGGGAGATCCTGGGATGGTTTTATAATTCTGTTTTGGTTCCACTGGCTCTTATACACAATGCACATCCTGTGTACTTGACACCTGTCATTAAGGGATCACCATTCTTCCTGAGTCTGCATTACAATTAATCCTCTTCTAAGCAAACCACCACAGGCCAGATATCCTCAGCAAAGCTTAAAAACATTCAAATGCATCCTACCCTTCCTTTCCCCTTTATGATCTGCATTCATTCTGGGGATTTCTGGCCAGCAGAGGTTTACATATCACAATTCACAGGAGGCAGAAGCAGCAAAACTCTAAAGCAGAGGCTGAAGCCACAGCCTGGCCCCATTTGCTTCTCCTTGGCCTGGGGTTGGGTAAGGAGGATGTGAACACAACCAGGGCCTTCCAAGGGGGAAGGCAGAAGTCAAGAGAGACAAAAACTTTCAGCCCAACTCTAAAAAACCCTAAAATCTGATAGGAACCTTCAAATACAGCCTGAGTCAATCTGAGCCCTGCAATTAGACAAGAAACATATCAAGTCCCAGAGAGAATACAAATGTCATGATGGTGAAACAAGCCAGAGAGAAGAGAAAGAGGAGCATCAGATAATTCTGAGAGTCTCAGTTATTTTAGAAGGATTATTTCGGTAATAATCAGTAATATAACCAAATATTGTATAGTAACAGAATAAAATAATTCAGTAATAATTCTGAGGGTCTCAATTATTTTCAGTTCCTTCTTATTTTGTCCCACACAGTTATATGTGGGACATATAACTGTGAAGTACATGTTTTTCACAACACATTGCAATGGATAGTTTAAACAGCAGTAATTTCATTTAGCATAACCTAAAAACTCTATGTTCTGTGAGCAATGATGTGTTAAAAAACCCCAACATTCAAGCTTCTGAAGGTGGAGAAATCCACATAAAAACATGAAAAGTCCTGCTTTCATTTTTCCCAGAAGAGCAGTGTGTGTGCAATGCTCCAAGGTCATTTTGGGGCTGTTTTTGCAGAGATGCTCCCTGGCAGAGATGGCATCGGTCACCTTCCCACCCCAGCAGCTCTCCTGCTGCAGCTGACCACTTGAAAGCTCTGCAAGCTCTCCATCTGCTCCATTTGCTCCTTCCAGAAGAAAAACCTGGTCAGGAAAACCCTTGCCAAGCAGCATGGATTGTTATGCCAGGTACCAGATCTTCAGTTGGAAGTTGTACAATCATAGAGCGGTCTGGGATGGAAGGGACCTTAAAGGTCATATTGTTCAACACCCTTGCCATGGGCAGGGACACTTTCCACACCTTCCAGGTTGCTGAGGGCCCCATCACACCTTGCCTTGAACACTTCCAGAGATGAGGAGTCCACAATTTCTCTGGAACCCTGTGCCAGAGTCTCACCACTCTCACAGTACAGAATTTCTCCCTTATATCTCATCTAACACTACCCTCCCACAATTCAAAGCCATCATCAGTTTATATTGCTCAATTACCCCTCTTGCCCTCTCCAGCTTTCCTGTATGTCCTTTATGAATATATAAATTTCCTATTTCCAAGGAAATAAAGCTAAATATTGAGCATAATTTTCCACAGCACACAAAACAATGGCTTTGAATGGCTTTGCCTGATGGAGAATAGGAAGATGTCCCAAGCTCTCCCCAGAACTTTCTCTTCTCAGGAAAAAACTCCAGCTCTCTCAGCCCATCTCCAGAGAATGCACAGATCCAGTGAAATCTGCACATTATCAATTTCTCTGCACTCCCTATGGAGGGAAGGGAACCTTCTGGAAAGAAGCAGGATATTACAGATGGCATCATCTAGAGCCTCTCTAAATGAGCCAGCACCTGCATAAACAGAACCCTGAACAAGATAATTCAATTATTCTTAGGAGAATTTAAATGCATCATTATCCTCTGACTTTGGCCTTTTTGTAGGCATGAACACATACATAACAAGTCTTTTATCTCTCTATATATAGTATATACTTATATATATATATATTTTATATCACTTTCTTTTGGTTTATACCAATTTTATTTCACTGTTTGCTGTTTTATTTCGTTTCTAAGCATGAAGGAGTAAAACTGATGTAAACTAATGTAAAACTACAATCAGAATGTATGATTAGTGAATGAAACTATGAAGAAACTGAAATATTTATTCAAAATCTGCATTTAAATACAGTACTACTGAATAAATATAGATCAGCTAAATCCACCCTTTGCTGAAATAAAGGTTCCCCTTGAATATAATTTTTACCAATGGTCAGTGACTGCACTCAACCAGAGATGTGCCAGTAATTGAAAAATTATTTTGTGGTGTGACTCCACCTGAAGCCAAAATTCCCTGCAAGTATAACCCAGGGAAGTTGATGGAGCTACTGAGAAACCTACATTGTAAAAGAGATGAATTTAAGCTCTAAATACAAAGTTTAGCTGGATCACCAGTGCTGTTATCTGGTCTAAGGAGGGAAATGAAGAGAAAAGGAGACTCAGGGAAGACCTTCTTGCTCTCCCAAACCACCTTAAAGGATGTTGTTGCCAGGTGGGCACCAATCTCTTCTCCCAGGTTGCAAGCCTCATGTCCAGGGGTAAAGAGGGAACAGCCTCAAGTTGTGCCAGGGGAGATTTAGATTGGGTGTGAGGAAAAATTCTGTCATGGAAAGGTTGTCAAGCCCTGGAACAGGCTGCCCAGGGAAGAGGGATTTAAAGGCCACATAGATGAGATGGTTTAGTGGTGGGCTTGACAGTGCTGGGCTCGACAGTGCTGGGCTCATGGTTGGAGCCCATGATCTTAAAGGTCTTTTCCAGCCTAACTCAACAATTCCACAACTCTGTGATTAATGATTCCCACCTCTTTAACCAGTGAAGGTGGTGTTTTACAAGGGGAAGAGTGTCTCAGTCACCTGTGTCTCACAGCAGCTCTACATTTTGTGTTGGAAGAGCAGAGTAACTGCCCTGTGCTGGCCAGTGCCCTTCCCAAAGCTGGCCCCTCACATTCCCACCCTCCACTGCTCTGTGCCCCCACTTCCAGCACATTGCCCAGCCCTCACACAGCTGAGGGGGCACTGCAGATTAAATAATTAATGCTCCTGGGCACTGCTTTAGCTCTGAGCTACACACTGTCACACAGGAGCAAATCCCTTAAAGAGGATGGGTTTCTCTTGCTGGCACAGGAAGTGAAGGAGAAATCTGACAGGAATATTGTTCATCATTCTGCCAAGGCTTTGCCAAACACTCCAGCTCATGCACTTCGGGAAATAACAAGTTGCCTATAAGAAGTAACTTTGGTGTCAGTGAGCAGGTTATTATGGATTAATAATGGATTAATTAATATGGATTAATCTCACCCTGGAAAGCAGTCTTCACACCCTACTGCCCTCTGCATCACCCAAAGAGTTTGAAGGCTGCTGCCCAGAGAGCTCTTGGGTTGTATCTTCCTTGTCAATCTTATCTGCCCCTTGTTTAATTGTAAAAACATAAATAAAATGCAGTGAGCATTGGCCCAGGGTCTCAGGACTTGCATAACTCTCCAAAGAAAGGAAAAAAAAGAAAGCTTCTCCCAAACCAGAGTTAAAATGTTCGTGTTATCTACATATAATTTTAAAAGGAAAAGGGGAAGAGTAACATATCAATTACTGTGCCAGTGGTGTGCCAGCCTATTCCTGTTCCCTTCTTTCACTTGTAGCCCCTCCAAGAATGGCCCCTCTATTCCTGTTCCCTTCTTTCACTTGTACCCTCTCCAAGAACGGCCCCTCCAGCTCCTCACCGAAGCCACCCGCAGGTGGCAATGTTGGATCTGTTTTTAGGGATGCTGTTCCACAGAGTGGCCCCAGGATGCAGCACAGTTGCCTTCTCCCATTTTCCATTTCCTGCCCCATCACCTCTCGTTTATTTTCATCCTGCACTGGGCACTCACAGTAAGATGCATTCCATCGCTGAATGCACTTCTAGTTTGTTGATACTCGTGCCTAATCTCCCATCATTTACAGGTTTCCTAGGTGGGTTTTGTGGAGTGATAGGATTTTGGAAGAATTAGATCTTGTTCCATTCTCTACCTGATGCTTTCTGTACCAATACTTGGCCGACCTTGGCAGGCTCTAAGGAGGTGTAAATTACCCCTTCATGCTCAGTATATTCAAGACTCCTTTGGGCCAAGGATTTATTCCACGAGCCTCAACACTTTAAGTACTGCTACGAGGAAGAGAGAGAGTATAATTTATCTTCCTTTTCTCTCCTCTCCACAGACGCAAAGCTGGCAGATGCTAAGTCCCCCTAGCACCTCATTATCAAGGACTCTGAGGACAGCAGCAAGGGAAGGTGATGACAGTGGGAACTCCAGAATGAATTTTGGCAGCCTGTTGTAATGAGGAATACACAGCCAGGAGGGGGAAAGGAGCTTTTGCTCAGCTGTAGCATCTCCTCTGGAAGCCACAAGGATCACACACATCTCAGGGCCCAGCTCTCTTACCCAGCTGGATGAGAGAAAGAAATTCTCACCTTCTTCAGCAGAAGCACTAGAGAGAAACCAACACTCACAGATGGTGATTAACTACCACAGGGAGCAAGAGATTATTTTAAATTCTTAGCCCCTTTTATAATTCCCTTAAACCTAATATTACATCTGTAATGAAGATCATCAGTTCATATTGCTCAATTATCCTGCACATGTTGTGGGGCTGGCAAAAAGCTGCAACTCCTGTATTTTGGTTATTTTGATTCTATTTTAAACAGTCTGAAACATACTCTTTTTGATAGTCTCCCAGTTTACTGGAGTATCACAGTCAGGTCCATGTCCTTCAAAACAGGGTGAGAAAGAAAAAGAAACTAATTATATTTCTCTCACAGATTTCAAAGCTCTTGAGGAACAGAAGCAAGCCCCAGAAGGTGCCAGCAGTTGTGAGAACTAAACCCATGCAAATTTAAGAACTAGACACAGGAGTATTCTTCTTTTGTCACTGGATAGAATCAGCATTTTTGGAGGAAATTCAGCTGTTTAACTTTCTACAAAGACTATCACAGCTGAAAAATTACTATGCTCCTAATTCAGGCATCTGAGGGAGTAGGAATTCCTGATTTCACAATTCTTGATAATCTGTTTTCACAGAAAAACAATCACATAGCTACTATATTTTTTTTTCTTTTTACATTAATTTGCATGAGCATGGGAAAAGGAGTACAGAAACTTTAATAACTAGACTAGAAATCACTGATTATGCTTCAGCTGAGTGCAGCAGCTGGAAAAAAATATCATTGTGTAGCTTATTTCAGATCTGGAAATTATCTACTGTGAGTGTTGCTATCCCACAAGAGAATATGCCAACATTTGAACTTTTGTTTCACACGCTTTACTACCAGCAGGACTGTGATCAAGGGAAAAAAAAAAAAACCTTAACAGTAATCCCACCCTCAGAAACCCTCTGGAGAACTTGCTGCTGAGAAACCCTGTCCTGGAAGCTGCCAGCAGCTCTAATCAGCTCATATATCAAAGCTGGAGTGCAGCCTGTCTGCCCCCTCGATCCCAGCAAGAGTTAAAACAATTCTCATGGGTCAAGCTACAAATCTAAGAATAAGCAAGAAAATATGCATTACTACACCCTGCAAGATTGTGAATGGATGATGGTGATCAAGACAATGCTTTGATGCTGCATCCAATACATTCCTAGACATATTCCAAATCCTGCATTTCTGTGGATTTAGTGAGCCAGGGGTGAACAGAGGCATGTGGTTTGCTTCCATGCTTTATGCCAGGCAGGCACGCTCACATTTTTTGCCTTTGTTGGCATTCAAACAGGGTGAACTGTCAGTTTGACAGAGCAGTTAATTCATCACAGGCTGCCAGGGTAAAGCAGGCTGTTACAGTCAGGAGACATTTCTTCCTCTTTCCATTCCAAGCCTTTCAAAGGTCACACGGTCCCAGCCAAGGAGCCACTGTCAGCCCCAGACCCAGGGAGCACATGTGACTGTGGCTCTGCAGCTCCTTCCCACTGGTTTTACACACTTTCTCAGATGTGGGCATGGATTAAACCCCTAATTCCACTTTCATCTTCATAAGTCCATCCATTTTCAGTTAACTTTCTCAAAACATTAAGTTAACATCAGAAAGAAGCAAGAAAAACCAACCAACCAGCAAAGCTGATTGCTCCCCTGAGATAACACCTTTCTTTTTTGTGACTTGTGCAGTGTGAGTAGCAATTTCAAACCTGGACACCCACGAGGCCACCCCCTTTTCACTGCAGAGTATGTGAATAACCCCAGTTTGCCCAAAGCCATCAGAGCACTGGGAAGGAGCCACTCCTGGGGCACAGCAAGCGCTGCACCCCAGTGTTGTGTGTCCCCCAGTGCTGGCTTGAGGAGCCTCCCCCATCCTGAAAAACAGGTAAAAATTATAGCATGATCTATGTGAATCCTGCAGTCTTCTTAAGCCTTATAAAAACACTCCAATTTTCAGATAAGTGCAGATTTCCTTTTTTAGGAATGCTGTTAATGACACTGGCTCTAATAAGGGGTATTATTATTTTGTTTTATTTTATTTTTTACCACTCCTGGGGCACAGCAAGCACTGTGCAGCACCCCAGTGTTGTGTGTCCCCCAGTGTTGGCTTGAGGAGCCTCCCCCATCCTGAAAAACAGGTAAAAATTATAGCATGATCCATGTGAATCCTGCAGTCTTCTTAAGCCTTATAAAAACCCTCAGATTTTCAGATAAGTGCAGATTTCCTTTTTTAGGACTGCTGTTAATGATACTGGCTCTAATAGGGGGTATTATTATTTTATTTATTTTTTTCCAGCTGTAGAGCAAGTGTCTTTATCAAGGAAGCAGCATTATCAGAACTTTAGTACTATCAGCTTTGGCACTTTCACATAGTAAAAATGACTCTCCTAAACAAGTAGCCAGCCCTACAAATTTCACTGGGGCCACTTTTAGAAAATGTTATTGCTCAATTGAGCTAAAGTAACCCTGGAATATCTTGTGTGAGCAAGTGGGACTAAAGGTCAATAACCTTGGATGTATTTTACTCAACAGATCAAATAACTGTAAATTATCCCTGAGGTGGGCAAGATTAAGTCAGATGAGAGCTAAACTCTCGTGGTCATGCAGAGTTTCAAGACTCTGTTCCAAGTCCAGGCTTTTTGGAAGCCAGTGATTAAATGCTGGGGGAAAAAAGAGAAAGGTTTCAGATAATTAAAACTATTTACTCAGTGGGAAAGGGCATGAACTGCATTTTCTTAAGGACTAGCAAATGTAGAAGGACCACTACCAGCTTGGTTGAACTCCAAAAGCACATCCTCCATGTCAAGGTTAGATGATTCCCACGTGGGGTGGTAGGCAACAGGACCCTTGCTGACTTTTTGCTATCTTTATTTACCACAGATAATAAAGTATGGCATAAAGGAAAATGAGGCAGGATATGTAGAAATTTTCTTCACAGGCATTTGGGTGGTCAAAGCCTTGGTGGGGAGCTCGCAGTAAAAGTGAATTCTGGGGCAACCCTGGCTTTGCATAATGAGAATTTAAACAGCTGGAGGCCTCTGGGAGATCTGGATGTGGCACTCCAGCAGCTTGGGGACCATCTGCAGTCACTTTCATTCCTGTCTTCCTCTTAACCATCTAAATTATTAGCCAGTAAATCATCCAGTGGAAATGGCAAAATACCATAAGCCATAGATTCTCAATCAGGAACTCCTGCATCACATCAGTAATTTATAATTGGTTTATAACAGCACTTAAAAAAAAAAAAAAATCTGTTCAGAAAGATGTTCAGTTTAAAGTAAGACATAAAGGAGATGGTCTGATTAAATAATTTGAAAATTATTTCAAATCTCTGTCCAAATACAAGTGAAACTGAACATGAGCACTGAGAAATTCAGTGACTTTTTGTTCCCTGTGTTCATAACTACAGACAGCTCAGATTAAATCTACATTTCAACTATGCCTGGATGTGAATATCCTCTTCTCAAATGGTGCAAACCACAGTCCCAGATCCAAACTTCCAAGAAAATAAAAAGAAAAAACAAAACAACAACCAAACACTGGGTGCTGATGCAAATCTTGGGAAGCATGAGGTGTTCTAAACCAGCTCACTGTAAGCCAGCAAGTTTGAGCTCAAAATTGAAGCTGAACTCTGACCCTCCTATGAGCTATGGATTCCTGGGTTATTTGCACAAATCACTCCTTATAAAGAAATGTTTTATCACATTTAGTTTGAAAAGGAACACGCAGAACCCAAACCACAGCAGCCCCACAGTGATTCCAGACCTCTGAGATTTAAAACCTCTGAGATCCCAGCCCAGGGTCACTCCCCAGCCCAGGAGCCTCTGCCAGCACCTCTGTCCCAGGCTGGGTGACACAGACTCTGCTGTCCTGGCTGAAACACAGCCTGGCCTGGAGAGGGGACAGCACAGGCAGGTTTGGCCACCCAGCTGCACACCCAGGCTCCCCAGGCAGTGTCAGCCCTGCAGGCAGCCTGGGCTGCCCTCCCACCTCAGCCAACCCACACCCAGTGCCAACAAGTGATCTGCAATCTATTTCCATCTCCACTGATGTTGTTGTCTAAAAACTGATTAAAATGCCACAACAAACAAAATCAGTTCTCAGAAACACTGCATTATTTCAAAACCTATTTTGGAATTATTTTATTGAGGAAAAAAAAAAGAAAGAGAAGGTTGAAAATTTTTAAATAATAGTAAAGTTATCTGCAATCTGTTTCCATCTCCACCATTTTATTGCATGTTTGGTGGGCAAAATCTGCTCTGTCCCTGCCTTCCCAAAAGGATGCAGAATGAATGATGCCATCTCTTGACTTTATGGAGTTTCTCTCTATATTTGCCTTATGAAAAGAAATTCACCATTCAGACACTGCTTTCCCCCCCCCCCCCCCCCCACATCCAAAATACTCTTTTATCTGCCTGAAAAGAGTGGGAACCATGGAACAAACATTATTTTAAATGGTTCAGTAAAGATTTTGGCTTAAGGAGCAGCAATCTGCAAAAAAATGGGTAATGGTATAGGCTGCATTAGTATGCTGAGAGCAAATAATAGGAATATATTAAATACACCATTTAAGTACAGTGTGCCACTGAACTGTGCAAAAAGAATATAAAAAAAAATCAAAAGAGTAAAATTAAAGAGTATCAAATCTGTGTCAAATAACCAGATGAAAAGCAGAGGTATTTATGGGAGAAGAAATCCAAGCAACAACCTCTACAACCAGAGAACAAAAGTGGAGGCATTCTAACAAGCCTGAATTCTGATTCTCAATTCTGACCTAACAAATTTGGATAGCAGGTTTGAGGACAAAAAAAAAAAGAAAAAAATTGATACAACAACAACAAAAAAAATCAGTTCTCAAAAACACTGCATTATTTCAAAGCCTAGTTTGGAATTATTTTATTGAAAAAAAAAAGAAAGGTAAGGTTGAAAATGTTCAAATAATAGTAAAGTTATTTTTTCAGTAGGTTTTGCTCCAATTTCTGTACTAATCCTCACTCAACTTTACAACCCATTGATATGCCCACAGCCAGCTCCTTCCATCTCTTACAAGTTCAGCTCCTTATCACTTGACCAAGATCATTTCTTTGAGGGCTTAGTCTTGCAAATTACTGATATTCTGCCCCCAGTCCCCAAAGCACTTGGGCAGACATTAGTGCTCAGGGAAACTGCTGATGGAGTTAGAGTTAAGACTTGCTCTGGATCAGGGCCAGAGCAGGTTTTTCTTCCCAGGATTAAGTCCTAAATCTCCCTGCAGAAATGGTTCAGTTCCAGTTTTTTTTACCCATTGTTTTGTTCTCTGAAATTCTTCATTTGCTTTCATCTTTTGGAGGAAAATCAAGGCCTAAGGCCTGGCTCACCCATATATTGTTGCTCTTTTACATGAGCATAACAACTTCAATGGAGTGTCTTAAATCAAATCTGGGAAAATGATTATCTGGGTGGATGGGTGTGTTTATGCACTGCTGCTTTCAGACAGCTGGTCACCAGGAAAAAACTCTTCCCCACTGTACACTTGCATAAAACTGTACCAAAGTATGATTTTTCTCCTCTTTGTGATAAGAATGAAATAAACACAGGGTCTTTGCCAACGAGATAATCACAAGATCTTCCTGATAACAAACATCAACCAAGAGGGCCTGAACAAGGAAGAGAGCAAGGGAATTAAAATCCATTATTCCAGTAAGGTTTGGAAGCCTGCATGTTTAAGGATGATAATTAATTTTTAGATGTAGCTAGTTTAAAAAAAAAAATTAACAATATTTCTGACAAAAATCACTGAGGTAGAAATCTGTGGCATGCCAGGGAATAAATTCTCATTTTTGTGGGTGAGTTGTTGGAAAATTTTGGTTTCCTTTGTTCTAATTGATTTCAAAACATATCAGAGTGAGCCTTTCACATTGCATGGGAGTGGAAGTTTAGAGCAATTTCACTGTGGGTTTTTTTTCAGTTTAAATTATTTGACAGAATTTTATGAGTAATATAATTGACACCATTTTATTGAATGTTGATGGACAAAATCTTCTCTGTCCCTGCCTTGCCAAGAGGATGCAGAATGAGTGATGACTTCCATGGAGTTTCTCTCCATAGCTCTGATGAAAGCTCAGTCCAAACTCCAGCATGTGAGTGGATTTTCAGCTCACAGCAATTTTTGCAGTTAAACAGAGCAGTAGAAAGTAATCACATCTCGTGGCAGAGCTGGTCAAAGCTCATCTCAGACAGGCTGTGTAACAAAAAAAGCTGGACAAGAAGCCAAGCAAACCCTTTCAAAATCAATCATGATTTAGGGAAAATGAATAATCTGGCAAAAGCTCCATTCCATATTTATCAGCTGAAATGCATCTTGTCTAATCTAGTAAATAACAACACCAGCTCAAGTTCACTTTAAGGCATATCACTCTAAGCAGATTGCTCCTACTTTCATCTCAATAAAAGGGCTAGAATTTGCAATATTTGGTGTTTTTATTAAAGATACAACTGCTTTGAATGTAGTAAGCAATTAATGAATCCTGATTTTCTTCAATATTAGGAGCTCTCAGTTGCTCTTTTTCAAAAAACTATTATTTGACCATCCCAACAAAAGCCCAGGTGGCTACTGAGCAAGTGTATCTAGGCACATATTTCTGTGAGGAAAGAATGCTTCTGGCTAAATCTAATATAATTAAGGACTGCTACACATGATCCCTCAAACAAGATCTGCTTTGGTAGAAATCAATGCCAGGATGCATGTTAATTCTTTAATGTCAATATTAATGCAATCCTGTGAGAGCTGTTCCTTCAGGGCATGTTTTAACTCAGACATGCAGTGAGGCTGCCCTCAGCAAGAGCAGCAAGCTGGGCTGGGCAGGGAGTAGGTGCATCCTGAGAGCATCTCATGGCAGATCAGTACAATAATAATATATCCTGAATATATAATCATTATTATCCTGAATAATTGGATCAGTTCCACTGCCAGCACAAGCCCCTGCTAGAGGCAGGGCCCAGATAAGCTGCATTTATATTTCTGGGTGGAGATACCCTTGGTGCTGCTGCCAGATGGCTCCCAGATGCTTTTTGGGGGAAAGCTTTGACTCCTGGTGCACACTGGGCTCTCACCTTGGCTTATGCCAAAACACATCTAGAGCTAAAGACTATTCCCAGGTTAAGCAGAGAGTAAAGAATGGATTAAAAAAAAAAGGTAGAAATCTGAAATTCTAATAGTGTCTTTTTAAGTACTGTAATTAAAAATCTATTTGTCTTTATGTCCCTTCCTATAGGTGAATGTTACAGAACATTGTTGTGTCACCTTCACTGGATTCAACTCTTACAAGGAAAGCTGCTGCAGCTCCCAAAACTACTTGAATTATCTCTCTGTATATAAGGCATTGCAATATTAGTCTCTTCTGTACAGTTTCAGATCAAATATCCATCTTGTGAGCTGTTTAAGTACATTACATTAAAGAAAAAAAAAAAACCAACACAAGAAGAGCACACACAATACCAAATTCCAGGTTTAATCTACCCAAAAGCCTCCATAATTCACTTTCAGTGACACATTCCTTAATTATATGATGCAAATGATTATTTTCCCCCTGGAACTCAGCCTTTTCCACCAAGCCTCACCTGGAGGATAATGTTGCAGATAATCCACCTAAGGAGCACCTTCCTCCCAACAGCTGGCTCTGAAGCCTTTAGGACTAATTAAGGCTGTAAGTAACCAGCAAAACTTGCCTATTGGCAAAGAGCACAGCTCCAGGACTGCATTTCATATTCCTTGCCAAAGTGAGCTCTGATGAAGCTCTAAGGAGCAGCACAGCTGTAAAATACCTGCATGCAGGTCAAAATTCAGTCTGTCTTCAAACCCAACCTCTGTGTGTCTGTGTGAGTGCCCACAACCTTTCCCTTTGCCAAATCCAGGCCAAAATTCATCACATCTGCCTTCAAGCCTTCCCCAGCAAGCTGCTGTGCCCAAGACCTGCTGCTTGTGCAGGGAAAATCTCCATGCAGCAGGAGCTCCCAGGCCCACACAAGATAAAATACCATGTGCTCATGCTCAACAAGATGAAGTAAAGGAAAGCCAGAAACCCCATGGGTTATGAAGTCATAGACCTAAAAATACTGCAGGCTTTTGACATGTCAGAGAAGCCATTTCCAGCACATTTCTGCAGTCTGACTGAGCCTGGTGATACAAGAAAAGAGTTTTATGCTATTTCATTGAAGGTAGAAGTGAGCATGAGTTTACAGCAAAGGAGGGGCATCACCCATGGCCTGCCACAAAACTGATGCACCCACACACTGCTGGCCCTTAGGAACACAGAACTCCTCAGACAGTTCTTCCTTGGTCAAGCCTTAACCTTAAAAAATTTCCTTAAAAAGTTGAGATTTTTCACAGAGGAAAAAACACAGACCATTCATTTTTGTAACAGATATTGATTCTACTTAGTAGAAGTCAAAGCAAGAAATATTGGAGAGATAAATTTCGTCACTGAATAAAACTGCCTTCCTTCTTTTCCACTTTGCCATGATTTACCCGTAATCTTAATAAATAAATTAGCTCAGCCTTCAACATGAAAAAAATCTATTTTTGCAATAGTATTACATAAAGTTAAAAGATATTCACTTACATTCAGTCACTGAAAGAGCCTCCCTGTTATTTCTGTTGTGGAAGAATTGCAAAACTGCAACAATCCTTTCTGCAATATAAGAAAGTATATTCTTCTAATCTTTAAAAAAAAAGCAAACCATTGGACTCTCCACATTTTCAAAGCCTTCAATTCTGCCATTCAGGTCTTCAGAGCAGCCACAGGAACACTGAATTAGTTATTTTTCAACAATGGAGAAATGGAAACATTTGAGTAATTACCTGTTTTGAAGGATCATTGGCCAAAACCAAAAGCACATCCTTTTAAAATAGTAGCAATTGCTCTTCCATCTGAAAGAAAAATTAAAATATTGTTACATAAACAAGAAGCTTTAAGCTCCACATGACTCAAGTAGGTGAATGTTGGAAAGCAAAACTTTTATGTGATATCTGAATTGTGTAGTTTCTACTCCAGCCTACTCTTCTTCTGTAACAAATATACCCCTGGTTTTAGACATTTTTACTTCTTAAAGAGGAAAAATTTTAAAAAGCCTTTTATTCTAAGTAACTATGCTGCAATTATTTTAATTATTTTTTATGATTTAATTTTTTACTCCATTTATAGACCATTATCTCAGTCTGTCATTAGCAATTGGTGGAAAAATTTTCCTGTGCATAAACAAAGTAGGCCTTATGGCAATAAGTGCTATCTTTGGAAATCTATAAAAAATATTTTTTCCATTCCTGCCAGAAAGCATGACCTCTTTTTAATGATACAATTATCATAATTATTGGATATTGTCATTACAGTCAACTCATGTAAGGTTTATAAAAAAGGATTACACAAAGGCATTGAAATACACAAAATTCAAGCTCAGACCACAGAACCCTGGAATAAATCAGGTTGCCACCTCTAAATAATAATAAATAATAATAAATAATAAATAAAATAATTAAAAATAAAAAATAATTAATAGATAATTAATAATAATAATAATAAAATAATAAATCAGGATGCCACCTCTAGCTCAGCCTCCTGCCAGAAGCAGGCTCAGCCCTGATGCAGACCTGTCTGCCCACAGCTTCTTCAGCTGGGAGGTAAATTTTGCAGAACAGAGTCCACAGCCTCTCTGGCAGCCCAGAGAGGTGCATCCTGAGAGCATCTCATGGCAGATCAGTACAATAATAATATATCCTGAATATATAATGATTATATATATAATAATTATTATATATATTTTATATATATATATAATCATTATTATACCTTATTTATTATTATTAATCATTATTATCCTTTATTTATTATTATATATATATATATATATATATATATATATATAATCATTATTATCCATTATATATAATCATTATTATCCTGAATAATTGGACCTTTCCAAGGTCTGAGTGTCCTCTGGGTGATCTTTTTCCCCTTTGTGTCATGCCTGCAGCACCCAGTGCTGACTTTAGGGGTCCAGCCCTGCTGAGCTCCAGGGTCAGACAAGTTCCAGTGTGTTCAGGGGCAGGAGGACACACATGATGTGGAATCACTCATAAATTAGGTTGTCATCCTTGCACAGGACCCTGGTGTTAAAGGTGCTGCTTAAATGTGAAAGTTGCTGTCTGAGAACAAAAGCATCAAACAGAGAGATGTCTTCAGTAAATATTATTCAAACCAAATCACTCAAACTCTATTGTAAACAAATGTTTCCAGCACTTGTTTCAGATGGTCACAATTAACTGATAAAGCTTTTCAGAATTCAGATATTAAAATGGGCAGGCATAAGAGCTGAAGATTCTCCACCTGTTCTTTTTGGAAATGCTCACTCAGGCAGTGTCCCTGTGTTATATAACAGAGATAAAACATTTCTTATTATCATTTGGCTACAGAGCTCCAATGCTATTCTACTGTCTCAGCAGCTTGAAACCCAACACATTACAAAGAAGCCACTAATGGTCTATTTTTGAGGGTTTTTATTTGTTTTTTGGTTGGGTGGTTTTTCACAGTTTTGTTTTGGTTTTTTTTTTTTTGGTTGGTTATATTTTTTTGTTATTGGGTTTTTTTAGTTTTGTCTTTTTTTTTTCTGTTTCTCCTATGCATTAAATTAAAATATTCCAAGAGTTTTGGTAAGGTCCCTTTCTAGAAGTTCCCTCCCTGTGCCAGAAACTGCCTGGCTCTCACATTTCAAAGCCTTACACCACACAGAGCACACAACGAAGCTTTCCCAACAAATTCAGAGCTCGTGTGTAACAACAATTTGTGGCTGATGTAGCTATTAATAAATGTTTCCACAAATCAGCATCCCTACATTCCATCTCCTTACCTGGCACAGGAGTGGGAAGACACCTAAGGGAGTTATGAGTCTTAACAGGCAAAAGCATTAATTCCAAATTACACAGAGACTGAACATCTTTGCTCCCTTTATAAGCAGAGACCAGGATTTGCTGCTGTTCAACCAGAAATGAGGCTCTGCAGGTGTCCTGAGTTACCTGCAGACTCCTCCCTTTTCTCCACTGACAACAGAGCAGCACTCAGATGAGTCTCCTTTCCTTAAATGAGAGCCCTCCAACATTATGAAACCACATCCCCAGTTTTTGGTTGTTTACAGGGCAGTTAAAATGTGTCTTTTCAAGCTGGAATACACAGAAAGCAGATTTAATGAACAGTCCGGCTGCTAGTGGTAGTTTAGCTCTGCAGATTTTTGATCCCTTAGCACACCCTTCCAATTAGTCATGTGAAAAATGAACAAATTTAGTACAATACTTCAAAATATAGGATGAGTGTTCAACACTTGGTAGAAATGCAAGTTGAATTTGCACCCTATTAGGGAAATTTCTATGCATAAACAGCCTAATCTTAAGAGCTATGTTTCTTCCATAGACATTAATCTAACAACATTTTAATAGCTCAAAGCAGCACCTACACCAGGTTTCTCTAATTATCATTCAGAATAAGCTTCCAAGTAATTAGTAGCTTTAAATTTCTTGGTACCATCTGCAACCAGTAACTTAATCAGAGTTTTAACACAGTAGAAGGGTTGTAAAGAATAAATCGTTTTCTCTCTTGAAGGCAAACATTTTTACACTGGATTATTTTTAGTTTGGCTGGATAGTTAGCAGAGTTTTGGTGCTTGTAAGATTTCCATAAATCATGGAAGAAGGTGGCTTAATGATGCAGATGGCACAGGGTCATGGAATGCACACGCTGCCTGCCTTAAAAAAAGACATAAAACACGTTCCTCTCCCCGTGGCATGCCTTGAAAACCTAAAAGGGTTTTTTATCTTTGTTTCACTTGAAAGTCAGCCTAGTAATTCAACTTTCTAAATGCAGCTTGTGCCTTTTAAGAGGTGCCACCCTGAGCCCCATGTAAAATAGCTGTGTGCCTCTGGGGATGGTCATTTCAGTGGAAGGGTTGTGGTTGTCAGGGGGATAACAGGGGACCAAGCTGTCTGTCCCATTCAGGCTCAAGAGAAAGTGCAATCAAGCCCTTTATTTAGCTGCAGGTGATGATGGTGATTGCCTCAGATCTTATAATAAAGCCAGACAGACCATAGCTCACAATTAAAGTGGCTGTAAAAGGCCTTGGTTGTAAAAGTGGGAGGAAGACAAAATCAGGAGTTGAGGCAAAGTTTGTTGAGTGAAAAACTCTTAGGAGTGACAAGTAAGAAGCTTTTCAGAATGCTGCTGTTGTGGTCTGGAGAGCAAAAAATTATCCATGGAGCAAAAGTACATACAAGATTGTACCATGATATATGTAATTTTAATGGATTTCTTATCTTCTGTAAAAACAAGGATGAAAGCCACAAACTTTCCTGATAGGTTACATCACAGAGAATAGGAATGCCAAATTTTGAACTCCTGGGGGGAGTCCCACACCTCCAGCTGCAGGACAGTCATTTCTTGGGACCTTGAGAATGAAGATATCAATATTTCAGCTGGAAATGGGACTCATTTGATCAATAGTAAATGGTTCCATCTAAGCTACTTGACTAAAAAAGAAAGAAAAAAAAAAAAAAGGAGGAGTGTGCTAAACTCAATCCATCTCACCAAAATAGGTGACTTTGACTCTAAGCAGAGGTAGGATGCCTGTGACCAGTCTCTAGCTGGGTGAGAAGGGCTGTTGGATCAGCAGCAAATTGTTGGGTTTGACTGAAACACTGGAGACTCCAAGATGCCTTCAGAGCCAGAGAAGATGAAGTTAGAGATAATCCATGGACTGCAGAAAATGAGAACAGCAGCTTGGAGTGGGGGTGCATTAAATGACTTTTTTATAAGGTAAATGAAATAACCCAGCCAGCCCTGGCTGTTTTGAACAGTCACACCCAGCATGGGGACACCCCTTACAAACACTCTCCACATGGGGATCTTGTACTCAGGCTGGCCTCTCTGCTGTTTTCTGACTGAATCAGGGAAAGAACAACATGAAACAGCCTGGACACAGACCCACATCCACCCCCCAGGCAGGATGGATGGGATGGGGGCCCCAGTTTGGCTGCCTGTGGGAAGCCTCCAACACAGAACCAGTATTTACAAAATACTGAATCTGAACATCAGCCTCCCAGGAGAGATGTCAGATTCCACATCCATTCATTAAACCACTCACAAGATGAATACTGATCCAATTAACAGCACTTTTAGGCAAGTGTTGGTGCTCTCAAAAGCAACAGAAAACTCAGAAAATGTGCTCAAGAATTCTTCATTAATATCATGACCTCTTAAAGATTTCCTAAACATACATCAAAAAAATCTGGAATGCAAATACCTTTCAACACTTTTTTTACCAAGATTTTTTTTGTTTTAGCAATGGATGAACTTTAATAATAATACCTGAAACCATTTCTGCTCTATTCACCAGTGTTCCATCACCAAAAATAGCTGCCCCTTGTGCATCTCCTTGTTTTGGGTCAAGGTCAGCCCTGAGCTGCTGTTTTGGTTTGTTTCAGTTTGGGAAATGACAGAAAAATCTTAATCTTTCATCCTTTTCTAGCAGGATATTGCTCAGATAAACTCTGTCCTTTACCAGATGGAAATAGAATACCTAAACAGAAATGATCTTGACTGTGGGAAAATTTCTGGTCTTTTTGTTTAAGATTTCACAGTTTGGAATAATTTTCATCCACACCAGCCAAAATATTATAAAATTCTTATAACTAAGCTATTTCATTTGATATATTCTTTCCCAGGGCTCATTTGCTCTGCACCTGTATGCATTAAAAGGCTGAACTGCAATCTTGTGTGACTGGAAAAAAACTGCTATTTCATTCCTGAGACAGAACATTCAAACAACAAATGAAAAAAACAATGTATCATTGGACAGCCTGTTCTTTAACCATGCAAGAATATGGCAGCTATATTCATTGTTCTAAATTATATGTTTCCTGTAGAATTTCTATTTCTAACTAAAGCCAAAACAAAAAATAAATTCAACTAATTTTAAGTATTACTCTTAAGTATTTCAAAATGGAACATTTATTCCTTTAATATTTTTTTTCTTACTACATCTCAAAACATTTCATGAATTTTTAAACTACATTTTGTTATGGATGATACCATATTAATTAAAGGTATAGCACAGGCATTAGAGAATAGTGTTTCTTAAGGAGTACACTTCACTGTGTTCCTGCAATCTTACCATCAGTAGATACTGAAATAATGAACAGTTTAAATAAACTAGTCACTGCCTATTTAGTTAATCTCCATTAAAATGTTACACTGTTTTCCATGGGATTTGTGTTTATATGAGGATGGGAACCCCGAGTAAAGAACTAGAGACTTAATCTTAGGGGTTTTTTTCCCTGCAGTTTTAATTATTGCTTTTTATTGAATCCTTCAAGTGCCATCTGTTGAGCAGAGAGTCCATAGAAATTTTACTTGTGTTTAAAAGATTCTGAAAATCTGCCATCACTAACTGCTTTTTAAAGTAGGTCCTTTCAGAGTTGGTTTGTTGGGGTTTTTTGTTTGGTTTTTTTAACACAGGTGAGCTTGTAACATCAATTTTTTAACATTTTCTTCCCTTTCATTGGAGGGAAGCTCTGACTGCTTCTCTCATTCTGTCCTAAGAAACTTTTATGTTGGTTTATTAATTTACAAATGGTGTCTAAAAGTCTTTGTTGATGCCTGAAACTTCCAGTGCACACACAAAGTCTCAGAAACCAGTTCCCAGAAACTTTGACAGGGAATCTGATAACAGTATTTAGTACCCAAAAGCTGGACTAATCAGCAATAATGATTTCCAGATGAGGATGGATGATCCACCAGCACCATCACCTCGTGTCCTACAGACACAGAGCAGCACAGAAATGCTCAGCATCTGTTACCAGCCACAGCTCTTTCCTAATTCTGGAAGAACTGATCACCTTCCCCAGCTGTGCCCTGGACAGAGAGGAGTCTGAGGCTCCTAAATTCCACATATTGAACTCAGGGATAGCTCTAAGAAAGTATTTGGATGACATTAACATATCAAGGATTCCAAAAGTTGGTTGGGTTTTTTTCTTTTAGAAAATATTGTGGAGAAAAGTGGCAATATAAATCCCAATGTATCCTTCTCTAAAGCAGCACCAAAGAGACTTTAAATATACTTTAAGGCAAAATTGCATAGTCCAAGCACACAGGGAAGGAGAAAATAAATAATTTAGCTCCCAACAGCCCCCAACAGTGAATCAGATTGTTTGCAGGACTCATGGAAAGCAGATCATCCAGTCCTTGAGTGGAAAGTGTACTTACTCCTTTTCCTCCTGTTTAGAAGTGTCACCATCCCAGTGACATGAACTGCACAGAGGCCATCCCAGCTGGGGTGCACAAAGGTTGGGTCCCCACCACAACACACTCCAGCCCTGGAAGACAACTGCTGGATTTGGATAGATGGAGAAGGACAAAGATTGTAAAACATTCCTCAGAACAACAGGCAGTGGTCATAATATATTTGCAGACAAACACTTCTCAAGTTGATGTTAGGTACTGTGGAAAGGAGGAATTTTAAGGGCTAGACTAGAAGGAGGATGATGAATTATCTTATTAAAGGATATTATTATGTGAGCCCCTCCCAGGCACAGCAGACAGGACAGGGGAAAGCACATCTCTGGAGAATTTATAAACATCAAAGTGCCTCTTGGGCCAAGGTCACAGTCCCACAAAGCAGTGTATTATATATCAGGACAGACAGACAGACACACTAAGCTAAGGAGCACCCTACACTCAAGATTTACCTGCCAGTGCATTCCTGAGCTCATTTAAACCCTGGCCCTGAGAGTGGACTTCCATCTGAAGGATTTGGGTAGGAAAGAAAGGATCTGATCAGGCATAGATAAAGATTCCTTTTAAAATCCACATCCACCTATGTCTCCCCTTGATAAAAGCACAGAATTGTTTTATAGAACATGAAATGGGCCCAGTGAATGAAACAGGGAATATGCTTGGCAAGGCACACATATTCCCTTTCTGTGAAAGGGCACCCCCTGTCAGAGCCACTGCTTGGATTCAGAACAGAAGATGGGAAAGTGCCCTCCTGCCTCTCCAGGCCTGCAGTGAGCTGAAAGCAGCTGCTCCTCACTCTCACCTCCTTGGACAGAGCTGTGTCCCCTCCCTGCCAGGTGTACCCATGCTCCCAGCAGTCACTCGGGCTCTTGGAGACTTTACCAACAGCAGCAATTTCCCCTTCCCATTCTCTTGCTTACACAGAAGGAAGGAGGTAGAAAAAAGATGAGAGACATAAAACTCCAGATGTTGTCGACACCAGTATCTGGTTCCACCAGAGAATTTGAATGCTGAAACAATGATGGATTACAGTGGGGTCCCTGCAGCAATCCAGATTGCAATCATAATACCACTGAGGAAGAATAAGGGCCAGCATTCATTAATGGGAACAGTAAATGAATTTATGACAATTTCCACTGGTACTTTCAAAGAACATGAATACATCTGTAAGAAATTAAGATGACACACCAGTGTAACTCATTCATTAATAAAGTCTGGGATTGCACATTTGTTGCAAAATTTGTTCTGCTTGTTACCAGTGGGTTTTAATTCTAGAAGTGTACTTTATTAAAACCATCACACAAATCCCTCTAGGAGAAGAGTTCTAGCCCATTTGCAGATTATTCTGTAGGTGATTGAGTTTTTAGTTTAAATTTACTTTGGTGCAGAAAGTGAACTTGTTCAGCAAGTAGATATTTACAGATATTTACAGTAGATACAGTAGATATTTATGGATATTTACAGATATTTAATTATTTAATATTTAATTATATATATTTAATTTAATTACACATATTTAATTATTACAAGATATGTGGAAGAGAGTTACAGTCACTCTGCTTGCTTTTTGATAATACAGCAATTAAATTTGCATTGACAAAAACCTATTAAGCAATCTCTCTGTGATTTAAGTGTGGAGGGAGAGGTAACAATACCAGAAGAGCAAACCAAATACCAGCATACCCAGCTGTGATGGGATCACAGCTGTGTGGCCATGAGTGTGGACTCTCAGCTTGCCCATTTTTAAGGACAGACTCTCAGGACACAGCCTGTTCAATGGTGAGAAGGAACAAAGTTTAGCAGAATTTTAGCCCAGGCAATGTGAGGTGTATCTGCTGGCCATGTGTTATAAAACAGGAGCTGATGCCTCTCTCCTCTACTTGGCAGTAGCTGCTACTGGGCTGTGCCTCTCAGCTCTGCTCATGCATCACTGTTAAATATACCTGATAAAAATCTTGCTACTGCTAGAAACCCGAGCTGTGTATTTCTTTCCCTGCACAAATGTGCCAAATGCCTGCTGGGACAGAAGGTCTGCATTAGGACAGAGGCATTTGTAGGTTTGAGATCCACACTGGGCTGTCAGGAGCACCCCATGTCCATCTCCTGTGCCCTGTTTGGGCACCTCACGGAGCCAAAAGGGACAAAATGTTGAAGCCTGGGTTCTGCAGGCAGCCCCACAGAGCACCTTCAAGTGGAACTGATGGGGAAGCTGTACCTCTGGCCACTCCATTAAGCTTGTCCAAATACTCACAGGATTGTGGTTTATTTATTCCATTAGAAAAAAAACACTTCTAAAGAACAAAGCTGCATTGCATATTTGATTTTTCTTCTATATATTGAAAGTGGAGAGGAAAAGAAGTTATAAATGCTTAGCTTGCACTCAAGAAAACCCATAACTATAAAATCAGCATTTCATTAGCTACCAGGGAAAATATGAGAAAATGTAATATTAATTTAAAACAGCAATATTTCACATTGACTACAAGCCAAACTAACAGCAAAGTTTATCCATAATTTAATGACAAAGTTGCAATATTTTTCACTGTGCTAGATTACTGTAACTGAGCAGATTTATGTACATTGCTGAGAGCCAACACAAAAACATTTGGAAGATATTCTCTGAAAATAAAGAAAACAATCTGAATCCTTCCCTGTGAACCTTTACTAGTAGCTGCAAACACAGTGTTAACATGCCATTTATTTGGTAGTTTTTCTACTAGTAATCAAGTATCATCTCAGCTCCCAGCAGAAGGAAGGGTGACAAATAAACCAAATCACTGATTTGCTATTTAATGCAAAAATGACCAGATGTGCTGTGTTCTAGACCAATCCTAATGGCAGATCTGGGCTGTTCTCTACAACAGCAGCCAGGACAGCAGCCCTGAGTTCAACAGCCCCTTCCTTACTGCAGGAATTGTCCCAGAGGACTCTGCTCTCCCATCCATGCCACCTGGGCCATCATCTGCTCTACAGTCTGTAGGCACATGGATTGAGTTGCACGGAGGTGCTCAGGAGATGAAATTCCACTCAGTTCCACAGGATTCAGAGACTCCTAAATGACCACCTGAAATCTGTTGTCTTGCTTTTCATCTCTCATGGGTCTCAACAAACCCCGTGCCCAAATCTCATTTTGGAAGTCGTTGAAACCTACAAAATTGCCATCTATAATGGGATTTCCAGCTTCAAAAGGAAAAACAACCCATCAAACAAACAAAAAACCCAGAACCCCACAACTTCAGCACTTTTTCTCCTCACAGGCCTTCTTCATGTGTTAGCTTCCAGGCCTGCAGTGTCACACCATTCCTCTCTCCCACCTTTCAGGAATCTAATGCCATTGGGTTTCACAAAAAAAGACACCTTCAGAATACACACCAGAAGCATCCAAGATGAAAAAATAAGCCAGTGGAAATTCTTGACATTAAAAAGCAGCACCTCCAGACCAGGCAGAAAGAACTCTCTGGGCTTTGGCAGTACCTGGATCTTTTCAAGCCTGTAAAATTTTGTTTAGTGGCACTTGAAATTGTGAGTGTTTCTAAAATGCTTCTGTCAACTGTAACTACTTGGATGGATCTCTGATAATCAATCCTGAAACAGAATTCTGTTTTGACTTAAGAACACGTGGCTTCATTGGCATTTCAAGCTGTTCACACTCCAATTTCATGATCTGCTCCTCAGCCATCAAGGTTTCTGCTGAAGAAGGGTAGTCCAAAGCTCAGACTGCAGTCCAAAGCTCTGACAGGAGGCTTGACAGTAAATGAACCAAAATTCTTGTTGTGGACCACTGCTGGCATCTTCCTAAGTAAAAAGGGGTGCAGTCAGGTTTGGAAGGCAGGGAACTAAACTAGATATATCCCCCACAGCTGCAGAAAAGGAGTGTACCAAGAGGAGTGAATTTCCCTCATTTCAGCCAGTAATTCCCATAAGACAGCTGTCTTCTTGTGCTGGGGTTACTCTTCCTCCTGGTGAAACAAAAATAATATTTTTAAATATACCAAAATGCTATTTTCAAAAATTAATTAAGCTGTGAAACACTATGTGGAACTCACCAAGAGGCAGAAGGGAGAAATCTAAGACACTTGGCTGTGGTGGATGGGAAAGAGTGTTCTCCAGATTTTCTGCTGGATGAGGCTGAATTCACACTGACAGCACACAGACCACCAGGGATCAGACCCCAGCACTGCTTCCCTTCTCTCAAATTTTCATAAAATGGAAAGGCAGAGAAGGAACCTCCCCCATCCTTCAGGCACATGGTGAATTTCACTCATTGATCTCAATACCAGTGCCAGGGTAACATTTTTTGATCAGCACAGATGGCAAAACCATGGAGAAAATACACTATGTCAGCCACAACAACCAAAAAAATATTGCTTATGACAAAGCAAGGTGGCCCTGGATCTACAGCATGAAAGACTAAATCTTTCAAAATCTATTTTGGGTAGGGAAAAAAAACCCAAAACCTCATCAGCATTATGAAACACAGTGAGTACACAGGAAGCAAACAGCAACTGGAGCACTCCTGGACAAGTCTTAGGTCTCAACTCTCTGAAACCTTTGCCTGTGTCCATGATTAATGTTTACTGAATTCTTCACCAATAAGAGACTTCAGCACAAGCTGACTGCACAGCCACTGGGATTTTAATGCCCAATAAATTATCTGCTGTTTTGGAAAAGCCAGTTATCCTATTTAATTTGACAGCCCCATGCAGGGTGAATTCCATAGACACAAAACAAATGTCAGGCCTCGAGAGCAACACACATTTCCCCAGATGCAAAATACACATCAGTTGTTTTCTTAGGAGGATGGAAAAATCTAATCCCTCTAAATTATGCAAACCAAGCAGTGAGAGCAGGCTTAAAGGCCTTGCTTTTAAGAAGTAAAGCATAAACCACACTACTGCTTTATATCTGCCTTCTAATTTTTTTTGCCTTTCCATGATCTGCCGTGCAACTATTTTAAGATCTGCTCCTGGGTGCCTCCAACAGGCACTTCTTAGCAGGAGTTAGGTTCTCATTTCTCCTCAGGACTGCCACCCTGCCCCCTAAACACTTATCTTGCTCCTGTAGAATGACTTGGACCATAGAAGATATTTTCCAATCCAACTTTCATTTAATTTTGCATGAAGGAAGACAGTGAGGGGAGAGCTTTTCTTTTACTCATCTGGTATCTCGTTCAGATCTGTGTTGGAACAGAAACAGAGGAGGAACATCCACTGAACTCTAAGTGCTTTCCAGCTCTGGCTCACATCTGTTACTAATGCATCTTTATATTACTGGGTAGTTTAATAAACAAGGAAGTCAGAGCTGTCGGTCCTATCGTTTCAGAACTTGATCCCTGGCTCTGACACAAACCTCTTGCAGAGGCTGATGCATTTACACGATTCGTTCTGCCCATTTGCAAATTGAAATAAGAATTTCTTTTGCCGTAAGCCAAGTGTGGAAATCTGGAGGAAAAGCTCAGAGTAGAAAGTTGGTGCTACTGGAAAGCAGCCGGCTGGGGCAGCAGCCCTGCTGGCGCTTTGCTGCCACACTTTGTGTCGGGACGGGAGACACAGGGCGGTACTGGCGAGCAGCGCTGAGAGAGCGAGAGAGGGAAGGACAGAGAGCAGGAGATGCTAAAATAAACTGCGGGGCAGCCTCGGCAAGCGCTTACCCAGAACCCACACAAGCAAACAGCAGCTGCCCCGCATAATTAAAGGCTGCGGCAGCGCCGGATTACAGGGCTGCGTCCCTTTCCTCTCGGGCACGGGTTACGCTCCGGGACGATCCTGCGAGGGCACGGAGGCACCTCGGCAGCCCTCTGTGTCCTTTCCCCGCTCTCCGCTTCCCTCCCGCTCTGCATCCCTCCCACTCTTCTCTGCATCTTTCCCTCTCCTCTCCACATCCCTCCCGCTCTCCTCCACAACTTTCCCTCTTCTCTCCTCATCTTTCCCTCTCTTCTCTGAATCACTCCCTCTGCTCTCCGCATCCCTCCTGCTCTTCTCCTCATCTTTCCCTCTCCTCTCCGCATACTCTCGCTCTTCTTCGCACCTTTCCCTCTCCTCTCCGCATCTCTCCCTTTCCCCTGCATCTTTCCCTCTCCTCTCCGCATCCCTCCTTCTCTTCTCCTCATCCCTCCCGCTCTTCTCCGCATTTTTCCCTCTCCCCTCCGGATCTTTCCCTCATTCCTCCGCATCGCTCCCTCCGGCTCCGGCTGTCCCCGCTGGCCCGCAGGTGGCGCGGCAGCTCCGCGGGCGCTGCGGAGCCGCGGCCGGGCCGAGGGGCGGAGGGGCGGGCGGACCCTCCGCATTGTGCGGCCGCGCCGCTGCCGGCGGGAGCGCCCGGGGCCGAGCCGGGCCGGGCCGGGCCGGGCTGCGAGCAGAGAGGTGAGAGCCGGGCGGGCCACAAGGGAGGATGAGGAGCAGGACTGGGATTCTCCGCGGGTGCGGGCACAAGGGAGGATGAGGAGCGGGGCTGCACCGCGGGTGCGGGCACAAGGGAGGATGCGGAGTGCGGGGCCGCAGCCGCGGAGCCGCCCCGCACACCTGCACGGAGCGGTGCGGAGTAAAGCCCGGCCGGAGGGACGGAGCTGCCGGTCAGTCGATACCTGGCTGCAGGGAAATGGGAAGCCGGGCTGCGGGCGGCCGGGAGCTTCCATGGGAGGCAGAGCCGGTGTCCCAGTCCCTGAGTATCCCATTCCGCCACGTCCTGAAACAGTTCAGACTGTCCGTGCTGACTGAGAGTGGTCTGATACTCTCAAGCGAAAGGAGCCTTTAGATGTCAGGGATTAATCAGGACCGTTCTCGCTGTAAGGTGTCTTTACTTTTTACAAGCGTTTCTGTATAGGAAAAAATCTTCCTCTTTTTCTTTTTCCTTTTTTTTTTTTTCCCAAACAACACGTTAGAAATGCATTTTGCTCTGAGTAAGGAGTGCTGACATGGGAAGCATCCTATGCCACTGTTAGAATTCATGGCTAAAGCGAGTGCTTCAGCTCAGCAGCAAACCCATCACTGGTTGCATTCACACGTAAAGTTCTACCCTGCTTTAAGGGGAGAGCAAGTATTTGAGGTTTTAGTTAGGGCTGAGGATCACCATCATCACAATTGCCGTGTTTCCACTGAAGATCTTTAAGCATTCTGCAATGGCAGGTATGGTTATAGATTTCACTGTCCAGGTTAGCAGAATCAAGGTCATGCAGCAAAACTGTGAGCACAGATAATTCCCCAGCTCAAAGTGCAGTACCAGGAACGCTGGCATCCCTCTGCTGACCCCGTGCTTTGCTGAATGTTTATGTATGAGCTGAGGCAGCTTAAAAAGGAGCGCTAGAGAACTTTCTGGGTATGGATTTGTTTAGGGCAGTGAGCAAGGTACAAGTGCTTGGAAGGTTTTAAGGCAATTGCTGCTGAGTAATTGAAACATTTTTGGAGCTGGAGGGCTCAAGGAAAGAGTAGCTATCTGCAGGCACTGCTGGTAAGAGCTCACAGCTATTAAATATATTCTGCAAAGAATAATTCCCTGAATAACATTCAAATACAGTAAATAGATGCAATTTCAGCTGAAAGAGAAAGGAAGAAATAAATAATTAGGAGCCTTGCAAGGTGCTTGGGGTTGTTAAATACCTTTTGCAGTCTTACAGTGCCAGTGTGAAGTGTAGCTATAGCCAGAAAGCTGAAGGCAGGCTCTGCACAAAGAGTGCCAAATGTGTCAGTGGTGTTACTGCAATGCTTCAAGCAGGAACACAGCATCAATTATCATGATTATTTAAAAAAGGAGAAGAAAAAGGAGGGGGTGGGCAGGGGAAGGGGAGAGCCTGGCTCCTCGCGCTTCCATCCTTGTGCTGCTCTTCCCCAGGCTCTGCATTGACGTCACAATGACACGGTGAAGCTGAAGGCAGGAGCTGGGAACAGTTGTTCTGCTTCACTTTTGGTAATTGAGGGAGTTTGCCACCCCTGCCTTCCTTCCAGCATGGCCAAGAGTGCAGAGGTGAAGCTGGCGATCTTCGGCCGGGCTGGCGTGGGCAAGTCAGGTACGTTTGACTTCTGGTTTTTTCTTCTGCTTGTCTTTGGGTAACTTTTTGCTCCCTCTGTGCTGATAAACTCTTCATAAAAAAGGACATCTCTGACCTTCTTGTCAGGGAGGCTGGGATCAGGCCTGGAATTCTCCTTTCTTTGGAGCTACTTTCTCCAGGTTCTACAAAATAGATGTATTGTTATCACTTTTTAAGAAAAGGCTCAACAACACCAAAACAAACTTCCCAGATCAAGCCTACTTCTCATGGAGTAAGTGGAAACATTATTCTCCTCTAGTGGAACAGAATGAGTAATATTCAATTTGTCTCTTCTTAGCTTGTGCTCAATGAAGGCATGGGATATTACGCTCCCTATCCGCTGCTGAATATTAGATGACTTCTGTCACAGTTGTAATTCTGGCTGATTTCCACAGGAGATTTTAGACTCAGCAACTCAAAGAGGTTTTGTTCTCTATGCTCTCCTGAATTTACATGTTTACCAGCAATCTAAGGCATCACTATGTGTAAAGTTTGCATTTGCAGAGATCTTTTGAGAAATAAACATAGTCTGGGGATTTCATGTGGTAGAGACACAAGGGGGAGGCATAAATGTTAAAAATCCATTTGTGCAGACAGCCTTTTTTCTGCTGAGATGAGGAGCAGTGTGAGGCTTGCAGGGGTGTTGCATTAGCTTGACAGCTCCACGACCACTCTAACAAGTCCTTGCACCACAGGGATGAGGAAATGAGGAGACTGAGCCTAATCATGCTCCTGTGGCACTTTGGGAACTGTAAGATACTGTTTCTTTTAGAAAAAAAGAAATCTGCACAAGAGAAGGCAGGAGATAGGATGTCCTGGTAAGAGCATTAAGCCAGACTCAGCTGCCATCAACCAGCTCCAGTTCCCCAAAGTGATTTTTATGTTACACATGCCAAGGTTCTGTCCTATAAAAGCATTACAGTTTCAGTAACTTGGGAATGGGTTGTTTATAAAAGCACATTTACCCTGAAGGTATTTTAGCAGAACACTATCAGTGAAGTAGTTCTGTCAGCTATCAGGACAAAAGGCATATGTGAGGCAGAAGTTCTTAGAGATTATACTGCTTATTCAAAGGCAATGCAGATTAAATTCCACCTTTTTGAATAGAATGCCCCAGGGAATGCTGATAATATACTGGGATAAGTTTAAACTCTTCCTTCTTCCCTGCTGCCCTTACCCCATCCCCTCCTTTGTATTCATATTTCACTGTCCTACCTAAGTTTTGCAACTTCAGTGGTTCCCCTTTTGGTTTATCTTGCATTCAGTTGAAGGTTTCTGTGGTTTTCCAGTCTTTTGGCTGGATTCAAAATAATGCAAGAGAACATTGAAATATTTGCAGGAAAACAAACACTAAAAGAGTCCCCCCTCCCTGGTATTCTTAATAGTTTGAGAACCTATATTTAAAAAAATACAAAACTACCTTTGAAGGTCTCTGTTAAAATGCTACACCAGCATAGGATCAACAAAAATCTTTTTTCCCTCTTGTATCCTTTTTGTAGATTTCAATATATACTAGGATAGTGTAAATAGTAAAAATGTTTTCCTGTAGTCCTGGAACTGGGTGGGAGACAGAAAAACCAGAAAGCCAGTAAAAACATCCTAGTCCTTTAGTCTTCCTCCTCTCTGCTTTTTTTCCGTTTGAGATGCAAGGAAATATTACATAAAATATGAATGAGGTCCCCCCTTTTGAGTGTGACCATATTTGCCAATCTATGTGGAAATGAAGGCAGAAATAAGTGGGCAGCACAACAGGGTGAATTTACTGGGGTGGAAGAGTCACAGGGCACTTGACTGAACAGAGCTACCTGAACAGAGCCTGAACTGTGCCTTCCAGAACCTCCAGCTTGCTTATGAAAACCCCTCTTGTACATTCCCATAAAAGGATCCAGTTTCAACAGCTTGGCCAACTGCAGAGAAATAAAAGTGTGTGTGTGTGTGTGAGGGGGGTGGTGTCTGAAAATACCTATTTGCCTGTAGCCAACAGCAACAACAGTGGGAGCTGTGCAAGTGCTGTTTGTTAACACCTTTGCTGGGAACAGAGCTGGGCACAAAGCAGCCTCCAGACAGCTGGGTGTGGTGGGCAGAACCCTGCTAGAATAGTGTCAGTAGTGTGTTTCCTGGGGTTACCCCATCAGGCCCTGTCCCTGTGACCAGTTTGTCATGTGCTGTGGGGACAGGACCCTGTGGTCAGAGCTTGCTGGAGCAGACTTGGCCAGACAGCTGGAAGATAAGCCAGACTCCAGAAGCAAGAGCACAAGGCAGAGTGCTGGAGCACACATGCAATGAAAAGGAGACTTTGGGTGATAAATAGGGCCGCTGCAATTGCCAGAAAGTCATGCCAAAATATGGTCACTGGCTTGCTTTCCTGGCTCATCCTCATTGCTGAGGAGGAGCCAGGCATTAGGTTCTTAATCTGTAAGTGGCTGAAGCACCTGACAGGGTCTGTGGAGCTCCAGACACGCTCTGCAATGTCCTGGAGAGGCTCCTCTCCCACTGCCTGACCAGAGCTTGGGTCAGGGAGCCACAGCAGCTGTGGAGAAAGAAGTGCTGTGCTCCAGACAGTGTGTGGAGAGCCAGAGCTGTCCCTGAGGCACTACAGAAGTTGTTGGACCTGTTACCATTACTGAGAGCTGAGGAACATCCCAGTCTCACCATTAATGCCAGGCATCTGTTTTAAGGGTGAAAGACTCCCTGTTGTACAAAGCAGTCCCTCCCAAAACTCTCCAAAATGTGAGGTGGGAAAACAGAACAAACTCACAAATCTGAATAGTGATAGCATCTCTATCATCTCTGTCAAGAGATATCTCAAAATATACACTGAATAGAGATAGGATCTCTATCACAAGAGGTATCTCAACATGTGCTCACTGAATAGTGATAGCATCTATATCAAATAGCACCTATATCTATATCTCAAATTTTGAGATATCTCAAAAAAGATTTAACAAAAGAGTAAAATCCAGGGAAAACAAAACGTTTCTTTCTTTCCACTTTCTTGCTGCTTATCAAGTTTCCACGGTTCAAAGGTTTAAAAACAACAAACAGGAGGCAATAGTTAATGTGAGTGTCAGCTTTTCACTGCTCTCCTTCCTTGCCTTGTCTCCTCCTGCCTGCTGGAGAAGACCTGCAGGATGGCTTATCAACTCACCTGGCTAATCAACTCACCTGTCCCATTTTGCTTTTTTACTTAATACAGACCTAAACCTTTCAGATAGAAAAAGAAGAGCAAACCAGCTCAGAAGGAGGCACACAGGAGTTCCCCCAGATCAGAATTACACTGAGTAATGGCCAAACTCACCAGCATCCCAACCTGCTCTCATACAGTGCACTAGATGCTCCTCCATTCACCCTGGTCTTACTGTATAAAAGCTGCATAAACATTGTTTTAAAACAGCTGAAAAAAGCCAGATGAGGAGCTCTGCCTGAGCCAAGGAGCAGTTTGCAGCTGCTTCACTGGGGAAGAGGAGGAAGTGCTCTGTGGGTGGGAAGGGACATTGCTAAGACCTGCTGTAGATAACAGGGCTGTACCTCCTAATTTGGGCTGGAGTCAAGCAGCACTGAGGAGGGGAGAGAGCTTTTAGAGTCTTTCTTTACAGCCAAGAGGAGCTTGGATGGAGCAGAGAATTAAAGTTGAAGTGAATCACTTAAACACTGCTGTTTAAATTGTTCTTTCACTGATTCCTACAGCTTCATTCCTATGGTAACAAAACTGAGGATTTCCTCAATAGCTCCTTTTAAAACTACGGTGGTAGCAATTAATAAAGACTTAAAGGCCTTGTTCTTCCATGTCATCACAAGACACAGTATTTGCCCAGAAATCTAAAGAGGAGTGAAAATGTATGAAGCAGGAGGAGAAAAACAGGGCATGAACTGGATAACACTGCATGGCTGATGCTCTTCCAAATCATAACTCAGTGAAATATGAATGCTCAAAATACCTCTGCTTAGGAACCTTTCTATTTTGGCCAAAAAAGAGACAATGTCCAGCTGCAGCATGTGCTATCCAAGATGCCTTTTTGCTGTGTGTGTGCCAAGCTGAACACTCCAAGTTTCTGGGGTAGCAGGGCTGGTTTGCCCAGCCCCTGGCAGATGCAGTTCTCATCTGTCTGGATGGGCTGAGGAATGGGACATGGAAATGTGTGTGGCTTCAGCAAGGGGGAAGATATTGAAGATTTCCCCCAATAAATGATACTGAAGATTTCCCCAATAAATGATACTGAAGATTTCCCCCAATAAATGATACTGAAGATTTCCCCCAATAAATGATACTGAAGATTTCCCCAATAAATGATACTGGGGATTTCCCCCAATAAATGATACTGAAGATTTCCCCCAATAAATGATACTGAAGATTTCCCCCAATAAATGATACTGAAGATTTCCCCCAATAAATGATACTGAAGATTTCCCCAATAAATGATACTGGGGATTTCCCCCAATAAATGATACTGAAGATTTCCCCCAATAAATGCATCAGCTCCTAAGCAATCAATGCCTGTGCAATCAGGTATGTGGGGCAGAGGGGCTGTTCTCACCTTTTGATCCAGCAAAAGCTTGGATGCTTCCATGTGGGCAAAAATGACCAGAAAAGTGGTTTCAGTGAGTGTCACCTCACAAAGAGCCTGTGCCACCACAGAAATGAAGATTTCATCAACCCAAATAATTTTAGAGTTACAGCTGACAAAGTCCTGAGCAGATATATTTTTGTATCTGTTGGTTTATGGTATTTTCCCATGTCTAAGCCAGGATGGGGGGAACATAGCTGGGAGAAAAATACCTGGTTTTGAAAGTTCCTGCAGAAAAATTCAAGTAGCAGCCAAACCAGAGAGTCCTTCAACAAATCTGTGTTTTGTTTTCATTATTTGGGGATATGTCTGAAACACACTACCAGGGATCGCTTCCCAATTGCAAGGTCTGGGCATGTGGGAAATATAACTGCATTCATTGTCACCCCACCCCCCATTCAAAAACCCTCTGGGTTACTGGGAAAGAAGCCCAAAGTGATTTTTCTACCTCACAAATCCCTGCTCATATATTTTCCCCCACCAGTTGTATTTCAGGGACTTTTGCAGAGGAAACACGAGTTATTAAGGAGTGATTAGTTATCAAGCTCACAGCTCTGCTAGTGAGACAGGGAAAGCTGCCACAAGATCTTCAAAGTCCTTGCTGCACCAACTGATGTATGGATTACTGTAATAAGGTGCCTCTGAAATCCAGAAATGTGCGTGGAAAGAGGCTGGATTTTCTGTTGTGGGTTTTGTTTTGGGTTTTTTTTACTTACATTAGTGTAGTAGGTCAGTTGCCTTTTTTCCCCCTTTGTTCTTAGGAATGACAATGACAAACAGATGCTTAAGTGATTATTCAGTGATCATGTTTAACATCCACTCTATTAATTTTGTTATTTTGCAAAACAAAACCTGTTGCTATTTTGTACTGTTTTGCTGCTAAATTACTCATAAAACACTCCAAATTTTTACATCTTCTGGTTTTACACTTTTCAACCAGCTCCAGCTCCTCTGAAGGGACTGTGCCTGTATGTGTATAAGTCATAACAGTAATTAGGTCACTAACTTTAGGATTATATCTTCCTCAACAAGAATACAAATGTGTCCCCTTGGAGCTAGTAATATTGCAAGCAAACAGCTGCATTGAAATAATCCCAAGCTCCTGTTCAGGGAATGATGTTGATGGCCATTCAGAGGGAGAGCCCCAGGTTCATGCATTGGTGAAATAAGTTGCATTGTGTCTTTAGCACACAGATACAATCTCTTTAGCCAACAGCCTTTCCCAAAACTGCATTTGTTGATCTTGTCATGCTAGAACTAAAGAGAAGAACACCAGGAGCCTGGGCTAGACATGCAAACATTTGCTCTGCTTGTGTCTGTTACCCCCTCCCTTTCCTCTGCTTGTTTGCCTATCCAAGGTTCACCATAGCCTTGCCCTTGCTGTATTGGAACCCATTCATGCTCTGCTCGACATGGATCCTCCTTCTGGCCAACCATGAAATCATAAAATGCAGAATTGCTCTAACCAAGTGCCAACCTTGTTCATTGAGGCATAGCTGCCTCCCCTGTTCCATCTCATTTAACCACATCTGACACCAGCTCTACCTGTATCCCCTCTGAGCAGCTGGTGGCAGCTGTTGGAGCCAAGACTAGCCCTGCTGTTCTTCTTTTTTTTGTTGTTTAGGTTGGGCTAAATATAGCCTGCTGTTTGATTACTGAGGAAGGAATGCAAGGATTCAAGATTTATGTGTGCTGCACAAATTTTTCCCTCGTCCTGTGCCTGGCCACCCCCTGCAGCTCCTGCCTTGATAAGATAGCTGCCCTGCCCCCTTGTCTCCTGCAGTTTTGCCAAAGGCAACTGAAAGCTTCCAGGAATGGTTTGTCTGGTTTTGGGAAAGGTTTGCACTGTTTGGGTCACTCTGCTGCTCCCCAGCAGGGCACAGAATGCAGATCTTTTTAGAAACAGCTAGATTTTTAATCTTTTACAAACTTGTTGCTACCTCCCTGATATCTGAAGTCCTTTTTCCTTGCCTTTTTTCTTCTCAGCTGTCACCCTCCCCCTTCCCCCTGCCCATTCCCTAGAGCTGTGCATATTCCCTAAACACTGCATATGGTGAAATGGCTTTGTACTTTACAGAAAGACTTTGTATTTACAGCTCCCCTCTCATCCTCCTCACTCTGGGCTTCCTCCCATCTCTGTTTCTCATCCCCAGCTCCTTCTTTGCCCACACTGTCAGTGCACTGTGCATCATCAAATGCTCAGGGCATGAGACCAGGTGAGCTAATCCTGGCAGCAGTGGTGTAATGCAGCAAGGAACAGTCACTCTGAAGTGGTTCCCACTGGAACTGGTCCTGGAAACCACTCCTTGGTGTGGATTTGGATGGTGTTGGCTGCTCCAGGCAGTCCTTGCCTGAAGCCAGCTTTGCACAGGATAAAAAGGAAAGCAGTCTATATCTGTACATAGCTAGCCTTGGTCAGAACTAGGTAAATTTACCTATTTTGGCTTTGTGGAAGAGCAGAAAAAACAAATTATGTCTGTATTTCTCAAAGAAACTCTCTTTTTGCATTTACTTTTGTGCCACCCTTGAGCCTTTTACATTTACAGCACCCAAAAATAAATATGTTAGGTGTATGAAAAACTAACAGTGCCCTAAAGCAGGAGGATCAATGAAATGCTTTGGGCTCTAGCTGAGCCCTGGTTGCAGGGCTGTGATTATCTGCTGGTGGCTGGAGGTGTTTGTACCCTCTCACCACACTCCTGGAAGGGCTCTGGTGAGCAGGAGACAAAGAATTGCTCTGAGGTGGCAAGGGAACTGTGGTACCCTCATCCATTTGCTGCTTTCTTTCCAAGTCTGTGTTTGCTCAGTATTTCTGGCAGCCTTTTGTACACCCCCTGCTGCAGAGGCAATCCCAGCTTTGGGCACCCCTCAGCTTCCCTTCCCTCTCCACAGGCAGTCTGAGGGGTGCTGCTGGAGCTCCCCACTGCCACCCCAGGGTTTTGGCACTCCCACCTCAGCAGATCTCATCCTGGCCTGCTGTTTTTGAGCCTACATTTCTTTCCTTTCCCTTCAACCAAACCAGCCCCTCCTGTTTTCATTGACTCCTACCTTTTCCTGGAGACAGGAAAACAGCTGAGGGAGGTGCCTCTGTTTCTATAGCCTTTTCATAATTCTGAATGGGAAAAGTTCTTTTTTATGGCTGTTTCCCACCAGGTAGAGCATTCACGCTGCTGGAGTCAGGCTGCAGCTGTTTCAGCTCCTGATGGATTTGCCATGTAGGTGTTGGGAAGTGCCATATGTTATGGCAGTGATGCTGTAGATAACTCATATTCTCTGCATCCAGCATGAAAAGATGAATGGCAAGAGAAGCATGAAGCCCTGGGGAAGGAAGTAGTAGATACATTAAACATATGTGCAGCTTTAAAATGTCATAGAAATTGGCTGGGGCCTCCAGCTGCCTTTCCAGAAATGTTAGACAGTAGTCTGCTTGCAGGAAAATGAGGGAATATGTTGAAAACATCCAGCCTGGGTTTGAAAGCACACAGAGCTGCTGACATTGCCAGGTTGTTCTGCTGCCTCTGGGGTCAGCAGCAGAGGAGCTGCAGAAAAGCCAGAGCAGAGGCCTGGGGCAGTGGCAGCGCTGTGTTACCACAGGGGAGCTGTTTGGATAAATGGCTTGAGAAGTTTTCAGGGTGGAAGGATGCAAGTGGGCAGGATGTGTTCTCCCAGGGAGGGAATTTCCTCAGTGCTTGAGCAGCCCTGTGGCTTTCCCAAGGGCTGTGGGAACCGTGGCCACCAGCACAGCCTCCATCCTGCAAGGCAGGCCACTGGGACAGGTCTAAAGGGACTGAGGTGAGGGAAAGGGGAGCCTGAGAGTCCCAAGTCACCCAGGGAATTGTGACTTGGGCATGGCTTTCCAAGATTTCTCCTCAGGGCCAGGACTGCTGAGATCCAGCCTGAGGGATGGCTCCCAGGCTGGCAGCATCTGAGAGCCAACCCCTGTCAGCCTTCTGGGATCCTTTATGGCTCTGCCACTGACACTTATTACTGACAGCAAAATAAAGCACAGAAGCAACACTTATTTTCATTAAAAACATATTTGGCAATCCTGTCTTTCACTGCTTTTCCAATCGGGCTTAAGTTCATTTTGACCCACAGGACCACAAGCACAAAAGGAGCTTGTCTTTACTTCCTTTCCCCCCTTCATGTGGCTTTATTTTCCATCCAAGTCTCAGTCTGACTATAATATAGTCTATCAGAGATTTGCTCAACCCTGCTCTAGAGAGCTGCTTTTGTCAGCAGCTCATCCCTGTGCCTGCCCTGGGAAACAAAATTCCCACTCCCCAGGGCAGTGGAAGCCAGTCAGAGCTGTCAGCCATGGTCTCTGCCTGACCTACCCAGCACTGACCCAGAGGAGCTGCACAAGAACTTCAAAAGTGCCATTCAAAGTGTAAGAAGATCAGAGTCAGCAATTTCTTTTTTTTCACTGCAGAATAAATTGGAAATTATTGAAGAGTCACCACAGAAGAATGCAGTATTAGACCCATGGGTGGCAGAGAAAACACACAAACAAAAAATCTCCACCAAACCCCACAACCTCCAAAATGCTGGACATGGGAGAATGAGTGCCAAAACAAACACCTTGTTAGCCAGCCTCAGTGGCAGAATCTGAGATGCTCTGCTGCTTAACCCAACTGGATTCCTTTGGTTATGTGCACTGGAGCTGGTTCTCCTCCAGCATGAAATAATTCAATAGTGATCCACAATATGTCTTGCCAAAAGTTTCAAAAAATTTATCTCCAATTAAAGAAAATTTGACCTCTATCTAGGTGGAACATTACAGGTCTCAAGATATTACAGTAACTGTGTCCTGGACAATCAAACATTCATATACTAATCTTCAGTCTCCCATGTAATCTCAAATAATAACATCTCATGCAAGAATACTCTTTTGTAAGTATTCAGTGTAATTAAACCAGTCTAGTTCTCACCACCCACCACTGTGTATCCTCAGCATCACTTTGGTAATTTCTTGGCAAATTTTGTTTGCAGTTTCTGACCCAGCATGTGAAATAACCGAGCCTCTCTCATGAAAACAAACCACCTCTATTTTAAACATACTCAGTATGACTGGTTTCTTCATTAATTGCTATTTGGGATCTTGTATGAAAGGGGCCCCTGAGATTTAGCTCAGCACCACTGTGCTGGAAATTCACATAGTGTTCAGTGCAGACTGGGAGGAGTTTGGGAGCCTGTACTATAAGAAATACATCCATAGTTTGGACAGGTCTTACGTATCATTCTGCAGACTTCTAGGACTCCACAGAAAAATCACACTCTATTTCCACTCCTTCCTGCTTGATAAGGCAGATATATTGGATTCTTAACTAAGAAAGGAGCTTTGCCTGTTCTGTTTTTCTAATCTCCCTCTTCAGAATAAAGCCCCCAAACCTATAGACTTTTCTTTATTTTGTTTTCATGAAGAAATCTCATTAAAGTTGCCTTTTCCCAAAGCAGTTAGGATGTATATTTATCTGTAAAATCACACGCAGCTCCTGATGTTCATGGTACAATCAGTATCAGCTCTGGAGCAGAATAGTTTGGCATCCTGGTAAAGATGAGGCAAGAGACAGACCATGGAAAATGCAAAGAACCTTTGAGCAGTTTCTTAAATTCTGACATTTTACAGGTATGAAGAGTCTCATGATCTGCCTGCAGTTCTTCACACCCAGCTGGACAAACTTTCAGTGTCATTAAGACTAACTCCATGCTCAGTATCATATATCTCATCTCATGTTAGGTCTGTACCTAAAAGACTTTTTATCCACCTAAAATAATTTTGCATGGTTTATTTTGTAGCATTTCTTCAATTGCTAAACATTTACTAAATGGTGCCCTTCTAGTAAGCTGTGAAATATTAATATCATCTGGTCTGAGGAACTTTGTTTGCACATCAGAGCACTGGAAATATTATTTTCTGTTCCCAGTGCCACAGCACAGACAGGGATTGGCTGCAAATAGAAGTAAGGGACTCCACAGAAGGGAATGACCTTCACAGCTGAGTTAAAACAGCACATTGCCACCTTAGATCCCACCTCTAGCTCTGCACAGGAGGTGGCTGGCAGGCATGTTCAAAAGGGCAGGGAAAATACAATGACCAACAGCAGGAGTTGGAACAGAGCTTAGGGAAACATGCTCATGAGAAAAGTACCTTGGAGCTTGGTTGTGCACTTATTTTCTGTTCATTCCCATTAACACTGCTGCTCTTGGTGAGGGTTCAAATGCTTTTTTTATGGATAACAGAGCAGAGGATGGAAAAAAGGCTTTGGTGCTAAGCATGAGCAATCTGTGTTAGAGGTACCAGGATGTTGTGCAATTCCAGGATTTCTCTGTTCACTTTAGCAGGTGACTCTTCAGAAGTCAGGGCTCTACAGCCCTGGGACATTCCAAAGGCATATTCAGAACACTTTGAACCTGCTGATTGCAAAAGTGCTCTCAGATCTCAGACTGGTCTCAGGAAAAGGTTTGCAGGCCAGTCACAAACAGAGAATGCTCTGGGTGACTCTCAGAGTGCTAAACCAGTGAGAATAGATCTGCCTTGGGTCACTTTGTAAGGGCTAATCCAATTGCACCTCTACAAGGATGCTTTCAGTGATCTTGCTCTTGTATCTGGAGAACAAAATGAATGTGGTAGGTTTGGCTTGGGTTTTTTCCTGTATGAGAACTGACCCGTAGAAAAATTCACGTTCCTGAAGCCTGGAGCACAGAGTGGCACCCTCTAGCTCCCAGCAGGGTTGAAGGCTTTCTGAGGAGCAAGGAGTGTCCCAGTGGAACCCACAAAATAGCCTAGAAAAGTGCATGAATGCATGGAGCTGCTGGCTCATATGGGAATGGGGACTGTCTCTGCCTAATGACTGCTCCACCTCCAGTTTATCCCTGTAGCTCTCAGCACAACATCACAGCCACTGCTTCTAAAAAAATATAAATTGTACCATTTAAACAAGTGCTGTGCCCCACCACAGCACTGTTTCTCCAGAAGGTAAATCACAGCAGCTCCCTCAGCCCATGCATTTGAAAGGAAACCCAAATATTGTGACACAGGTGGTGCACTTGGCACCACACTTCAACATTAGACAAGCCTGGAGCCTGGACTGTCCATGCTGTGCAGGGTTTTCTGTCCTGCTGCTCTCAGCAGCACAGAACCTGTCCAATTCTAGGTGTCTCATAAACACCTAAAGGTTTTATTCCTCATTAAAGAATTTCCCCAGTGACAAACATTTTATGTCCTTCATTGCAAGGGGGTCAGAGAAGATGACTGCAATAACTCTTCCTGGCTTAAAAAATATGATCTTGTTGACCATGAGTATATTAAATTAAGAATCTTTCCCTGGTGCTTAGTGGATTTTTAATTCCTCTTAAGCTAAAACCCTGCTGCAGTCATGATCCTCTCCTCTGGGCCACTTCCCTTTTTCAGTAGTGTTTGTATTCTATATATCTGCTTATTCCTACACACTAACCATGTGGAGCCCTCTCTTCATTTGATGAGGCAGGTGATCTTCATAACACTGTCATGAAATCTTTTTTTAAGATTTAATATTAAAGTATCTAAGGAAAAAAACCTATAACTTTCTGTATTGGTTTTATTTAACATATAACTTTATGGCACTAGGCTGGAAGCATTCACAAGTCAATGTTTGGACTGCACTGCAGGGATGTTAATGAGAACATCCAAATTTTATGCTTTTGAACTCATTAAAATGAACAGCACAATTTGTGCAGCAGTGGCTTATTTGCAAGAACAGAGATTAACAGGAGCACATAGAAGAGCAGAATACAGATGCAATTTTTTTTTCTCATGGAGATCAGAACAAAAATGAAGAGGTTTCCATGCTGACAGGAATATTTTTACCTCTGTACAAGGTGTAAGATTTGAAAACACACTGGCAAGTAAAGAGCTTGCACAGAGGAGATCTGCACATATCAAAGAGGAAATGTAGAAGCAGTCAGATTTAAAAAGACAAACCTTAAGTAAACACTGTTGGAAGATGAAAAAGCAAAGTCACAGAGGGTGAGTTTTAGTTACAACTCTTCAAAACTAGATGGAAATTTCAAAGGATTATTTGCAAAGCTAATACAGAACATTAGTTATGGAAAATTAAAGATTAATTCAAGGCTCCACAAAGTGCTAGACTAAATAACCTTGTGCTGTGTGTCCTGAAAAAATGCTGTGGCCCTCACAGATAGGAGGAGGTTGGTATATGAAAATAGATGAAAAAGAAAAAGCCTGTGTTAATTTCAGTGGGTTTGGGAAAGCCACCAGGAGCAGGATCAGTCATGCCATGGACCATGCCCACTCTGCCTCTTGCCAGGGGAAAGAGGATGTGTGGGGTAACCCCAAAGCAATGCTAGCAGACTGCCAGAAAGTAAAATAATGAACTGAAAGACAAAAGACAGTTTTAAAGCAAACACTGAAAGGGCAAAACCACAGAGCCAGGAAAAGTGTGGGTGCTGTTTCCTCAGTCATAGGTGCTGCATCATTTTTCACTCAAAATTTGGAGGTCTTCCTCCAAATTCTCCAAAAACACATCATCTGAAAAAGTTACAGTTCACACTTTTTTCCCACCCCTGCCTTGCAGCAGCACCAGAGTTTATGCAGCACAGCACTAACACACCCTTGCAGCAGCGTGGATTTCACAAACTGAGGGCACACTGAATAAAACCACAAAGGAACTGCCCAAGGTGATCTAACCCAGACCATTCCTGCTCAATCTAGATGCTGACTCCTTGGACCAAGGACTCTTCCTGCTGTCTGAATGATTCAAGCTGCCCCTATCAGCATGCTCTATTTTTCAGTCACATAAATACAGGCTTACCACAACCTTGTGTCTCCATCTCCTAGACACAAGCACTTAGTAGAAGGATTGTTATCACAGGACAGCAGGAAAATGCCCAAAGTCATGAGATTTTCTGTTCAACAGCAGAGTGGTACTTCTACATGAGGCTGGCTTGGACTGCTCAAAGGAGCAAAAAAAAAAACAAAAAAAAAAAAAACCAAAAACAAGGAAAAAAAAAACCAAAAAGGAGTGGTTTGCTAGGAGCTTTGGTAATTAAAATAATGAGGAGACAATGGTAATGACTAGCACAGGGCATGTCAGGATCACAGGCCCTAAAATAGGAACTATTTAGCTGTGCTGCCTCTAAATGCTGACCTAAGTGAAGTCAGTGGGGCTCCTGCATTTCCTTCTCTGACAGGGATAAGTGTCATCTCTCAGGATAAGCCTCAGTATTCAGTTGAGACTTCACTGAAAGCAAAACTTCTTAATGTATCCTTCAATAGTTAGGGTAGTACCAGCACCCTCCTGAGCTTCTTAGGACACTGCTTAGGTTTAACTATTCAGACTTGACATTTCCATGCTGGGATTCTGCTCCAGGCTGCCTATTTTTTACTGGCAGAAGCAATACAGCTATTTCTAAGAACAAGGTTAGGAAAACAAAAAATAGCTGTGAGCCTGTGTTAAAAAATATTCTTGTGGCAGTTCTGCCCAGGTGTTCTAGTATTATCAGTCCCCAAAGCAGGAACACAAAATATGACAAGAGTGGGGTCAGGATGTCAGCAAGGGTGTTCTTTTTCTCTAACTCTGAAAGTGTACCTGTGCTTGGTAGCAAACCAATGCCTCTGGAAGTTCCAAGCTGTGTGTCACATGCTGCAGGTAAAAGTTAAATTTTCCTCACAAAGACATTCCAGCCCTAGATGTAGGACACTTTCTTTTCAAGAAGCTGTGTAGAGGAAAAAAAATGAGCCCAGACTCTCTGAAGAAGTAATGAAGTACACAGGAGACCAAAGCCCTGAGAAATGAAGAGCAAATAGCAATTTAGGATTAAGTTTGCCTTTCCATTAGCTTATCTGAAACAGATTTCTCTTGGCAAGCAGCTCTGGAAGCTCAAAAAATGCAGCTCCCAGCATCAGAGATCAGTGGCAAAATCCTAGCTGCTTCACCTCATCTCTGCACATCACTGTGAAACTTCCTCTCCTCTGTGCTTGGGCTTTATGGAGCTTTTTACACTCTGCATCTTTTCTCCATCCAGTGCAACTAGAAGTAAGGATATCATCAGGATATCTTTTTTTTTTCTATTTTATCTACTGTCTTAACAGAGGTAATTCCAGAAGAGTTATTTTTTCATCCACTTCAATTGAAGTTAGTTGCTTGCTGCATCTTGATTTCTACATCTTTTTGGTTTTTTAGTGCCAGGCTGGAATACGATGTTCAAGTCATAACAGTGACAGCTTGGAAAGCAATTAGTATATTATATATATATATATAATTATATTATATATATATATAATTATATTATATATATAATATATATATATATAAGTAAGTAAATATATATAAGTATATTATATATATAATATATATATATAAGTAAGTATATATATAAGTATATTATATATATAAGTATATTATATATATAATGTATTATATATATAATGTATTATATATATAATGTATTATATATATAATGTATTATATATATAATGTATTATATATATAATGTATTATATATATAATGTATTATATGGATATATTTTTAATATATTTTATATATTTTTTATATATATTGATATATATATGATATATATAATATATCATATATATAATGTATTTTATATATAATATACTTTTTAATATATAAGTATATATATAATGTATTATATACATTATATGTATAATGTATTATAGACATATAAGTTAACTCTGAGTATATTATATATATAATATATAGTACATATATATATACACACACACCATGCAGCAGCAGCCCCAGAAGCCATTGTCAGTGCATCACATTAATTTGGGGTGCTCACCTTACTTCTGGATGTTTGCCTTAGCTAAATGCTTTTAAGACTCTCAATCAGTGATCCCAATGCCTTCCCAAGGTTCAGCACTTGCAGAGCAGTGGGAAGGTCTCGGTTTATAAACAAAAATCCCAAAAATTTGTTTGGGGCAGCCTAAAATCCAGTTCAGGCTGCCCCAAACGATGAGCACAGGGCACTGGGTGCACTGGCATCCACATCAGCCCAGCAGGGCACTGCTGGTTGGCTTTGCTGGAGTTTTATAGCCTGTTTTACTGCAGCAAGGCCAGCAGTGGGATGGATGAATCTCTTAAATAAATCTCCTCTGATGGATTTGCTGGCACCTCACTCAGATTAGGGGTGGAAAGTATCTCCCTGTAAAAGCTCAATGCATTTACCACCAACACAGGCCCCATTTAACTGCATTAGTACAGTTTTAACTAGGAAAATTTATATTTAAAAATGCATTTACACTGTGGGGATACAGCATAGAGTGTTATGTGCATGCAGTGATGACACAAAACTGACATGAGTTTTTAGAAGTCAGAGCCTTATACACAACTTGATAATTGTCTATTCCCCACAAAGCAACAAGTGAAAAAATGAGTGCTCTGCAGTTTGCCTGCTGCTGAAACAAGCTTTGGGGAAATAATTCGTTTAAGGGCAACTTCAATTTTATTTTCTCTCAGAAAGTGAGTTCGATGCAATTTTTCTTTATAAAGTAACTTCCTCTGCCCTTCCCTCCAGTTCCCTCCACTTTGTGCTTCAGTGCTGCAATACTGAAGCAAACTGTTTGAATGGCAAATTTTTCACCTTGCCCAGAACTGCTGTGATGAAAAATTTATTATCCCAGTGAGAATTAAGGCAAATTTCAATTTTGCAGAACCCTAAAACCCCAGGAGTATGTCCACATTTGGACTTTGGTTTGTGCATTACTAAGAGAAAAGCAGGAAATAAAAGAAAAAAGGTCTGGGTTGGTAAGTAGTTCTTGATCCTATATGTCATGATATTCCCATTAAACTGTACCTTGTTTGCTTAAGCCCTAAGTCTGTGGAACTTAAAACTTTTAAAGCCTATTTATAGGGCAGCATCAGCAGCCTGTGCAAGTGTTAAGTTAATCATTCTGACTGTTGCTTGGAGAAACAAAACGCCCCTTCAGCATTTGTCCCTGAGCACAGGAGCTTAGGGTCTGAAATTCCCTGGTCCTTCCTGGGCTCTCTGTGTGCTGTTAGAAAAGAGATTTTTGATGGATTGCCACTGCCACCCCAGGGAATCTCTGTATTCCCTGTTCCCTTCAAGTTATCCCTTTGCTGAAGAACAGTGGGAAGGGGATCTTGCAGCTCTCTGCCATTCTGGGGACACTTCCTTCCACACTTCTCCTGCTCAAACCTTTGCTTTGCTCACAGAAAAAGCTGCATTGATTCACCATTTTCCCTATGGCTTGCAGGAGCATGAAATTAGTACTTTTATTAATCTATGGCATATTAATTTTGCACCTCTAGCAAGTGATAAGAGTCTGATCTTTAGCAAATGCACAGAAGATGTCTAGAGATTTAGAATGCCACATTATTTTTCTCTTTCTTTATGGAAGCTTTCCCTCAATGTATTTCCATATTTTTGTGTATGAAAGAGATACAAGTGATTTTGAGAAGAGCTTGAGCCTTTTTGAGCAGTGGGCTTAAAATCTGTTTAAAAATAAAAAAGTTAACTGCTTTACTGATTTGCTACAGAGTATTCAGTAATTTTCATCCTAAGGTATAGGCAGAGAGCACCTCCCTGCATTTTTGAATCTCTTAGGGAATCATAGTGTGATTCATACCAATCCTCCTGAATGTTCCAAGCTACTCCCAGTGAATTTTAACTGCTACAGAGAACAGTTTTAAAATGAATACAAGTGCAAGGATCATGCTTGTGTGCACAGAGCAAATAAAAGACAGTTCTGAAGTCCACGTGTGTCTACACCAACAGTTAATTAGCAGCCAGAGAAAATGCATACATTTCAATATTTAACCTTGAAGTCAGGCTGGTGTAAAGGTCTGAAGTAACATCACAATGTTCTCCAGTAATTGTTTCTCAGAATGAACCACAGTGAGCTGTTGTTCACAGCAAGAGACTTTGGTCCTAGTTTTCCAGGATCTATTCTTAATTCTGCTGGTATTTATTATATACATTTGAAAAATCTTTGATCAATTTGGAGTTATTTACCATCTTATGCTGTGACTCAAGGAGAAGGTTTTATTAAGCTCAGAGAAATGCTTAAATTCATTGTCCTGGGGCAGCTATACAGGTGCAAAGTGTGGATGACAGAAAATCTCCTGGGAATAGAGTGAAAGAAGGGGAAGGTGCAAAGGAATTCCTGCACTCCTATTTCAGCTATTGAGATTTTTCTGTTTGTGTGTGAGGTTTCAGAGCACACCTGCATAATACCTTCAAACTTCTCTGCACAATCACAGTGGCTGAACACACATCTCCATGGGCTTTCAACCAAAACTGAGACTCTCCCAGTGTCTGCTGCCATCAGTCAGGGCTGCAGAGAAGGCAGCAAATGTCAAAAAAACATTGCAGCTCAGTCATGAGAAATGACAATACTTTTGTGACCAAAAACTGCATCTGACTCTCAGCCATCTGGAGGATTTTTTATGCACTCAGCTCCACAAACCAAAAAGCTCCTTGATTGAGTTAACCTGTTTCCAAGGTATCCATCAAAGAAAACCAGCACTTGAAGTCTCAGCACAGGTATTAAAACCAAACAAAATTGACACAAAAAGGCTGTTTTTCTCATATAGGACTCCTTTCACCACAGCCACAGCACTATGGGGTAGTTCTTCTTAAGGCTAAACAGATGAATTGTCTCTTAAATCTAGAAATTTCTGCCACAGATTGAGCACACAAACCAATGCCAGTGAAATGGAGAGCAAAATCTGGGCAGTTGCATTTCACTTTACTGGGATTCTTTAAGTTATGGCTTATTTTTAATTCTGCTTCTGCCTGGTGCTGTCTTTGGCAAGGGCACTTTATCTGAAGGCACAGTTCTGTGCTGGCTGGGCCATCCATAAGGTGTTCTTTTCCTTTGCAAGCAAAGGTATTCAGCCCTCATAAAAGAAGATAAACCACAAACATGCTTATGCAGAAGTCTATTAATATTTCAAGATAGAGCTATTCAAAGTGTTGCACATTTTCAGTTTTGGGGATCATTGTGGAAGGTTTTTGTGTTTTATTTCTCTTTTTTTTTAACAGTCACACAGATTCCTAGGTAAAAAAACCTTATCTGTCTGTAGCCAAGCAGCAGAAAGATTTGTCTCACTGTAAATAAATATTTCAGCTACACCACTGTGCTTTAAAACACCTTTATCAAAACCCCTGTAGGACCACAGTGTTCTTCTACCAACCTGAGCGCTCAGAATTGGTAATTTTGAGTCAGTTAAAAGAGACATGAAGTCACTGGAGAAGAAGCTGTGCAGCCACTTGTGCCCAAGCCCAGGGTGGTTTACTCTGAGGACATCCTTTGCCATTGTCCCTGTGTGCCAAAGGGGCACAGGCAGCCAGGAGATTACCCAGACCAAGAGTCCAATGATGCACTTCCCAAATTCCATGATGCTTTTCAAGAGCAATCCTAGTTTTAATGCAAGGAATCCCACATCTCCCAATGGGGGCTGCAAACTGGGAACTAATCTCAGGGTTCTCCCACTCCTTGTGTGGGCTTGGCAAGTCACAATCCTTCTCTACCTCAGTTTATCCCTGTCCCTGAAGAACACAGCACCTTTTAATTTCCTGCTTCCTCTTTAATTATCCCAGCAAGCCCCAGCAGAGATTAGAGGGTTGGCTAGAAGGCAAACAAAGGATGTGCAGAAATCAGCTGATGTTTGTGTAGCAGTGAGTGCCTTGTTTGCAGTGCACCATATGGATGCAAAGTTTTATGTCTGGCATAATCCTACAAGCAGATGCCTGAAGAAGCAACTGCTCATCTGAAGGTTTTCCTGGAGGAACCTCCTATTTCCTCTACACCACAACCTCCTCCTTCTCTGACTGTGGCATTCACGTTCTCTGAACACAATTCCTTCACCCAGGATTGTTCTCCTGGGAAGCTGATAAGCCTCAGAGAAAAGGAAAACAATAATTATCTCAATTGCTTCTCCTGTGTTGTGCTCACATGTGGAATGTGTTTGGAGATTGTTTACCAACAGGTGGTTGTTTAATTGGATTTCTGGTGTGAGCTGTTTTGACTCATTGGCTGATCAGGGCAAACTGTGTCAGGACTCTAAAAAGAGTCACAAGTTTTCTTTATTGTCTTTTTAACCTTCTGTAAGTATCCTTCCTGTATGCTTTAGTATAGTATCCTTTAATGTAATATAGCATCATAAAGTAATAAATCAGCCTTCTGACAACATGGAATCAGATGCATCATTCTTCCCTGCCACAGGGCTCACTGTGAATTTACAATACCTGACATATGGAACTCAAATGTAGTTATGACTCAGGGGAAGTCTTTCTCCTTAAATTTAAAGAGCTTTCCCTGAAAGTCCTTTCTGTGAGGAGTTTTCTTTGTCATGTTTCTTAGAAACCACTTGCAGAGTTTCCATGCTTCCATAGACTGTTTTAGATGTAGCAGAAATCCATTTGCTTGTACTAATGTTATGATATTTGGGAACAGGTTTGCTGATCATCAGGCTGCAAATAAAATCTTTAATAGCCCAAGAGAACATTTTTGTTCTCCCACTTTTCTATTTGCAAGAAACACTGTGGAAGATGCAAGGCAGCCCTGATGGGAGGCAAACTTCTTTTTTTATTTGGGAAAGACTACCCAAACAGCAGCTAGAACAAATTATGTAGTGCCTACCTAAATTGAGGTACCTGTGTCTACTTATGATGTAGTTGTCATTAAGGAGTAGATGTCTTTGAAAACCAACAGCTTGAATTCAAATTTTGTATCTGTCAGAGATTTCTTGTACAACATGAGGTCAGTCACTTCAGCTCTAGAGTAATTATTAGACTAGAAGTTTACTTCAAAAAAGTCTGGGGGGAATAAATCCTTTTAGGCCTTTAATAAATTGAATACCACATCAGTGGGAAGATCCACACAGGTCAGTTTGTGTTGTAATTGTGTAAAAATGGTTGGGAGGAGATGAGATTCCCTCCTTGGCCTCCACATTATTTTTCTCTCAATCTATTTTAATGTCAAAATAAATTTATTGTAATAGAAAAAGACCATAAAGGTCATGTCTGAGAAAAATATTTGGGGGTGTGAATATGTGAAATGCCCATTCCCCAGGGGAGAAAAAGCCATCAATCAGAATGTTGTGACCTAAGGAGTTTATATCTACACCTGGACGTTCCCCATCTTGTCCTAACATCTCCAGCAGTATCTTCAAAATCCAGTGTCTTGTCCATTCACTGGGCATCCAGCAGAACATGTTCCCTGTGTGGAAACTCTGGGTGCTCCTGCATGCATCAACCAGACTCCACAACTTAGGTGCCTCCATTCTGTCCTCCAGAACATATCCCTGTGCTCCTGCATTTCCTCTCATCTCACTGGTGAGGCATTTAAACACCACCCCAAGTCCCCAAACCTTTGGTACCTGACCAGGAGCACACCAGGACCCTTCTGAAAAGCAGAAGGCACATTGTCTTGCAACAGAAGTAGAAGAAAATTCTGCTCTTTATGTGATGAGGGGCAGGCTCATGCTCTTGCTTTAAAAAGACTGGAGGTTATAAAATGTTTCTCAGTGGAATGTAGGAGACTCAGCGAGTTGGTTCAAAGAAAATGTTTTTCCTCTCAGTCCAGTTTAAACCCTCTCCCTATGTTTTTCCCATTGGCACTGAAGCACTCATCTGAAATAGCTCTCCCCTGTAGAAATTTCTGTCCCAGAGAACATCTTCATGCAATATCCCAGTGGTACTTATTAGTCCATAAATGTGTACCTGATGCCCTTTTCCTGTGGAAACCAGGAGGGCTGAGACACTAAACCTGCCAGCAAGCATCATGGTGTGGAAAGAATTAAGGATGCAGTAAGGATTAAGGATGCTTCCCCTCAAGAACCAAGACTATAGACAGAATTAGTCAGAAATCAATCCAAAGAAAGAAATAAAAAGCTACTCCTCCTGTAAGTGTGAAAATTTACTATTAACAAATACAGACACCCTGCTTCCCACAGTTTAGTTAGGACAGCTTAAGCCAGATGAGAAATTTAAATATACTGCCCATGCCAAAGGGCCTTCCTGCAGTATTTCTGCCTGCATGCAGAGGGACTTTGCAGCTATAGGGGTGTCAGAGAAGATGTGCAGAATTTGCTCTGCTGTGGGCAAAGATGAGCAAGCAGAGCCTTAGAAGTACATTGAAGGTAATTCATTTTCAGCACATTGCAATGACAGGCAACTCTGAGGTGAGCACATCCAGCAAAGAACATTCCCAGAGGACAGGGAAGTTGCTCTGAAATAAGGATAGATAGTGTTAATTTGAAGCATAATGACTATCCTAGAATACTCTGCATAGCTGTCCTGATTTCAAGCCTAGTATTGTATAATTTAGTTGGATTCCTTTTCAGGTATTTGTCCTTGCTCAAAAATGTATCTCCAAGAGCTCAAACTGTCTATTCTTTCATTTCCCACATCAGGGATACAGAAATAAACCACAAGCTTGCAATATTGCCTGTGTGGTATCAAATGGCTTTTGGAACTATTTGAAGTTTCACATCCTGGCTTATAAGCCACCATGATCACATTCCCTGTCTGAAGGGACATCAGTGCCTCACACAACTTCTCCTACAGGTTCTACAACAAGATTTGCAGAGTCAAGATAACAAGGCAAAGTTTTTGGTAGCTAGAGCTCAGGACTATAAAATTACACATTAAGTGTCACATTGGGACAGGCTTTGTGTCTTCAGGGAGTTCATTTGCTGCTAAACCCTAAAGGTTGGCCATATTTCCTGGGTAGCAGGTGGTGTTTATGTGCAAGGGTCAGGACACAGCAGCAGCAGCTAGCAGAGAGTCACCAGATCCCCCAGTGCACACACAGGCATACAAGGAAAGCAGGATTATCAGATCCTGGAAAAACTTGGGCTTGTTGTGTATCCCATAGAAACAGCATAACGTTTTTCTTGGAGAAGGGCCACTCACAAACGAGTCAAGCCAAAAATCTAGGAAAACAGCAAAGAAATCACTGACTAGTTAAGGCCCAAACACTGAACCTTCACTGCAGGACATTTTCTGCCTAGGAAGGTTTCTTGGTGCTTTCCATTGGCTGCAGCCAGGCACCACCTTTCTTTTCATGGCTTCAGGTCAGTCACATCCCTTTAAAACACATTTTTTTTCCTAGGACCTGCAGGTTTTAAGATCAGACAAGCCAAGGCCAATCTCTGGTAAGGGCTGCATCTCTTCACCTGGGAGTCTTCTTGCCTTCCTTCACTTGCTGAGTTCCTAAACTCAGTTCTCCCATTGGCAGAGTTACCACTGCCACTGCAATGAAAGTCACACCAAGCCAGGCACAGACTTCACAAAGACATGTGGGACAGGACTGGGTTTTTTTTACCCTGCCTGTTTCCCTTTCTGCTCATCATTTTCTGGCCTTGCTTTCATCTGCCCAGCTTGTAACCTCCTTTTCATCCACCCTCACCTCTCATTTTCTAAGACCTCATTCCTCTGCTTGGCACTTCCCTGGGCCCTGTCCAGCAGGCAGGAACAGATGGCACAGCCTGGTTAGCCCCAGAGAAGAAGACAAAAAAGGTGTTGCCTTGCTAAATCAGTGCTGCAGCTCTGATGCCTGGTGAAGTGTAGGCCAAAAATCTCATTCCCTGCATTGTGACTCCTAGGAGGAAGCTGATTATTTAAATGTATCTTTCAACACAGCTCACAATTTCTGGACAAATCCTTTCTCAAAGCAAGGAGCCCTATGGGGGAAGCATTCTCACAAAGAACTTGGAGCTTGCAGGTGATCCATAGCATGGGAATGCACCCATGATCTCCAGTATAGGAAATAAAGTGACCTCTTCCATCAGCTGAACCAAATTAAGTTTAAAAAACATAATCAAGGCAACAAAAGAAAAGCTGCTGAAGGCCCATGTGCTCATAAACACACACTACATTAGAAAAAATAAGGTAATTCCAAATTTATTTGATTGCCATATACAGATCAGCTTCTATTTGCTATAACCCAGGTTGTGTGGTTGAAGCTGAATATGAGTTAAATCACATCAGATATTTCCCATCCTTTGCAGTGCCCAGAGTTGGACCAATGGTCCCTACTGTGATTGAGTGGTGAGAGTGAACCTTGTCATAAATTGGATTCTCAGCTTCTTCTCCAAAGCATGCAGGAAAGACATTGTGAAACAAATTATAAAAGGCTCTTTTGAACCTCAAGTATTAAGTTAGGAGCAGAGCTAGATAAATGACAGAAAATGCCTTACTCACATGGTGGGAGGAGCCTTTGACGTGGGAAAAAGAAACCCAAAAATCTGCTCCCATGCTGTTCAGACAGGCATTGACATCAGCCTTGTCTGCTGCCATGTGAAAGGAGGGCTGTGGGTGGGGGTCTGACTGCCAGCTTCAGCACATGGCCCTCACAGGGTGCTCTGAGCTGCTCCCCCATCTCCAGACAAGAGGCATGTGCTGAATTTAACACCTCTACCCTCAACATGGGCACAGTTTGCATGTAGGAAGCAGTTAATGTATAGCTCTGTTACAAAATTGACATTTTCTGCATAAAAGCCATATTTCAAGAGCAGGTTTCTTATTCAGTTGAGTTCAAATGGACTCCTTTGCTTCATTTAGACTAAATGTAGAAAAAGTAAGGCTTCTAGCCCAGAAGCTGACCATGAATCTTTAAATTTTACAAAAGCCCTTTATGCTCTACAAGTATTTCATGTTCACATGCATTTTGAGCTCCAGGACAAGCATGTCTTCTAAAAATTCCTACAAATGTAAAAGCCAAGCATTCAACCCCTGTAACACCACTCCTGCTCCACAGCAAAAAAAAAAACCCAAAATACTCCAAGACATCAAAATTATTGCCCTAATAAAAAGAAAAACACAGGAGCAGCTAGAGAACCTGAACTTAGTTGCATTCTTGAGTGGAGACCACTACTTAAAAAGAAAATTGGTGATATTTTATGTCTTACCACATCAGAAGGATGAACACAGGACTGCTCACAGAAGTGGACTGGGAGCCTCACTGGCCACAGTTAAGGATTTATTAGAGTCACACTCCCACAAGGTAAAATGAGACACTCAAGTAATCCAGGGTTACTATTTGAAAGGGATAGGTGTGAATTAAAGCTTGAGAGTAGATTTTCCAGACAAAGCCTCTAATCCCAAGGCTTTTAGGACACAGCTGTGTGAAAGGCATTAGCAATGAGCTGCAGTTCCATACCTAGGGATACACAGAGACCTCTCTCAAACTCACTATTAACAGCAGCACCTTGATTCCTCAAGTGGGCACCAAGCAGTGAGACCAATAGCAGCAGATTTTGGAGTTTCACAAAAGGCCTGCTCTTTTCTGCACACCCTGTTTCCAGCTCCACAAGTTAACTGTAAACCAATTTTCTTACTTAAATAAGTCATGGTTCATTTTTGCCTCTGTTTAAATTTTCATGCAGGATGAAATGTTAAAGCTGACAAGCTTGAAATGAAATATCAGAACATTCCTTGACCTTGTCATCACCATTTGCTTTTTGCTCTTCTGAGCAATGAAAATATTTTATTTTAAAAACGAGCATATTCCCATGAAACTTGTTGATTTTCATGAATTGGAATTTTCCAGAAGGAGAAAAAAAAAATAGTTAGCTGGAAATTTTTCAAGTAGCTTTCTACACAAGAAATGCAAAGCAGAAAAATTGCCCCAGCCAGTCCAGTTTGAATTCCCAAAGAGCTTCTGATTTGCTCCTTTGACTGTGGCCAGAAAACAAGCCTTCCCTGAATTCCCTGCTGCAAGGCTGTATAATGTGAAATAGTTCTCACTGTTTTTTGGGTTGCTTTGCACTCTGATAAATCCACACATGTGTTACATTAATGGAACCCATGTAAGCACTAGGAAGACATGAAAATCCCTATTTGGTATCCAGACACAAAATTACAACATTGGCTGCAGGAACATTCACAAACAGTCACTGATTTCTGTGCAGGACTCTTACCTTTGTTGTGTGGCTCCTTCCCATCCCCTGAGGGTGCATCCCACCACCCAAAGAGCATCCATGCCAAGCTCAGCCTGCCCTAAGCAGTTTGAGGGAATTGCTGCAATCAGCTGATCTCCATCACCTGGCCCCCAATTAGCCACAGGCTGCTGCCAGTTTTGGGCTCCCTTTCTTTTATCTCTGTCAGGATTGAAGGCACTTGAGACAATAGCTCACATTCAGACTCAGGTGTTTGATATTTCTTATCAATGTTACAGTCTCACAGCAGAGAGTTCTGCAGTCTTTCATTAGCAAGGCACAAAATGGCCAACTATCTCTTGTTACAAGGTCATTAAAGGCTAAACTATCCAATTAAGAAATGACACCTAAATAATTTTCACTTTTAACCCAATAACTGATCCCTCAAAGTCCACAATGCAGACTTTTCTGTCCAATTGCACAATATCACCCAAACCCATGGAGAAGAAGGAAAAAGAAGGTGATGAACAACCTGCCTCCACCCTAAAACCTTCATCTTCCTCTGCATCTATTGCTATATTGTAAAACCTTAAACTCTTAAGTTTTCCACCCTGTGATATCACACACTTCTAACCAACTCCACGCCCATAATCCCATTGCTGTTAATCAATTTTGGAAGCTTCTGCACAGCCTGAGGTCAAATGCAGTGTTCTCTTGTGGGTCTGTGCCTTTCAGCACAGAAAGTTTAAAATTCTCAACATGCAGGATTCCAACATCTCCCCCTCTTGCCTGGACCATGAGCACTGCATTGGAAACTTTGTCACCCATGTGCCAGACACACATTTGACTGAACCCCATATTTCACTTAAAGTATCATCTAAAAAAACTTCTACAACACCACTGCTCCCCACATCCATAAAGAAACCCAAAGTCCACAATCTTCTGCGGGCAAAACACAAGGGTTGGGATCTCTGTGCAATCCAACAGGTTCCCCATCAGGGAATTCCCATCTAAATTTCCCATCAGGGCTTTGCCCTGTGGAGAGGGTGGTGGAGCAGCAGCTGCCCCAGGGCCAGCTGGTGTGAGTGACAGGGCAGGCAGGGGGACAGAGCTCTCAGCAGGGGCTCTGCAAGGCTCCCTGGCTGCTCTCTCTGCTTGGCAGATCCCTCTGGGATGGAGCTGATGGACAGAGAAGACACCATGCTATAAACATGCACCACGCTTCACAATCCAAGCCCGTTAAAAGGGTAAAATACCAGCAAAACTGAGCGTGGAGCAATTGGAGAGAGACTTTTAGACTGTGTGAATAATTCTGACATGTGCAGCAGCCTGTTTCCAGCTACTGAAATGGAGAATATTATACCTGAGTGGTCAGCCAGAGCTCAGAATACATTCCTACATCCTGAGAAAATCAGCAAGCCCTGAAGTTACTGTGGTGCTGAAATACAGTTTTTAAAGTTTTTAAGGCTTAATTATTCACTCTTGATGAGGAAAATTGTTTGTCTGAGCATAAATTTTCAAAATTGCAAGCCATGATCTATAAGTAAAAGCTTTATTTTCATGATTTACAGCTACATTTGATACTAGCCTTGCTAATGATGTGATGTTTATGTCTGAGTAACTTATGAGTTATCCAGCAAAAGCACAATATTTCAGCTCTTAATAGCTGAAGGAGAGTTTATTGGGAGAGTTTATCAATCTGTGCACTTCATCAGAGTAAAGAGGAATCCTTTCTTTATAACACTCCACAAGTTACATCAGGACATGGGCACTATCAGCCTATCACACACAATTCCCAGGGGGCTGCAGATTTGAGAAGTGTATATTGAAAACTTGCCAGTATTCAGCTTCAGTTTTTCATAAATCCTCATGGTTTCATTCCTATTTTCCCTTTGTGCAGATGGGAATGGTGGAACATTTCCAAGATGGAGATGAAGTAGTCTTCCCATCACTATGGCTTTTTTTAAAAATTAGATTTGTATCTCAGTGTACTGCCTTGTACAAAGGGTCAACAAATATCCTGTGCAATGTTTTTGTCCTGTATCCTTACACCAGGAATTGTGCTGAACCCAGGCCACAAAACTGCTCCACAAGCATATTTCACCTTTTGAAATGCTGAGGAAGGAGATCATTTATAAATCTCAGATTTTTTCTTCAAAACTAAAGAAATAAAAAGGAACTGTTTTGCAATCATCTTATTATAAAACTATTCTCTTGTGTAAGAGGTCTTGCTGTTAGAATGCTATGTCAAACTTTCACATAACTTGGTTAGGAAGCAACACAAAAAATCTGTTTTGATTGTATTTCTCTAAGGTTTCAGAACCTCCTAAAATAGTTTGGAAGTCTTGCAGGAATACATTTTATAACGAGATTTTTGTGACTATTTGCTTCTGCTTGAACTGGAGTGTAGAGGGAAAAAACCCCAACAATGTTTAAGCAGAGTTTGGTAAGACTGAAATAGATCTGATTTGAGATGGGAATATTCATCTGTGCTGTTGTGGTATATATTAGTGAGAAAGTATCTTAAATGTGCTTTGTGTTTACTCTTCTAACCTCACATTAACTTCCTGTCATCCACTATGTTTTACACTGTAATTCTGTCTCTGAGAAATTGGGAGGTTCAGATTTAATTACACAAGAAGCACAAGTCTAATCAGCAAGGGAAAAGCAATAAGGGGAGGTACTTCTGGAAAAGTGTGAACTGTCACTAAAAAAATGTGGAATGAGAAATTATATGAATCCAAAAGTTTCATTTCACTGTTGTCTTTGTGGTCCTGGTTTCCTAAGGAACTTCCTTTCCCCCCCCCATCATTCCATCTTGCTCTATTTAGCCATTTATCTCTTATTTTAATTATTTGCTGACCAAGCTGCATCCAAATTTGACAAATAGATATAATTACCTGAATCATATTGTGTCCTCATAGTGCATGTAAAGCCCTGGCTGTGGAAATTGGTCATTGTAAGCTCTCCTCTTTAGACATCTGAGCCTAATCTTGAGAGCCACATCTGTAAAAACACCTGGACTCCCTCAGTGTTGCTCCTCCCAGACTGAGTCCCTTCCATGGTTGTAGCACTTCAGGCTTTGCAAACACAGACCAAGAGCAAAGATTACCATGAGTGGCCTCCCAGGGCAGAATAATGCCTAGAAAACAGCTCTAGAGTAAAATACATCCAGACAAACAAGCAGGTGCTGCTTGACATTCCCACACTGATTCATATTTGTAATGCAGGAAGCAACAAAGGATGAGTCTAGGTGCAGTTCTTCATCACTTGTCATATTCCCAAAGTGAACCAAAGAGAGAGCTGGAGGACTTCATTTGGAGTTATTGTGAAGTGCTGAATTCAGCTGCAGCCCCAGCCCTGGATTTCTGTGCCAAGGCAGATGCCTCTGTGGCAGAGCTGTAGTTAATTATTCATGGCCCGTGAGCTGCAGTGGAAACAGACCTGGAGATGCCAGAGTAAATTTGTTCTTGTGAGTAAAATTCAGTGAGTAAGCAGGTGCAGCCTCAGCAATTTGAGAGAAAGTTCTGCAGTGAAACTGGGCCACTCTTTAGGGTGCAGGTGGCAGGAGGCTGTGGGAGAAATGGATGTGCCTGGTTTGCTTTCCGTAGCACTTCTAATGCAGTGTGCAGCTATATGCTGTGTATTTACTACAGCTTTTACTTTACTACAGCTGCTCTTCTTTCTGGAAATGAGTGCTTGCAGGCCATGGTAACAGATGCTGTGCAGGCAGTGTGTTCACTGGTTCTCAAATGCTGTAACAGCCCAGGATGCTGAAGTTCTCTGTATATACCCTGTGAGATGAATGCCATCACACAATATCAAGCTCCTGAGAAAACACCTGCGTCCTTTCTGCAGGAGAAATGAAATATTTAGCCCCCAAATCCCTGTGGGGCACAGCAGGAGCAGAGAGGGATGTGGAGCTCTGCTCTCAGCATGGTTCTGCTCTGGCTCCCAGCATTTCACACTTGCCACTCAGAGCAAGTTGTTTCACTTTCTCCTGAAATGTATCCGGCCTAGGGGGAAAGCATGGATTCTTTTTTATAGCACAAAGTAGCTGTGACTTTTCTGGACAGAAAATGAAGGGCTCCTGTAGCCATCCCAGCCTCTAGAGTTGGGAGGCTGGCAGGATGGAGGTGCCTGAGCGTGCCAGGAATAACAGAGCTCCTCTCTCCTGCAAGGGTGGCCATCTGTCCTGCTCTCCTGGCTCTGCACTGTGATCTTTGGCAGCCTCCTGCTTCCAGCCTTCTCATTTATGGAACAGGAGCTTGCAGTGTTTCCTCCACCTCCCTGCAAAAGCCCTGAGACACAAGATGCTGGAGAGGTCTAAAAATATCATGGCTGCTAAAAATTTGGAGAGCATTTGGATCAGAAAGGCCAGTGAGAAGCATCTGGAATCTGTCCCAGCTCCAGCAAGGTGCATTCATTTCCAGTCAGATTTTGTCATCTGGGTGGCAATGAATCAACAAGAGGAGAACTTCTATTCCACGTGTGCTCTAGCAGGACACTGCATTATTGTTTGTAATACAAATAGGTGCTGGATAATACTCCAAATAGCACTGCTTTGTACTTTTGTGCCTCTGGCAATGGTGTTAAGTGCATAAATATTGCAGTTCTCCACTGAAAGGTGGTTCTGCTTAAGAGAAAATTTAGATGGTTTGAATTTTGGTAATATTCTGACGAGAGACATGTTTTCAAATCCTCTATAAAAAGAAAAAGACATGGGACTAGGGCTCTGAAGTAGACATCTTGGCTCTCTTCCCCACAGTCTGTGCAATGCCAAGAGCCCTAAGAAACCCAACCTTTGTGCTGACTGATCCCAAAACTTCCTGGGTTGTGAAGAAAAACTGTCAAAACCCAACCATGTCTTCAAAACGTTTCAACTTTGACAAATAAACAAATGCTAATGGAAAAAAAAAAAAAAAAAAGCAGTAAAAAACCCCAAACCAAACCCTCTTGGATTTTTTCCTCAACCATGCTAGTAAACATTGAAGTGCAATGGCTCCAGCTAAGCAAACAGGAAAGCATGCCCTGCTGTCTAACTGTGCAAAATAAAGACCAGATTAAAGGTGTGTTGGACCATAGCAACCAAGAGAGGTCTGGGTTTCTAAATAACAGCATGTAATGAAACACCTGAAGGTAACTATCTCTTCATGAGCTAGTTATCATATAGATTACTATCTTCTTCATAAGCTAGTTATCATAAAGATAATTATCCTCTTCATGAGCTAAATCTTGTTGTGCCATGATCCAGGCTGATGTTGTGGTGAAGCCATCCAGGACAGCAAATGGAACCTGCTGTTGGCCAAAGCAAATAAATAATGACTTCAGGAAAAAAAACACATCTGTTCCCTCCAAAACTAACCCTCAGGATGATTGTGGCTCTGTGAGTGTTGCACAGGCACCACTCATCCATGAGGTGTTATTCCAGCCCTGTTGCTGGGATAACAACACATTTTGGGAGTACTCATGGTGGTGATACTGCCAGGAGGGGGTGTGGGCAAAACTGGAAATATCTTCCCCACCCACCCTTGGTGTTCTGTGTGATGGCAATTAAAGTTCTCTCTTTCTAGGCTGGGCAATGACTGTTCCTTCTTTCTAGGCTGGGTAATTAATTACTGTTCCCTCTTTCTAGGCTGGGTAATTAATTACTGTTGTCTCTTTCTAGGCTGGGTAATTAATCACTGTTCCTTCTTTCTAGGCTGGGTAGTCACTGTTCCCTCTTTCTAGTCTGGGTAATTACTCACTGTTCCCTCTTTCCAGGCTGGGTAATTAATCACTGTTCCCTCTTTCCAGGCTGGGTAATTAATTACTGTTTCCTCTTTCTAGGCTGGGTAATGGATCACTGTTCCTTCTTTCTAGGTTGGGTAATCACTGTTCCTTTTTTCTAGGCTAGGTAATGACTGTTCCCTCTTTCTAGGCTGGGCAATCACTGTTCTCTTTTTCTAGGCTGGGTAATTAATTACTGTTCCCTCTTTCTTCACTGGGTAATGACTGTTCCCTCTTTCCAGGCTGGGTAATTAATTAATTAATTACAGTTCCCTCTTTCTAGGCTGGGCAAGCATCCCAGCTGGCTGTGGAGGAGGCAGCTCCCCCAGACACTGCACACCCTCCATTCTCCCTCCCTGCAGGACTGGGAACACAAACTGTGGCCCCTTGGCCATCCTGCAGCCCAGCACCACAGCTCCACTCATGTCTGAAGTCACCTGCACTGATTCACCTTCCCCTGTGGCTAAAACACCCATGTGTGGCACCTCAGCCCATTCCCTGGATTTTTGCAAGCAAATTGCCACCCAGGTCTGCAGGGATTAACAACATTGTTTGCTCTGTCTGCCTGATCTATATTTCTCCTCTTCCCATTTTGTTATCTGCTTTGGGATTCATATTTGAAGAGCTGTGACTCACTCTACTCACGCTCCTACTACTTAAAATTAAAATAGGAAAGCTTCTCCCTCTACACCCTCCACCTCCCAGTTTTCTAATATGTTGCCTTCTGACGGCACACAGCTCCTTATAAATGTTTCACCAGAAGGGAGCTGACAGAAAATTCCCATCTGTCACATTAACACAGCCTGGATGGAAATAATTTTAAGATATTGTATGGAAGGAGGGAGTGGACAAGAACCTGCCTGTGTGACTGGGAAAAGGAGAGAGAACAGGAAACTGTGAATTACCTTGGGCTTGAGAGTCCCACCTTGAAACTTGCTTCAGCTGCTTTTACAGAGGATGAGCAACCAACCACCACTGTCTACCTGCACTGCTGGTGATCAGCACATCTGTGACTGTGCCCTTTGCTCCTGACCCTTAAAAACTGAGACACTTTTGTTAGAAGTAAAAAATGTGGTGCCTAACAGTCACCAGAGCTTAAATAGGAATACTTGAAAATTAGCTCTGCCTACATTCTCGCAGTGGGGGAGGATTCTGTACCTTAACAGTAAGTTTTTTTGTGCAGTAAGTTTTTGTTTGGCTCCTTTGAGCCATCTCCTGTGCCTCCAAAAGCATTGCTTTGGGCATGGCTGTGGTGGGTTCTCAGCCTTAGGTGTGGCTGCTCCCTGTGAAAAAAGTTCAGATCTCACAATGTGAGCACTGAAAATGGTCACTCAGGAAGGAGGAGTGGAACAGCTGAGATGTGTGCCTGCTCAGGGTAATTAAACTTTTCTGCTGGCAAGGCTTTGTGGTTCTGCCTCTGCTGCTACACAAAAATTGACTTTAAAGACTGGTTCTTAGCCCTGAGCTGTCCTCAGAGCCCAGTTTGTCTCAGAAGGAGCTACTTAGCACAGTCCAAAATGAAGATGGGGCCACCTGATGAGTGGACAGTGTGAATGAGGTTTCTCTATTTCCCACTCTTGCTCTCTTCCCCTGTGCCATTCAGCAGTGCATATTTGTGCTTGCCTGTTCAGCCTGACCTGTGGGCTTCTCTCTTCCTGGGACTGTCCTGAGCAGGAGCCTTTGGTGACCTGCAATCCAAATGGGCTCACAGAGCTGCAGTGGATGAATCTGCATCACAGGGCATTGTGTTCAAGATGTAAGCCAGAGACAGTAAAAGACAGTAATTTGTGCAGGGAAAAAACCAAACTAAAACAAAACAAAAAAACCCAAAACAAAACAATAAAGAAAACAACAACCAAACACAAAAAATAACCTAGAAACCACTTTTTTCCTTTGAAGATTGCTTTCATTCTGAGGCGTAAGCACAGATAGTACATCTGTATTTCTCAGTTCCACTGAGTAGGAGGAGTGCAGAGCGTTATCTTGTGGCTTTCCAGGAACTTGCTCACTCTGCCTCCCTGCCTGTGTCTCATGCAGCAGCTCTGTCATCACCAGGATGCTGCTGGGCTCGTGTTTCAGCCCCTGCCCACGTCACAGCCCGTGACACACAGCTCTGCCTGGAGCTGAGCACTGCCACAGCCAGCCCCACTGCAGCCCAGCTCCGTGGACAGACATGGGTGGTTTGACAGCCTGGCTGCTGATCTCATTTCCACCTGTTCCACAAATGCTCCGTGGCTCTGGGCCCTCGCTCTGAGCTGTCACTTTGTCTCCTGCACAGCAGTGATAACCTTACAATAGAACTCCAGGTTTTCACAAAGAGTTCATCCTCCCACTCTGACAGCCAGACTTCACAAGGAAATCACCTCCCCTTCAGGCACCAAAATGTTCATAGGTGGAGAAGGAGTTTAGCACACTGAGTCCTCAGCTTCTCACACAATCTGGGCAGCAGGCACTGCTCCTAGGGTTGGTGGAAACTTTGAAAAATTTGCACCTTCTTTAAGAAACTAAAAGAGAACTCAGGCTTTTTGGAAAAGTCTGGCTTCAATTTAGGTGTTGAGCTAAAAATCTGAGTCTGAGCTCTCTGAAAAATCTGGCATCTAACAAAGGAGTGCTGTGAGGATAAATTAATTAATGTGAGATCCTGGGGTAACGGTGTTGACAGGCCTGCTAAACTTTGTAAAGAAGTGGGGAAGAGTTGCATGTGTTGAAATTTCAGGGAAAATACCTAATATGTGAGAAATTATGGCCTACTGTGGATCTGCCACAACACGAGGAAAACCACAGTGAGTTCTCCCAAAGCTGAATTCTGCCACTGGCAGAATGAACACTGTTGCCAGTGACAGATATGATACTATTGGCACACAATTTTAGAAGCTTTTAAACATTGAAGTACAGGCTTTAGTGAAGTAGAGAAACACAGTATATCTTTAATCCTGGCTTCCTAACCAAGCAGTGCAAAGAATGCTTGAAAGCTGGTGCTGTTTTACTATTAGTCCCAACCAGCAAATTTGTTGTCAGGTGGACTTGAATTTTCCAGATGACAATAATATCCCTGCAGGAAATGAGAAGGAGATGAAGCAATCTTTGAAACTGCTGAGAGACTAGTTTTGTAAAGGAATTATGCAAATGTGATAATTGTGTGTTTTCTAACTGTATGAAAGGAAAACAAATACATTTAGGAGATGCCTGATGTTCTTCATGCTCACTGGTGTAACATCTGCTTTGTGAAAAGTGTTTGTCACTGTCAAGGGACTTCAGTGCTCCTCTCAGGGACAGAGAAATAGAAAGGGTCTTGTCACCCTGATTTTTTAAGATTTTCTAAGCCTTCTGAGTTTACATTCTTGTAGCAAGCTTTCTCACACACTTTCTGTAAATAACTTAATGTTTTGCATTCTTTTATGGAGGAGAACAAATTTGATGGACTGTTGGTTTGTCCAGTGTCACTGGAGTGGTGGCACTTTCACCTTCCAATCCACTGTCACTTTTAGAAAACTATAAATGTTGGAGCCAGAAAATAAACTTCCCTTTTCTTCACCTTGAGAGTAGCTTGTGTTGTTTCATGTCCCAGAGCAACAGGGTCTTGCTTCTCCTGGAGTTCTTTAAGTTCTGATGGCTTCTCAAACCCATCTGGAGAGCAAGGCTGCATCTGGCACATCCTGCAGCAGGTTAGCAACGTTTATCTCACAGCTTCATGTTCCAAGGACCTTCTATCTCAGTTTTGTGGTGAGCTCAGCAGCCACCAAGACAGAATTCTAACGAGTTCAGCAGAGCTATTTTATTTCCAATCAGCAGAGAGAGCAGTCATGTAAATAATCTTTTTGCAGATGCAGTAATTATTTGTTCACACATATATACATGGACAGCACAGTATTCCAAGAGCAGGGGAAACAAGCAGGTTTGGCACTTTTTCCCTTTGTTATCTGTCTTGCCTCTCTTCCTAACATTTCCTTCATAAGGTTTCTGTTTTGCCTTTGGGATACTTAACTCTCTTGCCTGCTCTGCCAGTTAAAAAAAAAATAAATAATTTTTTTTTAAAAAAAAGAGGTGGGAAAGTTAAATGATTTCTGGAATGCGTCAGCAACAAGTAGAATCCCTTGGGACCACCTTTGACACACAGGAACAATAAGTTTGAGAGAGGAAATTGGTTTCCCCATGGCTGATGGCTTTCCTGGATTGGTTTACCCCACTCCCACAGTGTTGAACCATTGAATGCTCAATTAGTGTTCCCCAATGTGTCAAATGAATTGAACCAACTCCAGAAATTCTTCAGTGCAGTTGATGTATCATTTTTCAGGCTCTGAGAAAAGGACCTACTGTTTCACTCAGTGCAGCAAACAAGTTCTCCCCTTCTCAACCCTCTGCTGGTTTTCCTTTTTTTAAACACGGTTCAAGGACACCTGCAAAAATAAACAGGAGTGGCAAATTATTGCCTCCAAAATGTGTGCAGTACCTCAGCAAACTGGTTTATAAATAGATAGGCAGATGGTTATAATGACCATAGTATCTTGAAGTATTTTGGTTTGGTTTTGTTTTTGCTTTGGGCAGTTGCTATAATACCCTGTGTGATTGTGACAACAGTACTGGATTCCCAAAGTGCAGATGGCCAGCTCCACTTTGAGCTACAGGCCAAAAATCCTGCTGCCAAGCCCAAGGACTCAGAAATCATGACCTATATTTCATCTCAAATGATGAAACTCGCCTTGTAACTTAAAAAAAAAAAAAAAAAAGAAAGTATTTATTGTATTTCATATTTATATTTTTCAGTCTTTGTAATGGGTTTGGTTGGATTTTCATCTCATCTTTATATCCAAGAGTCATAAATTTCTTGCTTAGTAATAAAAACAGGGATCATAGTGTGACTCCAAGTTTCAAAGCAAAACTTTCACTGGAATAGAAAAAATAACAGAAGTTAAAAATTAACTTTTCAGGCTCAAGGGGGGTCCAAGGATAACTGGTTCTGGTTTAGCCCAGTGCACATTCCCAGAAAGTTTGAATCACTCACTAAGGTACTCAGTGTAACAGACTCTGCAAATCTTATTTGCATTGACTTTGTTAGGTTTGCTTATTATAGTCAACTTGACCCAGCCTTTGCTGGGGATGTTGGCCAGGCTTGTTTGTGTGGTCAGAAGAAGCAGACAAATAAAAATAAGATATAGCAATGCTGGGTGCTGCACACAACTGAGTGAATCATGTGCCAAGATACTCAGAAGAATGAAAAAGCAGAAGTTGTCCAAACTTTAAATCTCAAATCACAGCTGGATTTTAACCTGAAGTACCAAAGAAATTTGCAACAATCTTCCCATTTATTCTGAAGCAAGTTTTAGTATCTTGGTGCTTTGCAGTGAGATCAAGGATTGTTTTTTGAGAATTGAAGCATTCAGCCTTGAGTGAATAATAAAGAGCCAGTCCCCCCAGTTCAGTCAGGAACTACTTATGGGAAAACTGCTTGCTCAGGAAAGTATCAAAGAGGATCTACTTGGAAAATGATTCAGTAGAAGAACTGGCCAGAGAAGACAGACAGGGGCAGAGAGACAACAGCTCAGGATGCAAATACCCTTTGTTAATCCCTGAGCTCTGACAGACACAGGGCAGCATAATAATTGATAATTTTCATTATGGGTTGGAAAATACACTTGTGATATTATGCTGGAACGGACAAGAAGTTAAGAGGGCAGAATAAGAATGCAAAATGATCCTGGTGATTTGGAGATGTGGTGTAAGATGACTGATCTTTCAAGGAAAAGATTCTTTCATTTCTATTTATAAATATTCTTTGACTTCTATTTAGAAAAAGGTTGTGATGCAACATTGACTAGTAGAAATTTTAGCAATCAGGCAGAAGACATTAATGGCATGAGCACAGCCTGGGGGTTGTCTGGCTGACAATCACTGTGTCCTGCAAGGACTTGAGGGTTATGATGAATAGCAGCTGTGACCATGAGTCAAATCAGCCTGTGGCAAACAGGAAAATATCATTACAGTGTTTTTAAAACTAGGTATTATCTGTAATAATCACTCCACTCTGCTTGGAGCTCCTTAAGACTGAGGCAGCAACAAGTAGCATTCTCCAGGGGTTAAAATGCAGTTGTGCTTGCAAGAGAAGGAAAGCAAGGGGCTTAAAACTGCAGAAAGGAGGATTCAATTAAGGCCAAACACCCAACAGCAAGGATACAGACCCCTGGAACAGGCTGCTGTGGGAAGGTGGGGGAATCACAGGAGCCTCAGACCCACGAGATAAACATCTGTCAGCAACAGCTATAGCTGAACTGTCACAGGGCACACTGGGTGGCCTCAGGGCCCTTATTTCCAATGATTTCCTGGTAAAACCTATAGAAAAGAGGACAATGCTGTCACCATTCCTTTCACACTCTGGGCAAAGTGCCTCCCTTTTGGTGCTGAGTGATCCTGGGGGTGATGGCAGCTGCTCAGTGCAGGGGGCAGCTCTCAGCAGCAGTGCCAGGGTGAGTGGAGGTGTGAGCTGGGGCTGCTGGCTCAGCCTGCACCAGGAGCTGGGGCTCCAGAGCCTCAGGATGCTCAGGACAGAGGCAGGGGTGGTGCTGTCAGTGCAGGGGTTCCATACTGCTGTCTCCTTATCACAATAGTTCCTCACCTTCCTGGTGTTTCTCATGGGCAGCTCCTCAGAGCACTGACTCTTTCTTCTTCACAAAGCAGCCACTGACTCCAGTTCCCATCCCAACCACTCTTTTATGGCACTCTTCTTCTCATTGGTTACACTGTGGCTGGTTAAACTCAGCCCTGTTCCTAATCTTTGCTAATTGGCCCAGCTGCAACTCCTTAGGGGTAAGATTACTTTCTACACCATCTTTATTTTCTGATATTCTATCCCCCTGCAGGGTGATATCACTGCCCACCACTTGCTGCCAGCAGGGATGGGGGTGCAGCTTGGGCAGTGTGAGCAGAAGGGTTCAGAGCTCAACTCCTTTGGGTTTTACAGAGAAGATGCAGCTCCTTGGCCCAGAGAAAAGCCCCAAGTGCCTCCCTCTTATTTACCCCTGGATGGTGTAAAGGGCTGCTGCAGGAAACATTGCTCATGTTTGGCCTTCTGGCAGGATTCCTGTTCAATATTTGTAGAGAAATTCAATGTCTCACCTGCCTCACCTCCTCCTGGAGCCCCTGGCAGAAGCCAGCATGGTTACCTGGAGCTTCAGCCCTTCAAGAATGCAGCCCTTACTCCAACTTGGCTCCTTATTGAATGTTATGTGTGGAAGAAAACACTAAAAATACACTTGAACAAGCCAAAAGAAAGAGATAATGGGAGTCAAAAATAGAGCATTTTCAGGCACACAGTGTGTACAACCTTTATTTTAGTTTTTAGTTTTCTAAGAGAGCAAGAAACTTCTGGGGGAGTGGAAGAGTGCTTTGACAGGCACACAAAGATTTGCTCCCTCACAGAAAAAGTGTTGCTGGATTTGCTGCTATATCAAGGGCTTTACTACACTGACCTCACTCATACACAGTGTTTCCTAAAGTTGTACCTCTCTTCTCATTTCCCTCCTTTATTATTTCCACTTGAAAACTATGTAGTCAGTAAATAAAACATCAGAAAGTCTCTTAAAGAGAAATAGGCATCAAATCAAAAAAGAGTGGGTGAACAAAGAGGTGGCAAAAAAAGGGGAAGAGTGGGCTTAAGGCTGCACAGAAATTTCTTCTATTTGAAATAATGTTCATGGCATTTTCTCAGCCTATGTTGAGTTTAGCTATGCAGCTAGAAGAAAGGTCATGTAAACCAGAGCATCTGAAACAATCAAGCATACAATAGATCATTTGTAGTCTCCCAGCAATGAGAGGAAGTTTCCATAAATAAGTCCCTAACAAGCCTGAATTGCCATTAGGGCACCACAACGACCTAACTAAATATGGAGTGTAAATCCAGGGACTTAATTGAAGGGATGGCCCAAAATATTTATGAATTATGCTGAATTAATGAAAGAATCAATTGCCATCTCTGTTTTCTCATGCTGCACTATCATCCTTGCAGAGTTTAAACAATGTTGAGGGTACTGGAGCACATGCTGTTTAAGTTGAATATAGCTATGGCTACCATAAGGGGGAAAAAAAGCTTGAAATTGAGATTTCAGCTTGTTTCTAATGTGTCCATGGAACCTGCCCTGCAGAAGCCACCAAGAAGCAGCCAGGCAGTGGAGACTCACATTTTCCACACACTGTGGAGCTGCAGGGATTAAAGCCCTCTGGTGAAAAGCTTTGTGTCCCCTTAGTAGCACCTCAGCTTTTGTGTACTGGTGACAGAAGGACGACCTGGTGTGAGGAATTCCATCCCCACACAAAAATTTTAAACCTGAAATCTTAATTTTATTTTTCCATTAAGACTTTTTTATTGTTTCAGGACTTTTGGTGTAATTTATGCCCTGTTATTTGACTTTATTGCACAAGATGCCAAGATTTATGTTAATAGAGGAAAATGCATTTAAAATGTCTCCTAATATATTTCCCTTGAAATACAGGAAGATTACAGCTGCTGCAATAAACTCATAATCTCTGAATGCTAGAATGGAAATGTTTGACATTAACAGGCTGCTTTTAGAAATGAAATATCTGCAGCAAGGACATGGAGAACTTACAACTGATGCCTGGCTGTGACTGCATTTGAACTTTGAGATTCAGAGGGGGGAAATGTTAACTTTGTACACATACCTCAACACTTCTTGATGTCATCCAGAGCCAGGGGCAGCAGAATTCCTTGGGAGAGACTGCTCCCATGTCAGCTTGGAGTTGGCAGGAGCCAAGGAGAATGTGAAGTCTGGTGAGAAAATCTGATTCTTCCTATTTTCCAGTCTCAGTGACTTCCATGGAAAATGAATGCTAGGGAATGCATACAGAGATTTATATCTCAACTGCAGCACAATGTTTCACAATCTGGAATGGTCTGGGACAACTTTGGGAATAATTGGGTTTGAGTCAGCCCTGAGTTTGTGATGTACCCTGGTTAAAAATGTGGCTGGGAGACCTTGGAGGTGGTAAACCACTCTGCCAGCCCTTATTGCTCTAAATTTCATCACTTTTAGAGGCTGGCTGCTCATGTTACTGTGAAGTAGCAAATGACAGTGAGATGGAAAGAGGTGGTCTCTGACCAGGTGCTCTACTCTGCTGCAGCACTTCTGTGCCAGCTTTGATTTTACTGGCTTATCTCTCTGTAAATCTGATGCAGCAGAGCAGAGACTAAATCTAGGTTTAGAAAATCTGGGCAAATTTGAGATTAAATTATCAGAGTGGAACTGTAGTTCTTACTGCTGTTAGCAATCCTTTGGGCTTAAATAAACTGAATCCCATTTTTGTACCCATGAAACTCCTGCTGAACTCTGCTGGCATTGACAGGGCAGTGATTAATTGCTCAAAATAAATTACCATTGCCTGCTCTGAATTCCTTTGCTAAGGATCTAGATCCTTTTGATATACATAGGGTTATTTAAATCATCCTTTGAGAAATGAACGTCAGAGGGTGGGTCTGAGCATGACCTGCACTTTTGGACTGGGGAGGCCTTGTCATAACAGATATTTAATTTACATCCTAGGCATTAACTGCACAATGTATTGCACAATAAAAATGGTACCTTTGCCTTGTCCTGGAATACTCCACCAGGAGGAAATCGACCTCAGAGTGAGTGGTTATATAGCCTGAAGGAACACAGTGGGTTTTGTGCAGAAAAATCACAGATACAATCACAGATTCAATCCTGCCTATGTCAAGAGAAACAAACAAAAACAAAACCCAAAACAACCCTGAATCTGGTTTAATAACATCAATCATTTGCTATTTTTTAACAAAGGAATCATTTTAGTGCTGAGCCTATGAATATGTTCCATGCCAAAAACACAAATATCAAAACTGAAACACACCACAAACCAGCCCAATTAAAAGGAAAATCTTACATTCTTATCATCTCTTCACATTTCCATCCAGTTAGAACAACAATATTAGGCCAGTCTCCAGTTGAAACAAGGTCAAAATGGTTTCAAAGAAATCGATTAATTTCATATGCAGGTCTCTAAATAACTGAAAGCAGAATTTCATCCATTAGTTATTAAATGAGCACACTTAAAGTAGGAAATATCAGACTTCAGGCACATTTATCATCATTCATATCATAATTTACCTCTTTGAGCCTCCCAGCACAGTGAAGAAACAAACAAGTGTGAAAAGGAATTTCACAGTCAGTGAGGAGAACAGCATCTCTTCAACTATTAATTATTTATTATTGCCTTTCCTGTCTAGAACTACAGAATGCTTTCATCAGGAATAATTTTTTTATGGTTTTAATGTAAATTCTTTTTTGTGTTCACTTTGGGCATTTTGTTGTCTTATTCTATAAAATCTAGAGTGATTCTTTCTCCCTTTCTAATCATTATGTACTGTCACCATTATTTTATTTATGCTATAAAGGGTTCAGAACTGGTTCTTTGCTATTTACAAATATGAAAGAAATCACAGTCCCATCCCTCAAAAAGTTTAGGAGGAAAATACCAACATCTTTGGGTTCATCCCTTTTATAGAAACTAAATTTAGCCTTTAACATCTTTTAAAGAGAAATCACAACATTTTGATAAATTATTCATTCAAACCAGAAAAGGTTCTCAGTAGAATCTTAGTTGGGGGTTTTATCTGACTTGCTAAGACTTCTGAAAATATCTTATTTTCCACTTTAAATGGATAAACTGAAAAACATTTTGCTATTCCAATAGTGCTGGGAATTATAATTCTTTGGTCCTGAGTTTAAAAACTGCCCAGAGTAAAGCATCTTTTAGCCAATTTATCCAGTACAGCTTGAAGGCAAAAATCCCAATGTTAATAAGGTCTGCAAAATTGCTCCATTATTAAGTCACCAAAGGCCTTCATAATAATAGTAAAACTCAACAAGAAGTATGCACATAACATGATATTTGGATAAGTTTTGCAATTATGCTCTCTTTTTTGGGGCATTGTGTTTAATTTTGGGTTTTTCTTAAAGAAATGTGGGATCTGAATATTGAAGTATCTCATTTGGGAGCTCATTAGATGAAGTGGAACAGAGCAAAAAATGAAAAATCAATGTGTTCATACCTGTGAATGCCCTGGTCATGACTGCAGTGAGAGTTGGGAGCTCAGATGAAGCACAGCATTGCTGAAAGCCTCTTTTACTCTGTAATTTTACTGCACTTTTTAGGCCTGTTTCACTGTAATTTTAATTTTATCTCATCATACTTGGTTGGCTAATCAAAAGTCAATTTACAGTAAGGACTGCTTTTGATGACAAATTTCTCACCAACAAATTTATCACTACAACTTTGTAACCCATAACAAAAAGGAATTCTCAGGTGGGAAGCAAAGACCTTCCTTTTACTGAAGATATTCACTGCCACAGCATCAAAGGTATTGAGGCCATTTATCTCAGGTGGAGCTTCACAGAATCAGATCCAGAGCTAAATTGGATGGTGTCCACCTTCTGCAACCAAGGAAACTGATCTCTGATATACAGAAACTCATTCATTATCAAGAATCTGCTCTCCACCCTCCACAGAATGCAGAAAAGTACTGGGGTCTTGGAAAAATAATACATGATCATGTACCTAAAGATTGTATAATAGACCCAAGGTCATTAGATTAAGATATAATGGACAACCTGAATGCTAAATACTTAGAATTTATTTTCTTACCAACTTATCAAGCATATTAATAACAAAAAAAAAGGAATTGGGCGTCTATTACAACTAATATTAAAAAAAGGTTGTCCCATTAATTTTATGTACCTAAACATTTATGTTATATTTCATGTAAATAAAGCTTTTACATGCAAAAGGAGTGGAGATGTAGGCACAGAGAGTCAGGAGATAGCTTGATTGGTCTTTGAGCCTGATCTCTCCTGTCCTTAGTGCCTAGCAGGTGTCAGCCTTCTGTGTGAATAGTGTATTAAAAGGAAAATTGCCTCATCCATAAGTTGTTTTCTATTTTAGATTAAAAAATATGTAGAATCCTTCAAGAAGACATTGCACTGTAGAAATCAATAGCAGATTGCTTTGATAGAGTGAAAATAAAAGAGATTAGGAACATGAAAAACATCAGGAAGTGTCAGAGCTGCTTCTTCAGTCAAAAATTATTCCCTGGTTTAAATTAAAAGGGAAGACAAAGATTGCCTCAAATTTCTCCATTTATGTAATAGCATTTTTGAGGTATAATAGTGTATATTAAATAAAGCATAAGGTATTTTAGGAGTACTGCCATACCTTGAACACCTGGATGTTGGATCAGCACTGAATCAGGCTGACTTTGCAGATGAATATTCTCTCTTTGTCTCAGCCTTGCTGGCTAGACAGTGATGCTCTTGTGGCTTTTCAGGGGTGCTTTGCCTGGAAAAGGATGGATGAAAGTATGAGAGGATGTGGCCATGAACATGCCAAGGATTCACAAAGAGAGTTGCCATGGCACATTCATCCTCATGGGTCTGACAAGCAGATAATCTAAATATGCTGTGACTTCCACCCATAACTGAATGCCTGAAATGCCCATTCTAACCCCAATTTACTCCAATTTATTATTTCTTCTATTTGTAATTCAAGAAGATCACTCTCTTTTTGGAAATGTCAGCTGAAAACCAGGGGAATGGTGCCAATGCACTGATATTTAGATGGACTGAGGTGCTCCTCTGATGCCCTGTGAGGCAGAGTGCTGAGCCTGCTGTTCCACAGGATGATGTGAGCTGCAATTAATGCTGTCAGAGGAAGCAGACAGCTCTGCTCATGGGCTCCCACTTAGTTGTGCAGCTTTCACAGCTGCAGAGTAAAGAGCTCTGTAGCACAGTCCTGGAGGTTAATTCTCCCCCAGGATAATTATTCAGACTCTGAATTAAGCACACAGTCCTTGGTGCACCTCAGTCCCTGCTCCGTGTGCATGCTGTCAGCTCTGCACATCCATATTCCCAACACAGCCCCACAGCCCAGAATCAGGTGGGATAATTTAGTTTTGGCTGCAAAACACTCTCCATCCAAACCACAGCACTTTGGGGGTGATTCACAATTGCCACAACCTCTGGACTTTCCTCTAGTTTTTCAGAAACAATTTTCTCCTTTCTTTGAGCAGACTGCTTTCTGATTCGACAAATGGTTTCAGCCTGCCTAAAGCTGAATTTTCCTCTTATTACTATTTTATTTACAAACCTCCTTCACTTTCTATCTCCTCTCCTGTCCCTGGACTGATACCAGAGCAAATTGCTTCATCCAGTCCATCCCCATCCAGCTGTGGAAGGTTTCTCAGCTCCTCCCCACAGTGCATCCCAAACAGAACCCAGCTGAGTTGTTAACACAGGTGAGAAGAGCCTTTCCTTTCCTTTCCTTTCCTTTCCTTTCCTTTCCTTTCCTTTCCTTTCCTTTCCTTTCCTTTCCTTTCCTTTCCTTTCCTTTCCTTTCCTTTCCTTTCCTTTCCTTTCCTTCCCTTCCCTTTCCTTCCCTTTCCCCTTTCCTTTTCATTCATTTCCTTTCCTCTTTCCTTTTCCTTTGCATATTCCATTGCTTTCATATTCCATTCCATTCCATATTCCATTCCATTTTCCTTTCCTTTTTCCTTCCATTTCCATATTCCTTTCCATTCCATTTTCCTTTCCTTTCTATATTCCTTTCCCTTTTCCATTCCATTCTATTTTCCCTTCCTTTCCCCTCCAACTTGTGTCATAAATCCTAAGTAGGAATATTTATTTCCCTGTTGATTAAGGGAGTTTTTTTGATCTCTGACCACAGCAATACATCCCTCACTAGTGTCCCCTCAGCTAGGGGCTGCAGCACAGGATGCTCCCAGTGCCCTGCAGCTGTGGCTGGCATGCAGCTCTGCATGCAGCATCTCTCCAGCCTGTCTGCACATCTGCAGTGCCCAGAGCTGATTTCTGTGTCCTGAGCAGCAGGAAAAATACCCTGGGCTGAACAGGGTTGGACTGCAGACCTGCCCAGAGCATGAGGATGCACAGTGACCTCTCATCTTCCTCAGAGGCAGGGCAGCAGCTGGCCATGGGGAATGCTGGGGTGCATCTCCAGACACTCCTGGCCCTGCTGAGGGCACATCCATCAGGGCTTGGAATGAGAAAAACTCAGGGAGGGAATGCCAAAAGGCAAAGAAAGCCCTGCAGCTCCAGGGCAGCAGCCACATCCCAGGACATTCCTCACTCCAGGCTGCTCCTCCAGGCAAAATGTGAGCAAGATCTGTGGGTTCCAACTCAACTGATGAGGGGAGTAAAGATAAAAAGGGAAACAAAATCTTTGCAGCTGTTTGAATAGGAAATTTCTGTGTAGTTCAGACCTCGAAATCAGATTTTGTTCAGGCATCAGCACATGTTGCTGCACTGGTTTTTACAAGACAGCAGATGCTGATCTGATTTGCTCCACAGAAGCCATTAACAATCCAGCAGATTTAGGAGGCTGCTGATAAGGGAAGGAACAGCAGCTCTGTAAAATTGTCTCATTAAACGTCAATAAGGTTGAAGTGGGAGCTTTCATCTACATTTGATCTCTGCCTAAATATGTGGAGTGGTTGAACCTGCCCATTTTCCTGAATAATAAAACTATTACATTAAACCTTTCAGAAAGTGCTGGATTAACTCACCATCCTTCACTGAAGAGGCAGTTGTACAGAGTTTTTTTAAACTGCTTTTTTTTTTAATGTTAAAGCTTTGGAGGCTACTGCTGACATTTACTTGGGTGGTTTTAATTAAGTAATATTTTCAATGCTCCTGAAACTGCTGTCAAAAGATTTTTTTTTAATGTATGCTGTATCAGCAGACCTAAACAATAACTCCACCTGAAGCTGATAAGGTATAAATGTAAGTTTAGAGAGCAGTTATAGTCAAGTATAAATATTTTCCACTTGATCTGTTAGTTTTTCTGTTCTAACAGATCCTTTCTAAGCTGTGCTGGATTCTTCCTTGGGAAGCAGCTCCTTGGATGGAACTGCTCCAGGCTCCCTTTGAATGGGAGCACTGGAGTACTCCACAGCAATCTTGCTGTCATTTAATGAGAACAGCAGAATTCGGGTCAGAAATACTCTTAAAAAGAGATATTACAAATAAGAGGAACCTTTTCCAAGGAAAGGATCTCACATTCCCTGCCCCTGTTGTCAGGGTCTGCAGTTTGCTGAAATTTTGGAAGCAGGGATGCTGCTCTGAGTTGTTATTAAAGTTCTGGTGGGTTTAGGTATTTGCCACAAGGCTTTTCAAAGTGACATTGTCAGCACAATGGCAAAGGCTAACACCCACAGCTTGAAAAAAACTGAAATGTTTCAGTATATTCAAGTGATTTAAGTGCTTTGGGGGTTTCTACCCTAATTCCTTGAGAGCAGAACTTAAAATGCCACTTACAGCAGAAGAAAGTACAGCAAGTACACATAAGAATAACATCATTTACAACTAAAGGATAACTAAACATTCCTAGGGATGGATATAAACCAGAACAATTGGATCCAAACAGAAGCAGCCTTTCAGACAGAATCAGATCTGGTTACAGTCTTTGTAAGCTGAGGCATCTCTCTAAATATCCCTTAATATGTAACATTATATGTATAACAACTTCCACTGTAATATCTGAGTCACCCTTCAGCTAAGGAGGCAGAGGTGCTGGAGACAGCACTGAATATTTGGATATTAAGGGCACCTTAGAAGCTGTAGAATAAATAGCCAATTTTGGGATAAGTAAGGGAAAAAGTCAATAAAAAGCTCAAAATTCATGAGTTTGCTTCTGAAGATACCAAGCTGTTGAATTGTGGACAAATAAAATGAAGCATTTACCCAGCACAAATGGAAAAGGAGATGAGAATTCACATCATATTTGTATACATAATGTCCAAAAAAACCCTCAGAGCTGTTCAGAATTCATTCAGCCTGTCAAATAACTTCATCTGCATGCTTTGCTCCCAGATCTGGCCCTTTAGCTGCCTGCATGGGATGCAATAAAACTGAATTCTTGCCCTCCCCTCCAAGGGGGATTCAGGGAGCAGTTTCCCCTGGACAGTTCCTGTAGCATGGGACTAGCTGCTGTTAAAAATAAATAACTCATTTTTTGGGGGTGATTGATACCATGGGCTGAGGGGTCCAGAAAGTATCAGTCTGAGTGCTCAAGCAAGGAAATTGCAGCAGAATTTTATGGAATCAGTTATTTCTACTGATAAACTAAAAGATGTGGACTTATTTTCCACACACTGAAAGGCTTGCTGGGCAGACTGGATAAAGCTATGATTACAGATACCAAAGATGAGCTGACATGCTGGCTTTTGTACCAGGACAGGCAGACCTGTCTAGAGTAGAGATGAGATAATTGCATTTAGCCATTTTAATAAGCTATTTCTCATCATGCTTAAATATAGCCTGATCAGTAATTAAACTGAATTATACTATCTGAATTATATTAACTGAATTAAACTAAATTATACTATGAATTTGTGCAGTTTTTCTTTAAACAGGCTCAACTCTATTTTGCTGCCTGTTCACTTTGGTATCTCTTCATGTCCCTGTGCCAAGGATAATAAAATCACCTTTTTGGGAGGCCAAGTGTGAACACACACACTGATCACATACAGCAATAGAGCATTGGTTCAGTGGTTTCAGGTTGCTGGGGTCACTTCAGAAACCTTTTGTCTCCATCAGTGGTGCACATGTTGGAGAGACAAACTGCACCTTGTGGCTGTGCACAGAACAAAGACACCACAGGGCTCTCAAAAATAAAACTGTTAGTTTGTAATGACAATTCATGTAATCATCAGTTGTTTATTAACAACAATAAAATGAAAAATGATCAAACATCAGGGGAAGACAAGGATCTTAATTGCAATCTTATCCTAAATTGGCTGAGCATGAAAGGATGAATCAGTGAGATTTTAGGACAGGCTGATATGTGAGTGCTCATGTGAAAGAAATAGGAAATATTATTGCCAAAGGCATTAGCTTATCCTGTTGAAACTGGGAAGATTTCAAGAGAACTTAGAGGGTATTATTAATAGAAGGTGTTTAGGAAAATAATAATTTGATCTTGGGAAAAATGTCATAAAATAGAAGACTGCTCATATTTTTAATATTTTTGCCATTTTCTAAAATTATTTTTGGTGGTTAGTAATGGAAAATGACAATATTTCACTTTATAATGGGAAAGGAATATGGATGGTCCTGTTAGGAAAAAGTTTAGACTAATCTGCAAGCTACTTAACACTGAAAGAAGAGCAAAGGAAACCCAACAGGCCTGCAGGTTTCCTCTGTGTTGGTACAGAAACAGACAGAAACCATCAGATAATTTCATTTCAGCTGGGAAAGGATCATTGCATCCAACCATGAACCCAACACAGCCAAGCCCAGCCCTAAACCAGGTCCCCACGTGCCCCAGCCACTCATCCTGAAACACCTCCAGGGGTGGTGGCTCAGCCACTGCCCTGGGCTGGCTGTTGCAGTGATCAGCCACCCTGTGACTGCATTTTTTCTTATATCCAACTTTTCAAGGTGCAACTTGAAGCCATTTCCTCTTTTTCTGTCTATTCAGGAGAACAACCCAACCCCACCTGGCTACACCCTCCTGTCAGGGAGTTGTAGAGAGCAATAAGGTCCCCTCTAAACCTCCTTTTCTCCAGGTTAAACAACTCCAGCTCCCTCAGCTGCTCCTCCTAAGATCTGTTCTCCAGCCCTTCATCCTTCCTTGGGCACACCCCAGCACACAAAACACTTCTCAGCTTAAACAGAGCATTGGACTGGCTCAGAAACTCACCCTTTTTCCACTATGTTGGTAGTAAAAGCAGCATTTCTCGTTTCTTCTGAACTAGGTTTCATTCTTGTAGAGGTTCTGCACATCTTCCAAGTCCATTCTTTTTCTTAAATGAAAGGCTTGTAATAATATATGGCATTAAAAGATAGGGGGAAAACCAATTCTATGGATCAGAGTTTGTCATGACCTTAAAAAAAAAAACAAAAGGTAGAGAGCACAGAGTCCATCTCTGAATTTGGAAGGTTTTCCTAAAAAAATGGAGCCATGGAAGACAAATGACCCACTGACTGTAAGAAAGAGTAATTATATCACAATAAATATTGCAGAAGACAGAGTCAGCGTTTCCCTGAACATTTTAGAGGTTTCAAGATATATCACCCCTGCCATGCCATTGAGCTGGGGCAGAAGAACCCAATCCCACTTGATGGTCTGGGAAACCTCATTGAACCAGATTCTGCTCCTTGACACATTCCCAGGAGCTGTTCAAGGAGCAGATGGAGCCCTGCATGCAGCTCACAAGGCCTGAAGTTTTGCAAATGCTTCACCACAGTATAATAAAGATCTTGGAACATCTTGCATTTTGCAAGTGAGGAAATGGAGCCACAGACAGAGACACTCTGGTCCCCTCCCACTCTGTTTTGAGGGATAAAAGATAAAATGTGTTTCACACCAGAGGCCCCTCGTTCTGTCTTTAGATTGTGTTATTGCTATTTGTAAATATTTATCCATTTCCTATTCCAAATTTATCCATTTCCTGTTCCAAATATGGCTGATAGTGAAGGCTGTAGTAACACAAAACAAATATGTTTTTAGTTTTATTTTACTACACATTACTGATGGCAAAACCTTTGCACTGTAGAGGCAACTTCAAGAGTAATGATCACCCTGCCATGGAGAAACCATTTAAAACATGTAAGAATTGAGTATTTTAACCTGCACATGCTGTCTGAGTGCTCACTTCCACACTTTGAGGGATTCCTCTATATGGAAAACATTCCTCATTTGCCATGAAACAAATGGTTTCATAATCTGACACAAAATAGAGCAGAACCATGGCTGAAATGAATTAAAAATTGTGAGGGAAGCTTGGTGAATGCCAGCAAACACCATAAGCCAGGTTCCATCCTTATTCTTTATAATAAATGTTTGATAACAAAGCAGAATAAAAGTGAAACATATCTTCATGCTTGTAGGATTGTAGGTAAGAAAAAGGTGCACTAGGAAAAAAAAAGGAAAAAAAGTACTTTTAGGGGAGAGCAAGTATGGACGGAAAAAATACATTATCAAAGCTGGGACACACTATTGTAAAACTAAGGGAACCTAAAGATAAAGCAGCTTAATGAAACCTGAAAATACAGAAAATAATTTTTCATAAAAATCCATCTCCACCATCTATCTCATTATGCCCTTGGGAGTTGCTTATGTATTTTGTCTGCAAAGAACAGAGTGAAATTCATCTTTGGAGTATTTTGCTGCTGGCTGGGAAATCAAGAAGATGCTCATAAAGAGAAGCTACTAAGTGCATTTGTAACTCCCTGGGCTCAGCATTTCGAGTGGGAATGACTGGCTTTTAGCTAAAAGTGAACTGGAAATTTCACACTGGGAGCTAAGAAACGGTATGTGGGAAAGCAACAACAAGATTATTCTAATTTTCATCCTCGGTTCAGATCTATCCCACATGGCTGTTGGTCAAAGCATTTTCCCATCCAGATGCATCTGGAGACAAGCCAGGACACTGGAGAGTCATTGCAGCTTGTGGCTGCCTGCAGCACATCCTGACTGGGTCTAGCTGGGGTTTGAGCTGTGGATTTGAGCAGTCTCACATTGCCTCCAGTGTGCTCAATTCAAATTCAGGCAAATTCATCTCCTGCAGGAGCAGGCAGACAGAGCAGTGGGGCTGTCACTGAGACCCCACCAGCAGAGCTGCCTCTGTGTCCCAGCCCCAGCCCAGCAGAAAGGCAATTTTGTCCAGCCTGAAGCCTCAGTTTTCTTGAAAAGCTTCTGGTGGTGTGTGGTGGTGTTTGCAGGGTCCCCAGGATGAGGGAAGAGATGAGAATCTTGGCTCCAGGTTTCAGAAGGCTGATTTATTATCTTATGATATATATCATATTAAAGGAAAATGATATACTAAAACTACACTAAAAGTATAGAAGGATTTAATCAGAAGGCTAGAAAGGAATGATGATAAAATCTTGTGACTGACCTGAGTCCCAACACAGATTGGTCATCAAGTAGAAACATCTCACATGGACCAACCACAGATGCACCTGTTGCATTCCACAGCAGCAGATAATTATTGGTTGCATTTCATTTCTGAGGCCTCTCAGCTTCTCAGGAGCAAAAATCCTGGCAAGGGGATTTTTCATAAAATATGTCTGTGACAGTGGTGGCGATCAGGCTGCTGGTGCTTCAGCCTGTTGTGAATTTGGGATGGTGGCCCTGGCTCTGCTGTCCCTGCCACCCCAGCTCCTTGGGAACACGTCTGTGCCAGCACCTTCAGGCAGGGAAAGGTCCCTTGCTGGTTTGTGAGAGTCAGAAGATGCTGCTGCACATGGTGATTTTAACTGTTTGTTATAACAAACTCTGAGGCAATAATTACTTCCCTGAGGTAATATAACTGCACTAACAGCATGAGAAATTTGATCTGCCCATGTCCTGGTTTTGGCCACAGCTCATGAAATCACAACTATCAAATGCAGGGCCTGGATAAAAGGGCCATTCTCCTCTACCTACACAGCTATTTTTGGTTCTTCATGGCTTATAAATAAAATAACCTGTGAGGGTGAAATTGATAAGGAGTTCTTTTCCAACTGCATGGCAAGCTCTTGGGGAGACAGGAGAAGTCAAAATAATTTTTGAATCACGATTCTGAGTTTGAAGTATTCAAAAACGAAAGCATGTTCCTACAAAAACAGATACACAAATACTCTGAGTTTGATCCTGTCCCTGGAGGAGCATTCATAGCCTCAGTGATTTCCATGGAGTTATGCCAAATCACACAAGCTGGATATTTGCTCTAGGCCATTCTGCTATCACAAACAGCAGCTCCATGATAAGGATCACAACATATTTCTGAAAGGAGGGCAAGTGTCACTGATAGACTGGTTGCAAAAACGTCATTCATTAATAAAAAGGTCACGAGTGACTGCAAGGGATACAAATGAAGTATTTCACTTTTTTGGAGCATCATTTTGAAATCTTGTTAATTGTACCTACCAAACAGTTTCCTAAAGTTTTCCAAGGTCTGTCTGTCTGCAATTTAAGGTCTGTGTTTGGGAACCCAGGTTTAAAAGAGTCTCCCCTCTCAGCCTCTAAGCCTGAGAACACACTGGGAAGGTGAGGACTAAAGATGCAAGGTGAGAGGGAACCTGGGCATTGAAAGGTGCCTCAGACCAAAGACTGTGTGCAAAACACAGGTGTGAGTACAGCAGCAGCAGTGGTGCTCTAAAAAGTAGGGAATTACCTGCTCAGGGAATTACAGACTGCATTTTGAAGCAGCACACACTGCAGTGTGAGCCTGTAGAGACTGAAAGCGTGAAGTGTTACCCAATCCAGAGCACAGTAGCATCCTTAGAAAAAAGAGCTCCAAAGAAAATTAAGTCAAAAGAGATGCAATCTCACAGCACCAAGCATGAAATGACTGAATACTTGACTTCCTCAGTCACTCCTCCCTTAGGCAATGAAAGCAAGCTTACACTACAGGGTGAGAGGGAAAATTTATGAGAACTGTAGAAATAAATCACAGTGTTTTACTTGTCCATGGTGTGCAGGTTTTTCTCAGAATCCAGAAAAAAATGTTTTGTTCTTGATCCAAACACAAACAAGGAACGTGTCCTGAATCAGTGCAAACTTTTAAGTTAGTTTTTCCAAGATAAAGAGCTGTAGCATAATCAAGGAGTTAGACAGTTTTTGTGATCCTACTATAGGGATCACTGTCTAACTCCTTGATTTGGACAACACCAGAGGTGAAGGTCTCCAATTCTTACACAGTGCACAATCCAAAATGAAATTAAATTGTAAATCAATTGCAAAACACTGGAGATTTTTATACCATGAAACTTTGCCCCCTCTTCCACCCAACTGATGCTAACGAGCAAGTGTGAATGGGCAGCACCAGAATCCACTCATGGCAGGGATAACCCCAAAGCATTTGTACAGTTTTTCCTGTTCCCTGCCTGACCTGCTCTGCTTTGTGTCAGTGTCTGGTTGGAGGGGGAGGATTTGCCTTTCTGTGCCATGGTTTATGTAGTGTCACAAATGCTGATATTGATCTCTTGCAGCCAAGGTTTCTGTTTGATCTCTCCTGTGTAAGAGCATGTGTGTTATTTTCATCAGGCCCTTTCCAGTCACTTGATTCATTTGTTTTGCACAAAGCAGGATTGTAACTGGGCACTGAGAAGGGGGAAGTTGTATGTGCAGAGCAAGATTTAGCAATTCCTATATTTCCTGTAAGACAGAGGCTATTTTTAGTTTGGCTTTTTATGCTTTCTTTGGGGGGAAAAACGGTATGATCCTGGCAAAGCAGAGGGCAATGGTATCTCATTTTCCCATCCACTGCTTGTAAAATACTTATTTAATAAACTTTTACCTTCTCCCTTCTTAATTCTCAGATAATTCTGGGACAGAGTAATCTTGTTCTGAGTGTAAATGTCAGTCCTCTCCCAGTCAGAGAAAACAACTGCCTCTGACCAAACAGCACATCTCCATTTTTTACCACAGCATTGCTTTCCCACTGGTTGTTTAAAAGGCAAAACAAATGTTTTTGCCTGTGGGAGCAATTTAAGATGAGATAAACTGTGGGTTTTGTCCTCTTAAAGGTCATCCCAAGCTGATGTTATAACCTTGTTCTGGTGGTTTGTGAACCTTCCTGCAGCAATATCCATAGAAATTGTTTAGTTATGGATCATCCAGCAGGATTATGAATTTGTACCACTGTCACAGGTAGGTATTCTCCTAAGTGGGCTCTGACTCATTTTCCATTTGCATTTTTAGGAGGAAAATCCTTAGAGATGCAAATCAAAGGTGTTAGAAGGGAACAACTCGTACTCATCTGCAAGAAGCAGGAAAAAGGGAGAAATCCCAATGTTTTGAGATTACACTCATAGGACCAGCTGAGCATTTTTATAGGGCCATCATTACTCCAAGGCTGTGGGATTGAAATTTAGGTGCCAAGTCCCATAAAAAGTCTACTGGGGAGATGTTGAGGGAGGCTAAGACTGGGGCTCTCTTTCAAAATCAGAGTCCAACGTGCCTGCACATTCATGTTCACATGGGAGTGAGGGGTGCACATTCCAGGTGTCCAGCCAGGGTTCTGTGAATTTGCCTTAACAGAGTCACCTGGTGCCACCTGGGGCAGCTGCAGGAGGCTGGCTGGGGTGGGACAGGAGCTGTCAGCTCCTGCCAGTGCTTTTCTGAGTGGCTGCTGGAGCCGTGTAAGGCACTACAGGGAATTTCCAGCACCACTTGGTACCTGAACCAAACCTCTCCACTGCCCCTCGTGCAGCTCAGACAAGCAGAAAACACAGCCCAGGAGGCAAATGGCTCTGATTCCAAAGAACTGAGGCAACAGCTCAGTTCTCTCAATCAAAATTTAACCAAAATATCCTAATTAAGGGAGAAATTTGCCTGGCAGAAAATAATTTCCTCCCTGCAATTGACCTAAAGTTTGGGAACAGGGCATCTCAGTGCCCTTCTCTTTTCCTGTCTTCTTAAACTTTTAGACCTTCTCTCACACCAGGAAAACAAGAAAATTTTCAAGTTCTCTGTGGGAGAGTGAGTCCCCTTCAAGGTCTAGAAAACAACTTGATGTCCTGAAATGCTGGGCTGTGACAACCAGCCAGCCTACTTGCCTGTCAATTCCTGCCCTTGGTTGCCTTTATCTTCCTCAGATATTCTCCTAGATACCATTGGAGGCCGTATTTGAATAGCAAAGACATTTCTGACATTACTCAGGAAGAACAGCATGATTATTCTGGTGCTTTACAGCCCCCAAAGGCTTCAGAACCTGCAGGCGTGGTGGTTTGCTGTGCTGCAGGTCCCTGGTGTCTAATCCTGCAAGTAAATATGTGACTCATTCATCCTACAGCAGTGGGGGACCATAAATATCAGGCATTTCTGATAGGCCACGCTCATGTGGAGCTGACAAACACAGCTCTCTGGGCAGTAAACACTCAAACCTGAAACAACCCCAGCCTGAAACCAGAATTAAAAGCTTTGCAGGTCTGTGGAATTTCATGTTCCAAGGTGGACTGTGTAGTCAGTACAAGAGTGGTCCCTGATGAGAATTATGCTGTCTGATTTCATAACAAAAGTATATAACAAGTTTTAAATGAGCTTTGTTGTTGTTCATGTCTTTGTATCCTTTTAAGGCCAAAAAAATATGTTCATTGTGTCATGAACTGTTTCCAGCCAAAATGTGCTTGACAGATTCTAATTAGTTCATTCAAAGGGGCACTTTTAGCACAGTTTCCCACATACACTTCTACAGCAACTGTATTCCAAGGGGGCCATAAAACCAAAAGAGATTTTGCACTGAAAGAACATTTGGCTGCTTATCTGTGCTCAAGGTTACCTGGGTGTTATGTGTTCTCTCCTGGCAGAGAAGAATTAATTCAAATGGGAAAAATAGCAGGAATCTTTCAGGTAGAGGGCTGCATCATCCTTAGCAAATCAAATTCCGTGATATTAGCCCTAGCAGAGCTAGAAAGAGCTCAAGAACTCATAAATGCTTCTTTGAACTCAGTTAATTTCCACCTAAACTATTCACTACTGTGATGAAAGTGGAATAGAGCCTTGAGATACCACTACAGAAGTACCACTAGGGACTCCAGCATTACAGGTACACTGACAACTGCAGCATAAAAATCCTGCTAGTTCACAAATTAATGGTAGCTTTGGAAACCAAATTCTAACACAATAGCTCTTCAGGGGACAGTCTGGAGGAGGAAAAGCATTTTAATTTGGTTTTGACAAGCTCATTTGTTTCCTCAGCCCCCTTTTTGCTAGCATCCACTTCAAACCTTGCACTTTGAGAGTGCTCTCTACTACAGATCTGAGGATGCATGGCACATTTCAAACCTTTAATCACAGCATTCTTCATTACCAAATTTAGTCCTTGCAATTAAAATGTCAAGCTTCATGAGTTGCACTGATTTTCTAGAACAGCCTCACAGCTTTGACAGAAATGTCTCCTTACAGTGTTTGCTGTTTCCTTGCCCTGTTCACATCCTAGGATCAATAATCAATATTCAGAAGTAAAAGCTCTCAGCCTGAAAGACTTGATCAGAGGTGTGCAAACCCTGGTGACATCCAGAGGGTGCCATGGGTGTAACCTTCCAGCAAACCCTCAGGTTCTGCTGCTCAGGAAAGCACAGTTCTCTGTTACAGGAGCTGCCAGTCTTCCACTGCCCTGAATGAGCAGCACAGCAGCTTCTCCCTGTGATGAGTTTCCTGCAGTGCAGCAACTCCTCAAGCTTCAGTTTCTAATTAGTATAAAATAAAATTTAATGAGAGCTGAAGCCCAAAGAAGGAGAAGCAACGTAAGCAAGATGGGCAAAGAGTTCACCCTCCTCAAACCTTCCTGTACAGGAAGAGAAACAGGCACTTATGCCACAGAGTTTTGGTTCCAGGGTAAATGTTGTCCAATGGGTACATTAGACAGGTTTAGGGTCTAACATAAAAACTACTATAATAAAATTATACTGCACAATAATTCACTCTCATCGTAATTCCTAGTGAACTCAGAATTGAGATTTAACAATCAGAGTGGGGCACTACAGAAAATTAGAGTTTACATCAGACTCTAGAGTGCAGGATAAATATTCATTATGAATGGGAAATAACAGAATATCTAATTGTGAAATCTAGTCACTTCTTCATGTTTCTCTAATGTTACAGTCTGAGAACTTCACTCTCTGAAGGGATTAATAACCAGCAGCATGTAGCTCATGCCAGTCAGGGTTCACTGACCATTTTCCCCTCTGCTCAGAGCCAGTGAGATCTTGACTTGCTCTTCCCATGGCTTTCAAAACCCAGGCATGAAGCAGCCAGAGTGCTCAATCCCTGTTTGGTAACCTCTTTGTAGGCAACTGGAGAGCACAGAAAGGCACCCAGAGGGCTCTCAAATTCTGTCACTGCTCTTCTGGGACTCATCTCTGAGAACAATCCCATTAAATGTGGATTTTCTCTGGCATCCAAGAGCAGTGTCCTTTACAACTTATAGGTTAAAGAGCCAGGAGTTACTCTGGGACCTGGTGACCACTTAATTGTGTGTGGCCCCTTTTCCTGTGTTACCCACATGCACAGATAAGAACCATGCAAGTGACCCCAATTTTGCTTTAAAAAAAAAAAAATATTATATATATATATATTTTATATATATATATAAATATATATATATATATTTTATATATATATATTTTATATATATTATATATATATTTTATATATATTTATAATATATTTTATATATATTATATATATATTTTATATATATATTATAATATATATTATATATATTATATATATATAAAAATATAAATACCATATATATAATATATATATATTATATATATTATATATATATTATATATATATTATATATATATATATATATATATATATATATAAATATATATATTATATATATTATATATATATATTATATATATATATATCAGAAATACATAAGCAGATTTTAAGGTAAGGTACAACTATAGAAAAAGATTCTTGCAGCATCTAGACACATCACTACAGGCAAACTATTTTGAGCCAATATTTTTGCCCCACCTGCCCCCTGAGTTTTTGGCATTCTCTGGCTGCCATGCACCTTGCACTGCTTGTTGCTGTAAGTGAATGCTGTTGCTGAAAGAGAGTGATCTGATGGCAAATTGAAAGAGCATTTAATCGAATCAATTCTTGCTTTGAACTCCTTTGTGCCAGATTGCAGTGTTTGCACAGTGCAGCTGCTCCTCCTGAGCCTGCACCCTTTGCTTTACCCAGGGTGCTCCAAGGTGCCAGCAGAGCTCGGGGCTGCCAGATGTGCAGAAACATCTGGGGGCTCTGCTGCAGCTCACCCCTGGCTGCACAGGGAATTCCAGACTCCTAAGAGAACCTGCTGTCAGCAAAGTGCAGTGGTTTTCTCCTGACCTCACTCCAAACCAGCCAGAGCAGAAGGATGTGGAAGAATTAAGGAAAAAGCAAGCAAGGAGAACTTTCCAACTCCAAAAGGAGTGCTGAGCAATTTCAGCCACAGAGAAACTCCAAGTAACAGAAATAAATAGGTAGTTTGAATGAAACCAGAATGGCATTCAAAGTAACTCTGAATGCTCTTTTTCCTCATAGAACTATAATTAGTGAATGCAATATACTTCATTTTTTATGAAACAAAAAATGCAGGCAATAAAATTTTAACTTTAGTAAAAAATTTAGCCCATGCAATAAAATGTCACAAAGTAGCCTTACCTGATTGAGTCCAGAACTGGGGATTTCTTTTTATGTCACCTCTGCAGGATGGCATTCAACAAATCATGTCATATCCACATAACCCCTGTTTATCATAAAATGGTAGAATATTCTAGTTAATAAATCATCCTGCAGAACTATGGATGCAAACAAAATTATCTAAGAGCTCATACCAAATACTTATTATCAGCCTGCTTGTATAGCTGAAAACATCACATGGATAAAAGCTGCATGCAATTAACTGGAAAGCAGGAGAGATCAATTGCTTATCAGCAATAAACTGGCAAAATATTTTGGGAGGTCTTGCAAAATTGAGCTCATGAAAAATCAAGCAGAAGGAAGGCAACACAGACCCTAGGTAAGAAACTCAGAAAATCAAATCAAAAATCTGTAACAGCCTATGATTCTAAAACACAACAGTATGCAATTGGCTTTTTTTGTGAATGGAAGTTTACATTGCTGTAGAAAGAATGTAACAAAAATATGAAGCATAAATTTTGTTTCAGTACTTAAAATATAAGTGAATTTATGCAAGGCTTTCTTTCATTAATCTCATGGCTTGCTGTAGGCAAAGTGGGTATAGTGGAAGAAAGAGGATAATAAACAAGAAAAAAAGGAAGAAAGAGGATAATAAACAAGAAAGGAAGAAGAAAGAGGATAATAAAGAAGAAAAAAAAGATGGGCTCAGTGAAAATATGTAAATGTAAATATGTAAATATGCAACAAAAAATAATGAAGGATGACAATAATCAGAAAAACAGCAACATGAAGAAAAACTAAGGCTACTCTCTAAGTCTTATTCAACCCTCTTTTTATAAAGGGAACACAGCAAGAATTTTATTTATTTATTTACTTACTTTAGACTATTCTAAATGCTATTAACTATAGAACAAACATCCCTGTGTTGTTTGTGGAAACCAAGTGAAAGAATGCAAAGCAAACATGCAAGTAAACTAATAACCAGTGTTTATTCAATTACTGTTTTGTGCAAACAAGCAGAGTGATTTAATATCAGTTTGTAAACATCTTACCCAAACTGCATTTCCAGTTGATCATCTGCATGCAAATCAGTTTAAAATAAGCACATGCAAAAGCAGGCCAAAATTCAAAGGAAAAAGCCCCTCAAAAAATCAATAAGAAGGGATGAAAAAGGATGAAGAAAATCAAGTAAAAGATAAAAGCAATTGTTCAAACTTTTCTCACTAAACAATGTTAGAAAACTGTCAACCAGAGAAAGACACACACAAAAATTATCTACTCATCTTGTATAAACTCACTTGTGAATTGATAATGAAAGATTTTAAACAAGACTGTCTGCCAAGAAGAGAAGTGCAAATCCCAGCAGCAATTAAATATATTGACTACTCTTCCTCTGGAAGCAGCAGAGCCAAAGCTCCTCTTTGATGTCTCCCAAACCTTCCCCTTCTCTGTGGCTCTTCCAGGGGAGCCCACCTGGCTCAAGGCAGGCTAAATCTGGAGCACTGAGGGGGCTGGAGGATTTTAGGGCTTGCAGCTGTTTCCTTCAGGTGCTTGCAACGAGGGGGAAAGGAGATGTGTGAGTGTCCCAGGTGAGGATCTCCTTTCCTGCTGCCAGGGCACTCAGGGAGGGAAAAAGGGCAACACAATTGCCCTCAGATTATTATTATTATTATTATTATTATTATTATTATTATTATTATTATTATTATTATTATTATTATTATTATTATTATTATTATTATTATTATTATTATTATTATTAAAATTATTAACATTGTTAACATCAACAATTACCAAGAGACAAGAGAGGTTCTTACAGTGTCCATTGCTGGCCTCACTGCTGTGAAGGAGGGTAAAACAGAAGAGAATCTGCTTTTCAAATGTAGAGGTTTTTTGTCTTTGATTATTATTTGTAATAATAATAATTATCATTATTACTAATAATACTTAGTAATATTAATAGTAATAATAATATTACTACTAGTAGTAGTAGTAGTAGTCCTAGTACTACTACTACTACTACTATTATTACTATTATTATTAACATTATTTACATTAACAGTTACCAAGAGAGAAGAGAGGGTCTCACAGTGTCCATTGCTGGCCTCACTCCTGTGAAGGAGGGTAAAACAGAAGAGAATCTGCTTTTCAAATATAGAGGTTACTATCTTTGATCAATAAACCATCACAAACTGTAAACTGTAACTGTAGATTGTAGTCAGGTATCCCCAGAAGCAATTATTATTAGTAGTAGTAGTAGTAGTCCTAGTACTACTACTATTATTATTAACATTATTAACATTATTTACATTAACAATTACCAAGAGAGAAGAGAGGGTCTTACAGTGTCCATTGCTGGCCTCACTCCTGTGAAGGAGGGTAAAACAGAGCAGAATCTGCTTTTCAAATACAGAGGTTACTATTTTTGATGAATAAACCATGTAAACTGTAGATTGTAGTCAGGTATCCCCAGCAGCAGGTCTGCTTTCTTGGGACAGTTACATGCATGAAACTGAGAACATCCATCTGTTATTGAAATCTTTCAGCCAGTTTTCAGGTTCCTGAGTTTTTCTACCTCACAGATACTGCTCCAGCAACCATTCAGCTTTCTTATTGGGATACTCCAAGCATGGAGATTTTCTAGGACATGATGAGGTACCTTATAAAAGGACAAAGCAGCTGAATAATTTGTTTTCACCACTTTCTGTCAGACACACTTGTCCCTTGTTCTGTCCTCCCTCCTGAGATGCCCTTCAGCAGCTGGCCATGGCCCTGGTGGCTCTGCTGCAGGGTGTTTGCTTTGTCCCAGAGAGGAATCCAGGCTCTTCTTTGCAATCCACCACCTCATGCTGGAAATCTCCTGAGTGTTATTAGATTCTGTAAGAGCTGACCTTTAAAAGTCAGCAGTGCAATTAAGCAATCTGGGCAGCTCTAGGCCAGCAGCTCAGCCGGTCCAGGGGAGGCAGGAACCAGACAGTTCAGTCCTGACTAATGTCATTACAGGAGGACAGGAGGGGCACCCAGACTCTCTAATTAAACAGCAGCAGATCTGCTCAGCAGGCTGCCATGACTGAGGGCAAAGCAGAGAGACAGTGCAAGACCTGACAGAACCCCTGGGCTTGGTCCAGTTTTGTGTCACAGCCCTGGGTCCAGTTTTGTGTCACAGCCCTTGGTCCAGTTTTGTGTCACAGCCCTCAGTCTAGTTATGTGTGACAGCCCTTGGTCCAGTTTTGTGTCACAGCCCTCAGTCTAGTTATGTGTCACAGCCCTTTCTGGGGGGGTTTGTTGGCTGTAGTTTCTCATACAGCTGACAAAAGGAAGGGAAGGTGTCCAAAGAAATGGGATCCATCACTGCCAATGCTCTGGTCTGAAGGACTCTGTCCTAACTCACCTTATCAAAATCAATGCATTAAAGCACTTGCAGAAGGGAAGAAAAGGCAGTGTGGTGAGGGGATTGCCTTCACTGTCTGTGTGGGACTCCCTGCTCTGCTTTCAGGAATTTCTGCATGTCAGAAATAGCCCTGCATGCCAGGAAGCCCCTGACATCAGAGCAGCCAGCTGCTCTAGTCTGACCCGCTGCTTCTTTGCCATGGGTCAGGAGCCTCTGGCCAGTGCTAAATGGTCACTTCTCTCTCCCCCTGTCCCATTTACCTCAGATATGGACTCAAACAGCAAAATAGGAGTCCTGCAGAAAGGTGAACCTTGCAATTCTCTTGGAGTGTTTTGCTTTTTCTGGTGTGTCAGATGGCTGGAGTTGTGCACTGGCTGCATTTGTCCATGTCAGTGTTTGCTGTCCTTCCACTGGGGTTCTGCTGACATTTCTTGCTTCTTTTTCTCTCTCCTGCTTACAGTAAATTGCCTCTGGTTCCACACAGGCCTTTTCTGTTAACAAATGAAAAAGTTCAGAGTTAAAACTAACTATTTTTCACTTGTGTCTAATAGGGCAGGCCTGAATTTGGCTTTTATTTAGGCTGGTAAATTATTTACTCTGCAGTACAAATGCAAGTCAGAGCTGGTGGTTGCTGATTCTTTTGGCCCCTCATTTCTCTCATCTCTTACTCAGAGAAGCAAAGTTTTCTGAACAGTTGCCTGTGAAAGAACCAGAGGCTCCACATTTACTCATAGGCAGCCTTGAGCTGTCCCTAACCTTCCTACAGTGTGCCAAAAAGACCCTTTTGCATTCTCAAGGAACCTAAATATCCTCCACGTTACTGAAAGCTGAATATATTCTTAAATATGGGCATGAGCTCCTTGCAACTCTGGGATTTCAGTCTTAACTTCTTTCCTGTATGGTTGGGTGTGCTGCCCATATCAATTTGAGGAGATCACTTCTCTCACTGTATCTAAACAACTCCCTGGGGCAGGAGCTTCAGCCTGCACAAAGAAAAGCTTTGATGGCTCCAGTAGGTTGTGCCTCAGGCTGCATTAAAGGAAAGAAGAATACAGCACAAAAGTCATCCCAGAAATATACCCAGCTGCTGAAAAATTTAACAGCCCAATCCAAAATAACCTCCTCATTGTGTTTCACTAGGAATAATTTCAGTGGCACATGAATTTTCTTCCCTTTCATTGTCAGCCTGATTTCCAGGAATGGTTTTCTTTTTTTCCAGCCAAAGCTCTCTGTCTCAGTGGTTTATCTGATAGTAGTTTGCATTGGGCCTGCTGTTCTCTGCTTTCCCAAATTTATCTGCCCTTACAATGCCTGACATATCTTTACATGTTGAACTTTATCTGGTTAAAATGAGAGTGCATTGTTTATCCCCTTTCTGGCCAGACCATGCTCATTGCTTTGGAGCAGTGAATTATTCAGCTCTTCTTGCCACTTCTCTTGGGCTAAACCCTGAGGAATGGGAGGGAAGGGAATTCAGAGAATGGGGTGGAATAGCAAAATTCCTGCTTGAGCTCTGATCTGGATGGCAATGGTGAGAGCAGGAGCTGCTGCTTTGATTGCTGGTGCTCCAGGACAGCAGGTGGGGCAGACAGAGAGGAGCAAAGAAATGCTGGGGGGCTCAGGAGCAGGATTGCTGGGTTTTACACTCCCTCCCCCAGGGCTCCATCACATCTGCCCTGGGTGGATGAGCAGGAGGTGCTCAGCCCTCCCAGGTGCTCCTCCATCTCAAGGTAAAACCTCCAGGGCAGGACACTACTTACAGCAGAGTTTAAAGACCATATCTCTTCCTCTACATGAAACCAAAACAGTAAAGAAGGGATTTAAGACTAGTTTAAAAAAATAACCCTTCCTCCTGTAAAAAGGGTCAGCCAAGCTTTCATCTTTGGCTGAGCTCAGCTGGAGCTGAAGAGTTCACCCCACCCTCAGCAGAGCCATTTGTGAGACCACAAGGCTCATCTTTATCTCCTGGGGAGGCTGTGCCAGGATGCATCAGGAAAGTTAAAAATGCCATCTAAATTTGCTTCTTCTTTTAAAAGCAGTAGAGAACCAAGAGTTATAGGCTATTCTTGCAGTCTGTAAACAGCTTCCAAAGGTACATTTGTGAAAGCATTGTTTCAGCATCCAAGTGCTATTTATATTTCTAAAACACTTCTGCTTTGTCAGCATCAGTCTATCTGCAGTGATAATCCATTTATACCAGCAGCAATAGCATTACACACAAGTTCCAGATAAAACCAGGGAATGGCCAGGGAAACCAAAGAGCAAAATTTTCAACAGCTGCTTGGACACTGAAAGAGGAAGACAAGCTGTAAAAAAATTTCTAGTGTAAGAGAAATCTCCAGGTGCAGCAATGACAAACCAAATAACAACAAAACCAATGAAAACAAACAAACAAAAACCAAGCAAACAAAAACCCACAAGAAACCAGTTTTTCCCACCAGGGAAAGAGCACCTATCTTTTGAATCAGGAGAATTTAATTAATTCCAGATAGAGTCCATTTCCACACACAAGTGAATGGCTGGGAGAGCTACAGGCTGGGGAATGACAAGAGACTTGGAGTGCAGGAATGGATGGGATTACACTGGGAAAGGGCATCCTTTCAGCCCAACATAATTTAAATATTACTGGGCATCATGCTGGCTATCTCCCTGTTCTGCCAGGCACACTAATAGTGCTGGAAAGTGCCCATTATTCTGGGCAAAGCAAAATGTAAAGCACAGTGACACAAGGAATGCAAACCTCCTCTTGGACTGGTTCCCTGGTCACTGCACCAGCTTTCATTATGAGCAACTGGAGGTTTTTAAACTTGTTAAATTTGGAGTCCCAGGGCTGTGTTTCTTCACCTCTCCTAGGATGTCATTGTGAGCAGCTAAGCAAACTCAGATTACTGCAGCCACTCCAGGGCACTCTGCAGGGCAGTAACAGGAGAAAGAAATGTATACTGTGCTGTTCAGCTGCTGTCAGAGAGAGTGGAGTTGTTTATGTGCTCTCTGCTCACTCTGGGAAGAGCTCGGGGTGAAACTGAGGAAGTGTTCTTAAAACAAAGCATTAGAAGGAAAACTTAGCCCTGAGAGTTTGTCACGCTGGCCTGAGAAAATAATAGAAGCTAATTATTGTATTTGCAGGGAGTGCCCTGAGGAAGGCAGGAATGATGCATCTGACTCCATGTTCTCAGAAGGCTGATTTATTACTTTATGATACTATATTATATTAAAGAATACTAAACTATACTAAAGAATAGAGAGAAGATACTTACTGAAGGCTAAAAAGATAATAATGAAAACTTGTGGCTCTTTCCAGAGTCCCCACACAGCTTGGTCCCAAATGGCCAAAGAGTGAAAACAACTCACAGCAGAATCCAATGGAACAATCACCTGTGGGTAAACAATCCCCAAACACATTCCACATGAGCACAACACAGGAGAAGCAAATGAGATAAGAATTGTTTTCCTTTCCATTCTCTGAGGCTTCTCAGCTTCCCAGGAGAAAAATTCTGGGAGAAGGGATTTTTTCAGAGAATGTGAATGCCACAGCTGATATCATAATTGCAAACTTAGAGCTGCTTGATCTTTGAGCCCCTGACACTGTGGTGGTGTGCATCTACCAAGCTCCAGGATGGAGGGGAGGATCCTTGAAGGGAAACATCCCCTTGCAAAACTGCCCTGGGACCTTTAAACTCCCCCTGGAAAAAACAGGAACTTGGTGTTTTCAGCCTCATGTAAAAGGAATGAAGAAAATCCCATCACTAAGGTCACTTCAAAGTGGATAAACCACTGCATGAGATAATGACTGAAAGAGCCCTGAATATATGACTTGTTATATTTCTTATCTGTGTAATTTCTATGGACTAGAGAATCTCACACAGACAGCTCCTCAGACTTTTGGGGTAGAACTCATTATTCAGCATGGATAAATGTAGAAAAGCTCCCTCTTAATGCAGGCTTTTAACTAAGTACAGCTAATTACTCAGCTGAGCACTCCCTTTAGCTCCTGCACTCTGGGGAGGCAGGGCCAGGTCTCCTGGCAGCTGTGATGAACATCATAAACTAAGTTATGTTAATCTTCCAAGTTTCAGACTTGAGATAAGTCAGAGGTTTTACAGCACCCATTATCTACTACTGTGGCTTTTATTTTGTTTGAAGCCATGCAATGTTTATTAGCTGAATGCCCTTAAGCACTGAGAATGAAAGCAGAAATTTACCATTTAAATTTAGATCATCCTTCCCCCTGTCACACACACACACATAATTTTAAAGTTTACTCTGAACAGTTCCCAGGATTGTGTGTCCAGATTCCAAGCAGAAGGCTAATAATAACCCCTACATTATTATAGGCACCAAATGGGTGCTCATAAAACCATAGTTGCAGCCAGAGATAGGAGATGATAGTTGTTTATCAAAACAATGAATTAGTTTAAATTAATTTCATGCTGTCACTAGCACTGGGAACCAAGCACAGCACTCTGCAGTGCCCTGATGGAGCACTCTGCAGTATCTATCTTTGTCCATTATGACGTGGCCTTGTAGGAAATCACTGCTTCCAGGATCTGGGATTAATTATCCTCCCCCTGACAGAGGGTGTATGGGATGAGCAGGGATGTGAGCCCTGGCAGGTCACCAGTCAGGCTTCAGACACAAACAGGCTTTGCTCACTGGTGCTTTAGGAAGAGCTGCTCTCCACCCACACCCATTCCTCCAAGCTGCTCCACAAAAGAAAAGTGATGCTGGGGAGATACCCTGAGACAGCACCTCAGACTTTTGGGGTATAACTCATTGTTCAGCATGGATAAATGTAGAAAAGCATTAGGTACCTACCAATTCCATCTCCTCTGGGGTCACTTTTCTGCCTCCAGGAAGAATCATCAGCAGCATGTTAGGAAACCTTTGCTTAGTCTGAACAAGTTTTGTCTTCAGCCAACCATTTCTACACTTTACATTTATTTTTACTGTGAGAAGGATCTGGTCCACAGTGTTTTCCTTCCATTTCACTTCAGTTGTTGATCACAGTGTTTCTATCATTCTCTTTTATCATCCTGCAGCATTGCAAACCCTACTGTGGAAATATCTCTTAAAGAGCTTCTCTGCTCCTCCTGCTGGGTCTCTTAATTCTCCAGATGTAAAGGCAAAGCTGTTTGCTCTTCTAAAAAAACTAAACTCCTGGTACAAACAGCAGTTCAAGATTCCAGGTGGCTAGCAAATAACAGGAGCAGGTGTCTTTGGAAAACAGAGAAAAGGAGGGAGGGTAAAAAAAAAAAAGGCATAGCTAAAATATGAGAATAATAGCTGATTTTGAAAAATATGGGTCCCCCTAAATATTCTGTTGTGCACTGTGTTAAAAAGATGTAACATTTATCAAAGCTTATGTTATCAGACTCATTTAAAAAAAAGGGAAGATCATTAAAAATCCATGAGTCAGTTTTCAATGTATTTTGTTCCCTCAATTCCTCATCTTCCTGGGACATTCCAGGCCTGCATCCATCAACTGATTCAACCATCAGCCATCAATCAATAGGGCTGGTACAAACTTCTGGTGTTCACCTGAGCTCCACTGTCAAAGAAAGATGGAAATGGCACAGGACAAATGATTTTTCAAGATTTTCCTGAATATCCTGCTCTAGCTGGGTTGTAATCACAATGCAAATGGGTTGTCTGAGATCCCCATGGAGCCAAGTCCAGAAAGCCAAGGTGTGCATGCAAGGAAAAAATAAGTTTATCACAAAAAAAGCCAGGGAACCACTTGTTTTTAGTTTGATGCAATCTGTAGTCTCGTTTGATATAGTATACTGATATTACTGAAAATAAGACAAGGAAATTATTACAGTCATGCTGAGGAGAAGAGAGTGACAGCTACTCTGTTCAGACTCTGACCACACAGAAACACCCAGTGCTGTCTACCAACATGAAACACAGAGCCCTGCATCTCTTTATGACATTTCTAGTCACCATTTGTGCTGCTCCAATCTCAGTGAAACTGTGGCAGAGCAAGGCACTCTGACAAAAGCACTTTTTGTGTTGTGAAGATTACAAGTACAGGCAGTGATCCAGCATTAATGCCAGTGGCTTTACTCACTCAGTGTGCCAACTGCCCTCCCATTCAAACTGACTCACCAGAGCCTGATAAAACTGTATTTTTTTTAAGCATTTTGGCTTACTCCAAGCTGCAAATAGTAAGCTGTGCCTTTCCAGAGTGACTTTGTCATTACAAAAATGTCTTTTTGTTTGACGTGGTACCTTCTGGTAATGACAGAGAGCAGCAGAAGGGAAGATGTTGAAACTCCAGCCCTCAGAACTATCAAGTCCTAACCCCAAGAGGAGGCAGGTTGCTTCCTTGAGTTCCTGAGGAGCAGTTTCCCCCTTGGCAGGGCTGGGATTTGTGGCCAGGTTGCTGCTGGCAGCCAGGATGCTCTCACAGAGCAGCTGGGCCCTGCCCACCAGTCCCAGCCCTGGCCAAGGTCTCACAGAAAATTCTCTTTAAACTTTGTGGGAAAAATTTCTTTGTGTCCTTGGTGCATGAGGCTGTGCCCCCTCTCCTTCTCCCTCCCCAGATGTGTGCACCAAGAAGGCAACAAATTCACCTCACTCCCCTTTATTCCAGTTTTTCCTACTCATCTCTTGGTTTCTGAGCATGGGAGGGGGAAGAGAGCAGGGATCAGACCAAAAGCTGGAAGAGATCCTAAAAAAACCCAGAAAAACAATAAAAAACCCATTCTGCTACCAAAAAAAACAACCCCCAAAACAAAACCATAACCAACCCCCCCCCGCAAAAACCCCAATCCAAACAAAAAAAACAAAACAAAAACCCCGCAGAAAATCCCAAAAAAACAACAAAAAAACACCTTTCCCAAAAAAACCAACCTCCAAAACAAAAAAGTAACCAAAGCAAAAAAAAGAAAAAAATTAAAAAAAACCAAAACCAAACAAAAAACCCAAAAGAAAACCAAAGCAAACCAACCAAACAAAACCCCCCCAAAAAAGCAATATCACCACCAATACCAAAAAATCACAACAAAACAGAAACCCCCACCTCAGCACCCGGCATGTGTTTATGGCCACTCTCTATTATAGTTTTTATTTTAAGTGTGAGTTTTACAGTGCTTTAACAAATTAAAGAATGGAGTTGTATTTTTCTCTTTATAAGGGTTTTTAAGGATAAATTGTCTAATTAAGAAATTATACTTAAATTATTTTTTCTTTTAACTTAATAACTAGCTACTTGTGATTCATAATGTGGATTTTTATGTAATCACATAATAGTACTTAAACTTATGAAGAAGATGGTGAAAAAGAAGGATTTGCTTCTGTTTTACATTTTTATCTTGTTTTATATATATTAATATATTTTAAAACTTTAAGTTTTCTACTATGTGATATTACACACTTCTATTCAAATGACACACTTAGAGTTTCATCATTCAATTTTAGAAGTTTTCTCCACAGCCTCAGTTCAAATGCAGTGTTCTCTTGGGGGTCAGAGCCTGTCAGCACAGAAAGTCTGAAATTCTCAGTAATCAGGGTTCCAACACATATGTGTTAGTAATAGCACACCAGAAAGTTTAGATTTCAGAAATGGGGTGACAGAAAAAGTTACACAATGAAGTCAGGAGAGAGAAATGGTACAAGTGTGGATATTACCCTAAAATGATCAAAACCATTCAACACATCAATCTGATAACTTATCTTTCACATGAGTGCAATAAACACTCATGTGAAATAAACAACCTTAATCTGAAATTATATGTTATGGGATGGGGTAATGTAATGTAAATTAAGCCTCCTGCTTGAGTTCTATATGCAGCATGGATATTTGTAAAAAAATGCCTTGAGCACTGAAAGCAGTGGGGAGAACATGACAACAGAAATCCTCCTGTTCAGTGAGGATGGGATGAATGACTACTAATCAATAAAAAAGTCAGGATGAGCTATCCAGAGGAGCATACAAAGAAGTCCAGTCTCCTATGAAGACAGCTGAGATGAATGTGTAAATACACTGTGCCATGGACTTCCAGAATTTCAGATGAACTCCCTGAAACAGGTTATTTTTCCCCCAGTCTCTTTCCACTCAGAAGTTCCTAAAACTGCATATTTCCCACAGACGCAAAATGCAATTACATCCGAGACAGATGGAAATGGCCACTAACAGAAGAAATACTCCCCAAAACCTTGTAGCAGAAATTGAAAAGTGACAGTGGCATGAAGTACACTGACATTTAGTCAGGCTGGAATATGAATGACCTGATGGAGACTGCAGAAAAGCAGAGCTGAGCAGGAGTGTGGTCTTTGTCTCTTCCACAGGAGGATACTCTTTCCAAACAACTTGTGGGAAGAAGGTCAATTATTGACATCTAATTGGACAACCTGCTGAATTATCATCTGAAACAGCCTTTGGAGTCCTGCTGCATTCACATTCTGCATGTGAAATATTATTCACTGTAAAGATAAATCCAATCTACAGCACTTAATATTGTACATTTGAAAGCTTATTAGTGGTTTTGTAATACTTGAATGTGGAATGGTGGTTTCAACCATGATCAAGTGGGAATTGAGATATTTGAGACAGGTATTCCAGTCCTTTTATATTCCCCCAGAACAAAAAGACATTTGAACCACTCTTGCTGCTCAGATTTGAATCCAATGAACTGAAGCCTTTTCCATCAGCACTGAAGAAAAAAGGCTGGAATTACACAGTGAAACCTCCTGAAAGGCAAAAGCAGCACATTTCATCCCACAGCTGTTCAATCCTGGGCTGTATTTGCTATAACACTGTATATATACACCTGGATATACACACACCCCATTGCATATAAATTGCTGTGTGGTATATATAAGAATATATACATTTGGTATTTATGTTTAATTGATCTTTATATATTAAAGTATACATCCTTTTTAACTTAAATTGGCAGTCAGTGGAGGACTTCCTTGTGCTTTTAAAGAAAAATTATCATAAACAGAAATTTTTCTGCACAGCTCACTGCTTGAGACAGTGACTTAAAAATGCCTAAAACATGCAGAGTTTGAAACTGCAAGGCAGTGTGGAACAAAACATTTTTATGCTTCATTGAGTTCTCCCTTATTTTTCTCACTGATCTTGCTTTGCTCCATTAGATTTACTGTAGGAAAATTCTAGTTTACTGCAGCAGGACCCAACCTCAGAAATGACCACGGTGAGCAAACCCAGAGAGGAGGCAGAGAGGTGCTGCTGATGTCTCACCCAGCCCTCACATCCCCACATCACAGAACTGCAGAGATCCCATCAGGGCTGACTCAAACTCAGGCCCACGGATGCAGAGACAGCAATGAGTGCATGCTGACATCCCTGGTGGATCAGAAAAGGACTCTGCATTATAAGTTCACACTTTCCCCCACACACAGACACCCCCAGATGACCTGCACTTCCAGAAGCAAATTAAATCCTCGTGGTTTTGCCTTTAAAAGAAACCATTATTTCCTGAAGGTGGACAGAGAGCTGTTTGAGGAGGGAGAACATCACCTACCATAATCCAGAGCACTGCCAGCCTGCAATAACTCACCCCATCTTCCAGGGGGGCTGAAATTCCAATACCTAAAGGGCCTCTGAGAAGGTGAATGGGGGATGAACTCTCTAAAAAAAATATATATTTAAAAAAATAGTGAAATACTTCATTTATGAAAGTGCCTTTTGATCACTCTAACCTTTGGTTTTAACCACTCTGGTGTCTCCTGCCAAGTGTGGTTTACAGATGACACATCATCATGGCACCAGGAATGGACTTGTTGATAAGTTAAATAATGGAACTACTTTCAGACCATTTTTATAGCTGAAAATTCTCATGGCATAAAAGAGTCATCATACAGTTATTTCACTGTGGAAAACTGTTATTTTTCTTAGAATAACTTTGAACTTTGTAACTTTTTGGGAAGGGGGTTGTTTTTCAAATAAAACCCTGCTTCCTTTCTTCCCCAAAAAACTCAGTTTCTATTAGCTGGAATGATACCAAATCCACAGAGATATGTATTCAGGCAGATTGTAAATTTAGCTAGGGCATTTATATGTTACTAAATCCAAACAAAGATCTAAAGCAAGATGCAAAATATCACACACACACACACAAAAAAAGTTCCAAAATATATGGAATGGGATTTTTAAAGCTGAGCAAGGGACTCAGCCACACAAGTTTGAAAAAAATTGATTAATTATGTGGTTGATAACCTTGGTTTATATGCCATGTTAAATCCTGGTATAACTTCATTGTCTTCAGTGGAGCTGCACTGCAAATGTATTTGACAGATAGTCATGATTCTTCTCCAAGAAAAACTTGTAAGGGAGAAGTTTTAAACATGAGTGAATGAAAGTCCTGTGCCAAGTCCTACCCTAATTTATGCCCTGTATAAAACAGCTGGGTTGGAAGTGAGGGTGTCAGGAAAGGCAGAAGGAGACATGAGTCTGTTCTTCCTTTGCTGGGACGTTACATCAGCTCCCCTTGGTGATGCTCATGTCTCCAAACAGCACAGCAGGAACCCACAAGGCAGCTTGGGGGAGATTCTTTCCTTCCCAGCCTGCAAGTTCTTGTGTTTCACAAGCTCTAAGTGTTCAGGGAAGAGCCTGGAGTAGTCTCAGTGGAGAGCCATGAAATTCACTCCTGTTAACTACTCATCAATCTGAGCCTGGGCTGCTTCAAAATGAATTTGAGGATGAGCACTGGAAATGGCCATTTTAATATGAATATTGGAATTAGTCACTTAATTTAATCAGAAAATAATGCGTTTCAGAGAGTCTCAGTCTCAATGTTATTTTGAATCAAAACTCATCATTTGGATTGGTTTTCTTTAGTCTGTTGGGTTATTTCTGGCTCATTATTAGCATTAGAGTAAAACTGACTGGTCAGACAGTACACACACCTTTGCTCAGGTGAGAGGGAAGTAATGCCCATCTCAACTCATCTTTTATGCAACATTACTAAGGACATGAGGAGGATTTTATTATGCTGCCCAAAGCATCATTTAAGCCAGCAGCAGCAATCTGACTGCTCCAGCTCCAAGTCTAGCGAATTGCTGGTGTCCTCACTCCCAATTCTTCTGCTGGCAGAGCTATTTTACAGCAAAGTGATGTAATCTGGCAGTGAGTGAGCTCAACATAAACAGCCTGGCTCCACAGTAATACCCCTGCTCCAGGGGATCATTGCTGGGGCAGGAGGCACCAGCCAGCAAGTTGGGCTCCAGACTCACAGCCCAAGCACTTGGATGCCCTTCCCAGCTCTTCCCTCATCGTCTATTTTCAGTCAAATCAGGCAGAAAAGTCCCATACATTGCTTTAATACCACAGTGGATGTCAGAGACCCATCTGCTGAGCACCCCTAATGAGGCAAAAGTGAAGATATTTCCCATCCAACGTGGTCTGCAATACTTATAAACAGAACAGGCTGTGGATCGGGAACCTCTCATGCTCCCCATCTGTGAAATGCAGCTAGCTGCTAATCTTCAGCCTCATAAAAATGTGTGGAAGTGAAAAGCTTTAGGGGATGTGCTGTGACCACTGCCATGACAGAGAGCAGCAGCATTTTGAAGGAATTTGACTGGGTCAGAAGCAGGAAGGCTGAGCAGAGCCAGCTTGGAGGAGCAGCAGCCCTGCACAGCCCCAAGGTGCCCCAAAACAGACACAGAGCTCATGGTTCTGGAGCTGGGGTTGTGATAAGGGTGTGTTTTCTTGCCTTCACTAGGCCCAGAGAAAAGGAAAATACTTACAAAAATACTTCATTGGCAGCAGTGCCTAGCAAGCAGCTCACTGTGCTTTCTGTGCTCACCTCTGAGGTGTGCCAGCAGAGGCTGATTGCCATCTGACCGTGCATGGCAGCCACCTCCACCCCCCTTTCTTTAGTTCTGACCTCCTAAACATGTAATTATTTATGTATCTGACCTCCTAAACATGTAATTATTTATGTATCTGCATGTGCTGGAGATAAATACAGCCTAGCCTCCCCCTCCTCAGCAGAGCTTACACCTGTGTTCTCTAATTCTTCACCTCTGCAGGGCTGCACACCTGCTCCATTTAATTCTGTGTAATTACTGTGGGTTGTGTACTCTGGGTTTTCATGTAACCTGGGTTTCTCCTCCCAGGCTCATCTCAGCACCTCCAGCCCAGTTCTACTTCTACTTGTCACCTTCTAATCTCTTATATTTGGGCACCTCCAAAATCAGCTCTTCTCTTCTCTCTTTCCCTTCAGAGCTCTGTCTCTGTGACCTTTCTTAGTCATGCTTGACAAACTTCCAGTCCCCTCCATCATTTCTACTCTCTTCTCCATCAATTTCCATCTACAAGTACAAGGTTATCCTAAACAGGGGGACCATATTTAAGTATAAAAACAGTTGGGCAGGTTCTTCTACCTTTAATCTGTCTTCATTAGCTTCTCCAGGTCCAGGCACAGGCTCAGCCTCTGTCACACAGGTAGCTCATCACTGCTTCTCCTTCAGAGTATGGCTGTGAAAACATTTTTAAATTCTTTAAAATTTTTAAATAAATTTTTAAAATCTGTTTGATTTTTAAAATCTGTTTTAAGTCATTTTAAATCTGTTTAAATTTTTTTAATCTGTTCTTGACAAAAAAAACTAGCAAGAGAGAATCTATTACTAGCAATTAGAGAAGAATCATGACCAAACTTTCAAAACAATAAGATGCTTGAACTATTCCAGCTATGATAATAAGTACAGAAAAAAAATTCCTGGTGCAACATTACCATGGATGGGAAATCAGCTACAAAGAGGTCATCTGGTTTTGTTATAGAATTCAGGTTAAGGACCATGACTTAAAAAAAAAAAAAAAAAAAAAGAAAAGAAAAAAGAAAAAAAGAAAAGTTACTTTAACTAAGAATTGCCACATCTACTCTGAGGAACAAGGACAGCAATTCAGCAAAGCCTAAGCAAAAAAAAAATCAAAGTAGGATTTCCTAAGGAAAATAGAAACTTAAAATAACACCAAATTCAAATTGCTTCTTGTGTGGTAACCTCATTTCCTAAGGATCAGCTTCTTATTACCCCTCCAAGTATGAGATATATTAATCTTCTTAAAACTAATATTCTTATTGCCTGATTAAGGAAATCTTAATTCATTAGATTTATTCTGCAGACTCTTGCCTTATCCAACTGTTGGGCATAGAAGTCTGGGATGGAGGGAATTTTCCTGGCTTCAGCTTGGAAAAGGATCAGAGCTGGGTTTTATTGTTCACCTGCAACCAAAAGATGAAACAATCATACGGGTCTGATGACAAGGAAAAGTTTTCCTGTAGCTGTAACTGCTGCACTCTTAGCCTGTGCAGTGACATCTTTGGTTTCATTTGCAGAAAGGATTTTGGGTGGTTTGCAGGGGTAAATGATTCATTTGCATCACTAGAAATTCAAAGCACTGCTTGGTTCTAAATTCAAGGATAATCAAAGTCTATATAAGTTGTTCTTAAAGGTTTTGGAGGGATAGAAAAACTTAAATCCAAGAACATACGTAGCAAGATCTTATCCTATAAGCTGAAACTGAGAACTACCTGTCCAGTGCTCCAAAATCTTTTTTTCTATTTCTGCAAATTGATTAATAGCATGTGTTGACCATTGGTTTGAAATATTTAATCTGTTTTCTTCAAGTAGCAAGATGTGGGAATTAAACTGTTACAAGGAAAGCATGCCAAAACAGAGAAGGAAGCTATTTGGCCAGTTATTTCTGCCTTACATGATTTACAACCCAAAAGCAAGTTTTCAAGAATAAAGTTATTTTGATCAACCCCTCATTTTGAAGTGTCAAAGCTGGTTCTAAAAGCACCAACATTTTCCCCACTGGTTATAGTATACCTAAAGCATCTAAAGTAGTGGTTTTAATGCTGCAAAAAGTTTTTGGTTTGTTTGTTTTGAGTTGTTCTGTTGCTCCCATCCAAAAGCGTGAAGTGGGTCACAAACAGTGACAAGTTCTCAAGTGTCCCAATAAGCAACCCTGACTCCTGCTGACATCTCAGGGGAGCTGCTCCCTGTCCACTCACATAGAAAACTTTGCTGGGAGAGCTTTAAAAACAATCTGTTGAGTTGATGTCTTGTCCTTCTGACCCGAAATCTCTTTGTCCCTGCAGCTCTCGTGGTGCGCTTCCTGACCAAGCGGTTCATCTGGGAGTACGACCCAACGCTGGGTAGGTGGCTGTGTCCTGCATTTGTGGGGTGTCCAGAGGAAGGAAGGGATGATGAATCTGATTCCATGTTCTCAGAAGGCTAATCTATTATTTTATGATACTATATTATATTAAAGAATGCTATACTAAAGAATACAGAATGCTAAAAAAGATAATAATGAAAACGCGTGACTTCTTCCAGAGTCCTGACACAGCTTGACCCTGGTTGGTCATTAAATCAAAACAATTCACACAAGATCAATAAAAAAATCACCTGTGTTGGATGAACAATCTCCAAACACATTCCAACGCAGCAAAGCACAGGAGAAGCAATGAGATAATTATTGTTTTCATTTTTCTCTGAGGCTTCTCAGAGAGAAATCCTGGGCAAAGAGGTTTTTCAGAAAATGTGACAGTGACAGTTGTGTCCTGGAAGCCTGGTGTGGAATGGCATGGCTGAAGCAATGGAATCACAGAGCTAAAATTCCAAGCCTCAGTCAGCCTCCAAATCTGCTGCAAAAAGCTTCTCTATGGTCATTTTAAGCTGGAACAAATTGTTGCCTAAGATGGCAGAATAGAGAAGCAGCAGCACCAGATAAAAGCTGAGTTAGTGTATGAGGCACATTTCTGCCCACTCAGAAATCCAGGGGAATTCTGCCATTGAAACAAATTGCTTCAGCATTAAACTCTTCCAGTCATTTAGTGTGATATCAGTTTTCTCCTTTTGAATAACCCAAATGTCTTCTGCTTGAGAGTAAGATGACTGGGATAGAGATCTGTATTCTGGGACAGAGATCTTAAAACTTTGTGGCCAAAAAAAGGTTTTTACAGTCAGCCTACCTAGACTCAGGCAATGTTTTTGTCCTCATTTTAAAACTTATATTGTCTCTTATTTTTTGGGTGACCAGATAGGGGCATCCACATGTCCCTTCCACTGCTCCCACTTTGCCCTGTTGGGTCTGGCATTTTCAAGAAGCTGGCTCAGATATTTCAAAAAACCTGTAGAACAGTTGCTCTGAATTAGAGGCTTCACTTAAAACTTGTGCCAAGATCAATTTTCTTAGTATTTCTTAACTTAGAATATATTTAAATGGTCTGGAAATCCAAGGCCAAGAAGTGCAAGACAAGGCATTCACTTCTTAGAAGGTGCCTTCAATACCTCAGGATTAAGTAATTCACACACAAAGTAAAGGGCTGGAAAGTTCTCTTTCTCCAACAATGTGTTCCTCTCTCCTTCCTAACATTTCTTTGCAGGTTCTGACACAGATCACACAGTTAAACATCAATTTCTTTATTAATGTTCTTTCCTTAACAGGTTTTGTTAAGGAAATAGAGAATGCCATAAAATTGCACAGCAGAAATGAAGTTTAATATATTCTGTTACAGAACCCAGGCAGCCCTTTGTAAAAAGCAAGCACCCAGGATTTTTGTTTGGCAAAATGGAGAGATAACAGATATCAAAACTCCCATCTTGGAAAAATAAATCTCAGCACAGCCTGAACTCAAATACATTATTTTATCTGCTACTATCAATGTAGTCCTCAATGAATTATGTGTCACCTGATGTGCTGCACAGTGGAATCTTCAACAGAATGTTCCTTTGGCATTATTACTGTTAGTATTCACATTTCTATCACCAGTACATCTTGCTAAGAACTGGACAAGAGGTGTAAAAATCCTTCTCTATCTGTGTAGTCCAAGTTCATCAATTTCTTACAGGGCCACTGCATGCAGAATCATCCTTTTTGCCTTGTTTAAGCACACAAATGAAGTTATTAGCAAGCTACAAGGTTTATTATTTTTTGCCCCATAATGAGGGCCCCATGCCCTTTTTGCTGTACAAGGCTTGACATTTGTTTCTGTTTTACAAATGAATACAATTGCAAATTACTGTGCCCCTCAGGAATCTAATTGTCTTCTCTTTTGCAACAAGGAAAGCTTTAGTGCAGGCAGCAATAAACTAAAAAATTAAATCTCTCCTGACTTACTGAATTCTACATCACCATTCAGTCTGGAGAATAATAGCTTAAATTATGTATTACAGTCACTGTGATGCTCAGCTCTCTAGGTTGCTCTGAGGAAAAGATTTGAGAAATTCAGAAACTAATAAACTATTGTCAAGGAGTTATTCCTTAATCACAGTAATCTCTGGTGGAAGCTGCTCACCAAGAGATTGTTTTGTAAAGTATCATTTTTTTCAAACTCCCCATCACAATGGGGTTCAAAAAGGGTTCTGAAGTGTTAGAGATGACAAATAATCTTGAAATTGTAACCACTATTTAGGCCTTCAGAGATCAATGAGAAAGAAACTGTACCTTGACAAGGTTTGAAAACCAGTGCCTGAAAAAAATGCATTTCTGTATTTTAGCATTGTCATCCTGCAGTGATTTGGTGTCCACTTACCTGTAAACATCTGAATTCACTGAGAAGTTTCAGCAGAATAGATTCATTTCTTCTCAGCAGTCATGGGCTGGCAGTTCTGTGGAAAGAGGGATATGCTCAATCAGTATAAAAAATTAAAGTTGTGTCAGTGAGGATAATTTCCTCTACAGGGAGAAATAAGCAGCTTTGTCAAGTTATTTTAAAAGGACAGGAGTAAAACAGATGCAAACCATCCAGCTACTAAGCAACAGGAGGTTTTGCCAAAAATCACTGGGGCTGAGACAAGAACATCAAATTTCTAGTTTATTTCTTATGTCAACCTTTCAACCACCCATTAGCCCTCTGATGCAAGCAATCTCCAGATAATTCCTATTTTTAGGAAAGCTTTCACCAAGCTGTTCAAGGCTCGATGGAAAATCAACATTAACCTAAGCTAAGCATCATATTAAAATAAAATAAACTATTCCTCTTTTTATTCAAGGGTGGCACATTTCAACTGGAAGGGGAAAAACACACCTTATAAATATTCCTCACTATTCTAACCTGCCAGAAGAAAATGAAGGGCCATATTTTTAGCAGCACCTGGATAGAATGCTGTACCACCAGGAGCCAAATTACCAACCACAAAATAACATTTTCTGGCAGGAGGAGCATCACTGAGCCCTGCAAGCTTTGGAACACAGAGCTGCTGCTGAAGTCAGGGCTCTGCAGCTCTGCCACTTTTGTGCAGATGTTGGATCTGTGCAAAAGTGGCAGCAACAGCTGCATCTTCACCAGAAGTACATCTCACTCTGCTTTTCATTTAACTGTTCTCAGCCAAAGGGCAGCAACCTCAGCAAAGGTCATTTTCTGGGGAGTGTTAACCACCAGCCTTGACTTGTCCAATATTTCTGTTTAAACAGCAGCTCATTGTCACCATCTTGGCACGGGGATTTTGTTTGCTTTTCCAAAAGGTGCTAAATTCCTGCTAAATTCCTCGAGGTGAATTCCTACCTGGCATGATCAAGGTGAATGGGTTTCTACATCCATCTTCATTTACAGAAAATTGCAGCTATCTCACATTTTCAACAGAATTCGATGAAAGAGCTCTATGTAGGAATGAGCTGGAATAGCACATTTTAAAAACTACATGCAGCTATTTTCTAAAATATTAAACACATGAATAATTCAACATCAAACTAGTCTTCTTTAGCTAGTTAAATATGCACTGAGAAAGGGGATTGGGTTCCCACATGCATTTCACCAAAATTCATCCATGTTTACATGTTCTTAAATAGAACAAAACTTGAAAAACATATAAACAAGCTCGGTCTGATGCTAGAAAGCCTCAAAATGCTTGGCCTGGGTAGGGAGCAGTGAAGTCACACTCTTGTCATGAATGTGGGACTCCCATGGACCTCAGTGACCCCAGGGCTTGACCCCTTAATTTTCAGGGATTTCAGCAGGGAATGGCTGCTCTCCCCAGTCCCAGTAAATTGTAATAACAAATTTTGAGTCCTCATCTCAGCAATTCCCCCCAGGAGCTCCTGGCAGTGCCCAGAATTTATGGTGCTTTCACCTGAGCTCAAAAATTGAGATATTGTGGTTTGTTTTGGTATTTAATTGATTTTAAAACTGGAGATGCTGAATCAGAGTGATCAAGGAATCTGCTAAATTTATTTTTTCCTGGGAGACAAAAAAAAAAAGAGGAGAAAGCCCAAAGAGCCACGACAGCAGCAGCAGATGGGGGACCTGCAGAGAACTTCATGGGTAGCAGCAAATTTCCTGCTTCCATAAGCCATGGCATGCAGGGAGAATCTCCTGGATCAAATGATGAAAGAAGAAAATTCATCATTACTAGGGCTAAACACCTTTAAAAATAATTTTGCAGCATTTCTCTGAGAACACATTTGTTGCTCCAGCAAAACTTGAACAGTTTGCTTTACTAGAAACAGAGCTGGGGTATCCAAGAATTGGGAGAAAAAAAAATCAAAACAAACCAAGAAAACCTCCCCAAAAAAAACCAAACATAAGGGGGGTGTGTTATGAAGTATGTTTTGTCATTTGTTTTGGATTAGCATTTTTAAGTACAGTTGGGAGAATCAGGAGGTTCCTGAGGCTCAGGGACTGAAATATCACTTTTTGCTATATAGGAAAAAGTCCCAAATAAATAAAACCCCAGGTAAGTGCAGGAGAAAGGCTCCTCAGTTCTTTTCTTGTTTCTGTAACTCATTTGTTGTCTGCAGTCTCTGCCTCTGTGTCTCACCTACAAAATCCTTCACCTTACAGAAGGATGCAAATCCTTAGAGTAACTGATACATTTAGGACACTCATCAAAGGCACACAGAAACACCAAGCAAAGCCTGGGTTTGAAACAAAAATCTACTTCTATCAGCAAACAAGGGGATGATATTTTTGCTGACCTTTCTAGAGGTGTCTTGGCTTTCTCACACTGTCCCTAGATGTCTTTCTCCAGCTATTCACACATTTCATAGGATTTTGGCAATCCTGTGAAAAGAAAACTCTGTTAACAGATGATCAGTAGAACAGGACTGTGTATGAAGGCAAAGAAAGACAGAAAGCAAAGGAGTTTATTTAATTTGAAAGGGATAGAGAAAAGACTCTTCACTACTTTAAAGTAGAGGTAACTATAAGAAATAGGGGTTTTAAGAAAAATTATAATTTTGCCAAGACTAGTAGACTAATAGTGAAATTTTTAAAGAATATTACTTCTGACTGTATCACAATTTCTTTACAGGCTTTTGTTCACTCTTTTTTCTCCCCTGGCAGAATAAAAAGCTTGAACAGTGTTTCTATAAAGTCCTATCTAATGCAACATACAGACAGCCCATAAGAGACCCTCAAACATGGGTAAAATGGGTAGGCATCAGGAAAGCAAGAAAAATAGGAGACAAAATAGTAAAAATTGCTTGAAGGAATGAGACAGAAACCTCTTTTAGAGCCCTGAATTCTCCCACAGCAGAAAACTAAACCTCCTACAGATGAGCTCAAGATTTGCAAATTACACCACTGTGGCAAGAACAGCAGAAATGACTTTGTGAAGGTGTTTACACTGGCAAGGAGGCTTTTCCCACTGGAAAACTTCTTGCAAGGATGATTATTTTTACATTAGAAGGGCAGTTTTGCTTGCATGTATAGCTGAGGGGTTCTGTTAGCAAAACAGATTCAGGAATCACAAGGAAAGGGTGGAGGTCCCATAAAGGATATAAATAATATGGCAAAACTAACAAATAATGCTGGCCTGAGTTTGTTTTCTGCACTGGATAAATACAGGTCTGTATGAACAGCATAAACAGCAGAGAAAAGTAGGAATATATCAGGAATATACCAGGAATAAAGCAGGAATATATCCAAACTGGCTTTCATCAAAACGGTTGAGAACCAGAAGCAGCTTAGCTGTGGGAATTAAGACCTCACTAAAGAGTAGAAGTATACAGTTATTTCGTGTCATTCATTATATGTTTATTCTATTTAATAAATATAAATAATATGTTTAATATAAATAAACACAATCACTATAATTTATTATATATTTATAATAGTATATATTATAGTATATTATAATTATATAACTAATTATATAATATTATATAATTATAATATTGTATTATATATATATATATATATAATTATATATTATTTAGTACAATGAATTACATTTTATAACATATCCTAGCAAGAGAACTATCTTTTTGGGACAACTTTGTGCCCCTGAAGCCATGATAAAGAGCTCAGGTCCAAATAGAGCTCCCCAGGATTGTCTTTGCTGTCTGGTTTATTCAGCTAAGACACTGTCTGGACAGCTGGAATACCATGTGAATACCAACTCCTGATCCCTGGGATTGCCATCCCTGCTGCAGATCCCAAGTTAAAGAACCATTATCTTTGTGCATTGTGGGTTTTCCAGTTTTCTTGACCAGTGGCTTACTCAGCAAGTTTGCCCTAACACTCCTGAAGGTTTAACTGCCTGTCTCCAGCACAAAAACCCTGCAGCAGCACAGATGAGGCAGAAACTGCCCCGACAGCAAACAGAGCTCTGAACAGAGCAGCCCAGAGCACAAGAGGTGTTTATAAATCACAGACTGATGCCCCTGCAGCCCTGGGTGCAGAGGCTGACAGCCCTGGAAGGAAGGCAGCCTCCCTGCCCATCCCTCCTCTTCCAGCTGCCCCACAGGACAGTGCAGTCTGCAAGCAGCTCATGATGGAAAATTTGAAAAAAATTTGAAAAAAAAAATTTCTACAGTGAGCAGAAGGGTAGAGAGTTCTTCCATCACCTTGCAGAACTTTTCTTTCTGCATATTTCATCCCAACACCCGTGCTGACAGCTCCAGCCTGTCCAAGCACAGGCTGGCAGTGGCACACCTGGTCCTGGTGGGGTGTAGTGGTGACCAACATTTGGGGCTGGGAGGAAGGGCTGCCAGCCTGTGCCTCAGGGACTGCCATGGCAAATGTGTAGGCACTTCATAAATCACTGGGAAACAGCCTTATTCTCAAGCCAGACTCCAGCTACTCAGATCCTGGGTTTTTATGGACAAAATTACTCATTCCTTCTGCCTCGGTGCTTGAGGGACTCAGTCCTCAGCAGTCTAGGTTTTGCCTTCCTAGGCATCTTCCTGTAATCACATTTTTCCTACATCAAAACAGCAACATTATTTAACTTGATGTACATTTAATATATTCTATCATTTTTACTGGGCTCTTCAGCAGGAGGAATTGATGCTGAATGCATTATAGCAATGAGCCATGAAAGAATTCCCAGTTTCTCTGAGGTGTTCCTAAGGAAATGGGCTCATATGGCCTAAAGCACCCCAAAACACCAACTCTGGCTTCTAAAATTCTCAACAAAGACTTGAAATGATGAAATTGTAATTGAGAGCAGCAACAGAGGATTCTTACAATGACATGGGAAGCAGTTATCTGAAAATGTGGTTTGTTTTCTTTCATATGAGTCTCAAGATGAAGATATTCCTGATGCCAGTAATACAAATACTGCTTTTTTACAGTAGCTCAACAGACAGCAAAACTCAGGAATGGCAGTGCCTGTTCTTGCTATAGCTACAGCTGCAAAATATTTCTCCCCTGCTTTTGTTGCTCATCATATTCTGAGATGTTTCCCAGATGGGCAGAATTTTCCAGTGCTTGCCTCTGCTCCCTTTTTGTTTTACTTGTTTTGGGTGTGAGAAAAGTCTCACTGGTTAGTTTATTATTATTATTATTATTATTATTATTATTATTATTTATTATTATCATTTATATTGTCAGAAGTAAGGGGAAACTCAGCTTCACCAACAAAGAGTTCTTGCTGCAATCAGACAAAAAGGCATAGCAAAATATGACTCATTAAATTTATCAGGGTTGTATTTCCTACCAAGAGCCAACATCCCTTCCAAGAATTGGCAAGAAAATTAAATGAAAACCAAAAAACCAACAGACCAAAATAACCAACAACAGTTTAAACCTCTGAGCTAACTCCCTGCTTGTTAGCACTGCTCTGGCTTTATTGGTTTGGTTTTAGCATGCCTTGATGAACTCAGTTCCAGGTACCTGCCCACATTTTCTTTGCCTCTCCCAGTAAAAGCTGAATGAGGACAGAACCTGTAGGAAGGAAAAGCACCACCACTTGCCAAAAGAAACCCATTCTTCCCATGCAGCAGAAAAATCTTATTTGCATGCAGCAGGAGGTAACAAACAAAGACATCTTTAATTGTTTTTAGAGTCCTCTTCAAGAAAACCATTCTACAATTTCTGTCTGAAGGCCAAAATATTATTTCTTGAAAATACCTACACATCAAGAAAAAATGGTTTTCTCTAGGCTAGGTTTATATTACCCATGTGTTCCACCTAAAAAGAGGAAATCCCAGGGATGCAACAGAACCTTTCACACCAAGATGAAAACTTTATGGTCTGTGTAAACACTGTCCATCTACTACCTTCCCACTTAATCAAAAATAGGAAAATGTAATAAAAACCAAACTTCTCACTAAGCAGCAGTCTGATCAAGCCTCCTTCCTCCTGGATTTGTTCTCCATATTCCCCACTACAGTAGCTGGGTTTTTTGCCTGTGTCCTTGTGCTCCATGGAGCATCCTTTGCCCCCATGAATCCTCACAGCACCTGAGGCTTCTGCTCAGGTCACCCACAAATATTCTCTGTCCATTTCCATAGACCAGGGACAGCCCCAGATCCTGCCTTGTGCAGAGGCTCTTGCCTGCTGACTACCCTGTGCCTCCATAGCTAATGGATATTTTTGGGGTTTTTTTGCTAAGGTTGGGATTAAATGTGTGAGATGGTATTTCTTGTTCTGACTCAGATGTTTATTTGTTCTTATTTATGTTATAGTTTCACAAGCTGTGAGTTTTACAGCACGTCACTTAAACTGAAAATGGAGCCCTGTCTCTTTCTACAAGGCTTTTTAAGGATAAACTGTTTAATTAAGAAATTACACTTAAATTATTTTTACATTTAGTTTAATAACTAACTACTCATGGCCTGCAATACAGACTTTTTTATCTAATTATATAAAACTACCTAAACTTATGAAGAAGAAGGTGAAAAGGAAGGATTAGCCTCTGCCCTAAAACTTCTGGTTTGCTTTAGATATATTACTATATTCTAAAAGTTTAAACTCTAAGTTTTCTACTATGTGATATTACATACACACTTCTATTCAAACTACACACTCATAATCTTAGTTTTATCATTCAGTTCTGGAAGCTTTTTTTATGGCCTCAAGTCAAATGCAGTGTTCACCTGGGGGTCAGTGCCTGTCAGCACAGAAAGTCTGAAATTCTCAGTAATTCTGGTATCCCTAACACTTGGGGATGTGGATAGGGTTGCTGTGCCTCACATTCAGATGCTGGATAAACAGTCTCCAATCATATTCCCAAACAGCAAAACACAGGAGAAGCAAATTAGATAATTATTGTTTTCATTTTCTCTGAGGCTTCTCAGCCTCCCAGGAGAAGAAACCCTGGCAAAGGGATTTTTCAGAAAATAGGACAATGACAGAGTGTTCAACCTCCTGGAGCTTTTCCTTCCCCATTTCCTGACTCTTGGGGCTACACATGCACGATACAACAATGAAGAGCCCAAATCCAATTATCAGTCACAAAGTTTCCTTTCAAAACCATTATTTTTACTAGTTTTTCTCCTTTTACCTATGACAAAAATGATGCAATGGCCATTCATGGCATCTTGTTTGATGTTATTATTAATAAATAACCCAACTTTCTCATTTGGGGGTCTGTGGTATTAATGAATAGAGAGACACATGAGATTATGCTGCATTAGCATTAGAAATATGTGCTAAATACACAAGGTACTGTGCTATACCGTGGTACTGTGATTTTACTTACTGTAAAGGTACAAAAGGGACAAAAAGGGAAAAAGGGACAAAAAAGGAAAAAAGGGACAAAAAAGGAAAAAAGGGACAAAAGGGGAAAAAAGAGGGAAAAGGAAAGAAAGAGAGGAAAAAAGGAGAAAAAAGTGGAAAAAGGGGAAGAAAAGGGAAAACGGGAAAAAAAAAAGGAAAAAAAAAAAGGCAGTGCCAGAAGGAAAATGATACAAATAAATCCCAAAGCAAGGCAATGTTTTTGTGATGTACCATGGGTTCAGTGTGAGCAGACTGGAACTCACATCTTCAGGGCTCATAATTTACAAGACATCCCGATTCTTCAGATTTTTCTGTTCCCTTGAAGGAGAAGCCATGTCTGTGATTACACCAAAAATGCTTTCAACGTCCAGCTGTTTTACACTCCTCATTAAAATTCACCCAGCTACCACACATTCCTGAGCACAGGAGCAGACACACATTTAGGAAGATTTATTTACACGAATCTGACCTAAATCGGTGCTACTCATCCAAGATCAAATTCCATTCCAACACGAGCAGCCAAAGCAAGTTAAACTTGCAACATAAAGTGCTGCCAAAGTCCTATTTTGAGAAGTCAAGTAGCATTTAAGATTCATGCTGCTTTTGCATGCTGGTGAGGAAAAGTCCATTCCTTGAGATTTATTCTCCCGTTTCTTAGGGAGAATAAATCTCAAGGATTTATTATATATTATATATAAAAATATATTATTACAAATTATATATTATTATAATATATTATTAGATATTATATTTTTATTATATTATTATAAATTTAATAGGATGGCCTACTCCCTCCTGCCTCCTGAGGACATTTCACAGATATCCTACAGTCATGGCTGGCTGAGCATTTTCTCAGGTTCTGTGGAAAAATTCTCAGCAGCCACTTGTCAAGCAGGACCAGATGGTTGAAGGCAAATGAGCACTGCAAAGCCTTAGCAAGCAAGGAGCTGCAATCACACTGCTTACTCAGAGAGCATCTCTCCTGCTCAGCAACCTCCCTCAAAGAAACAGAGCACAGGTTCCTAAATAACCTCGAGCTTGGAGTACTACACAGGGAATCCCAACCCAGCACTGAAATAACTCATTGAAGGTGCAGCTCTAACAGCAAAGCAGAGTTTCCTGCTCTTTCTGCATTCCCTGAGGGAATTGCTGAGCCAGGAGGGTGTGAGGAAGGCACAGATAAGACATTCCACCAAGGGTCTTTGACATACCTCACTCTGCTGTGTAGGAACAGCCTCAGGATCACAAAGGGAGACTCCAACACCTTCAAGTGCCTGGAAATACCATCCAGAAGGAGTATTTACAGCCTTTCAGAAAGCCAGTCTTCATGGCCTGAAAGCCTACAGCAAGCTTGCTTGCCATCTGCCCAAGTAAATTGGCCATTTGTCCCTATTGGAGACAGCTGGGCTGTTAAAGCAATTAAGGTGGCACAGGGAGGGAGTGACATTTTTGGTTTGGGAAGAGACTGCTTGCAGCACTGAAACATTCCTGATTGTGAGGAGGTGACATTCCTAAGTGAAAAACGAAAACAGGCATTCACAAAACATGAGCCCTTGCAGAAGTTCAAGTCAAAGAAATAAGTTTCCTTCCTTTGTTCTTATTGAAGAGATTTACACCAAAAGAAGGAATTCTGTCTCTGACAATGCAAAGCATTCATAGTCACTGGCCAGACTTTTACAGCATGCATATTTGTCTTTTGATATAGGACATCTGTGAGCAAGCAACAGTAATAAATCTGAATGTTAGCACAGGCAGTTTTCCACATTTTAGGTCAAATGCTATCAAATTTAGCTTATCAGCTTATTAAGATAAAACAAGCTGCTTTGTCATTGGTTTTCTGATTAGTTTCTTGGTTCCAAAACCTGGGACAGCAAATAGGGTTGTTGGTTTCTATTTTTCCATAGTGTAAATGCTTAATGCCCACTGGTTATCCTTATAAATCATAACCAGGGAAATCACTGCTTGATCCCTTGCTAGAAGAGGGGAATGTGATGATTTCAGCATGTTTAAAACACACATTCCTAGCATACCTAACTGGTCTGTAATTTTTTCACAGTACAGGGCCTGAGCTTAGTGGTTGGGTTCCTTGATCTGCATCCATCCTGGTTTTGATCAACAAGCTGTGCAGTGACAGTCTGTTGAGCTGGATACCTTGAGAGTTGTGGTATTGCCTTCCAAAGGTAGCAGCCTTTCCTGGGAGCAAACAGGAAAAATGGGACACAGCTTTTCAGAGCTCTCTGCCACAGCAAACTGTCCTTTTGCTGGGTGCAGACTGCAGCATCCACCAGGCTTTTGCAGATCTAACCCATGGAAAAGTAAAGGTTGTGTCCCACGGAGAGAGGTAAGTGTTGCTGTTTTAGAAAAGAGGACTTGAGTGTGCTCCAGGAGGGCTGGAAGAGCTCCAGCAAAGAAAATTTAGCCCAACTGCACGTCACATGTCTGCTCTTGTGCTGGGAGATCTGTGAGGAAGATATAAAAAAAAAAGGAAAAAAAAAAGAAATTACGTTCTTTTAATACGTTTCACAACATGTGTTCTTATTTTAGAGTCGACATACCGTCACCAAGCTACCATTGATGATGAAGTGGTTTCCATGGAGATACTAGACACAGCTGGCCAGGTGCGTGGGTGCCTGTGCTGCTGCTACCCAGTGCCTTGGCTGGGGTGTGCAGCAGGGCAGGAAATTGTGGTGTGGGAGCAATGCAGGGGCTGGCAGGTGTGCCCAAATCTGGGGACACAGATTTCCTTCTGGGCAGAACCCCCTCTTCTCCCCCGTGCTGGATCCACACCCTTCCCATCAGGGATCCTGCTTGGAAGAACACACAAGTCAAGGGGTTTACTCTGGGAATAAAATTATTTGCTTTCTTGCTTTTTTATTTAGGACCAGTCCAGAAAGCAGGCACAAAGTCACAGTCTATTTCTACAGTCAAGTGATGAAGCTTGGCAACTTCAGCCAATGATTCCCACCAAAGTGAAGAGCAGATTTGTCATAGTCAGGTCTCCCTTGTAAAACATGGCAGGTGCACATGCTGCACAGGCCAGATGGATCATGGCACTGGGTGGAGTAGATCTCCTATGCCACGTGATAAAAAAGGTGATGTGAGCAAAGTATATGCAGAGGCACGCAGCTTTGTAGGACCAGCACCTCTCTGAAGGCTTGCTGTCTTCATAAATCACCCTTCTGCAAGGGATCCTGCTTGGAAGAGCAAGTCAAGGGGTTTACTCTGGGGGTTAAATTGTTTTGCTGTCATGCCTTTTTATTCAGGGCCAGCCCAACGAGAAGGCACAAAGTCTATTTCTGCAGTCAAGTGATGGAGCTTGGCAACTTCAGACAATGATTCCCACTAGAGCAAAGAGTTTTGTCATAGTCAGGTCTCCCTTTTAAAACATGGCAGGTGCACTTGCTGCACAGGCCTAGGCTGGTCATGGCACTGGGTGGAATAGATCTCCTATGCCACATGATAAAAAAGGTGATGTGAGCAAAGTATAAGGTAAAACAGATGCACACAGCTTTGTAGGACCAGCACTTCGCTGAAGACCTGCTGTCTTCCTTGTAAATCAAATTCCTAAGGCGTTCCTCTGTCTTTTCCAACAGGAGGATGCCATTCAGAAAGAGGGACACGTGCGATGGGGCGAGGGCTTCGTGCTGGTTTACGACATCACGGACAGAGGCAGCTTCGAGGAAATGCTGCCGCTTAAAAACTTGCTGGACGAGGTCAAAAAGCCCAAAAACGTCACCCTGATCCTGGTGGGCAACAAGGCAGACTTGGATCACTCCAGGCAAGTCAGCACGGAGGAAGGTGAAAAGCTGGCCACGGAACTCGCGTGCGCGTTTTACGAGTGCTCGGCCTGCACGGGAGAGGGGAACATCATGGAGGCCTTCTACGAGCTGTGCCGCGAGGTGCGGCGCCGCAAGATGGTCCAGGGCAAGACTCGGAGGAGAAGCTCCACCACCCACGTCAAGCAGGCCATTAATAAGATGCTGACCAAAATCAGCAGCTAAAAAGAGCTGTGCTAAGCCGGAGAATTATTAGCTCGGAGTCGGGATGGAGCAAGCAGAGTTTAATGAGAAATGGTCGAAGCTTTGCGATGAAGAAAAAAACCACAAAAAGAACAAAACGCCGCCACTTTTTTGAGTAACACGGAATCGTACTGTTTTCCTGTTTTGAAATGTATTTAGCCACACTGCTTCTGACTAATGTGGGGAATAAAAAACAACAAACAAACACCAAATGAACTCCAAATGACTAGACAATTGTGGGGATTGGCAACCAAGGGAGAATCTTCTGCTTCTACGTGGCTAGCTCCAATCCCCTGCAAGTCAGTAGTGCCTAAACATCACTTCCAGCCAGACAGCTGCTCAGTAGCCTTTGGAGAATAAGATTCAGCCCTCAGTCCACCAACAACCATCACAGCCGGTGTTCTCCAGGACTGAATATGTGTAGAGGCTGCTGTGTGGAAACAGAAAGTTCACCTGACACCTTCACCAGCTCTGAGTTGGCTCATTGTATGCTTTCACTCCTTCCTTGTTATTTTTGTCAAATCCATGAGTGTTGATGTTCTTAGCAAGGTATGCAAAACATAAAGGAAAGGTCTATTTCCTGGAGTGTTTAGCCAGTTAGACACACATTTCAAGAGAGCTAAAGTTCAGCTGCTCTTCCAGCTCCTCTGAAACCACAGAGTTCTCCAAAATAATCATCTAGTCCAGCAGCATTTCACCATTTCCCCCTCAAAGTGCTTGGGGAAATGGGAGCATGTGTGTTGGGAAATCAAACTGAAAAAAAAAAAAAAAAATTACTATTAATGTAGCTATGGGTAGTTTTTAGATTTTTTTGGTCTTTTTTTTTTCAATCCAAGTACTTCTTCTTAGTCTATTTTATACCTAAGAAGAACAGAATCCTTGGAAAGGCAAGTATTTAAAGTCTAAGCCCAAATGTAAATCAGATCTGAATGGCCTCTACAATATCAAAAAACCCATAATTTCCAGCTGTTTAAATTCCAGATGCTGCTTGGAGTACTCTGGAGCTCAAAGCAGTGAAGGTTTTTTGTGACTTTTATCTGGCACAATGAAGCAGAAATGCATTTTATCAGATTTTGGTGCCTGGGATAAAAAGTGCCCAGTGCTTTCCTTCTCCCTCATCATCTCATTTAAGCCAGCTGCCAAGTTTTGCCTCCTGTCTAATTGGTTTGTTAACTGCTAAAAGATGCAAGAACCAAGACTGGAAGCTTTTAATTCAGATTGTGCTGGTCTCCCACCAGTGGTGTAGCATCCCTTTGGGCAGCTCAGACTGTCAACATGTAGAACCACAGCCAAGGGTCGGGATTACAAATTAGCAATGATCTCCTTTGAGGAACAGCCCCCTTGGAGCATTTGCTTACAACTTTATTCTCCACTGCTTTGGACTTCATGTGGTTATTTGTGAGGAAGTGGCTCCAAAAGCCTATCAAATTCAAATTGCCACAGATTTTGGAAAGTGAGTAAATCCAGCTGGCTAGCACTTTGTAAAGCTCTAGGTAGCCATATAGGTGGTGGAACAGGCTGAAGAGGCAGATCTGTATATCCATGTGAACAGAGAAAAGTTCTAAATTATGACTACTTTCAAAAGTATTCTCTTAAAGATATTTTACCAAAATACTTTTTTTTAAAAACTTTAAACTTTCACTTTTACCCAACCAGCAAAGAACATCACATTCAGATGTATATTTTCTTTGGGCTGTTGTTTGTTTTCTCTGCTTCTGTATTCTAGGTGGTAAAAACTCATTTTAGTGCCCTGGAATCTATGTCTATATTTTGGTCCTCATGTTCACGTGTGTTGCTGTACATCAGCTGGACACACTGCAATGGAAACTTCACTGTGTGCTTCTGGGCAGAGGGTTCTTGCAACAGGCCTCTGTGACACACTTGTTCCCAAACTACTCATCATATTGTTAACTTTTTCAAAAAAGAAAAAAAATAGAAAAAAAAAGAAGAAAAATAGAGGTTTTGCCATTTTTAGTATTGTAGAATCAACACGAGTGTAAAAGAGCAAGTTAGTGCCTGTTCACAAACCAGAATTCTTTAGCTGAGGACTGAACTTGTCAGCAATTGAGTTACATTAGGAGCCAGAGTGAGCATTTGCAAGTTGAAGCACTGAGGTTCTGTTATCTTTCAAATCAGTGCTGGTGCACGAAGTAAACAAAATCCTTACCTGCAATCCCATGGCAACGTAGCCAAGTCTTTACTTTGGTGTGCTGAGCAATTAGTTCATCCCTCTTAGAAAACCTCAATTGTACTTTTGTCTGAAAATCATTTCTTAGGGTTCAGGTTGGAGCTGCATTTAAAATACAAAAAGGTTATAAATGAATGACAAGAGAAAATAATTAATCATATTCATATGAGAAGAGTTGAAAGGAAGGAGAGGCTAAGTTACAGCCCTCATACTTTCCATAAGATTTCCAGCAAATTGTATCTTCTTTAATAACATCTGTGTGGATAAATTATAAAATCCTGGTGAAAATAAAATGTTCCACTGTGCAAACATCCCTTGTTACATAAAGAACCTAAAATAGTAACATTCCTTTGCAAAGACTGAATTTGAAAGCTGCCAAACAAGATAAACACTTGGTCAAAAAGGAGGCTGCCATTTTGTGACCCTGCCTCCAAAAAAACCACAAACTTGTTTAATTAATTCCTCCTTAATTTTTCCCCTTGAAGCCATTTCTGTTGATATGCATTACATAGCATTAAATGCAACTTGATCTACTGTTGCTCACAATGTTGCAACCTATTACTGGATATGTTATAAATCTTTCCTATTCCCACAATGTGCAAATTGAGCCCAAAACTGCCCAAGCATTGAAAGGGCTGATTGCAGCATGAACCCACAATCAGCAGCCTTTCTGCAGCAGGCATCAACAGATTCAATTCTGTTTCTCCTGCTGCTGTTTAAGTGTGTGTGTGTGACACTAATATTGAATTTCTCTGCCATTTCTGCAGAGAGAGGATGGGAAAGAAGATAAAAACGGGGAGGAGAGGTGAAAGGGATACTTGTTACCTTCAACAAGTTGATTGTCGCTTATGAAGTTTTTAAAAATATTTATCTTCAATTGATGAAGAGTTAGTCATGCCCGTGCTGCAAGACCTGGATCAGGACCCAAAACTTCCCTGGAACTCTGAGAATCTTTGTATCTGGGGGTTTGGTGCAAATACAGATGGAAAAGAGGATCAGCCACTGGGTTTGCACCTGGATCCAGACAGGTTGTCCCCAAGCTGGGGATAGTTGGATCTGGCAGTTTGCTACAAGGCTAGTTGATTTTTATATATATAATGATCTGTATGCATTTTTACATTAAAAATATGAAAGCTTGTGCTTGTAGATAATATATACAAAAAAAATAAAAAAGAAAAAACAAATATAGTGTTTTCTGTACTGAACTCTCACGTATTGATCTTCCTTTAGATGTCTCCAGTGTTCCTTTCAGCTATTAGGGGACAGTTTCAAAAGCTCTGATTTGGTTCAGATTTAATCTTTATCTAAGGAAAACAAACAGTGAATTTTACCAGAATAGGCATTGTAAAATTTGGATAATTTTACTTGAAGTTATTTGGCTGTAAGTCCTGGAATAGAGAAGTCAAACAGCAGCTACAGTGAGGCACAGCCCCAAATGTCCTTGCTAACTATTTCAAGGTGATGAAAAAAGTTACAGGGTAATTAACTAACCTCAGTGAAACCCACCAAACTAAATAACACAGACCTTGATCCCAAGCTTCTGAGGTGAAATCCTGGGATAAGAAATCTGGGAGGTTTATGCTGGTGATTTCGACAGAGGCAACTTTTCACCTGCTGCCAACTCTGCCCCTGTTCCAAGGAAAATTCACTGTTAATCTGAAGAGGAGGTACAAAATTTGTACCTTATGAAAGGTACATTATATGAATGGTAAATAATCAAACTGATCGTGGGTATTAAGCTGTAGCAGAGGAAGCTTCAGCACTGCAGAGGGGAGATAAAATCTGTTCTTTTTCCCCCAAACTTGGGCCAATCAAGCAACCCAAATGTGATGAACAGGAGTTGGGGTATAAAACTGTCACAACAGGCAGAGCACTGAATAAAATCAGGGTGCAGGATCTATGCTGGGAGGTGAAACCTCCCAACACCAGTCACTGTCTGCCTCCGGAGCACTACAAAGCAGCCTTGAGCTCTGTCAAGCCACAGAACATTATCTTGCTCCAGTCAAAATAATGTCTCCTGCAAAGGAAGTCTCTGCAGTCATAAAGGCTATGCATAAACAGTCTTGGGGTTCCTTTTATCTTTTTCTTTAATGGCTCGATACATATGCAAATCTTTAGAAGAAAAAGAAAGAGAGGCTTTAATTAACAGAGGCTTCTTGGCATTTTGATGTGTCTGCCTTTATGCTCTTTGCAAAATTAAACCTACAATGAAAACAGTGTCATCCTAGAGACTCCGGTGTTGTGCATTTTATTTCCTTTACAGATGCCAGGCCCTAATTACCTCGGGCTATGAAAATACAAAGCAGCAGCTTGTCCAGTGCTGTGCAAGGTTTCTGGGAGGTGATGATGGTGTGGGGCCAGCTCAGCCTGGTCTCTGCAAGTCATGGGGAAGCTGTTAATGCAGGAGAGGTGGCACACACCTGGGCAGGACTCTGCTGGCCCTGCTGGGGTTTGGGTCAAGCCCTGGCACCAGCCCTGGCAGCCAAAGTGTGGAGAACAAACCCCATGGCCAATTCCTCTCATCCACCTGAAGGGTTTTATCCATTTTCAGTTTAAGTAGACTGGCAGGAAAACCTAAATCCACACAAATCCAATATTTTGAGGAGAGTTTGACCTTTTTGGACTTGCATCTTTCATCTCCAGCTTGATTCCCCAAAGCAGCATTTGTCTTTTTCTGTTTCCATCATATTAAATGAAGTAATTCTGAGTTTAGTTTGGTTTTTTTTTTAAGGGGTAGTTGTCAATAAACTCTGATACCCACGGGGAAAGAGGCTGTATCACTTCTCAGAGGTCACTCTCACAAGGATGGATATTTGCAAATGCCTCTGGATATAAATTAGTGACACTGAACACAGCAGCTCTGAAGAGTTGGAAATAATTTTTTTTTTCCAAAAGGGAACCTCTCATCATTGTAGTACAGATGGATGTGTCAAGTACCAGTCCTAAACCAGACTGAAATATTCTGCATCACTAGGAGCAGCCATGGCCTGTCATGAAATATTAACATGCAGAATAATAAAAAACAGAAAAAAATTGAAAACAATTTACAGGCAGACTTCAAATTATACCTCACAGAAGAAACCTGTACATTCTTTCCTTTTAAATTTTATGTGGTATCAGGAATTTACAGAAACTCATTTCAAAATCCAGCAAGTTCTGGAGGCTAAGAATATATCAGTAATGTAAAAAATAAGGGTTTTTATCAAACTCCTTTGTCAGCACATATGATTTAACTCTCCACTCTGTTTCCTCTAGCCTGGCCAAAGCTGTCATTACTACAAAGAATATCAAGGAGACCCAGATGGAACCTTTGATATGAAAAAATCAAATTAAAAACCCCCAATAAATAACCCCAGAGAGACATAATCCAAATAAAGTTTGAATTCTCATTTTCCTGAAAAGCAATTGAAAGATTTCATACACCAGTGCTGGTACACAGGTGATCTGACCAAACTAAATAATCAGAAACAGTGGAATAATCTGAGGTTATAACTTGGATTTCTTTTTACAAATCTAACGGTAAAGAAATAAAATTATTATTGTTCAACAGACATTAGGCCTGGAATTTGTAATTGATGCTCGGTTTTTGATATCCAGCTTTCAAAAAATCAAGAGGAGAGAAGAGTAGAGGGAAAAGAAAAAGAAAACAGAAAAGGAGAAGAAGAGAGAGAAGAAGGGAGAGGAGAGGAGAGGAGAGGAGAGGAGAGGAGAGGAGAGGAGAGGAGAGGAGAGGAGAGGAGAGGAGAGGAGAGGAGAGGAGAGGAGAGGAGAGGAGAGGAGAGGAGAGGAGAGGAGAGGAGAGGAGAGGAGAGGAGAGGAGAGGAGAGGAGAGGAGAGGAGAGGAGAGGAGAGGAGAGGAGAGGAGAGGAGAGGAGAGGAGAGGAGAGGAGAAGAGAGGAGAAGAGAGGAGAAGAGAGGAGAAGAGAGGAGAAGAGAGGAGAAGAGAGGAGAAGAGAGGAGAAGAGAGGAGAAGAGAGGAGAAGAGGAAGAGAAGAGGAAGAGAAGAGGAAGAGAAGAGGAAGAGAAGAGGAAGAGAAGAGGAAGAGAAGAGGAAGAGAAGAGGAAGAGAAGAGGAAGAGAAGAGGAAGAGAAGAGGAAGAGAAGAGGAAGAGAAGAGGAAGAGAAGAGGAAGAGAAGAGGAAGAGAAGAGGAAAAGAGAAAGAGAAAGAGAGAAAAAGAAAATAAAAGGAGAAAAATCTAGTTTAAAAAAGTCCAAATAATTTTCTCTTTGTTTTTAGGGTTTCTCTGTGCAGAGCTTTCTGCAGTCCTGCAGTTCCTCACCAAAGCCAATGCTAGAACACTGAACACTGACACTTGCTATCCAAAAATCTTGTCTCTCCTAAGGGCAGATACAATCCAAACCACACTCATGCAAACATTCAGCTCAATTCCAACCTGGGACAGAAGTTTACATCCACTTCAATCCAAATTATTTCACTTTTGTATTCAGGGTGTATTTCTCCTCTTTGGAATTGAAATAATTCTAAAGCAGTGAATGTTATTAACAACATAAAATACACATAGTTTAACTTTGTATCTAAAATAAATCCATAAACAAAAGAATGCTTTGTCTGTGAGAACTGAAGAAGGCAAAAGAATGTTAGATAGTTCTGTAAATATTAAACCTCTTGTAACAGACCAATAAATTGCCTGCACCTTCTTTTCTCTGTTTTTTTCAATATTTGAAATAACCATAATAAACACAAAAAGTGTTCAACTTCCTTTAGGGCATTTCAGTGAAGGACAGTATTTCTTTGCAATAAAGTTAAAACATTCAAGTTTATAACTCAATAGAAAATAAAAAATGTAGCAGGAATGACAGAGAGTTATTTTGGAGAGGCAGAAAGTGAGGGAAGAGTGACATCCTCAGACTTCCTAGACAAAAATCTAAGTAAAGTTCTGTGAAGGACCCTGACATTTTCATACAGTGATGAGCTGTTACCTGAAGTTTAAACTCAGATTTTAAAAAAATAAATTATTACTGCAGGGACCAAAGAAGAGATGGATGAGATGGTGTATTTTGGTAGCAACCATCAGATCTTTAGGTTAGAGTTGTTATCATTCTGAAGCAGAGTTGCTATCCTGGTTTCAGACAATTTTCTCCAATAGAACCACTGCAACCACCACCACTCCAATTTTCACAAACAGATGTCAGCAGAAAAATAAAAAATAATAAAACGGTGGAGACTGAAAGATCACAGTGTTTAATTTACCTGTGTAGCCCATGAACATTTCCTGGGGTTTTGGAAATGGCTGCAGACAGAATCCATCAGCTACATCCATAAAATGGCAGACACAATGTTCTGCCACGTCTCTCCCAGGTGTTGGCTCTAAGTGTTCTCCACCAGGTTCTGCTCTGTTTTAATGCCTTTGTCTTCTTCAAGGAAAGACCTAAAAATTGTTGGTCCAAAATTTAGGGATTTGAAGTCAGTTTGGTTTTGGTTTTACATTGAAACATTTAGAAAACATTTCTAAAAGAACAATCCCCACCACACTTTAATTTAGATCACTGTGATGATCTCAGTCAAAATATCTCAATAACTGCTTAAGAGAGGTATTTCTCACAACTATTTTAAAAATAGAGCTAATCCAACCATTTTTTGGTGAGCTCATACACAATTTAGTGTACTCTGTTATTTTCTAGTGTGAACTTCTGGTCAGAAGGGCTCTTAAACATTCTTGTGGACTCTCACAGAACTTTATGGAGACAAGTTCATTTATTAATTTAGTTGCAGAGAGCATGCCATGATCTCACAGAGCTGATGTCAGTAGGTGAGAGGTTACCATTAACCACACTCTAATCAATTTCCTGTATTCAGAGATGAGCAAAAGGAATTATCACAATAATTATCACATTGATGTCCTTGGCCACACCACTGGGCTGACCAGCAGCCCCAGATGATGTCCCTGGGTTTGATTTACAGCCACAGCAGGCATTTCAGCTCAGCCAGAAAGCCTTGAACTTTTCCCACATGGTTCTTCATGGATTTGATCCAGTGGCTTCTGAGACCCAGCCTGAACTCTGAACACAAAAAAGCACAAAATGTGCTTTTTTTTGGAAAAGTTGGGGTTTTCAACATGCAATTATTGTGCTTATCAAGTTTCAGGAAGGGAATGAGCTGCTTCTAATTATATGAAGTGAATGTGTACCAATGGCAAACTCCAGTAGAAGTCAGAGCAAGTTTTCAGAAACTCCCAAAGACTGGTGAATGTTTCAGTGAGAGTGCACTTTGCTGAATTGCAAAATATTCAAAAATACATAGCAGGACAGGGCTAGAATGCAAAATAATTCACTACTTAAACACCTTCATCAAGGCTAAATTTAGTTTTCATCAAGGCTAAATTTAGTTTTCAGACTGCCTCAGACATACCCCTTTTGATCCTGAATTAGAGCTGTTTATAGTTTACTGAAGTTAATAAAAATAATTCCCACTATGTTTTCAGGAGCTTTGGGATCTGAATCTTTACCCTTATACTCCTGTGTTCTGTTCCCTTAACTGGATTCAGGGTAATAATGATTTAATAATTTATTAATAAATTATAAACCCTCAGCCCCTTTAAAATGCCTCAGGGAAACCACACCAAAGTGAACAGGACCAAGCCTAATTGTCCAACTGTCTTAAAATTAAACATTTTCTGACATTTTTCTGTTAGTGGATAGGGAGTAATTTGTAAAAGCTGAAACAACTTACTGTATTTATTATGAGCCCATCCTCCTATCAGCTCCAAGACAGCATTTTCAACCAATTCCTCTCTTTTACATGAATATTGGATTCTTTAAAGCAGCATGGCTTGTTGCAGCACAAGGGAGAAGTTGATGTCAGCTCACCCTCCTCTGAGGGGCTCACCAAGGGATTCTCCCATGGAAAAGAGGGATGACCCTCTAATAGCACCTGTAATTTTTAAAAAAAGTCATTAAAATCAAGAAAAATTTCCTATCAAGACCCAATGTTCCCTTCCTCTGGAATAAATTGAGAGAAAGGATGTTAGTGTTCCTACCAGAATGATTAAACTGAATCAAGATATTTATTCAAACCAACTGCTATTTTCTCTCTGCTTTTGATGATTAAAAACATGTCATGACATTAAAAATACTACAGTTAGATTTTGGGGATGGTTTTTTATCATAAAAACTTCTTTGTTGTAAATCTTCTAGTTGTTCCTCCTCGTTCAAATATCCAAAGACAGATTTACCCTTCAGTCATCTCCATTTTTCACTCCATAAGTCCCACAGTGCAGTTCTCTTCCTGCCTCCTTCCACACTCAGTTAAACATGAATTTAAAAATTACACACTCGGTCATTCCTACAGATCACTGACATCCCTGGAAAAAAATTAGAGATTTATCATTTTTCCAATAGAAATAACAACAAAAATTGCCAATGGCTTTGGCAACTCATACTGAGCTGCTTTTCCCTAAGGTCTCACCCACCTTGGGTCCATTAACTTGTATTACACTCTTGTAAGTAAACCAATAACATCTTTTAAGGCCTGTGTATTTTGTTTTTCTACCCTTATTTGTAGGCATATTCTCCCTCCAATTCAGTCCAAAAATCACTTCCTTGCTGAGTAAAAAAAACCCACACTTTACAAGAACTTACCAGAAGAGTTCCTAAATCAAGTTCTTTGCAATGAGAGATTTTTTTCCCCCATATATTCCACCCACTGTTGAGCAAATAACTATCACCACAGCAGTAGCACTTTGTACATCTCAAATCTTGACCTCTATGCAGACAAAAAAAGTCTAAAAGAAAATCTCACTGTTACTTCTGTTACTTCTCTTTATATTAGAAGAATTTTCCTGTGATGGCAGCGTGCACACATTTACACCACTGCATCAGAAAGGGTGACTCTTTTTTCCACTCACAATAATGAGAAGTTCTATTAAAAAGGGCTGCAGAAAAGGGTAAATGCATAATTAGCATTTCTTAGCTCTATATGTTGAAAAGTAAGGTGATGAAGACAGAGGAAAAAAAATTATATTCTTACTTTTAATGACAGCTATTTCTGGTAAATAGGAAAGCCAAAAGCACATCAACCCTTTCATCTCCAACCCCTAGATTTGGTTATTCTCCTCTAACAATTGCTCCTTGTCCATAGGAAATCAGCTCACCACCCTGAAAAGATCACCTTGTCCAAGCCTACATAATTCCATACCCAAGAAGGGCAGGAGAAATAAATTTTTGAATACAGGATATTGAATCTTAGCTTTGTAGCTTTTTCACTGCTTTCAGTTGCTCCTATGTTCTTCTCCTCCCCTCATTGAATGTTTGCCCCAAGAAAAATCTTCTCCCAGATGCAATGCTGCAAATAGAGAACAGAAATACAACCAAGAACTGCTGTCATTTCTCTGTCCTAGCTGGCAGGGCTGGAAATCATACAAAATTAGAGGCACAGGTTCATTATAATAACAAGAATAGTGGTTGCTTCCCCGTGCCTTAAGGAATGGCTGATTTTCAAATTATTTTTTTTTAATTTACATACATAAAATTATTTAGTACTTTAAGTACTGCTCAGATGGTTTACAGGGACAGTCCCTCAGCTGCAGGGAATCGTTCTCTTTTCAAGCCCCACTAAGAAACATTAAGAAATGCATCCAGGAAACAAAAGATCAGCAGTCTGGCTTGGGCTCTGCTACAAAACTTCTGTCTCTGTTGGCACCAAGCTCTGACTGCTCATTTGGAAACCCTCATCCACCCCATGGAGATTCCTGAGCCTGAATTTATTAACGGGGCTGGCTTGCTTGGTTCAAGTGCACCTCAGCCACATCTTCTGCTAATTATTTCAAACTCATTTTCTGCACTGTGGTAAAAGCCAGGGAAGCTCACCCTAAAGGCTGAGACTGCAGGGAGAGCAGGGGCTGCCTGTGGGGCCAGGCTATCTCAGTGAGGAGACCAAAATAGGAGAGTTTATGGTGTGCTGCCCCTCTCCCAGGGTCACCAGAGGTGAAGGTAAATGGGAAAAGTGGCTGTGCTGGAGCTCCCCTGGCAGCTCCTTTCGGTGCACAAGGCCTTGAACGTTTCACTAGGCAATAAAAGAATGTTAAACAGTCCCCTCCTCTCCCTCCTCAAGGTCAGCTGGTGGTTTCATAACCCCTTGAATCCCACAGAAAACTGCATTGTTTCCACCATTCCCATGTATTTCATCCAAGTGTGTAAACAGTGAAATGTTTAAATGGTTAATAAAGGGGATCTAACCTCTGGAGGAAAAAAAAGACTCATTACATTGTGGTGTACAGCACCAGAGCCCTGGCCTCATTTTTCTCTATGATTTTGCTAAAATCACTTCAGCCCTCTGAGCCTGTTTTTCATTTCTAAATGGGGCAAAGGACAAATTTTCCTTATTTGAAATACACGTGGGAAATGTGCTTGATGACAGGTTAGAGGTACTGAGCAGAGCCACTCAGCAAAGATAAGAACTTCAAAGGGAAATGGTGGGTGATAACTGGAAGAGGGACAAATATCTAGAATTTCAAACTTTTATCTGTTAGAAGTCTTGTTTGCCAGATGTACTTCCAGACAATAACAATTTTAGTTTTAGAATACCATTAGAATAACACCAACAAAAAAAAATAAAAGGAGAAAAATTTGAACTTAAGTTACTCACTCCCAAGGACCTTAATGAACTTGGAAGCTTTTTTTCCCCAAGCTTTTCTCATAGAGAAAACTATGCAACCACGGTTGCATCTTTTAAAAGAGTAGAATATCATGGTCAATTCTTTGATGTGCAATGGAATAGAATTTACAAGAATTCTTGTCATGATGAATATTTTCTAAAGGAAACAGCAGGAAGAATTATGACTTTAAGAAGATGCTGACATCATCAGCTTTCTCTCTCTTTTGAATTTCAAAACAGCAATGAACAGACACTCTGGGGCCAGAGTATAACTCCAGAGAGGCCCAGAGTGCTGAACACACAGAATTTGGCCAGAAACATGCTATTGGTCAATGCAAAATGCAATTGTGGTGGGTTGGTCTGAGTTTTTGGTCTATCAATGCAAGGTTTATATACCAAGCATGCTCATGCCTATCTGGCACCAAGGTGGCTAAAGGAACAGTTGATGATGTTGCTTTTCCAGTGTCCCTTTGCTGGAATTTTATCATTATCAGAGAACGGTTCAAAACTGTGGAAAGCAATTGGAGAATGAACAAAGTTTCAAACTTTGCTGCTGGGATGCGTGTCTGCCATGAGCTGATCTCAAACCCTAGGTCTGAATATCCCTCAAATCTGGATCCTTTCCAGATCTAAACTCTGTACTGAGCTGCAGGTCAAGCAATACTGATGTCTGATTCACCAGCCAGCAAACATGTAAACTAAACTGAGTTCCAAGGCCAGGTCAGAAAACTTCCACACTCCCCACTTAACCAAGGCCTTCTCTGTCCAAGCAGCCCTGAAGATTGTTTTGCATCATTGAAGCAGCACAAAACAGCTCAGAGATAAAATGGACTTGATGCAGGGACTGGGGGCAGCAGGTCAGTTCCCAATCTGAAGAAAAAAACCCTGGAAGGAAGAGGAGCAGAAATGGCAAGCCCTGAAGAAAGTAACTGTTCAAGAAAAAGGCTGGGTTGTGGGAACAACCTAAAATGGCTTTTCCTATGGGATCCCAGCTGCAGTGACACTGCTGGCTGCTCCAGAGGGCTCAGTGTGTCTGGGTCACAGAGCTGCCTTCTGGAAAACAGCAGCTGGGACCAGAGAGCAGGATGAGACACAGGGAGGAGGAAGGCCCTAAACATCCTGCCTACAGCTTTGCAGAGGAAGACAATGCAGTGCAGCTCAGCAGAACACATAAATTCAATTGGTATTTTCAGATAACAGCGTATCAGAGTAGATTAAGGTTAAAAAGTTTTGCTCTATGTGTTACCAGTAAAAAGAGAGAGCAGGAGCACTGCATGGATGAAAAGGGATGATGGAGAAAAGGGGATGGATCAAAAGGGATGATGGAGAAAGGGGATGATGGAGAAAGGGGATGATGGAGAAAGGGGATGATGGAGAAGAGAACAGTCAAATATTCTTGGCAGTGCTTAGAAAAGGGGAAAGGAAACTGACACTTCTTGATAAACAGTCTCAGGACTGAAGAGCCTTTGGGTTTTTTGCCAAAATGTGTTAAATGAAGTAGAGCAGTCTTTTCTCCCTGCAATGATAATTTTTTAAAAGTGCAGAAAAGTCCATTCACATTCCCACATGCCCTTCAGCTGAGTGCTTTCAGAGCCAGCTCTCAGCAAAGAATACATTGGAACAATCTATCTCTGGTGTGCACCCAAAAAGTTAATAAAGCAGCCCAAAAGAAGAGACTTTTTCCATTTGATGCAATCTGAAATAACCTATTGGAGAAAATTAAAAGAGAGGAAAGATCACCCTTCACTTTAGATAGTCCATTTAGATTCCCTGAACAAATATTTGAATATTTTCCAGTGTAGCTTCAGGATATATTAACTTAGAATGAGTAATAAAATAAAATTGAGGGACAAAATAATACTTTGCATTTTTTTAAAATTATGTTAGTTGAGAAGCAAACTTACAGATATATTTGCTGACATTTGACTAGCCAATGCATTTTAAAGACTAATAATATCTCTTCCAAATTTAATAGAGTTTTCAACATGTAAAGTGAAAAAATATATTTACATCTTCCTGAGGCACAGTATGTTGCTAGCATATTAAAAAGAATACACTCAGTTCAAAAAAGGTGTGACACAAAATTGTGGTGCACAGTTTATGGCCAAGGAGCACCCATGTCCAAGCTCCAGGGTGTGCAGCAGGCTGTTCCCTCTGTTATCAGCTGCTCCAAAGCCCAGGGACATCCATTTTTCAGACAAAGACCACAGTGCTATCCCTTCTAGAATATTCTAAGGTGGTTATCTCACCAGAAGGAAGTGAAGGTGATATTTTTATTATAGTCCAAAATGGTGATATATCACATCTAAACAGCAGGTGGTCCTCTAACAGGCCAGAAAATCTTCCAATATCCTGGGTAGGGAAAGCTCAGCCTTCTACATGCAAAATATTCAATGCTGGAGAACACAGACTGTGTGGAAATAAAAGGGAGGAAATGGTATGGGGGAATTGCAGCACTCTCCAATAGATAAATAAACAAATCAATTTGGCAAGGTGCAAAAGAAATAATTGATTTAAAAGTAAACTAAGTAAGGTCCTTGAAAGGTGCATTAAACATCAAAATGCTACTCTGGTAAAGTTGTAAAGAGCAAAAAGAACCTCTACAGAAGCTTGAGAGCTAAATCTGAGCCAGAAACAAGGCTTTTTGCAACTCAAAGTGAAAACCCCTCTAGCCAAGTGAGGAAATCCATGTGTGGGAGCCCAGGGAAAATGCTGAACACAGGTCCATGTCTGAGACCCAGCACAAGCACACAAAGCACAAGCACACAAAGCTGCCTCCACGAGCTCCTTAACAGACATGGATCCCTGCACCACCCTGCCAGGAGAAATGCAGGCTCAGAGCCCTCTGCCACTGCCCAGGAAAGCTGCACTCCTCTCTAGAGAGGCTCTCAACCTCAGAAATACAGATTTACATGGGGCAATGCACGGGCCAAGGGACACAAATGGACCCACAGGGAAGGAATCCACCCTGCAAACAAATGAGGATAAATGGCACCCCAATGATCCACACCATAATTATCACCAGATGACTGAGAAAGGAAACACACACCTCAGGGACTGCTGCCACTGGGAGATCCTCCCCAGTGGTTCAGAAGGAAGCCAGATAATCTACTGCCAGATAATCTACAGCCAGGTAATCTACTGCCAGGTGATCTACTGCCAGCACTGCTTACATGTGGAGCAGAAAAAAATAACTTGCACCTAATTCCATTGGCCTTTTGCTGCTATTCCCAAGGTCCAGCTTTAGGATTGCAAGCCCCCTCCTCTGGATAGGTTTTGTTGTTCATCACACAGCTCCCCAGTGCCCCAGCAGTGGGGAATTTCCACAAGCTAGAGATCCTCAGCCAGCTGACATAGTCACTCTGAGCTCATGGCAGACCAGAGAAGTTGTTTCCAAATGCACCACAGACACATTTAGCACAGTTGTTTGGTTGGATTTAATCAGCTCACAGAAGGCTGTAAATCTGTATCACAATTCATTTCAGTAATTAGAGCAAGGCATCCATTTTTTTAGGAATAGAGCAAAATGTCAGAGAGCCAGCCACTGTATGATGAGATAGATAAGGGCCCCTACAGATATTTCAAAGAGCATTCAAGAGGATGTGAGGGTCACAAAGATAATTTGCTCCACAGCTGGGAAGAAGAGCTGGTTATCTCAAGTTATAACAAACTCCACAAATCAGGTTAAGTAAGGGCAGCATTAAAAATAAGCTGAGATAATTCCAGCTGAGCAGAAGGCCATAATCTAAGTTTTTGTCATGACCTCTTGCTTTTTAAAAGAAGAAGATGCAAACAGAAGATAAAACAAAGCAAATTGAGGTACAAAATACATCTCTAAACAACTGAGCTGGTTTAAGTTTGCATTGAAAACTGAGCTGGACTTTATGTACCTACTGGGCATCAAAACAAGGAACATTTTCTCTGGAGACAGAGACAAGGAGATAAGAATGCAGGACAGACTGGCTTTGTTTGGAAGAGGAATGGGAAGGATTTAAGGACAGCAAAAGGCTGCTGGTTGTTATCTCACCAGTTTCCAAAGGTCATGGGTGTGAATAACCAAACCAGCATCACTGATGCTCTGCTGCTTGAGGCAATGCTCACCTCAGTGAGGGCAGTTTCCTTGTGCAATCCCAAAACCAGAGGGCTGGTGATTGATATTACCATCTGGTAATACTATTGATATCATTCTGTGTAGATGACTGGTCAAACTGCAGCCTGCCTTTTTCTCCGGGCAGCTGCCTTAACAGGGTCTCCATATACACAATTTATGCCACATTTCTGCACTTCCACTCCTTCAAGACATTTTACTCTGTGGTTTCTACAGTACCAGGAGCCCAGAGAACAGCTCTGCTAATGAGACAGCCTGCAAAGTTTTCTGGAGAGCTGGGAAATGGTGACAAACCCAGGGAAATGAGGGGTTGCCACACACCTACAAAGGAATTCAGGCTCATCAATCTTTTGCTATCAAAACATTCTCTCAGACGTACAAATCTCTTTGCATACTTTTGTGAAGCTGTTCCAGCAAAGCATGATAAATGCTAGAGAGAATTTAAGGATAACAGCAGGGACTAGGTGGTGAATTCAGACAGTTCCAAACATCTGTAGTTCACAGAGACCCTGCTGTAGCTTTTTTTTGGTCTCATTTTGCCTCCCTAATATCAAGGAACACCTCATTCCAGGCAGTACAGATACAACCCCTTTCAAAGTACATATTTCTATTTCATAGTGTCATAAAATCTTAGACTGGCCTGAACTGGAAGAAAACTTTTAAGTCCATCCTGTCATCCTTGAGTCAGAGATGACACAGAGTCACATCAGAAGGCAAATGGCAAAAGCCCTGTTTATTTGATCCTTTCTCCTTTTATACCTTACTTTGATACAGGTGGACCTGATTGGTCATTTAATCAACATATTTCACATGCTTGGCTAATTAGACACCCATCTGTAAACAACTTTATGAGACTGTTGAAAAACACCACCTGCAGATTGACTACCATTGCTTATCTCCAGCTCCCTGAAGCTTCCCAGGCCAATTCATGGGAAAACCTGTCTAGTGTTACTATCCTCTCTCTCTGAGCACATTGTCACACCCACAGCCATCCTTTCCAACCTCCTTGCCATGGGTGGGGACACCTTCCCCTGGACCATCCAGCCTGACCTTGAACACTTCCAGGGATGGAGCATCCACAGCTTCCCTGGGCAATCTGCTCCAGGGCCTCCCCACCCTGATAGCAAAGATTTTTTGTCCAAATATCTGCTCTAAAACTCCTCTCTTCCAGCCATGCCCCCCTCTCCTGTCACTACATGCTGTTGTAGTTCCTCTCCATTTTTCCTGTGGCCCCCCTTGATACACTGGAGAGCCACAATGAAGTCATCACCTGTCACAAACATATTTTATGAAAAATTCTTTCATTAGGATCTTTTCTCCTGAAAAGATGAGAAGCTTCAGCTTGCTTCTCCATGTTTTGCTGCTTTGGAATGTGATTTGGAGAATTGTCTACCCAGCATGTGAATAGTTTTTACTTGGTGACCAATGACAGCCACCTGTGTCGAGGCTGTGAGCAGTCACAAGATTTTATTATCATTTCTTTCTATTCCTTTCAAGCCTTCTGATGAAATCCTTTCTTCCATTCTTTTAGCACAGTTTTAATATATCATTTTCTTTTAATATAATATATATAATAAATAATAAATCAACCTTCTGAAACATGGAATCAAGATTCTCATCTCTTCCCTCATCCTGGGACCCCTGTGAACACCACCACAATCACCCACTGGTTTTGCTTTGGCTGTGGTTTGCCTTCAGCCAACCAGAAATTTTTCTGGCTGGAAGGACACAGTCAGCTGTTGATGTCAGAAAAAAACCCTCAGTTTAGCATTTGCTGAGATTTAACATTTACTAAGAAGCAGAATTTCCAGCACATTCAGCAGCAACAACTCTCCCTGCAGAGAATCACACATTAAACCATCAGCACCTGGGGGTTCCTTGGAGGTTTCAGCATCCAGCTGAGAATTAAATTCACCTTTAAGCTGTGATGAATTCCCCTGAAATGCAGCCTGGCTTCTGGACAGAAATGATCTGCAGTTCTGCAATTGAATTGCACTCACAGTGTTTGGGGACTCAACACTGGAGAGAGAACTCCAGACAAGTCAGCTGAAGAGATTCCAGTCCAGGCCCATTCAGAAGCAAGAGAGAAAAAGATAACTAAATTACTGAAATACAGAGAAACAAGAGAGTGCTGCTGAGCAATAGTGATATTCAAGGTCTTTACACAGCATTTAGCAACACATATAATATTTACACATAAATATATCATAATATATAGTATTCATATATATATTAGTGTATAATATTCAAATATATATTAATATATAATATTCACATATATATTAATATATAGTATTCGCATATATATTAATATATAGTATTCAAATTATTAACTTATGCACACACACACATACATTTAAAGGGTTAGCAAGAGAATATTGAGAAAATTTCCCACTCATCTTCCCCCACACAAAGGTTAATCCAATTCCCACAGATTTTTCACATGTCATGTTCATGAAGACTGAAGTACCATTATGCTGCCAGCATGTTTGAGTAGCTTTGAAAAACAAGATTGCTGGAGACTCAGTTATTTTCTTACCTTGGGAAAAACTAGTGTTTTATACAACACTCCAATGCTGTGTCTATAACTGCATCAAAAAAGCTGCAATTTAAGACTTTTTTTTTTTTTTTTAATAACCCGTGGCTGTTAAAACAGATGGAGTAACCATGAACAGCTAGGAGCACATTTTTGCTACGTGTAGCTATGCACAAAGCAAAACTTTGTTAATTCAGCACTAGCCCTGCAGCCTGGAGGACACAGAATAACTTTTGTCCCTCTGTGCCCTGACACTGGGTCCTTCTCGAGTTGTTAAAGAAACACGAGGAGGAAAACACAGAGCCAAATGTTCCCCCTGCAATTCCCCTGTGCATCAACAGCTCGAGTCAGGCTGAAGGAGGAAATTGCTGTGTTGGTTTATGGCTGTGTGGTGGGAACAGCTCAGAGCATCCCCAGGGTGGTGCTGAAGGATTCATCTGAGAGGGGAGGAGAGGGAATTCAGTGTGCAGGAGGAGGAGGACTCTGCACACAGGCAGCAGCCATCCCAGTGGTGCCTCAGGTTTAGTTTTTATATTTTTCAGATTCTGTGCTGCTTTAGTGTGTAAACTTCATAGTTTTCTTCAGTTCTGAGCTTCGCATTATGGGATGGTGAGCTCTGTGCACAGAGCAGGGACTCAAAACAATTCCTGCTCCAGCTGGGCACCAAGGACAAATGATCCAAATCTCAGCCCAAGAGCACAAACCCCGTGGGCTGGAGAGAGAAAAACAAGCAGGGTGGGACTGCCTGGGCTAAAGCTGGGATGGGACAATGAACTGCAAGATGCAAATGGAGCAGAACTGATCCCAGGGACAGACCCCGTGCCCGGCCGTGCATTTTGGGGCCATTTGGGTTCATCTTGGGTGCAGCCCTGGCTGGGCTCCTGTGCTGCCCAAGGTGGATCCATTGAGGCCTTTTAACAAATCCCTGCTTTTTTCTTTTATTCCATCCAGCCTCTGTTCTAGGTAGGCTTTCTCAAGGCATCACCATCCTGAAAGAGCAGAATCTTCCACTCTTCCCCTCAGATCTGCTCCACTGTTCATGGAAGCAGGACAGGGGATATGGGGGAGGAGAGATGGGCAGTGCCTTTGGTACTGTGTGGTTCCCACGACCTTCAGAACCCCTATACAAAATTGATTGTGACATGGACATTTACAGCCATATTTATTCCCCATGCAGCCAAGGCTCTGGGCTCTTCTGGAATAACATCCTTAGAAGGAAGAGATTGAAGCTGCATAAAACCCACAATTATTTCTTTCCAAGTACACCCAAATGAACTTTTGAGCAAATCAACCATCCCTGACTCACCTCCACAGACACACACCAAGTTCCTGCCTCCACAAAAAAAGGCAGCAGGATCCTCAGTCATTAAACCACTCGAGCAAGGAGCATTTCCACAATTTTCATTGGGAATCTCTTTCTTGACATTAAGTCTCTGTTTCCCTTTTCCCCCTGCTTCATCCCATCCTGCCAAGGCTCACCTTTCAGACCACATCAGTCTCCTCTCCATTGCTGTTCTCAGATACTTTTGTATTATTCACCTCTGCCAGATGGCTGAGAGCAGTCCTGATCACACAGAGCTCCCACTCCCTTTACCAACCACTGTGGAGAAGGCAAGTTTCCTTTTCTAACAAAAGTCCTCTATAATTTTAGCCTGAATATGAGCAAGATTTAATTTTCTGCTCCTACAACTGAGGACTCCCTGGGAGGAGAAATGCAATCTTTTCTCTCTGAGTCAGCATGTAATTACATATGGTCCAGACATGGCCTGCAGCATCTTCACAGTTATTTTTGTCCCAGAAAAGGCTTTAGGCTGGATGCAGCATCATATATTCTGAGAGAGAGAGAGAGGGGCAGAGCCAAAAAAAGCCCTGAAATAGAAACCTCTGGCTACCCTGAGCCTAACTCTCCTTGAAACTCAATGTTAATTCCTTAATGAGCAATAAACCCAAGTGCTTCCACCACTGCACGGGAACCAGACTCCTAAACAGTTAAATCTTGTGTTTTCATGGGTGCTGCATTCATAAAAAAAAAAACCATCAGCTCCGCTCTCCCCTCACACTGAAATGATTAACCAGAGAGAAGAATGCTTGTACACAAAGTACATTTTGTGCTGCTCATGGATTTGAGCACACATTTCAAGCAGTTCAGACTGGGAATAGGGTCTCAAAAGTGAGTCAAAAGATTGGCTTAAAAGCTATAATAAGAGATTTCTAAAAGCAAGTTGATAAGAAAAATAATTATGGATTGCTTGAATTATGAGAACTCTTATGATCCCTATATTCTCTTTTGTTTAGAAAATTCCTATCTTCCACTTCTTTAACTTTTCCATATATTTTCAATTTTTAGTCAGTGTTACATCCTCTCATGTGTTCCAAAATACTTTTCAGTTCTTAATATAATTCTATTTCAAAAACTGGAGCTGGCCACTGGTACCAAGAACACAAAACCAACCAACCACCTGTCTGGTGCTTACAACTGGCACAGCCAGAAAATCACTGTGTGTGTGTATTTGAGTTACATCCTCACTTAAAATGACAGCAGTGCAAAATTGAAATAAATCACATTTCCTCTTCAAAATGGTTGGGGATCTGAACTTTTACTGGGGACATTTGCTGTCAGGGAGACATCTGAGAATTTGGCAGCAGGAACACAAAACTCAGCCCTGGAAAATACTAATACATGTATATTTTGGGTAATAATTCATGGCTATCTGCTCAAGCAGCAGTTCCATGAAGAAATAACCATATGCAAAGCTGGTGGCCAATCACTGATGGAGGAAATATTTCATATCTCATTACTGCTGCCAGGCTTTCTCTGCTCAGAGGCTGCCCAGGTGAAGAAGAACCTCTCCTCACAGGAGATCCAGCTGCACATGGGCTCCTTTGCAGCAGTTTCAGCAGGATCATGCTTCATCCTGTACTTTTTTCAAATTATCACAGAAGGTGTTGCCACTGACAGGCATGATAGCTTATTATTATCTTTAATTCTGGCTCACTGCAACACTCCTCTAGGAGAAAGATTATGGATGGGAGTTTAGAACATGTTTCATATCAAGTTTTGTCACAGGCATCTTTTATGAAAAATCCTTTCCTTAGGATTTTTCCTCCTGAGAAGCTGAGAGGCCTCAGGAACAAAATGAAAATATTGATTATCTGCTGCTGTGGAATGCAACAGGTGGATCTGTGACTGGCCCATGTTGGATGTTTGTAATTAATGGCCAATCACAGCCCAGCTGGCTCGGACAGAGAACCGAGCCACAAACCTTTGTTATCATTCCTTCCTATCTTACTCTTAGCCAGCCTTCTGATGAAATCCTTTCTTCTATTCTTTTAGTATAGTTTTAATGTAATATATGTCATAAAATAATAAATCAACCTTCTGAAGCATGGAGTCAGGTCCTCATCTCTTCCCTCAACCTGAGACCCCTGTGAACACATTCACAAAGTTTGAATTAAAATCCTAGATTCAAGAGTCCATAACAGAGCAGGGGAGTGAAAGGAGAATCCTCTCCAATATGAAGAGTGAAAGAAGAATCCTCCCTAATATGAAGATTTGTGCAAAAAAAAAATTCTTCATCAAAAAACCATGACAGAATGTGGTTTTTGGTGGTTTCTGCTGCTGCCAATAGGAATCAGTAAAGTATTCAAGGAGTTAAAACCCTCTCAAGCCCTCTTTGCTGCTTCTTGTTGCCACTTTAAAGCAAGAGCTCTGAACTGAGAGTAAGGAAGGTCCAAAGCAGCTTTACAGAGCCATAGTTGAGTCACCACTTTTCCCCAGAAAAGAAGCAGCTATTCAGGCTAAGATGGGCTGGGAAATACTGTTTGAATGCCATAAAATGTGCTAATATCAGGAGATAACCCACAGAAACTGGCCAAAATCCAGGCTGCCCTCTGTGGGTGCTGGGGATCCACTCAACCACAACAGTTGCTGTGGCAGCAGAGGCTCAGCACCCCCCTGAGGGTTGATAACTTACCCAAACTTTTCAATAATTGTGGAATACTACACCAAAAGCACTGTGCTATCCCACTCACTGTCATCTGATTCTGATTTCCACATTTCTAGACCCACTGCTACCAGAATTGCCACATCACTTTAACTTTTTGTGCATTTTCTGCATAAAACATAACACAAGGCTTCTCACACTCAAATGTATTAATTAGTGATGCCAGACTGAGGAGTAAAATATTTGATCCTGTGCAGAAAACCAAGCATGTTTTTGGCTAAGGAATTCCAGGAGTTTGAGACTTGCCACAATTTTCACTACTATCAGCAGAACTATCAGCCAGTTTTTCTTTGAAAGTGGTGGCAACTGTTGTCATGCAAAAAAAAGGCTAAAATCTATCATTCCTCCTTAGAATTTCAAACCAGATATTTGGCTTAGCTGCCTTAATTCAATTAAGTGTACAATATAACCAAGACTACTGTTTCAGTCTATTTAAAACAGGCTGTACCATCTGAAATATGAGAGATATCATCTCCACTGTACAGCCACTGCAGCCTTCAGGGCAGCTCTCCCCCAGCTCAAAAAGGGGTGAGGATCAAAACATTTAGCACTCTGGAATAAAGCTCCCAAAACAAAGTTCTCTGACTTCAAAACCAATTAAGAAATTTGCAGTTTGACCACTTCTGTAGCCTCAGGTGGAGAGCACTCTGACACTGAGCTAGCACCAGGGAATCTCTGATTATTTTCTATCTCAGCCTGTGGTTTGTCACAGAAGGAGCCTCCCCTAGGCAGACTAAGATGTGTGAAGCTACCAGGTAGATTTAATATCTGAATCCAAGCAATCTGGAAAAGATCCCTGAAATCAAAGCAGAGAATCTCAGAAACATGGGCATGAAAATCACATTTTGGTGATTTTCAAGGCAGAGGAATCTCATGCTATGAATTTCAGCGCTTCTGAATTTCTTAGGCAGCCACAGATCAAAGTGCATTCAAAGTGCTACAAATTGCATTCTGCAGTTCCAGTGGCTGGTCCTGACTTTGATGGAACTGAAAAATGTCAAAATTTGCTTTAAACCACCTTTTAAAGGTCAGCAGCATACCAATGACTTCACATTAATCACCACAAATCATCATGTGTCATCCTAATTCTAACATTCTTCAAGGAGAAAGTTGGAAAACTGCAGTTCTAATTTATTCTGAAACTTTCTGAAGGGAGATTTTGAGGAGACAAGTGCAACTTAAAAAGCTTGTTGATAAGGAGAAACATTAACTCCTTCCAATTATTTGCAAAGAAATTATTATCCCCTGGGTACAGCAAGTGCTAAGCATGGACAGGAATTTGTTTTTCCTGTATACACCCACACCATCTGCCCAGAGCACACTGGAACATTTCCATTAATTTCCCTGTGGGAGCTTCACTACTACCACTGACACTGAAGTCACAGAAATAATTTTGAATATATTTGATGCAGCAGTGGTAGAAATCAGGTGTTAATTTTCATAGCTTGTCCAGCTGAAGCAATGCAAAAGGTCAGAGAGAGCAACTGAAGAAATAATGTCATGGATAGAGGAGGGAGGAGGAGTTGTTTTAATAAGAGATGGAAAGATCAGACTTTGAACATACTGACAGACTTTGTCATGCTGACTAATTACATAATCAGAGGTAGAAAAACTGTCAAATAGCCCTTCATGCAAAGTAAACACTCTCTAGCCTAACAAGTGTAATAGGCATTTAGAAAATGTCATCTTTGCTGAGCCACCTCAATGACATGTAAGTCAGCATCAGCTGTGCCCAGACCAGCCCCAAAATGAAGCTGTTTTTCAACACACCACCCTGTGCAAGCCTATAGTTTGTATTCCCATTATGGTCAAGAGATAATGGTGTATTGTGCTCCTCATGAGATGTGCCACTCACATTTAATTTCAGCTCCAGCAACTAAATGCGTCAGTGGCTTCCAGCAGCAGTAACTCAAGTTTTATAAATGGCTCACTCTGTGGGCTCCTCCTTTTCCTTCAGGAACCTTCCTTTCTCCACTGCAGCTGCTGCCAGCACCCAGCCTAAACCCTGCAACCAGCAATGTCACTCCTGTAACCAACAGAATAAAAAAAAAAAAAAACAAAAAAAACCAAAAAACAGCCACCACCTCACTGAGAACACAGAAGAAATAAACTAATTCATTTTCCAGCTCAGAGTCTAACTCATGCATTATTCCATGGCAAAATAAAACACCTGAGTGGTCTGACAATGTATACTGCCAGGCAGGCACAGATGCTAGATAGAAGAGGCAGAGAAAAGCAGTTTTAAAAATACAAGGCTTCTATAATCAAGGAGAAAAGCAAAGAAATACAAAGGGTGGAAAGCAAAAAAAAAAAAGATAACTGTGTCTGAATAGTGGTTTCTAATGTAAACACTATTTAGCTTCTTTCATTTAGTAGCATCTCTAAAATGAACTGATGCAAGGACACACCAGTCCGGGTCTGGAGGGAGGGCAGGAAGGTTTCTGGGGCTCTTTCCTGGCATGGCACAGTTTGCTGCAGTCCCCACATGTCAAACTGGGCATGACATTAATGCAGAATCTGCTCTGCCCATCCTGCTCCACACTCACCTCACTAACTTTGCACCCACAACCACTTTGGCTGTGGGGCAGTAAGGTTGGATACAAGACTAAGTGAAGAACTGGCACTGGTTAAAAAAATAACTTAAATTATAAATGCTAACAAGCAGCAGATAGTTGAGTTTGAGTAGATGGGGGAATGTCCAAAACTGAATTTCTGAACTCTGTGACAGAAACCTGATTCTGCAGCCTGGCTGCAACAAGTGCAGGCTCTTGTAGATTACCAGGACTAAACAGAAGTGACACATCCCAAATCCTTTTAAAGAAAGGGACACCAGACAGAACCACCAATTAGGGTGCTGACAACACAGTGTGCTTCTTCACACACACTGTTTTGGATTGAAACAGTCAGGCACTTATGGTTACAGAAAGGAGGCCAAAAGAAGAGTTCCCACAGAGAAGCCATGGTCTTGGAGAGAAGAGAGCCCAGAAATAGGAAGGTGAAGGTGCCATCTGGAGGAAGATCCCAGAAGAGGTGGAAGAGCCAGGAGATCCATGCTGTCAGCTTATCACAGGGTTCCATACTGTTGTCTCCTTATCACAAAAGTTCCATACCTTCTTGGTGTTTCTCGTGGGCATCTCCTCAGAGCTCTGACTCTTTCTTCTTCACACAGCAGCAAACTGACTGCAGCTCCCTTCTCAACCAGCCACCCCACCCTTTTATAGCACTTTTCTTCTCATTGCTTACAGCTGTGGCCTGTTCCTAATCTTTGATAATTGGCCCAGTTGCAACTCCTTAGGGGTAAGATTACTTTCTACACCATCTTTATTTTCTTATATGCTATCCCCCTGCAGATCCACGGGTATTTGGGGAGGCCCAGGGGAGTTGATTGTCCAGCAGCACCAAATGCTGGCTGCTGGAAGCAGCAGCACACCATGAAGCACCATGAACTTATGTCAGCCTTTCCTGATCTACCACAACCTCACTGCTCCCTCCCCATGAGATTTCCAGGACTCTTGTATTCTCTGGGACCCCTGTCATTGGAAGGAATGATGAATCTGACTCCATGTTCTTAGAAGGCTAATTTATTATTTTATGATATATATTATATTAAAGAATTCTAAACTAAACTATACTAAGCTATACTAACTAAATTAATTATAATAAACTAAACTAAAGAATAGAGTAAGGATACAGACAGAAAGCTAAAAAGATAATGAAAACTCGTGACTCTCCTCAGAGTCCAACACAGCTTGGCCCCAATTGGCCATTAAGTCAAAACAATTCACAGCAGAAACCAGTTAAAGGATCACCTGTTGGTAAACAATGTCCAAACACATCCCAAAGCAGCAAAACACAGGAGAAGCAAATCAGATAATTACTGTTTTCATTTTTCTCTGAAGCTTCTCAGCTTCCCAGGAGAAGAATCCTGGGCAAAGAGATTTTTCAGAAAATGTGATGGTGACACAGGACAGCATAACAAGAGGGAACAGTCAACAGAATAAAAAACCAAAATCCTACATTGCCCCATCTTTTGTGGGATGAGGAGCAGGAAACAGCAGATCTCCAGGTGGAATTGTGTATTTTGCTAACATTGTGGCTGAGGAACTCTAAACAGAATCTGCATCCTCTTTTTGTCCTTGCCTCCTGTTCCCCAGTGAGTCTGTAGCCTGTGTTGGTCACTGTCAGTGTAATCCTGGGGAAAGGTGACATGTCCAATCAATGTGTCACAGCAAAGCTGTGAGAGGGCACTAACAGAAACGTGGACAGCTCTCAGTGTTGGAATGCCTCATCCCCAGCTCCCCACATACTTGGAGAGAGAAGACATGATCCACAATTTCTCAGATGGGACCAATTCCCAGACTCCTACAATAAGCCCTCTGTCACCTCAGCCAGAAAAAAATAATAAACACCAAAACTAAAATGCATCTGCAGTGAACCATCTGGTTACTGGTCACTTTGTGTGACACAATTTACATGGTATCCATAAACTGCTGCTTGTTCTGTCACATTCCAAGACACCAAACTTACAACAAGCAAAAACTTCTGATTTCCATGGAAAGCCTCCAAGGAGAAGGGCTGCAGGACTGTGCCTCAGTTTGCTGCTCAGGATGCACAAGCCAGGCTGCATGGGGGTTGCCTGTGGTGGTGTTCACAGGGGTCCCAGGAAGAGGGAAGAGACAAGGACCTAACTCCATGTTTCAGAAGGCTTGATTTATTATTTTATTATACATATTATATTAAAAACTATGTTAAAGCTATACTAAAAAAATAGAAGAAAGGATTTCATCAGAAGGCTAGCAAGGAATAGAACAAGAATGGAATGAATAACAAAAGCTTGTGACTGACCAAGACTCCGAGCCAGCTGACTGTGATTGGCCATTAATTAAAAACAACCACACGAGACCAATCACAGCTCCACCTGTTGCATTCCACAGCAGCAGATAATCAATGCTTACATTTTGTTCCTGAGGCCTCTCAGCTTCTCAGGAGGAAAAACCCTAAGGAAAGGATTTTTCATAAAACATGTCTGTGACAGTTACCAGAGTGCACCAAGAGCACAGTGAGCTTGTGGAACCCCTCACTTCCCAGGGAAGGAGCTTCCCAGATCCCTCACACAATGAAACAGAGCATTAGGCAGTGAATGAGAAGATCCCATTTGCTGAATTAAAATATCACTGCCCACCTCCCAGTCTCAAGATCCATTCCCAGTGTCCATCTCCTGCAGGCTGGCCCTTGGCCACAACCTGCACTCCACAGTCTGGCCAGCACTCACAGCTCATGAGCCACAACTTGGCCAGCTTCTGAGCCTCCCTAGGCTTGCATTTCAACACAAATAAATCATTTAGCCCCAAAATAAAAGCATATTATATTATCTAGCATTCTAAAGAAGCCAAGCCACTGTACACACACTACATTCTCTTTGCATAAATTAACAGGGAGACAACAATAATGCTGAGCAATGAGAGAGGCTGCACCTTGCTGAGAAGCAGGTCAGAAAAAAAACCCACTTCAAAGCATATTTCTTCCTGAATGCAAGGTCACCTATTTAAAGAAAATGGCATTTGAATATTAGAAGATTATGAGTTAATGTGACCTCAGGGTTACAGGCAATACACTGAGCTTGCAAAACACAGTTTTATAGATCCATTAGAGTTTTCTTCACTAAAACCTACTTTAAAAATATTCTGAAGATAAAAGGTTAGATTTCAAATGTAGCTGTTTAAAATGTAGCTGTTTAACTGTTCTACAGATCTGGCTGCCTGTAAACTGAACATGGGTATCATAACCCATTATTTATATCCTTAGTCAAAAAGCAAAAATGAAATATGGTCAGCTGAATTTCTTAATATCTCAGACATTTTTGATATGGATTCCAGTGGATTAATAAGCTCATAATTTCTCAGGAGGTGCCAGCTTATTTGCAGGCAGTCTTGCTCTAACAGATACAGAAATCTCTTTTTATTGTTTTGCTTGCTTGTTTCTTTAGGGAAGCTGTAACAGCCAGCAGGGAATTTAAATCCATCTGAATTCTTACCTAGAGACAATTTTGGAGAACCAGAGTCAATTCTTGAGGCATCAGCTATAAATAAACTCCTAAATAGAGTACAGTTATGAATTGACACAAGACAAAAAGGTACTTTCTGATTTCCTCCCACCCAACTCATTGCATCACAGTAAGAGGGAGAGGGAGTAAAAAAGGAGCATTAGAAATCAAAGGTTTGCAGCAAGAACTCTCTCTCATTTACCAGTACACACAACCCCATGTCCTGGGACTCTCATGATGATGCTTAGGCAGAGAACACTGCAAAGGAGTTGTTTGTCTCTATTTCACTGACAATTCCTGTGCTGGCAATAGTGTAAACAGCAACAAAAATTTCTTTCATTATATGCCCACTAACACAAATTTCTAGGAGACAGAAATTTGCTGCTCAGCAGAATGCTGAATCAATAAATTAGATTTCCCAGGGCATTTACATCATGTGAGCTGAAGTATTAAAAGAATAATAAATTTTGCAGAATGCCTTCAAGGGACAAGCTGCAATTTGACCACCGTTGCAAATAAAGGAATTGGCATTAGGACTTTAAGCCCTGTGCCATGACAAGGAGGGGGAGAGCAGCTAAGAGCAGCCATCCTGCTGGGTTAAGAATCATTCATACCATGAGTTAAATGTTATAAAACAGCATTTGAGTCATTTAGAAGAAAATTTTAAAACCTCTAATGGAAGACTTAAAACCAAAGCCCAACAAGAACAACAAAAAGACAAGCTCATTGCAATTTTTTCTTTCCAATAACTGAATCAGGGCAAACTACTAACTCCTGGCACAATTCCATTTTACAGTCCACGCACTAATTTATACTCTAAAATGAGATGAAGAAGAATGAAAGGAGGTTTTCTGCAAAGCAGTCACTTCAAAGCTGTTGGCTTGGCACTGTCAGGGTGACAATGGCATTGTTCTGTCCACCTGCAGATCCAGGAGATGATTCCCTGTTCTCCCCCTGTTCTTCCTTTAACTAAGGAACCCAAAACATTAAGGTTCATCCAAGCTTCAAACACAGTCAATGGCAAGGATGCCCCAGACTCTGGGCAATGACTGAACCCTTAGAAAGGAACTTACTGCAGGTGACAGAAATTCTAAGCTCCTGCTACATGGAGTTCCATAAATTCAAACACTTCTGTTATCATAAATTATGATGACTTCAGTCATCATAACCTCAAACACTTCTGGAAATGTCCAACTGCAATCCACCTAGGCTCCATTAAACAAGGGATTAATGGGATTCTGCTGCTGGGAAGGTGTAGAAAGCTGTTCCTGTGAGCTGTTTGCAAGCAGAGCCTCTGAAGGAGAGATAACAATTATGCTGATTTACCTGAACTGTGGCCCTAATGCTCTTTGATGTCTTTGCTCTCTAAATACATGAAAGCTCTGGTCTTTTCCTGAAGGTGAAAATAGATGCTGTTGAGGCAATTATCTGCAAAACTTACTGGGCACAAAGTTATTTCTCCTTTTTTTAATATTTTTTATTTTTTGTCCCAAACTGGACTGTTGCTGGCTCATGCATTATTTTAATGATTTCCTTAAAAACTGCTAAGATCTTACCTTTTGATTTTTCTTCATTTTTAGCCAAGTGTGACTAATTTAGCACCTCTTGTTCTAGAACAGACAAGAAAACGTGTCACCTATGTAAGTCTGACAATTAGCTAGAAAAACTTATTCTCCTAAATTAAAAATAAATCCTGAGTTTTAACGTAGTTTCTGGTGATCACTGAATACTTGCGACCAAATCTGGAGTGTTTATTACAGCACCAGCTCCTGTAAAAAATAGTTTATCACACTATTTTGTATGAGACAGCATTCAAGAGCAGTTGCATGAAAATACCTACATCTTTACCATTTTTTGGCCTCCAAATGTTTAGGGTATATAGTACTTTTGGGAGAGATCAAAAGAAGGTGGGAGATACATACTCCTTAGATAGATAGATAGATAGATAGATAGATAGATAGATAGATAGATAGATAGATAGATGAGATCTAGGCAGAAAAACAGGATTTCTGCTGTGGCTTAGAGGATGTGTTCCTTGCATATCAGACATCAGAGCATCACATAAGCACCCTCCCCCTGAAAGGCATCTCTGTAAAACAGACTCCTCCAGATCCAAGCTCTGAGAAATCTTGTTTGATTTATAAATGCAGTACTCAGTTTACAATGAAACAACATTTCCTATCTATGTGTAAGCATATTTCAAATTTTGCAAGGTAATTATTGAGTAGCTTGAGCTGTCCTCCCCTAGCATATGCTGTACCCTCAGCTTTCAGAATATAGTCCTATACTGTACTATATTAAGCAATATACTAATATACTATATTATATAGTATAGTATAGGACTATAATATAGTCCTATACTATATAGTCATAGATACTATAGTATATTAAAAAGATCCTATAATATACTAAATTACACACTAAATCAAACTGGCAACTGTCTCCCAACAGTCAGGACACAGCTTTGAGTGATTGGCCAAGGAAAGAAAACAACCTTCACTAGAATCCAACAGCCAAATCACTTCAGGTACACAATCTTCCTAACACATTTGACACGTGCAAAAAACAACAGGAGCAGCAAGTAGAGATGAGAATTGTTTTTTCTTCTTCTCTGAGCTTCTCCAGGAAAAAACCCTGAGAGAGAGAATGATGTCTCTCTCTGTTCAGAGAATATGAACGCCACATCATGACACAGCCAGGTGTTCTGGGAGGAGAGCACAGAGTGTAAAACTTTGGAAGGGGACACTTGGGAGAAAGGGAGCTCTCCCCTGACAGCCCTGATAAAATGATGCATAAAAGTCTGATACCTTCACCTGCTCTCCTCACCGTATTTTCTTGGTTTAGTTTTTATGAAGTCTGCTCATAGACCCAGAAAATTCCTCTGCCTGGCATTATTTGTCACCAACAGTATCATTCTTGCACAGGCTGTGCTATCTAGGGATTAAAATGGAATATTGTGCCTTAATGCACACTCTGTGCACATTGCACCCCAGCCATAAGCAGCAAGCCAAGTTTACAGAGCAAGGCAAAATTTAGCTCTTGTGCAATGCAGCTGGATTTCTTGATTCAAATGGCCAGATTTGGATTGGGTAAAGGAGATCAAACAATGCCCAGAATCCCCCATCTTGTCTCCTACCTCCATACTAAAAACCCAAAACTCTAATTTTTCACCCTGTGATAACTATACTACTATGCATTTCACTCATCCATTCCAACTCATTCCAAAGTCTTGGAAGCTTTCTCCATGAACAAAGCAGTGTTCTCCTGGGGATCAGGACTTCTCAGGACAGGCAGAGAAATATTCTCTGTGCCCTGGATTCCAACAGGCAGAAATCAATTAAAATTTCCTTTCTGGCCCAAAGCTTCCTAAAGACAAAATCTCATTGACACATTTGTGTCTTGATAAGATTGAAAATTGCACCAAGCAATTGCAGTGCTGGAATAAGACAAAAAAAAAATTCTCCTGTTCCTTCTGAGAACTCCTCACTTACTCCAGACACTGCAATCAATGCCAGTTTGATCTCACACTAATATCCCAGTTAATCCTCATGGTTTCAGTTGCTGCAGACTCTCACTACAAATCTCTGGTGCTCACACAGTGGCTGCAGAGACACAAGATTAATAACAGTGCAGGATAAAGTCAGAGGTGGCCATTTATTCTAATTTGTCTTGCCAAATGGGTAATGAAACACTTCTTGCCAAAAGTAAATGTGCATAGAAGTATGTTTTGTATATCTTGCAGCTAAGTTTTCCTTTGCTAAATCTTATGATCCAAACCAACCCACACAGAGCACATTTATTACTAACATTTGTACCACAGGATGAATTTCCTTCCTTAAACTGGATGCTGACTAAAGGAATTGCAGGGGAATGTTAGGAGTTGAAATGTTACTTTTTGTAGCACCTTTGGATCCAACACAACCATTTGACTGGCAAACACAGACAATTCTTAACTCACTTTGGTCCTTGGCACTGAGAAAAAAAACCAAGTCAGATTTATGTCGTCAGGAGAATAGATTGACATTGCAATTGTTAATAGGAAGCAAAAGCTCTTCTTGCCATCCTTCCCTCAGTTTCCTATGCCAGCCCTTTCCTTTTAACAGATTTCCCAAGCCATATAAAATTTATTAGAGACTGATGGAGTGCACACTTGCCTTTTACAAAGGTGCTGTTGGACTCCAGGCCTGATCAAAACAAAGGTGATCAACTCACAGCCTCAGGGAGGAAAATGAAGATATTTTTCTTTGAATCACAGTGAGACAGATCAAGGAACTTTAATCTCTTGGGGAAAAAGGGTGATGCACAATAGAGTAACCAAGACCAATAGGAAAATTAAGTGGGCAGCTGGAGAGAAAATAGAATTTAAAAAGGGAACTGTTAACCATTCCTTGTGTTAGCTAGTCACACGAAAAGAAAGGAAAAATTAGGATATATGATTAGAAAGGAAAAGGCTTGGATATAAAATCTTTCAAGGTGTCCACAGATTAGCAGTAGCAGATCAAATTGCCCCTTTACATCAAGCAGAGCTTGTTTGCTCAGCTCTGACACACAGGATTAGTTCTGTGCCAGAATAAGAAGTGGTTAAGCTCCCTTTCATCTGAAGTTTCCCAGTTAATTTGCAGCACATACATTAGGTTAAGTCTCTGCTTGCAGATATCTGGCTGGTCACAGATCTCTGGTGGCTGCACAGCCCCTGTGGAATATGTTGATAATTTGTTTACTTGCCCCTTCCAAACAGTGCTGATATACTCAGACCAGCCTAACCCCAGGTCTCTGTATATAATCTCTGTTTTCTGGGGCAGTTGCCAAGATAGCAACCAGAAAGGGAAGCCATCTGCTGCCAGGGAGTCTAAAAAGTTTAACTTTTCCCAAGGTCACTGATGAGAAAAAATATAAAATAATCACCCAGCTCTCTGGTGCTGAACCTGTGGATGTTAGCTAAGCCCTAGGAATGCCTGAAGCCAAGCAGATAGCTCAGGACTGATCAATCCTTCTCTCCTTCACAAAATCCAAGACTTGGCAAGAGGGACTTTGTTATTCTTCCCCACACCCTTTTCATTTTCACATGCTTCTCTGTTTCTTGGCTCTGGCTGGGACCAGGAGCAAGGGCAGGATGCTCTCATCTTTCCAGCCTGACTAGAAAAGGGAAATATTACAAATCTCATGAAAAGCATGTCCTCTGGAGATTTCCAGCCCAGTTTGGCAGATGCAGCTGTAGCTCAGATCATCAGCAAGACTTCTGGGTGCTTACTTGATGGGAAATATTTGGTTGCTCTGCAACACTACTTAAGGCATGCATGGAATAGGGCTGTTGCTGTGGATTAATGGACTCTGTCAACCTAAAATCTGTGTTTTCAGCTCAGTTTTACGAGGTGTTAGTACTCAACATACCAATGTCCTCACCACTCACCAGCATCACTTATTTTCTAAATGATCTGACCCCTGCAGAGGTTCACTCCAGTAAGTTTGTTCTGCTTAAGTAGCCCCAGCACTGAGAGAGAAGTTGCTCTTTAATTTGCAATCACAAAAAGGCTGCTCATCAGCAGGCATTTTTAGTCTGTGCCATCCAGCTTGTGCTTTGCTACAGCTTCCCACTTTGCTGTCCCTTTTCCTCCTGCCAGCTGGAGCAGCTTGGCTGGGGTGTGCACGAGAGGCTCCTCCAGACACTTCCCTTGGTGGAAGCTCCAACCAGCTTCAACACCTCAGAGTTCATGGCACAGCCTGTGGCTGCAGAGGGCTCCCAGTTAAACCAGCCCCAAATGCACTGGAGAATTTTGTCCTTATTTAGTGAAAAGGCCTTGGGCATGTGATGAACTGATGAGCTCAGCTGGGTGTGCAGCAAATAGCCACAAGCATTTGCCAGGCTTTATTTAACACCCTTAGATAGGCTTCTTTTGTTAAAGCTGAGGCAGTTTTGGGTTGGGATCCTGTGCAAAATCAGCCCTAAGGACAGGAAATCCATACAAAGTGTCTCCAAGCAGATACTGATGGGTGCCAGGTGACCCATGATCATTTAAATGGATTTTTTAACACATTCTTGCTTGACATAATTAACTGTTCTTGTTATTCTGTTATGCTACAGTAGCCAGCCATATGGTAGCTCACACATTTTTGGAATGGGATTTTTTAGTTACTATTATTTTCAATCCTTTTTTAATCTAGTGCAGAACATACATTACATGATAAATTACCAATATATTGCCTTAATAAATTGACATTTAGATCTAGCCAACACAGAGTAATTTTCCTAATTAAATGTCAATATGTGCCCCAGAGTACAGCTCTCCAGCACTGCAAATGTCACAAATTAGCAAACAGGCAGAACCATCCACAACCCTGTTTCCCCAGATACCAAGGAGAAATTCTGCTGTTCATCTCCCATGGCAAAACTGGGGGGAGAGTGACAGCAGCTAAAACTTGAACAGGAATATGTTGTTAGAGGGTGTCACCCCTGAGCTCAGCATAATCAACCACTGAGATGGCCCAGCACTAAAGTGGTCCTTAACCATAGCCAGCAGTCTCAATCCTGGTGGGTTTGAATTAATCCTTTTGTATTATTTTGAGTTGTTTTGGCAAAGCAAGGTTTGTAACAAAGAATAAACAGCTTCTCTTCTCCCTCCCCTGAGAAAAAGAAGGGAGTTTGCTAACAGGATTCAGTCACCTTGTAGATGGGAATCCATCAAACACTGTGCAAATAAAACCTGCTATTCTCTAACAATCTTTGTGGAAGCAATTCTAGATCCTCCTCTTACAAAGATGATCTGGTCTCTGTCCCCTTGGGGCCATTCAGCTACAGCAGTTTGTCCAACTGGTCTCTGTAACTATTGGTCTTGACCCCCTTGAATTCCATAACGTTAAAAATCCCATTTTAATGCCAGTTCAAGATGATCTATCAGCCCCATAGAAATGAATCAATAAAGATGCATTCTGTTGACAGCCTTAATCAAGTAAATTGATACAGTGACTTATTGCTTACCCTGTTGTGATATTGGACAGATTTTTCACTGCTATTACTGCTGAGTTTCTGCTGGTTTGGGGTTTTTTTCTGTCTTTATCATGCTGTAAAACACTACCCACTGTAATTTTTAATTAAACAGACTTGCTTAAGAATAATTTCAAGAAAATGTCATTTCATGCTGTGGCTGCAGGCAGTTTGCAAGTTGTCCACATCTCCAGACTGATTGTGAGGGAAACTGAGGATCTGAAGCCATGCAGAAATCACAAACTTTCCCAGGAGAAATTTACCCTTGAGGGATTCCCAAAGTCGGTACCTGCAAACCCACCCTGCAGTGCCACCTCTAGACAGACCAGGGCTGCTGGGGCAAGTCTGGCTCCTTGGGCTCAAATCCAGGACAGCTGTGTCTGGGTAAAGCCATGTGGGGATGTTCTCTGTGGACATTTCTAATAAAATCTTTTTTCTTTATCAATTTTGAAGAGACAGGTCTTAAAGCTCTGCAAGTAAAGGCTCCCCCTCATGGCAGTATCCTCGTAGAGAATTCAGAGTTATCCTGGCTCCTCTTCCTACATGGTTGTTGGATGTTAGTAATTAGCAAAAATGCACCTTGGGGGAGTCACTTTTGACTGTGTTTTCCCCCCCAAAACGTCTATTCCAATGGAATCTCTTCAGAAGCTTTCCTCAGCTGTGCCTGCTCCTGTAGAAACTGAGTCCTTCACCCTCAGAGGTTCTTTGTTCTTCCAAAATCACTTCAGCTGCAAGCTCTGTGTCCATCAGGAGTCCAAGACACACCAGTTTATAGAAAACAGGTTTTCTGGTATTCCAGGACCCTGCTGGTCTTTGCAGAGCACAAAAACATTGAGCTTTGCTCCAGATAGTTTTGAGAAAGAAGCAGAAGATAATGTTATTCCTCTTTCCCCATGTAAATTCTGAATTCTCCCTCTTTAAACATTTTTCCTCTTGGAGTTATTTGCTGACATAAAGGAGAGAATGAGCATGACTTTTACTCAGTGTTTAGAGAACTCACTTGGTGCATAGGAGGGTTGTGATGTAGTTTCACTAAAGAATTAACCCAAAATAGTGACAGCAGAAGTCTAAGAGAACCACCCACACACGGCAGGATTTCAATCATTTTCCTCAGATCTAATTCAAGATAGAAAAGAAAAAAATCACTTCTCTAGCTCTCATGTAGAAGCAATTTGTCTTCATTCTTTTAAATGAAGCTATTCAAATCCATCAGTGACTAAAATTAAAGAACAACCAAATTCACAAGTCAGGGAGAAAAAAGCACCTGATCTTCCAAATACCCATGAACACAATGACCCCTATCCAATTTCTAGTACTTAATAACTAATGATCTACTGTTAAAATAATCCCTATGTTTTTAAGAAGCTAAAATGTCCACTTCTGGTTTGTGGTAAGCTTCACACCTAATTCTGGGTTTCAAATTCTGCTAGTCAATCCAAATGATTAAGCAGTGACCATCACAATGCTGCACCATTTTTGTTACATTTGATCCCCAGCTATAAAAATGCTCTAGTAATATTTTCAAACTACATGGGAGCATAATGAAACTCACAATCTTGCTCTAGCAATTAAAAGGCCTTGAAAACATCATTGAAAGACACTGTTTAAAAGCAAATTGCTCTGGAACGTACAAAATCAAAATTAGATTTTATTAAGAATGATCTTTGGTGGGAACAAAAGTATATGGGAGAAATGCTGTAGTGCTTATTTGGAATACAATGGCAGCAAAATAATTAAGGTTTGGCCTTTGGAAGGCCTTTCTTGGTAAAATCATGCTACACAATGAGATTGAATATAAAATACATTTTGGGATAAACACTCATTTCCTCATTAGGATTTCATTAGTTTCAGGAAATAAAATTATTATTGATTAAATAGACTGATATAGTTTAATAGCTTCTCTTTTCAAGAACAAAAGTCATCTAACTCTTCCTTTGTCATAATTTTTTGAATAAATGTTAGCCATCTGTACTCTGGAGAGAGGGAGATTCATGAGTGTGATTAAAACACAATAAAACAAGAACTGCAGGCCTGACACTATTGCTGCTGGAAGTGGAAAAATTCTACTGAAAACTTTATACCATGTGAAGGCTGCTTACTGCAAGTCATCAGTGCAAATTATTTCTTCCCAGCCTGACAAACAAGTAGCCATCTACCTGATTTTGGACAGGAAAAAAACCCCTTCCTTTACTCAAAAAATCCAGGAGAATCACAAAAAAAAAACTGTTTGGCCAATGATATTTTGGAGGTAAGAGAGACTATCATGGCAGAAACATTTCCTCTTCAGCAGGTGAAAACATAAAAGTTGTGAGTCTTGCTTTGCAGGTTTTAGATTTAGTTACCTTGAATATAAAAATTACTCAGTCCCTAGATTTATGTCCACCTATGTAGGTCCTGACATTTTTGGCATCTTAAGTTCAACTCATCAAGCAAGTGTGGCAACCTTAAGCCAGCAAAACCTCAGAGCAGAGTGGAGCTGGATAAAGCAGCCACGATTTGTGGTGCTCACTGTGTGTAAAACTGCTGCCAAAAATCCAGCTTGCTGAGCAGCACAATATAAACAGCCTTTAAATCTTCTTTACTTAGAATAAATGGGAAAAGGCAAAGCTGGGCAAAATTTATCTGCCTTTTTATTGGTTTATAGCAAAAGAAAACTCAACTTGCACTCTGGGCAATGCTGGCAATCTGAAAACTGTGTGTATAAAGAGGACAAACAGTTAAACAATTCCATCTCTTTAAAAAATTGAAATTATGACATTCACATCAGTATGCCTGAGAGAAAATTCTGCTGCAGGTGAGCTTGTGTCAAACATTAAGCCCAGGAGAATTTGGGATGTGGGACTGATCTTTTTGCAGCTAAAGCTCATTTTACTCACTGGGTAAAACCTTCCAAGCCCACCTCCATCATACTCAAAGTAACCCAAATCCTCTTCCAAAACTCTTAGGAAGAAAAATAATCTGACTACTGGTTTTGACCAAGTTAAAGGACTTCTTTCACCCTTCCATTTCAAAAATAAAAATTATTACTACGTTCAACACACTTCCATGTTCATTTAAGGAGAAATTCTCTCCTGGCACAAAGATCCTCAGGCAAAGATTTAGCACCGTGCTGACCTGATGATAAATAAGAGTTCTTGATAAGAAGTTAAACAGAATAATTGTGCCTCTCATGCTCTGCAGCAAGAAGTTATGGATCAAATAATGGGCTCCACAAAATATGTGGAAGGAACAGAGAATTTAAACGTGCCTGCACAAGGGCTTTTTTAATAGAAGCAGGGTGAATGGGATTAAAATACAAAAGGTCAAAGATAGAAAAAGATAACCCTCTATGCATTCTGTTAAATTATCATTTTGATATTACTAAAAATTTTAATACAGTTAAAATTATGGGAAGGTTAATCCTATATAAAAGAAACTGCAATCTACATCAATCCTATTAATTATTTCATTTAATACTTTTATTTTAGGCTACTTCTCAGAAGATTTCACTGGAAAAATGAGAAGCAGTTGGCAAAATATATTACCTTTCTTTCAGAAGCAGAAAATAGTCTTGCTTATCCATATTGACTATCCAGACTTCCAGAAAACCATGTAATAATGTGGAAAGTTGTCATCTTGTCATAATATCAGCAAACAAAAGAGATGTTAATCCTCTTTGCTCTCCTTTCTTGTCTTTGTTTTTTAAGCAAAGAACGGAGAACTGGAAAAACGAGCAAGGTTTTAATTTGATATCACCAGGTTTAAATTTCAATAATTGATTTAGCCACACCTAAATCCAAAGATTTAGAATTAGAAACCCCTTAGAGGACACACCTAAGGGATTTCCAGCCCAAGATTAAAACTGACAAACTTAATATTAAGTTGCTACCTGTCAAAACACCAAGACTTCAAAAAAAAAATAGTAGGGAGCAATAGAAGTACAGCAAAATATATTTATTAACACATTCAAATAGGCCCATTCTGCTAGATACCTTCCAGGAAAATGGCAAAGAAAGGTTTTCCCCCATACTTTCCAGAGAAAAGCCCTTTTGTCCAGATTTCAGAAAGGATTTTTCTGAAAACACACTCTCAATCTGCAATATCTGGTTTCAGCTCATTTCAAAACCAGAAGCCAAGTGAATGCAGCAGGTCTGTTTGGAGGCCTGACTTCTGCAGCTTTTGCATTCTTTCAATTCACTTGGACTTAGTTTTGATACACATAATTCTCAATTTTTTCTCAAAGATTAGGCTTTTGCACACAAGGTTTTCTGCTTCATTTGCAAGGTCAGAAAATACGTTGGCACAAACTATTTAGTAATGCCACAAGAAATCTGAAAGTCACCAAAAATAAGAGGAAAAACATTGGGGAAAACAGAAAGGAAGGAAAGAACAGTATAGCCATTAGGAAAGCCTAAAACCAGGAATAGTAGCAAGGCTTTTTTTAACCTAAAGATTGAAAATATAAAACCACATTCAAGGAATTCAAGGATATTCAGATTGTGGCTGCTTGAAGGACACCAGCCTCAGGAAAGGTACAAAAGCTGACATTAAAATTGGTGTTGTATTTTCCTTTGCACAACAGCTGACATTAAAATTGGTGTTGTATTTTCCCATCTCCCACTCTTATAAATTGGATTTCACTTTAAAGGCCTTTCACTGGGGACTAGCCTTATGCTGTTCTAACACCTTTTCAAAAATTTTGAGTTTTACATATCCAGATCAGTTTTTGCCCCAACTCAAAATGCCCACATTTCATTAGCAGGGGCTGTTTGCAGCATAATTGACATTTCTGAGTGCAGATCCTCACTCCCTGTAAAGCAGTGTCAAAGTTAATACTAGAGGAGTTAAAAGCTACACTACAGGAGTTAAAAAGAACCCCTCTATTCCCAAAAATAAAAATAATTTTTAAAATTAATAATAAAAAACTTCACCTTTGAACAAGTCATCTTTAAAACAATACCCCATAAATTAACATAACACATAAACACAACTATAAAAAAACTTCATAAAAATAGAAAAAACTTCACAATAACAGATTTCCCTAAACAGCTACAATTCATTAAAGAAACCACAAAAAAACCTATTTTTTCCTTTTAAAAAAGTCTCCATAGTATTTACAAAAAAAACTTCTCTCCCTAAATTAACTAAAAAAGCCTATTCTAAAAATAATAAACTAAATAAAATTTTAGGTTTTATTTGTTTACATACTCAATAAGGAAAAACATTATAAAAAAGTATTCTAAAAATTGTATTCTAATTCTTATCATTATTTCTTTTAATTGCTATTAATAAAATTATCTTTATACCCTTTTAACGTTTGAAACCTAATTTACCTTTCTCTTAATCCAACCTCACAACAAAAATTAAATACATTAATAATTAACCAACACCAAACCCACCAGAGTCTTTAATACATTGACCAAAAAAATCTCAAAATTAACAAAATCTCAATTTAACAAAGGAAAAGCACTACAAGGAGGGACAAGGATGCAAACTAGTTGGTGAAGTGAGAGCAGTTTTATCAGCCTGTTGTCTCAAAATCAAATTTGACATTTTAGAGAACACAGGACTGGGATCACCAAGACTCACTTGGGAAGCCATGGAAATGGAGGAAGGAAAAGCCAAAATGAGAGAAAGAACAATTCTTTGGAGGTGATTTTTGATTTGTTCATGGATTTCAAGAAAGGCAGGAATTATATTTACTCTTTTTTTTTTTTCACTTGTCCAAATAATGACTTAAAATACTTATGAAATCCCCCATATTATATATATATTATATTTATTATATGTATTATACATTTTATTATATGTATTTCTATATATTACATATAATTTTTTTTCTGTTTTAATGTTGGCCCAAACCCCTTGACAGCATCCTGCTTAAGCAGAGAAAGGATTTTGTTTTGAGACTTCTGATTTCAGTGACATTTCTGAGGTCTGTGCTCCTTCTCAAGTTATGCTCCAAAGAATGTCAAGGTTTTGGTGGTGAGAGTGTGAAGTTTGAAAATATGAACAATCAGCTGAGGAGAAAAGGAAAAGAAGGAGGATTAGCTATAGGAATGATCCTGCAAACTCAGAGCCTGCTGCAATCCAGGGAATTGAAAACTGCCATGGAAAAACAAGCTATGGGAGAGCTAAAAACAACTTTGGAATTTGGAAAAATTTTGTTTATTGAAATGAAAGCTTTCAAGGACAAGAGGCAAAACTCCTCAGCAGAGAAATTAAAAATGTACAGGCTTGCTCTGAGTTAGAGGAAAGTAAAATGCAGGAGCTGTGAGTTCCAGAGAAAAAGCTAATTCTGAATTACTGTAGCTTCAAGCTGAGTCTCTTTTTTCCAAGTCTTTGTGCTCTTAAAGCCTCAATCCCCTGCATCTCTGCTCTCAGTTATTTTTCACTCCGAATCCCTGAATTAAGTGGTGAAATCAGGGAGGACAGGCCAGCACCCGTTCAGCAGAGCACCATGGTAATTCCCTGATTCACTCTTTTTGACACAAAAATGCCATCATCATCATCATCATCATCATCATCATCCTCTGAGGATTTCAGACCTGCTGAGCCCATGTCCAGCTGCAATCAGAAGTCCATTGAAAGAGAACTCAGTGACTCACTAGGAGTCACTACATCTTCCTCACAGGGCAATAAACCAGCATTCAGCCCAAGAGAAAGAATAATCACAGTTTCCACTCTCCTTCCCTATCAGATATTTTTAATATACTTTATATATTTATTTATTTATTTATATATAATATATATAAATACATCATTTATAATATACTTAAATAGAAAAATCTATATATCTAATAATATATATGGTAATATATATATATTATATATATTAATAGTACTAGTAGTATTGTATAAATAATATATACAGTACTGGTAGTACTATACTAATAGTGTAATATAGAGTAACAGTACCTATCATATATATTATATATATAATATATAACACTGATATTCAGGAAATTAATATCAAGACATTACACTGATTGGTATATTTATACATATAATACTATATAATATATAAAATATTTATATATAATATTATATATAATATACAATATTTATATTGTATATATTACATATATATAATGTATATTATATATATTATTATATATTATATTATTATATATAATATATATTATAATATATTATAATATATATTATATTATTATATATAGTATATATTATAATATATATTATTACATAAAAATGAATTTTAAATATATATTTATTACATATATATATATATATATATAATATATATATATCACAGTGTAATTTCCTCCAATATGTATTTGGCCAAAGAATCCAAAAAACTCCCCCAAAAAAATTAATTTTCTCTCCTGATTTCTCAATTAAGAAAGAGCTTGGAGTGTTTGCCCTCTTTCCTGCATCAGGGCTTTAAGAGCTTTTAGGAAATGATCCAGAAGTGCAGCAACACAACAGAAACAACATGCCCAAAGTGAAGATGCTGACTTGTAAAAGAATAACACCACAGCTGACAGGGGTTATTTACCTTGTCAGGAAAGCTGCAGGAAATTCTCCCACTCCTTTGGTGCTGGGGTTCAGAGGCTCTCAGCAGCCAAGCACATCATGTGTTTGTGTGAGGAGCCAGGAACTTTCATTTCTATTCCAAAACTCACTTCTCCAAATTAAAGGAAGCACTGCCAAGCCAGGAATCACTTTGGCTCCATTGCTGAGCTTATTAACTGTGGTATTAAACAGCACATGAAATGTGTGTGATGAGATTTGCCACACAGCTCTACAAATCACGAGAGCTTCTGGGAAGAGAAGAAACCCCCTCTCAAAATTATTCCCTTTTACAGTTCAGCCCAGAAAAGCTAGCATTGTCCTTATTCTTTGAATACCAAAAAAAATCAATTCCAAAAAAGTTTTTAAAGGCAAACCTATGGCATTTAATATTGGATATAAAAATATATGTTTTTTTGTACGGCTATCTCAGAAAACAAATATTTTCTTACTGGAGGAAAGACATTAATAAGATGGTTTAGAGAGGAGCTGTGTCTTACCTCTGTTGTAGACATCATTCCAAATTTAATAATAACAGTTCTTTCCTGAGAAGTAATTATTGATAAATAATCACGACTGTAAGGAAAAAAATGTCACCTTACTTCTCTACATATATCTCCAATAGGATAAACACAATGTCAAAAAAATGGGATGCAGAAAATTTTAAAGGAATTTTAATAAAAAGAAAATAAAACATTAAATAAATAAAAATATTCATTTGGTTACATTTTGATCTTCTTCCAAGCCAAGGAAGAGGGTATAACCCCTAAATCCAAAGATTATCATGGTGAAACTTCAGTGACCTGAAATTTAGAAAATGTACCCAAAGATTGAGCCTGTTTCTGTTCAAGGAATAGACAAGTCAGAGATGATAAACAGAGCAGCATCTTTTCACTTTGTTTGTCTTGCTTCACTTTTCAGGTATTCTGGAAAGTTATTCTACTAAGGTTTGGTAATTATTTACTGTTGGAAATGCAATTTACTTTGATGGGCAGAAGCTCTCCGTACCTCCAGACTTCAAAACAGCCACATCCACCTAGAAAAGTTAAAATACAATCTCTGTATCAAAAAAAAAAAAAAAAAAAAAAAACCTAACCAACATAACCAACATAACCACTCCAACCCACCCAAAACAATAAAGATTTAAAAAAATCTTGGTACACACAACCAAGAATAAAGGGATCACAAGAGTCTCCACATGACCACCATGCAACCTGATCCCTCCAGCTCCACAAACATGTGTGGACCTTCCTCAGAAAAGTAAATGCCAGCAGGTGAGGACCTGCTTTTAGTTTAATATATGTTAATAGTACATATTATATATATTATATATATAATATATATATTACACTGATATTCAGGAAATTAATATCAGGACATTACACTGATAGGTATATTTATACATATAATACTATATAATATTTAAATATAATACTATATATAATATACAATATTTACATCTTATTATATATAATATACATTATATATTTATATATTAGTACATAAAAATGTACTAATATAAGTAAATGCCAGCAGGGTACAATTTACAGCCCTCAGCAGCAGCCTGTCCAAACCCCTCCAGGCACTTTGGTGTTTTCCCTCCTCTTTTCCCCAATTTTATTTTCAGCTCAAGAGTGTAATTTTTCTACTGATGGATTTCCTGCAGGTATTAATGTCCCACCAGCAGGAGCAAAGCCATCTCTCAGTGCTCTGTTTGGATTTCAGACTGACAGGATGCTCAGTCCCTCCTTTCCTGTATCAGCTGGGGCAAAGGCAGAGTTTGATCCCTGGACCTGTTTGCACCATTCCTCAAAAACTGCAAAGGAAATGGGAGCGTCAGGAAGTTCTACAGGAGCTGGAAAAGAGAAAGGAAAAGAAGTCATAGAAAACAGAGAGGAAGAAGCCAAAGCACAGCCACAGTGTGATCAAAAAATGAAATAAATCCAACCCACCAAACTGCTACATCCTTTAAGAAAAAGCAAATTTTTCCAAGTACAGAAGAACTGAAGTAAATCAAGTACAAAGCTTATGATTTGGAGTATGACAATTACTTCAGCTAGTACAGCACTGAGTAAAAAGAAATCAGCTTTGCCAGTAGCAAAATCCAATATTCACTTTGAATACAAAATTATGATAATACTATTGGGCAGCCAAGAGAAGCGCTTGCCTTCTGTGTAAATTTTGTGAAATAAATTAAATTTCCTTGCAACTGAAAAAAGAAAGAAGTTGGAAGTTTTTAAAATCTACAGCTAGTCTTAATGCATGATTGATTTTTTAATCTGAAAATATTCTAGTGCATGTGTGTGTCTCCAGAGCTGCAGGGCCCTCATGCAGCAAGCATGGAAGCAATGACATTCTTCATCTCAGTACCTAAGAGCATTCTGCTTTAGAAACTACCACATTATCAGTCCACATTATTCTAATTACCGTGTATATCAAATAAACAGTGGGATAAACCCACTGAACTCAATGGAAGTATTCTATTGGTTAAATTTAATTGTATGGCTTTGACTTTGGTAGACAATCTTTTTTCTTGCATCTTGAAGAAAATTGGCTCCAAAATTCGTACTTCCCTTTTAACTGGCTCGTTACATGCAGTTACAGATTTGCAATTATTACACTGTTTCAAGTTTTTCTGTTGGAAATATATTTCCAGTAGCAAGTAGGGAAATATCCACTCTAAAAGTTCAGTTATGGTCGGAAGATTGACATTGTGGAAATTTCTGGGTCTGGGTGAAGCTTCAATTCTGAAATGCACAGGGTGAATCAAGAATTTATTTCTGATTCACTGCTGGGCCCTGGCCAGAACAGGAGAGGAATCTGACACTGGGAATCATTATTAGGGCTGTCAGCAAAAATCCAACTGAAATAATTCTTATTGCAGAGTGGCACAGGAGGTGGAAGGAACATATTTGGCATTTCAAACCCTGATGATTTAGGCTGCAAGAGACTGTCCTACATAACCCTGCTTGCAAGTTAAGAGATTGATTCACACAGGTAAGACTGCAGGAGAACAAATAGAGCCTTCTGCAGCCATTTCCACAGGGATGCTTTCCAACTCTAATTCCACTGGGCAGCCTAGGACTGGCAGAAGTTTTAAATGACTGTCCAGGGAGATTGCTCAGCACTAAGGAGTTTGGTTCTTTGGAGAAGAAATCCAAATTCCTGATTGTTCAGCATAAATTTGCAAAGGTAAATTGGAAGGCTCCCTCTTTTCTAAAGGCAAAAAGAAATTCGAGTGATAGCTGCAAGTAACAACATTTTGATAAAGCTTAAAATATCAATCTGCTTTTTTCCCCCAGACTCAGTGTTTGTAACTGATTGATAATTTGCATTGTAATAACTTTGCTCCACTTGAAGCAAGATGAAATTCAAGATGGTATTTGTTTACTCAATAATTAGGGAAGGAGGCTAGAAGTCAGAGAATCTAGCTGTAAATGATGCCAGATTCACAAATACACATATCTTGATTTATCAATGAGTACAATGAGAGATTTATGCAAGTTATGTTGCCTTTCTGGAATGCTTCAAAGGGACAGATATAGCAGGGGCTGTGAATGCCTACAAGTATTTAAATAGATGTTTACCAGAAACAGTTCTGCATATTTCTACTGACTAATTTTCATTATTTCAGTGTGATATTAAAAAATCCTGTTCTGTAGATTAGTGACAGGCTTGTTCCAACTGGTAAAAGAAACAAAAAAAAAAAATAGAAAACACATATAAAGAAAAAGGAAATAACAAAAATACAACCAGGTTCAGAAGAATTCTGGTCCAGAACAAGCCAGAATAAAGCCAAGGGTAAATTTTGTTTCAAATCATAAACTCTCATTTGACCTGCATTAGGATTGCAATGCACAAGTCTCACTACTCCAAATTCTGTTTGAAGCTCAGGGTATTTTCAAAGCAGACCTGCAGAATTAATCAGTCATCTCCAGACCCCAGACCAGTTTTGTTAACATTCTGCAGATGCCATCACAAGATCCAGGAACTTGGATACTGCCTGGAATTGCAGAGAACCATGTATTTAACTGGTATTTGGGGTTTGAATTCTGCCACCCCAGCTGTGGGCAGGCAGGGATGCCACACTGCGCTTGAAATATCCTGATTTTATCCCAGTGATTTTATCTCAGACTCTTGTATCATTGAAATCTTTTAGGGAGTAAGTTAAAAAAAAAGAACAATTCAACAGAAGTCAGATAAAAGTCGTAAGTCTAGATTGCAAAGGTCAAAATATTTTAAAGAGATCAGTATGACAATAACTTTTTAACAATGCTTTCAATCTACAGTGAATTTTTTTGGTCATTGTCACAATTTAATGAGCTTACCCAAAGGTCAGTGAAGTCAGAGGGAGCCTTTCCATTTACATCCACAGGCTTTGGATTCAGCCAACAGCTTGACAAGTACTCTGGGACAATTTTGGGTGAAATCATCTGCATAAATGAAAGCTTAAGCATCTGTAATGAAGCAGTATGGATTTCAAATTGCAAAGGGACAAAGGATGAAGACACCTGATTATATATCCCTGGAGGTGTAGCCACTTTTGTATTTTCCAAAAAATGTTGTCAGGAAATATAACAATTCTATTTCTGAAGCAGCTTTATCACAAATAGAAAATTGCATTTACAGGTTTGGGGAGAAGGAGGGAGGAGTTAAATGACAGGGACAGGTACCAGCACTGAGGGGCTTTGCTCAGCTCACTTTCCCAGATGAAAATACACTTTTGCAAATATAATATCCAGTAACTTCAGTATGGTTGTGTTACACTGCCAAAGGACTAAAATGGTCCATAAATCTAAGCATGTTCTCATTTTAAAATGATTTGATGAGATTTGGTGAAGTTCTAAGACCCACAGAATTTGGTAATTCAGTAGATCAATGACATCTTCACTTTGCATTGCCACTTGCAGTGACAAAATCAACTTCCAACTTAAAAGAAAAAGAGATGAATAGATAAAGAAATCAAAGTTTCTGTAAAATGTTTTTGACTGGGTTTCCTCTGGCATGCATCCTTTCCCACAGCTCAGAGGGTCAGATCAGTGGAGGTTCTCATGTAGGAAGGTGCCACGGAGAGATTTACTCTCAGTGCTCTCTGTCAACAGGCTCTGTCTCCTCAGTGCTAAACCAAACACACTAATGTGCATTTTCCCCACAGCCAACTCCAGAAAAAACTCTGAGTTTCAGCTTGAGCAGAGCTGAATTGCAGAGAGTGATCCCAGGTTAAATTCCTGTTAACGTGCTGGAAGTGGATTAGGAGATCAAAGCAGCTGCTGCCAAAACCCATCCTGTGTGCATCTCTGGGGCCTTCCCTCAGAGCAGCTCCAGAGTGGGCTCTGAACACGCTGTACATGCAGTTCAGAGGATAATTATGCTCTCAATTTTCTTGGACATGAGGTTCCCAGTGGATTAGCCTGGGCAGTGCCATTCAGCCTTTGTCTCCCACAGAGAGAGCAGCAAACTGCTCAGCCCCTCCCAGAGTGTACAAATACATGCAGACCTCACTTCTGCTCCTGATTTTGCTCCTGTTCTATTTTTTCCATCCCTAAAAAACAAAAAACAAAACAAAACCACCAAAAATAATAATAAAGACAGTAACAAAGTGGGCTGGAAAGTAGAACATTCTGTATGTGCACAGAGAATCCTACTACACCAGTATGACTAAAAACATATCTAGAAAACTACTAGGGCTTTTATTCTAATAAAATACTTTATTAGCTCAAAAAAATTGCTTTTTAGGGCATAAAAAATAGATTCCATGGGTTACCTGTATGCTTCTTAAACTGCCAAGAATTAAGTAAGGTATCAGCACTGGGCAAAATTCTCAGGTCTGGAGAAACCCAGGCCACACATCTGAGATACCACATAAAATTCTCTTTTTGTCTGATGACAAAAGGAATTATTTATCCCACAAAAATACCCTCAAGATTTAATGATAAAAATAATTAACTTGGGTAGTGACTCAATAATCTCAGTTACCACCACTTCCTCAGTATCCCGAAAATTCCAGAATTAAGACACTTCTAGGCCAATATGGAAAAAGACTGACCTTTTCCCAGTTCTTTGGCTTGGCTTTCTTTTCCTCCAGAAAGCAAATTTATTTTGGCCTGCTTTTTCTGGACAAGAACTTCCCAGCACTCCTCACATCCTCTTCCTCCTAAGGATTCCTACCCTCACTCTGCTCAGCTGGAGCAGCAAATCAATCCCTGCTCCTCACTCTTCAGAATTTCCATCACATTTAAATTGTTTCAAAGAAATGCTGAATGTACAGTGAAATGTGTTCACTCACATTTGGTGGAGACATAATCTAGATTAAGGATTTTTGCTTCCCATCTACCTCAGCAATCTTATCCATGGACTACCAGCTAATATTTGAAATTATGTGGAAGGAGCTGATCTTTCCAGCTGATGACCAGGTGGTGATTTGTCAAAACACCCACAAGCTGGACAGAACAGAAGATGGAGAGGGATTTTCAGGCAGCATTTCCTGGCTAAAAAAACAATCTGGAATTTTCTTTTTCTGGTCACCTCAAGCAGCACTGCCCCACCAGTGCTGTGCTCAGCTGAGACACCAGTGAACATGAAAACAGAGCTCACAAACCCCAGCAATTCACTGGAGGACACTCCAGGGAATTGACAGACAATGTATGGCAATGAATCTTGTTTTCTTGCTAAGAGCAAAGCTTAACTTCTCCTTCCCAGCATTTTGTCCCCTGAAGCATAACCATGCCTGGCTACAGACACTGATGCAAGCTAATCCAAAGCAGTTTGGAAAAGTAAGGGAATAAATAAAAGGATAAGAGCAGTGATTTTTTACTGTTTTCCTTTAACATCTGTTTTGCAGATTCTTTTTCTTGTCAGTGCTTTTAAACTTTGTTACCTACAAAGAGGGTTTTATATAGGTGAACTCAAGTTCTAGGAGTTCAGGAGAGCAGAAGGGAAACATTGCATCAGGGAACTGGATATTACCAGATAGATTTCAATAAATCAGGTCACCATCATTTTATAAAAGATGCTGTTACCCTCAATATTTGGAATTTAAATCTGTTTGCTTTGATTATTGGAAGTTGGCCTCTGACCAAATACATTTTAGGAGAAATTTCTTTTATTTTTTTCTCTACATGAGCAGCAAGATCAGGAGGTATAACCAAGGTCAGCTGCAGGCAATGCAAAGGGCAGTCACCTGCTGGGGACACAAGCATGGACATGGCTCTGGTGACACTTTGTCTCAACAAAAATTGTATTTTAGCTGGACAACACAGAAAACTGCCTGAAAGATAGTAGAATTTTGTCTCATGTGGCACTACATCCTGATAAAACCAGTATAAATTCAGTCTCTCTGCAATCACTGATCATCTGATGTGGTTTTTGGAACTTAAATCTATGTTATTATTCATATTCTCCTTGCATAGCAAGAAATTGCTGCAGGTGTTTCAGAGCACCAGAATCCAGCCACAGAAGGGACAGAAGTGTTTCAGGGACAAGGTTTCAAGCAACAAATGCACCCAACAAAAACAGAATGTTGAATGTTGATAGCTCTGCACTGAAGATGTTTCTATTCATTCCTTTTCTATTAAGCAACACTCCTTTTGTTTCCAATGCAAACCAATTGTTACCACAGCTGAATAACACAACTGGAGAATGCAGAGGGCCTTGCCTTTCTCCATTTACAAATTTGTTATGTTCAGCCTTATTCCCAGCCAAGGACAACAACACACCTTAAGGCAACAAAAAAGGGAGGTTGATCAGGGAGTGTAGCATTTAAATCTACTTTACATCGAATTTAAATCTACTTTACAAGGAGAGGGAAAGGCAAGGCAGAGACACACAGCAACTCTCCTGCTACCATTAGATTTCCCAAGGAAGGCAGCATGCTCCATCCCTGTCCTTGGTCTCAAATTTTGCCCAGAATCCCCCTGTCTGCCCTGCTTTCCACACCAGAGGGAGAAGCAGAAGTGAGGATGAGGGAGCTGCACTCAGAGAACCCAGGGAGAAGCACAGAGGGGAAGGGGAGAGCTCTGTGGGCAATTTCAGGTGATTGAGGTGTTCTAAACAAAGTTTCTAGAAATCCTAACTCTGGGTGGGTACACAGGTGTTAAGAGCAGGCAAACAGGGAGAGCTCTTTCATTTTCTCTCTGCCTGGCTGGCAAAGCTCTGTTGTGCTTTCAAAGATGCAAAGCATCCTCATTGATGTGGGAGAACGTATGATAAAAGATTACTTGCTTTTAAAATCCTGAAGTATCAGAATGTCGAGATTTAACTTATTTTTTTTATACTGGGAAATCTAATAAGAAGGCAAGGAATTGAAGACAGGGAGCATATCCTACTTAGAAGTTGAAAGAAGTGAAATATATATTTTTTTGTATATTCCATCCCTTTTATCCCAACACAAGGGTCACACTGACAATTCTGTGCTTGAAAAATCTCTTTCATTCTCAGCTCCTCAGCTTATAGTCAAATTCTAAAGCAAGACCAGACAATGATTTAAATAAATCCAAACTATTTTTTTTTTTGAAGATTGGAATCCATAATTATTTTTCTATTACAATGCAGACAAAACTGTTGAAAGGAGCAAAGGGAGGAATGAGAGAAGGGGAAGAGGCAAAACACAAGCACATTCCCCTACCATTGGAAAGCTGACTGTGCTCTGAAAAGAAGAAGATGCTGCACATGAATGCCAGAAGATTGTTGGGATTAGGCTTTATCCCAACACTTCCAGAAACAGCCCCTCACAGTGTGCATCTGGCTCAAGATGTTCCAGGAAATCACAGCATTCACCTGGACTGAGGTGCTCAAGTGAGAAGCCAAGCAAATTGCAGCTTCCAACCATGGTTTTGAGACTTAACCCAACGTTTTTGGCTCAAATTTGAATCCTTGTGTTACATTTGCTTAGAATTCAATCTCTGTCCTTCATTCTTGTTAACAAGTAGCTGCCTCTCAATGTTTTCCTTGTATTTTGGTGACTAATTTGTTTTGAATGTTCTCTCCCATACAAGTGTTTCACGGAAAAGTGTGTTTCTGCAAATTTCCTGTGAGAGGTCCTCAAAGTCAAAATCTCTCCTGTCACAGCCCCATCACAGAAGCTCCTCCACTGAATGCTTCAATGCCATTCTTTTTGGTCTGAACAGACAATAAACATCTTGAAATCATTCAAATTCCCACAAAACATGCAGTTCCCAAGCAGTCTTCCCTGAAGTTATCACACAGAGGGGCAGCAACCTCACTGCTGCCTGACACCCAGAGGTTCAGGTCATTATCTCCCTCATCAAAATCTGTGTTTCATCTGAAGGAAACAACATCCTTCAATTTTACATTCTGCTTAAAGATAGGTTCTGGGCAGATGCTGCTGAAAAACAAAATGAAGAAGCAGAAGGTCAAAGAGCAGAGCAAACAACAGCACCCTACACCCTGCAAACTAAACAGCAGCACAGGAATACTAAAGCAAAATTCTGTGCTTATTATGACAGCAACTGCAAAAAGAAAATCCTGGCCTGGTCTAAACCAGAGAGTTTTAACATGGACAGCAGCAGAACTGAAGTATAAATGATAAAGGTGATGGTTCAGACAAGACAATGAACAAATCAATCTCCTTTCAGAATTTCTCTATTTACAGCATGTAAGATAAACTGTGAGGATAACAGAGCCAACTGGCCCAGGGAGTTCCTTGCCCAACAGAGTCAATTTTCTTTCTCACATTCACTCCCCATCCCCAGAGCAAAGCAGCAACTTCTCTGTTACAGACATCTTTTATGAAAAATCCTTTCCTTAGGGTTTTTCCTCCTGAGGAGCTGAGAGGCCTCAGGAACAAAATGCAAACATTGATTATCTGCTGCTGTGGAATGCAACAGGTGCATCTGTGATTTGTCCATGTTGGATGTTTGTAATTAATGGCCAATCACAGCCCAGCTGGCTCGGACAGAGAGTCCAAGACAGAGCCTTTGTTATCATTCTTTATTATTCTATTCTTAGCCAGCCTTCTGAGGAAAACCTTTCTTCTATTCTTTTAGTATAGTTTTAATGTCATATATATAATAAAATAATAAATCAAGCCTTCTGAAACATGGAGTCAGATCCTCATCTCTTCCCTCATCCTAAGACCCCTGTGAACACCACCACACTTCTCTGTAAGTTTGGAGTTTTCCTTGTGGCTGCAGAGACGAGGAGGATAAAGATTTCACACCCTTTTCACAAAAGAGAACAATTTTCTTTGTATTTTTCTTTTAGGAAAAATACAAGCATTCACACACACGTTGTAAATTGCATGTGAACTAAATAAAGAAACTGTTCAAATGGTTCTCGTTATGAAAGCCAAATATAACGAATGCTGAAAGCCTCTGTAGCTAGAGGATATAAAATGCATTGTAAACCATTGAGACAACAATGAGGAAGTCACAATATTTTGTATAAATTGGCACTTAGAAACAATTCTCCCCATCTTATATAAGTAATCTACTAGGAAGGTAAAAAATGCAAGAAAACAGGAATTAAAAAAAAAAAAAACACAGAGAAAAAAACCCCAAAACATGGAAATACTAATAACCAGCATGCTATCAAAATGAGTGAATGGATTAGCAGCAGTAATCCCAAAGACTGGGAAAAGAAATTTATTTTTTTTCCTCACAAACTCCTCTCCTGACATTTCACTTGTCCATCAGATAAACTGATTTACAGCATCCCCTCATTCATCTGGAGTCTGCTGAATGACCTCTTGACAGGGTAATACTCCCAAAGAGCAGACACCAAAGGAGTAGGGCTGAGCAATTTCCCAGATAAATGGCTTTTCATGGCTTCCAGGTAACAGGGTCACAACTCAGGCCCCTTTGAGTAATGACCTTGAGCAATCTGAAGTTGCTGCAGGAAGGCAGGACCACAGAGATTGGGTACCAGGAAAAACTTCTTCACAGAAAATATTATCAAACACTGGAACAGGCTGCCCAGGAGAGCAGGTGATTCACTATCCCTGGAGGTCATTAAAAAATATGTATATGTGGCATTGGGGACATGGCTAGTGGTGGGCTTGACAGTAAAAGCTGGAATTCAATGACATAAAATGGTGTTTTCAGCCCAAATGATACCATGATTCTATGGAAATTGAAGGAGCAGACTGCAAAGTGAAAGGCAAGATGAGAAATGCATTGTTCAGAGTTTCACTAGAAGAATAACTGCAATGTCACTTTTTGAGAGCAAAGGTAGCTAGCATCCCTATGGAATAAAGTGAGGTGATGAGTGTGAGGAAGAAAGAAAATTGATATGGCAGTTTCACCCTCAGGAGAACAAAGGCTGATTGTAAAGATAAGTAAATGTACCTTCTGTGAATAACAAGGGTTTTTATGTGCTATAAACCACTCAACATACACATATTTCTGAAATCCAGTAGCATCATGAATTGTAGCTTTTGAGCTCATCTTTGGTATTTTTGCAGCAAGGGACCAAGAGAGGTGTGACAAGGACCAGAGTGATCACTTTCTGCAGAGCATTTCCCCATTGTCATCCCAGTTTTGCCCTTCACAGCTTGCCATGAGAGCTCATTCTGCTGCAGAGTGGCTGCTTAGCATCACACCTGCAGAACACTTTGGGCACGTTCCTGGAAGGGCAGATGCAGAATCTGGGGATGCCAAAAGTGCTTCTCTGTGGGGAATTTGCTGTTGCAGAGTAGCAGATGTGGACAGATGAGTTCTGTGTGGTTTTTTAGGTGTGTTGTGCGGGCTGCTTTGCTTGTAGTCAATGCAGGCAGGGATTTGTAGGAAATCAGCACAAATTCTGGTTCTGGGCAGGTTTCTTTCAATACACACACTTCTCTAGTAAAGTTGTGAATGCTTAATGGGTTTCCATACAAGGACCAGAGAAAAATGGTGTTTAAGGGCTGTAAGACTACCTGGACTTCATTCATACTGAAGAACTTCTTCATAAAGTTCACACTTCTTCCTCTGGAAAAGTATTCCTTGTGGGGAAAAATCACCTTCAGAATAGAGTTTGATGACTCTTCTACAGATGCAGGTGTATCTGAGCCTCAACTATGATTTGATGCCTCTCATTATGGTGGATGAGTTTAATAACAGCAGTTGCACCAGCTGCAACTCTTCTTTATAGGTAGTTATCTATACTTACTCTTCACAAAAATCCCCATTCTTCAGCACAGAGATCAGATCAGAGAGGCTCCTTTCTATTTTAGTCTGAGGGAGAGATTCCAGGGAATTACAGCAAATTAATCCTGCAGTTTTACCTCCAGTTTTAGAAGGGATTTAAAATCAAAGTGCCAGTGAGAGGCACACCCATGTGAAGGCAGAGAGAAGGGATTTAAACAGAACCTGCTACACTTTAGAGCACTGATTAGTTCAGTAACAGGAAACTCTAAACCTTGCATGCACTCCTGCAGAGTTCCAGGGGAGAATAGCCTAAGTATTTTCAAGAAACTATAGTTTAGGAGTTTAATGCTGTTGGTTTCTCATCTCAAAGGCTCACTGGCACAGGCATCATGCTGAGCTCCAAGCCTTGGTGTCTAAGTACAAACAGCTACCAAAAGCCAGATTTGGATCCTTTGTTTGAGTATAGAATCGTTTTCAATAGCAGCATTCAATCTCAAAATATATTATTAACAACTGAGCTGGGAGTAGATTTTTTCCATAATTAAAGTGCATAAAGTGTTACACCCAAGTGCCTCTTATGGAAACCAGCACAGAACCAGACATGACTGGTGGTGTAGCTGCTGCAGCAATCACTACTATGTATTTCAGATCTAAATGTCATTTTGCTTCCAACTCTAGAGTGTTTTATTTCCAAGCTGGTCTCCTAGAGCTGCATGCCATCTCCCAGCTAGCAATAGTTCCACAGAAAGTGGATCCCAGCTGGCCAGACCAAGATGACCCTTCCAGCCAAGGCAGAACAAGGTTCAGTGAAAATGTGGATCCTATTGGTAAAAGTGTCTGTGCTTGCAAATTTAGAAAATTTGGTCCAAAGGAAAGGAAGTGCTCTAATGCAGATATTAGGAGTCCAAGCTATCATTTGTAGATAGAAGAACTTACCTGACACTCATCCAGATACGCAGCAGCAGTGCCCACAATCATGTTGTTGATATTTTCCAATTATTTCCAATTCCTGTTTCTCCCATTCTCCTAGTCTTTTCTATCCTTCTGCTCCTCAATTCTGTAACAAATCAGATGATAATATTTATTAAGACATCCCTCTATAACACCAAAAACTTTACAGAACCAGCTCACCTTGTGGTTACACGGTACAGGCTGTTGGAAACAGATGAACAAAGAATTTGAATTTCAGGGGTGTCAGTGTTGCCTGTGATGGTAGAACAGGTAAGCCAAAAGCTACCATGCAACATTGTCTAAATCTTCACCCTTTTTTTGACTATAAAACAGCTAAAAGTTTGCTTGTTTTTTGTAATAATTTCTCCCTTTCTACCCATGGCTGCTTGTCCTGTTCCTGACCCAAGAGTCCTCCTTATGTTAGTGATCAATTTTTGGGTCTTCCCACTAAGATTTTCATCTTATATCTGACCTGGTCTTCCCCAAAATCTATCATTTTATGGCATGGAATAAGCAGCTAGCAGTGAGATCCCAGCACAGTGCACTTATGGGTTTTCAACATCATCTCTTCTTGCCACACAAGGGGAATTTTTTCTCCTCAGATCTCAGACCACCAACACTAAGACCAAAGGCAGCCAGTTCACAAGCCCCCAAATATCACAGCCACTACCAGAAAACAGAGGTTGAGACAACTTTCCCATTTGCAGTGTTTGACTTGTATTCATTGCCACCAACATGAGATGAAGGAAATTACCTTATCAGGCCTTTGTTGAAGAACTGACAGATTCTCCTGCCTGCTTAACAAAAGTTAAACTGTGCTTGGTGTCCTTAGTAACCATAGCAAACAAATATGCTCAGAAAGGGGGGAACAATCTACTGACATGGAATCTGGTTCAGTTTTTATCTACACTTCAACACATTTTAATGCTAACCAAGTCCCAGCTGGGCAATAGCAGCTATAAATCTATATCCTGGTGCTGCACAGTGCCATTCTCCTGACTTTCCATCATTCCTCTTGGAGTTTAATATCTGTACAGAACTTCCACAGAGCATTAGTGTGGTGTTTGTGAGGGTCTTCAGGACGAGGTGGAAGATGAGAACTTGACTCCATGTTCTCAGAAGGCTGATTAACATAACATAACATAAACAAAAACTAAACATAAACATAGACATGACATAGACATAACCATGAACATAAACTTAAACACAAACATAAACATAACCAGAACATAAACATAACATGTACATAAACATAACCTAACCATAAACATAACATAAACATAACATAAACATAACATAAAGACAAACATAACAATAACATAACCATAACATAAACAAAGCTGTAAACACAACATGAACACAACATGAACATAAACATAAACACAGACATAAACATAACCATAACATAACCATAAACATAGCATAATATAACATAAACAGAAATACAAACATAACATAACGTAAACATATCATAAACATAACATAACCATAACATAACCGTAGCATAACCATAAAATAACATAAACACAAACATGAACATAGACATAACATAAACATAGACATAACATAAACATAAATGAAACATAACATTAACATAACCATAAACTAAACATAAACATAAAATAACCATAACATAAACTAAAATAAACGTAGACATAACATAAAACTAAATAACTAAACATAAACATAACCATAACATAAACATAACATAAACGTAGACATAACATAAATATAACCATAAATATAAACATAACATAACCATAAACATAACATAAACACAACATAACCATAAACCTAACATAAACTTAACCATAAACTTAACCATAAACTTAACCTAAACTTAACCTAAACTTAACCTAAACTTAACCTAAACTTAACCTAAACTTAACCTAAACTTAACATAAACTTAACATAAACTTAACATAAACTTAACATAAACTTAACATAAACTTAACATAAACATAACCATAAACGTGACATAAACACAAACATGACATAAACACATAGACACAACATAAACATAAACACAAACATGACACAAACATAGACAAACATAAACATAACCATACCATAAAACATAAACATACCATAAACATAACCATAAACACAACATAATATAACATAAACACAAACATAACATAAACATAACATTAACATAACTATAAACATAACCATAAACTCAGCATAAACATAACCATAAACATAAATATGACATAACCATAACTAAGCATAACATAACACATAGCATAATATAGAAAGAGAATACATCAGAAGGCTTGACAAGAATGAATGATAATGCTGGTGACTGACTCCTCAGACTCTGACACAGCCGGCTGTGATTGGTCATTAATTAAAAACAATTCACATGGAACCAATCAAAGATGCACCTGTTGGTAAACCATCTCCAGACCACACTCCCAAGCAATCAGATAATTATTGTTTTCATTCTTTTCTGAGGCCTCTCAGCTTCCCAGGAGAAAATCCTGGGCAAAGGGTTTTTCAGAAAATATCACGGTGACACACTAGAACCTATGTCTGCATCTCAGCAGGACATTCCCACCCTGTTTCCAAGCAAGCTGCCTAACCCAAGCCATAACCAGGCCTTAGCCCTTCTCCTCCAGCTCCAACACTTGCTGTGGAAAGATAATGCTGGTTTTGGCAGATGTGGCTGATGCTGAGACAGAGTACTGCTGACCCACCCTTGTCACTGCACGTCTGAGAAGGGATCCATCAGATCCACACCATGAACATTTTTTACTGAGTGTTGTATGTTCTGTACTTTAGCCAGCGTAACAAAGCCAAGCACAACCAACAAGTATCAAACTAACAGCAGAGGCTTGGGTGCAAAGCACTGCTTTTATGGACAGGGATTTCAGTTTACATGCTCCATGGCCTGTGAGACTAGAAACTCAGCAGCTCCTTATGGAATTATTGTGAGGCAGGTTTAAGATGTTTATCTCACTACCTAAAATACAGCAGTGCTTTCCTGTGGAGAGAGGACATGCCAGCAAATAAAAAACACTGAGCACTCTGTACCCATGGCAAGAGGCATGCAAGCAGCACTTCCCTGGTGAATCTGCCCCCATTTTCAGATGAAGGCCTGTGCTTTTCTTTTCCAGTATAATTCCTCTGGAAAAGAAGCTGAAGTTGCAGCCCTTCCTGAAGGGACCTGGAATCACCCAGCTGGGGCACAAGCCATGCAACTTCTTTTCAGCATGTGCACACCTTGAGAAGTTATTTTTGAGGAAGCAGAATCAGTTTTATAACTTTCAGGTTGTGGTACCTTCCTCCAAGTGGTGGGCTCTTACATCCCTTTTTATTTTCACTTCTGCCATTGAAACATCTTTTCACAAGTTCAAGATAAATAAAGAAGCCAAGTCACATACAGAAGATGACATTTTTCAAGAAACACCCACACTCACATTCAGCTAAAAGCCAAGCTCTATCTCCAGCTGAAGGGAAATAAATTGAGAAAAGATCATTTCCCAAAGTTACCAAGGATTGTTCTGGTTGAAGCTTTTCAACTATATCAGATAGTCCCAGACCAACCCTATATAGCTCAGAAACACAAACTATTCCTACAGCTTTAATGAAACTCACTCCAAACTTTGATGCATCAGTCTGATGTTTCTGTTTTGTTTCTAACTTCTAGTTCAGTTTATTTCCCCTTCCCAATGACTGACATCAGACTGACAGTTCAGAGAGGCAATAAAAATGAAGTCACCACTTGTTCTAAGCAAAAAGAGAAATTGGGGTTTCTTTGTAGACTTCATGGCTTAGAAAGAAGCATTTCACTGTGTCTGATTGTAATTAATACCTCTGATTCTTCAATTAGCAGAACATGTCAATCTAGTGACTTCACTTGGAAATCAACATTTTGATAGTTAACAATTGTGAAAGAAGGACTTGATTATCCAGGTGGTTACTCTTGATCCTTCACTAGGGTAATTGAAAGAGGGGTAGGGAAGGCAGGAAAATAAAAATTAAATAAGCAAATAAAATAAGATAAAAATAATAATAAAAACCCCAAATCTGGAACAAGTTTTAAGTCTAACTTGAGTGTTCTTCCAGGAAGAAAACCCAACTTAATGGTAACCCTGTCCTGCTTACTTGCCAATGGGCCATATCACAGCTTTATGAACCCTGGGGAAATCTTATTATTTCATAATTTTTTTCTGTTCCTCACTAGAAAAGTGAATATAATAGTACTGATTTGACTTGTGAGCTTCGGATAAAGATAAAACCATTTCTAAATGTAGGAAAGCTCTTCAACTTTGATCACAGACTTTAAGGCAAAATGTTAAAGCTTTTAGGTGGAGCCAAGAGCACTAGAAGCAAAGTGGTAAAATAAAAAACAAAACACAAGACAAAACTCTGATGTCGTCTCAAATGGCCAAACTTTAAACACCTAACCAGCTTCTCCTCCCTCTATGAGAGTGAGAGAACACCTTTTTTTTAAACTATTCTTATTTAGAAATGAAGAAACAAAGACGAGGAGGAATAGACAGGGGAAAGATCTCAGCTCTGGGCTCAGAGCATTCCTAGCACTCTTTGTAGGTGCCATCCTCCCATCATCCCTGCTGATTCAGTGATTATGCATGGTGACATGACACAGAAGAAAGCAGGTTCTGGAAGGGACTGCACACCACATCTCAACAACCCACCAGCCCACACAGCTGGAGTGCAATTAGGGATTAATCAGCCCAGTTAAGTCTCCTGAGGAGCACAATGACCCCGGCTCTGTTGTGCACAGGCACTTCCACATGCCCCTGTGATCAACATAAAAAACATACCACATTTAACATCCAAAACATACCACATTTAACATCCAAAACATACCACATTTAACATCCAAAACATACCACATTCAACATCCAAAACATACCACATTTAACATCCAAAACATACCAAATTTAACATCCAAAACATACCAGATTTAACATCCAAACCCTAAAGGAACACAAATGTGTCTCTGCTGTTCCACAACCCAGAGCCTGCCATCCTGCAAGGAGATGGGTGCAGTCCAGCACAGACAGCAAGTGTAGCCATGATATTTTCTGAAAAAATCCTTTCTTTAGGATTTCTTCTCCTGAGAAGCTGAGAAGCCTCAGGAACAAAATGTAAACAATGGTTATCTGCTGCTGTGGAATGCAACAGGTGCATCTGTGATTGGTCTCATGTGTGTGGTTGTTTCTAATTAATGGCCAATCACAGTCAGCTGGCTTGGACTCTGTCTGAGACACAAACCTTTATTATCATTCTTCCCTATTCTATTCTTAGCTAGCCTCCTGATGAAATCCTTTCTTCTATTCTTTTAGTATAGTGTTAATATAATATATATAATAAAATAATAAATCAGCCTTCTGAAACATGGAGTCAGATCCTCATCTCTTCCCTCATCCTTAGATGAACATGGTCACACAGCAAGCCCTGTCCAAATGCCAATTAGGTGCTCACTTAATTGTTCCTCTCTCTGGCCTTTCATCCAGGTTTTGGGGGGAGCAAATTGCTGTGCATGCAATGGTGGCACTGAAGCAGTTCAGGTCCCTGGTGCTCCCTCTGTATCCAAGGGGTTTGCATGTTGCATCTCACTCCTGTTCCTGGCCTCTGAAACACCTTTATTTTTCATGGCTTTCCCACAGGTGTCTAATGAAAATCACCACAGACCCATGAAAGTTGTAAAGTGCCTCTCTACCACTCTGAAAGCCCTGGAACCAAAGCACTGACACCTTCCTCTCCAAAGCCAGTCACATTGTCAGTCCATGTGCACCCCTCTTAGTGAAAAGGACCAGAATTTATGGCAGCCTTCCAGTCTGGGCTGGATCAATGCCTGACTCACCCCAAACACACAAATCCTCCTCCTCCGCTTCTCCCACACCTGAAGATTTTGGACAATAGATTCTAATTCAGCAAAACATCCACAGAAAAGGGGAAGGTGTTGCCTGTACTCCCCACAGTCACCCAGCTGCCAGGATGAGTTTTGGTGGCACTCCTTGGCCCCAGGCTCCTCTAGAAGGGTGAGGCACCAGACATAGCTCCTGCAGGGGTTCCTGCCCTCCCCATTCCCACCTCTGGAAGGCCCAAAATTCCACCAAGGGTCACCACTGATAGCAGAGTGCATCAGGAGAGAGGGCACTGTGCAACAAAACACATTCAGAGATATTTTGGCAAAAAACAGAGCACCTTATACATGGTCTTTCAAAATCTGGCATCAAACATAGTGAAAAGCAGTCATCATTGTTACACACAACATTATGTATAAGTTCAAGAGGCAAATAATGTTAGAGAGAGAGATTTTTAGGGGATGATTTAATGCTTGTCCTTATTTTTTTAAATTCCTTGTTTAATGCTTCTCTGTATTTTTTTTTTTTACTGTTTGTTTAATTCTTCTCCATAATGTTATTACTCTTGGTTAGAAAAATTATCATTGACCATCAAAACAAATGAAAATACGTTTCTGATCCTTGTTTGAATTGAAAAAAATAGCTTGCAATCTGAGTGGTTCTGAGCAAAAGACTCAACACCTCAGTGAGAAAGAAAACCAGCCTAGGTCTGATGTCCTGTTTCCTATCTCCTGCCTCATTCCCCAGTAAATTACTTCAAAGAATGGGAGCTTAATTTCTCCTTTCTGAAGGAATGCCTTTATTCCCATTTTCCATTTGAAAAGTCAGAATGTACTGCGCTGCCTAAAAATGATCTATACTTGCAGCTTAAGAAAACAGGTTTTGAAATAGATCTAAATTAGCTTTAACCATCTCTCATGCATCTCAGCCTGAAGGAGCACCCTAGCAACAACCTTCAGCATTTTGCAAACATTTGCTCCTAATTATGGGTTCTTAGAACAATAATACAAGGCTCCATGCTTTACAGAAAGAGGCCAAAAGCAGCCTCAAAAGTTAGCCTTAGGCTTTAATTTAAACCAGTGCCATACAAATTCTCAAATATACATTGCAAAAGCTTCCCAAAACACTGCTCTGATTAATGGCTCCAGAAACTTGTAAAAGCTCAGCTGTCAAGCATTAAAATGTAGGCTGAGAAAAAGCTCATGTAGAGCAGCTAAACAAAAATCCTTTGAGACAGCTTTCCCCTGCACCTTCAGCAATGGCAACACTACAGAGCAGCCCACAGGAGAGCTCCCAAGAGCTGTGGGGCTTGCTCTGAGCTGGCTCATGGGCTTCCACATCGCAGATAACTTTTATGAAAAATCCTTTCCTTAGGATTTTTCCTCCTGAGAAGCTGAAAGGCTTAAGGAACAAAATGTAAACATTGATTATCTGCTGCTGTGGAATGCAACAGGTGCATCTTTGATTGGCCCATCATGGATGTTTGTAATTAATGGCCAATCACAGTCAGCTGGCTCAGATGGAGAGCCCAGCCACAAACCTTTGTTATCATTCTTTGCTATTCTATTCTTAGCCAGCCTTCTGATGAAACCTTTTCTTCTATTATTTTAGTATAGTTTTAATGTCATATATATAATAAAATCATAAATCTGAAACATGGAGTCAGATCCTCATCTCTTCCCTCACTCCAAGAACCCCTGTGAGCACTGTCACACTCCCACACCTGCTTCCAGCCATTAATCAGAGCCTGGCACAGCCCAGGCTGCCCCATCCATCCCCATCTGTGATCTCTCAGCCAGCCTCCCATGGCTCATCCATTCCCATCACCAGGCACTCCCTAAATCCCCCCTGTTACTGCCTGAGCTCCTTTCAGCCTTCAAGAGCTCTTTGCTTCCCTTGACCCTAAGCAGGAGACAGGCACAGAAGCAGCTTTATCCTCTCCAGGTCCCTCTTGTTCTTATTCTCAGATATTTCTGCCTCAGCAAGTGGCCAAGCAGTGCCCAGCCCTTCTCCTCTGGGTGACACCACTTGGGCAAGATGAGGTTCTGAGGTTCTTCCAACATTAACCCTTCTGTGATTCACATTAGCTGGGCTTAGGAGAGATATTTACCACAGAAAGCTCAGCCATAACCCCTGAGGAGATGCACTGATGGGAACCCCTTTAGCAAGGGATTCTGGAAGATGCAAAATCTGCTCAGGATGCACCTGGGTCTTAAGAGAAAATAACATCCTTGCTGAGAAAATAAGGGGTCAATTTTTGTGGTTATTTTTGATTTGTTCTCTTCTCACTCTGTTCAACATTTAACTGTTTAACACTCACTATTTAGCAATTCCTGGGTAATTTTTAGTGAAACAAATTTGTGGCCACAGCATCTGTGATGCATTTTGAGTTTTCTCTATGTAGGGAAAAGGAAGGTGTTAGGAAACTGTCCTGTTTGTCTTTAATGCAAGAATTGCATTGGCTCAGAAACTTCAAAAGCAGAATGACAGAAGAAAGTAAACACAATAGATTACTGGCATTGACTACCCCATATTCCACTGATTTACATGATGGCAGAAATACTTTTACTCATAGAAACTGAGAATATGAGAAAGGAACAAAACAGGCTTTATAGTTTGCTGAAGTTGGAGTTTCCTGCCTAATGGTGGATTTCAGCATCACAGGCTTTCTGGTTCCCTGTGTGTGGAGAAGCAGAAAGGAAAAAGAAAACAGCAGGATGGTTTTAGGATGTAATACATTAGGAAAGGAATGTCCCTGCAGTGAACCAGCCACTCTGTCCTGTGGGACTGAAGCCTGTTCATACTCTGCAAAACTTCCTACAGCAGACAAAACTGCCCCCAAATTTCCCTGGATCTGACAGAGCTGATTTACTGCCAAACATCCACCACATCTCACAAAATCCCAATCTGTCCATGCTGCCTGACAAATCACTCCTGATATGCTGTGGAAAGGAGGGATTAAAGCCTTTCTCCCCCACTCCCAGGCACTGTGTGGGACAGCACTCCCCTGGCTACTTTACAAACTTTCAGGAAATCCACTGTCTGTGTGAGGGAGGAGAAGAAATGAGGAGCCAGAGGCCTTCTGGAGACAGGTTTGATATCCCTATAAAATAAAAAAAGCCCAGGGGCTTTTTCAATGTTTCATCAAAACACTGAACCTGCAGCTGTGTGATCACTGTACTGTTCTGTCTTATGATTTTATTTGGAGGATTTGGTAGCTATAGAGGTGAAGCAAAGAAAAAAAAACACTGCTGGATCTGATCTTCCCCCAGGCATAAAAAATCCCAAACAAAAATCATTGGCTCTAGGTTTTCTGGAAGTTTGGTAAAAGCTAAACTCCAAGTGCTACAGTTCTGGACAGTCCCCACCTAAAACTTGCATTATATTGGATTCTCACAGGTCTGGGTTATCATGAGCTCACATAGATATTGAATTAAAAAGTGCTGGGTTTGAAAAATTTGATAGTGATGGCAAACCAATGAATTTTCTTTTTTCCTTGTGCTTCAGGGGGAAAAATGCATTCCAACAAAAGTAGGCTTCTACCCAAAGGCATCTCAAGATTCCACTAAATTATGGGATTGGTTTATGAAACAGAAGAGTGTTTTTTTAAATGGCAAGAATTTTTGCTTTATGTTTTAAAACCAGAATATGCATTATACAACAGAAGTCTCTTGCTGAATTGTTTGGAAATGGCAGGTATGTGTAGCTCAGAAAAATGCTGCTGATAAACTTCTTGCATTATTACCCTTGTGACAGACAGAAAACTGGCCTTTTAAATGAGAATTTTGGTGAATTTCAGCAGTAAGTGTACTGTGTGCTATGATTTTATCATTAGACAAAGGCTGAGATGACACAGCTGCTACAACATTGAAAAATCCAACTAGAAACATGGAAGGGGACAAATTTTGCCATCAGATCTGCAATTAATGATAAACACATCTTTTACCAGTGCATCATTTAAAACACACCTGATGGTGCTAATTTTTGAAGATACCCTAGTAATTGTTTTAAATTTTGTCTTTTGAGGGGCTGAAACAACAGCAGAGCTTCTGTTTCCCAGTCTGCTCTGCTGCTCATCCACGTGGCAGCTTGGGATTCACAAACAGCTCCTTGTCCACCCCTGACATCCTCCACCCTCTGTGTTTGAGAAGACAGTGCTTCCAAACAGGTCAATAGTCAAGCTGTGATATTCCTGTTATTTGTGGCTCTTTGCATGTCTCTCCCAGCACTCCCAGGGGCTTTTCCTAATTAACCCAGCCTCAGTCCCTGCAGCAAGCACCAGCATGTGTTTGCCTGGTGTGATTCATGCCTGGCTGCTTTGCAGATGACATGAAGGCTGGAGATACAGCCCATAATACTGAATCCAACTGCAAAGCAGGGCAGGTGCCATTAAAGTATGAGTCAATAAAGAGGGATGGGACACTCCTGGCTCTCACATCCCCCTAGGAGGGAATAAAAATAAACAGCCCACAATGGAGGACAGATAAAAGCAAGTGAAGGCATTGAATTATTTAAAGGGAATAGATTCCTATCTGCTTTCTTTCTTACTCTCCTAAGTTTTGAAGCTGTTCAATCCCAGAGGTAATGGACTCCTGCTGCAGTAATGAAGAAGGTTTGAAACCATTGAATGCTCTTTTCTCTTGCAAGCCAGGGCTTAGGGTGCAAATCAGGGCTCCTGTGTGGTTTTTGGGTCAAGTACCAGCTTTCAATCTCTCTCAAGCTACAGAAAAGGTTAAAACAGAAAAGCTTAAAAGGGAAACAGTCTCTCTGAAGCTACAGGAAAGGTTAAAAGGGAAAACCCCCTTGCACTAATGGAGTGGCATTGTGTTAAGGAGGAGAACTGTCAGAAGCAGGAGAAGAGCACAAAACAGCAGCACCTGTTACCTGTTCCTGGATCTAATTACCACCCATTACCATGTTCTTTTTGCCTTCTTTTACAAAGAGTTTACACCTGGAGAAGGAGCAGTGGGGTCAGCAGATGAGTCATGGGGATGCTCTACAACGGGGGATATGTCATGTCCCAAAGCTTCTAAACATTCCAAGTTCTAGTGTTTTAATTGTAAAGCTGTTTTGATGATTATTTTACAACTCTGTGGGAGCTCAGCCCCACACCAAGGCTCTCTCTCTCCTAGTTTTGATGTCCACACAGCAGCCACATCCCAAAGAATTGTGTAGCATTCATGTGTGCATCAGAGTGGGGAAATAAAACTTGTTAATCCTACAACAGCTCAACAGCAGCAGTCAACAATTGAGGTAAGCAAGAAAAAATAAGTAAGAAAAACTAAGTCCAAACGAACCCTTAGACCTTGGTAAAAATGCACAGAGGAGCACATTTTCCTTTGGAATGCACATGATATTCCATATTTTCCACAGGTTTTACATTGCTGGAAACACCTGCCTGGCTTGGCCAGTGTGCAGGTAGATAAAGATCCTTGATGCATCAGCACAATGCATCATTGCACTTTTTTATTTATTGGGAGAAAGCTACCTGTAAATAAACATCTTTTGGTCAGAATTTTTCCCTCAGCAACATATGTTTGTTCAGAGTGAGTTTTAACAAAAATATATTTCCATGTTATTTTTTCCCTGGTGTAAGAAGAGGAATATTTTTTTCAGCATTCTTAAAATGGAAGCCAATGGCCTGGCTACAAAGTTTTCTGCAGCCAAAGTTTAAGTCTTACTAGCTAAGTATTTTGTTTGTTTTGAAACTTCTTTTACATAACAATGAAAGAATAAAAGGAAATGTTCCAATATTATTAATTTACGTGAAGTTATTGTAGTATTTTATTGTGTGAAGTGATCTCAGTGTTTTGCTTAAATTAAAAATTTAGCAAAAGGAAAATTGGGTTTGGTTGGTTTTTTTTTTTTCCTATCTGTTGGAAAATTTAAGTTATCTGTACTTGGAGTGATTTATATGAAGTGATTTTGTCAAGGCATGGACACCATGGAGGTCTGCATCCATGGGGGATTTCCAGATTCCAGAAGCATCCTGGGAACTACCAACTTACAGACACTAGAATTTTACACCTGCTTAGAGCCCTTAGTTAAAAGAGAGAGTAAACGAGACTTATAAATACTTATTTATTTCTATTTTTGGCCCCCTCAACTGTTTCCATCTTTTTGTGCTATTTACTATGCATTTCCCCTTGTGGAGTTCCTCAACTCATTTAAAACATGCTTTTCTTCATACATCACAAATATTACTTATTTTCTATTTAATATTTACTTATTACTCCTTATTTACTATTTAATATTTACTTCTTTGTTACTTTCTTATTACTATTTATTATTTACTTATTTACTATTACTTATTTCGGTTTTTTGGCCCCTTCACCTGCTTCCATCTTTTTGTGCTACTATTCACTACATATTTCCCCCTGTGGAGCTCTTCAACTCATTTAAAACATGGTTTTCTTCATACATCATGAGTATTATTTATTTACTATGTATGAATCACTTCTTACTACTTATTTACTATTTATTATTTAGTTATTTACGATTTATTTTCTTACTTATTAATATGTATTTGTTATTTATTGTTTATTATTGACTTATTTGTTATTTTGATATCACTATTTATAATTTACTTATTTACTATTACATATTTCGATTTTTGGCCCCCTCACCTGCTTCATTTTGTGCTACTATTTACTATGTACTTCCTGCCATGGAGCTCCTCAACCCCTTTAAAACATGCTTTTCTTCACACATCACAAATATTTAAATGATTTGCCATATCAGAATCCTTAATAAACAATCCATCACCAGTACTTAGTGTTACTCTGATAAATGAAATTCAAATAAATGGCAATATGAAAAACTCACAGGCAAAATTAATCTTGCGTGGATTTCCTGCCAGTTCCAGGGGCAGCTCCAGAGCTGGATTTGTTCTCCTGTGGGGAACCAGCCCAAACCATCAATCTGCAGCATTTATGGTGGGTCAGAAGGGAGCAGGAGCACGAGGCTTCCATTAGCTTCAGTCCCACCACTCAGAGGTGCCATCTTCCACATCTCTGACAACTCCGTCTGAGCTGCAGCAAGACACAAAGGAAAACTGAATATAGAAGTCAAAGCTTTCCAAATAGAAGCGAGGTGAACACGCTCGAGTGCTTTTTCAAAACAGCAGGACAGGCAAACACAAAAAAATTACCTTTACAGTGTATCCCCTATGGACGCCAGATTATTCTGCTCTGCATTTTCCTTATATGCTACAGTCAGGCTTGAAGAACAAGGCAAGATGGATTATACAAAAACTTTTTGGTGTTAACTCCTCGTGCCTCTTTGTCCCCAGCATGCAGAAAGCCAGAGGTAACAGGACACCAGGGGGAGATTAAATAGCCATCAGTCTGAGCAAATGCACCTAAAACACAAAGGGGTGATGGAACATGGGAATGGCAGTGCAGATTCAGAGTTTGGGGGAGCAGCAGGGGTCAAGCCTCACTCCATGGTCACTGTTCTCCAAGGATTTCCAGCAAAGGGGAATCCTGCAGGGTCTGTGGGGCTGCAGGCACACGCAAAGCCCTGACCCCACAGACCCCATTGTAAGGGGGAGCTCTTGGAGAGAGTTTTGTCCCAGCCAACCCTCTGTGCAAAAGAATTCCACCAACTCCCAGGCAGAAATGACCCAGCTGAAGGGATTCCAGAGAAAACAACAGTGGCCAGATACTTTTATATAAAATATGTAGTGGCAAGAATAAAAGTAAAATAGAAGAAGAGAGTGCCAGAGGTGAGCATTGCCACATTCTCACAGAGGCAAGAGAGCACAGACAAACCATGCAAAATAAATCTCTGCACTGACAGAACAGCAAAGGACTTCAAAGCAGAACTGGCAACACACAGAGTGGGTACAAAAGGAGCTGAGAAATAAAAGAAAGGTCGAAAGTGGTACAAAAGTTTGAAATTTAAAAAGGGGGGAATGCACTGAACAATGCAACCCTGCAAAAACAGCTGAATTTAAGTCTCTGAATGATAGGGATGAAGAATTATTTTACAAAGCCCTGCACTACAAAGTCAATGAAAAATAAGGTCCCATCTTTGTATTTCCTCAGGATCCCTCTGGGTTTGGAAAATAAAGTTGACCTGTGACAGGTGTGAAAAAAAGAAAGTACAGACAATCTTCCTCTTAGTCACAACATAGAGCCATTAGACAGGAGGTCTCTATTTAGTGTGAAGAACTGTTTGTAGGTTTTGTGGTCTTGTGTTGAGTGTGGTTTTTGGTGATTTGGTTTCTAAATGGTGACTTTTTAAACAAAAAAACCATAAAACCACATATTTTAATGGCCAAAGGGAAATAAATAAATAAATTTAAATAAGGTTAAATAGAGGAATTGAGGTTGATAGATTCCACAAAAAAAAAATCAAACTTATGTGATCTTCCTGTGAAAAGGAAAAATTGTTTGATGGCTTAATAGACTTGAGGAAATTAGAAATTTGCTGGGTTATGCCTCTCTTGAACCAGCACTTCCCTTCTCTCACCCCTTGCTCACTAATGGCAAAAAGTTTAAAACTGTGGTAAACTGAGACACTCTTGAGCAGTGTGTTGTCATTCCTGCAAAACACAACAATAAATTCGAATTCTCTTTAAACAAGTCATAACAGAGCCACTAACACAAAGAACAAATCATAAAACCAGCAAGGATAAAAACATCTGCAAATGTCTGTGTGTGCTGCAATGCCTTTCCAAGGGCTCAGGCCAGGCTGAAGGGTGATAACATCCACTTAGACCTGAGTCAAACTCTGAGCACATCCCAGAGCCAACCTGCCAGGAACCCAAGGGAAGGAAACTTCAAGCTTGGGTGCTGGAGCATTGTTGTGTTTCATCCTGGCTCACATAAACATCACATTACCACACACTTAATCCCCAGGTAAAATAATGAAGGCAACTGTGCAACAGCTATAAAACCACTTTAACCAGCCACAGGCAGCTGAGGGCTCAAAAGGTGGGAGAGATCCAAGCAGAACTGATTGGTGCCAACACAATTCTTTGCAGTTGGAAAGGTCTCTGATATTAACTTCAGGATTTCAGAACTGCTTGCCCAAAAGCTGTGGATGATGGAAGCAGAAGCTGGTTCAGTGCATTCTGGAAAGAACATCTAACAGCATTTACATGATCAGCAGGTGCACACATAGAACAGCTTGGCTAAAAAGCACAAAGACTCCTAAACACCAGATAAGGATTTTTGTGGGAGTATCAAATTGAAATTCCACCTTGCTAGTCTACTGCTTATTCCAAGACAAAGATGACTCCAGCTACTCCAGAATCATTTTTTTCTCCTCTAGTCTGGATCCATCATCATGCACACACTTTTCCCTCCTCCCTGTTCCACATTTCCTCTGGGGCTTAAGCATCTGAAATGCTTTTATAAATCCATCTCTATTCTGAGACGGAATTGAACTCCAACTATGAATTCATAGTTGAGGAGTTCACTGTTTAGAAATAACCACCAAAATCCATTTTTTGATGACCAAGTTTTTTTTGTTTGGTTGTCCTTTCGTTGGGTTTTGTTTTTTGGGTTTTTTTTTTTCTTTTGGTGGGTTTGTTGTTATTGTTTGGGTAATTTTGTTTGTTTTGGGGTTTTTCTTTTGTTTTTTTTTTGCTAGGTTTTTTTTTTTTTTTTGGTCATCTAATTCATCCTTTTGCTTAGAAGAGTCAAAAAAGGGCAAATATCTTTCTTGGAATCATAACTCTATTCACCAAAGTAAAATATATTTCAGAGCACCCAAGGTGCTTTCCTGTGACACAGGTTAAGTGTTGGGGTACCAAGTTTGGTTTGGATATGAGATTTCTGAGGGACCTTCTCCTACTTCAGCTATCTCATTTCTAGTTTACTCTTTCATTTTTCTCCCTTGTAAGAGGAGAAAACACAATTCCAGCCTCAGGCCTGATGTGATTAGGAATGTTAATAGGGTTCAGCCTAACTACAAAAGTAAAGCCTGAGTTTATATGGCATGCTGAGGATGTCAGGCATCAGTTTTACATTCAGAACAAATGTATTCATATCTGCAACCACTAACTAGGGCTATCCTGAGCCATTTGCCCCAATGAATATATCAAAAATTCATTTCATTACATAGAAAATGCCTCATGCCTTCAAAATAGAGGCAAACCACAATCCATGGCTGAAAAATACATGGTGGAAGTGGTGAGGTTTGGAGGGGAAGCTCATTGGTTTGCATTAGGAGATGCATTATTAAATTAGCATCCCTAGCAATTCATTTCAGTCCACTGGGCAGATGTGTAAACCATTTTACTGCATTGGAGACTTGATCTTCACATCTGCTTTGCTGCACACATTAGCTGTGAGATAAAGCATTGGAAGAGTGATTGCAGAGAGTTTGTGCCAAAAGCAGAGCCTGCTGCCTGCAGAGCCATAAAACCACAAACCAGGCCTGCTCCTCTCCCTCTGCAAAGCTCATCCTGCACTCGGTGGTGCAGCTTCCAGATGTCATTGCCATCAGGTCAGCTGCTGTTCCCTCCACTCCTCCACCCTGGCCCTGTCTGAATGGTGCTTTTTTTAACATTTTCAGAGGATTTCTTGTGCTTCCAAAGGATGCACACCCTGCAGAACTGTTGAGATGTTCAGTAGCATTGATGCCTTACCAAGGCTGACTTAGAGCAGAGGCTGAACAGAGCTAAAGAATAAAGCAGGGATTTATTAAAAAGATCTCCTCAATGGATGCACCTTGGGCAGCACAAGAACCCAGCCAGGGCTGCACCCAAGATGAACCAAAATGGCCCCAAAATGCACAACCAGTGCATTTGATCAGTTTCTCTTACTTTGATTGGTTCTGCTCCATTTGCATCTTGCAGTTCATTGTCCAATTAGGTTATGAAGTCCCATCTTGTCTTTCTCTCTTCAGTCTATATTGTTTGTGCTCTTGGGCCTGAAATTTGGGTGGTTGTCCTTGGTGCCCAGCTGGAGCAGGAATTGTTTTGTCTCCCTGCTCTGTGCACAGAGCTCACCATGCCCTGATGTGAAGCCCAGACCCACACACTAAAGCAGCACAGAATCTGAAAACTATAAAAGCTAAACCATGAAGCATCAGTACAGAAACCCATAAATCCTCACTTTGTACAGCCCTGGCCACTTCACTCAGTAATGCCAGCTCAGCTGGATTCACAGCACTTTCCTCTGCAGGTGATGGGATGGGGAGGCTCTTGTGGCAGGGCAGCACAGAAACCCCCATGTTCCACTGAGGGAAAGGTCAGCTTCCAGCCTTGCAGGGGCTTCTGAGAGCAGCAGCAAAGTTAGAACAAAACCCTGTGGTTTTTAACAAGAAAGCCCAGTGAAAACATGCATTTGAGCAGAATTTGGGGTGACCATCAATAAAGAGAATCAGACACACAACTACAGCAATCCACACAAAGGTGTGAAGCTCCCAGACTTATCCAATGGTGACATTCCACCTCTCCTCACCCTTCTTTTAACTGCCAATTCCCACTCTCAGAGGGGCACGGCCAACAAGTTGCTTCAATTCCTAAGACTGCATTGAAAAGTCAGGTTTCTGTGTACCAGAATAACTTTTTAAACACTTGGGACAGACCCAACTCAAAGAAGGCTGTTGCCTTATTTACCTCACCCCTGCGGAATTCCGAAGTCTACCAAGGTTATTTATAGACAAATAATCATTTTTCTATTGTTCAGCATTTTTGCAACCCAAGTGTTCTCTGGTAGTATCCCAACTTCCAAAATCCCAAGTGCCATACTCACACTTAGATTTCCTGACAAACACAACCATGTTATTTTGTGGTGGGAGTTATTCCAAAGTAATTTTTTTTAAGGACCAGGAAATGTGGGAAAGACATAAAATAAATAGCGTATCACAGAATAATAATAATAATATGAATCACACAGCACCTTTTTTTTAATGTTAGCAATGTGTAAATGATCCAGTTTAAAGTTTAACTGAGGCTGCTGCAATCTCTTCATTTTAACTGATCTGGAGATCCACCAAAAATAACATGTCCTGACTGTAAGTCAAGGTGAGACAAGTTATGTAAAGCCTTAGATGTTATGCCTGTCCATGATTCTCCTTTTCATCCCCTGCCCTTTTGGATCCTGGGGTTTGCTCTGGTCAAGGAAAAATTGTCTTTTCCCACCAGCCTGCCCTACTTGGGTGGGGGCTGCAGTGTCCTTGCCAAGCAGCCTGAGCTCTGGGGGTTTGCTCCAAAGGAACCAAAGCTTTCCAAGAGAATATCACCTCCCCAGGAAGCTGTTTCCAGAATCCTGTAACAGCAGAAGATACAGGATTCTCACACAACTTCTTCAGCTTCTAAATATTATTTGAAACAAGCTGACTTCGTTCCAGAAGCCAAACCATCTCAATTTAGAATATTATCAGCAATTATACATTCTGTCACTTGTTTTAAACTTAAGCTTGTTAGAAAACAAGGCAACTTAAAATATCAGAATTTGGAGTTGATGGATGAACAAATACATCAGGAAAAGAGGAAACGATCCTAACACTTGCTTAAAGAAGATTTTTCTTTGCACCATGGCTGGAAATACATCACAGAACTGCAACATTTAAAGATAAAAGAAGGTTAAAGTCTTGCAAGATGCTCTTCCATGCTTTTGATTTTGTGAAAGCCCTAAGATTCACCTGCTTCCTTTCTTCATGCACAGCACCCAGCACTGCTGGACAAGGGTTGATGTCCCCCTGCTCCATCTTCACTGCTTCCCCACACGAGCTGCAGACCAAAACCAAACCCTGGCTCCTGGCAGCCCTTAGAGGTATAATCTTATATCAGAGGTATAATCTTCTGAGCATTTTGAAAATCAGAACACCTACAAAACATAACTGAGGGAATCATGAGGCAAGGAGGTGAAAGAAACCTTCAGCTAATTCACCTCACTGGCATGTCTGAAACCAACCATATTATCACTTAATTGATGCTCAAGAAAATAGTCAGAGATGCTTGAAATAAATCACAGACTTTTTCTAAAGTTATCCTCCACCTTTTAGTTAAATATTCAGCCTTAATTTTGACCTTGTTCATGTTCTTGGTCTCCATTACTTCTTGGCTGTCTTTCACCTAATTACTTGCAAATAGACACTAGAAGCTGAAAAAAAAATTAGATATCAGAGGATTAAAAGAAAAACACAAGAATTGTCTATTTTATGTCTTCCTCTTGTTGCTGTGATAATGTTTTACTGGTAACCTTTTACCAGCAGAGAAATTAATAAAAGCTTATGGCAGGATCTCAGCTGTGGAAGAAAGGGAGGGAAATGTCACTCCAAGCAGCAGCTTCTGTGTGCTTCAAACTGCTCAGAGGGAGTGGAGGAGCTTCCCCTGCCACCAAGGAGCATAATCCATGCTGGAGGAATGAAAACTGATCCAATTGCTCCTGCAAACACGAGGGGAGCTGACGAATGGAGCTGGAGCTCAGCAGCATCCAGGATTTATTTTCTAGCATGGTAACATGTGAGGTGAAAAAGCCAGGCAGACTCTGGTACCCATTACAGTGCCAAATGTCACAGACAAGCTGAGTGAACAGGGTCACACCAGGCATTTCTGGAGGTACAGACTCCTCTCCTTCAACTTGTATACAGTGCAAGAGTGGGGCTGAGCCAGAGCTGCTCTGGCTGCCTTGGGACAGCAAAACCTCCCACATCTGCTCTTCCCACACCCGTAGTGAGTCCAACAGCCTGCTTCACAAAAATCCCATCACAAAATCTGACTTCTCAGTAAAACACAAGCAAAACTCACCGAGTACTCACAGACTCTGTGACATCTCTTCATTGTTCTTGCCTCTAGTATTAGGACAACTTATCTTTTCTATACTCATCTCTGACTAAAACAGAGAGGCTCAGATGAACACTGAATGTCCTTTGCACTGGGAGGTGGAGGGATAATTTAATTTTTAAGAAGGGGTTAAAAATATTACAGAGATACTTTATTTGCTCCTTGAGGTTCCACAGGATATTGGTAGAACAAGATAAAGATACAGGAAAGCAAGCTAAATTTGCTTAGATGTTTATTCCAATTAGTGAACACAGTGGGATTAATAGCACATGTAACAAATATCTGAGCATCATAAAATGGCAAATCTAAAGTATATAGAAAAATACTTAAACTATTGACTTTTAATTTTACTTCATTTTCTGGGTCTATTTCCAACATGAACAGCTCTGAGTTACTTATACAAGGCATTACTAAAGTATCCCTTGTTGTGTTTTTTACTGTTTTGTCAAACCTAAAGCAAGAAAATCTTTATGTTCCATCTGAGAGCTGCATTTTTACTCCTCACAGCTGAGCACAATGTCATGGGCACATACTTCCCCAGAACCAAAAGAAGGATCTAGTAACACCTGCAGCTCTTCGTGGAGCAAATCAAAACACCAAGAGCACAGATGGAGATGCTTCTCTGCGTATCCACAGCACTAAAGAAATTCGAGCCTGTTTTGGTTGGCTCAGTACTCTTGAAATAAAAAGCAGCTCTAAATTCAGATCTCAAGTTACAGACAAGCATTCAAAGATGCTCAGACTGTGATGAAGTTGGATTTTCTGCAGGGAATGTAAGATGGGAAATAGGGTTTCTGGAAAGAAAGGAAGTCATGAATGCTGAACTAAAGATGTCAGCTGGGGACAGCAAGAAAGGAACTTTAAACCCAGCACCATGATGGACTGCCAGTCTGGATTGCACACCCAGACTATCTGAAGTGCTGCACAGTATCAGGGACATGGGGAAAACCAAACCAAAGGGCTGGGGATGATCCCTGCTGCAATCTGAGCATGGAGAAACTGGAACACAGGCTCTCAGGGAGATGTGGGATCATTCTGAGCATTACAAAGAACCTAAGTACTCCAAACCAGTTACTGCAGGCAACTTCCTAAGAACGAACATCCCACTACATTTTTGGAAGGATTTACCCCTTTGCCAAGTGAGATGCACTCAGGTGCAGGAAGGGAATTCAGGTGATCAAGCTCCAGCTGTGCAGACTTGGTTGAGCAGACCCCACCTGACAGCAACCAGCTTGCACAGGTTTTCACCTACAGGACAGGGCTCAGCCACCTGCCCTAGGGTGAGGTGACTCACCTGGGGAGGGAGCTCCCATGGCTCTCTTGCCTGCCAGAGCAGCTGCATGGGTGGGTGAGAGAAACCATGGAGATGTCTCAAAGCACTTGCACCATCATGTCCCATTAATCCCTGCACTAACTGGGTGGCACCAGCAGCATCAGAAGCCAGGGTGGGCAGGACCTTTTTGTTTTCCTTTCCAAGGACAGGAGCCAGCTCCCACCCCAGCCAGTGTAGCTGTCAGCTGCAGAAACCCAGAATTATAGCTGGCTTAAAATAACCTCCCTCCTCTCAGGAGCTGGTGCAGCATCATTCCCCACTCAAAAGCTGTTCAGCAGCTCTGGGAAAAGAGCAAGGCCTATTTGCATCAACTTTCAGAAGGCAGTTTATATAATGCCTCACCAGCCTTTTTGAGAGCAAGGACAGCAGCTGTGGAAGTTCTGAAAGTGTTTTGCAGCACGCACCAGGTTGGGAACAAGCATAAGGGAAAGCTCCTCTTTTAAGAATTCTCTCCTTCCTTTCTGCCACAGTGACCATGTCAGCTGAAATCAAATTAGGAAGGTATGAGCCAGATCCCACAGGTGGGGCTGTTCAGATCTGAGATGAGGATTGGCAGTTGCAGAGCTAAAGTACACCTACAGAATCAGAAAGAAGATTGATGCAGCAGCATCCATCCATTTGGCTTACTCTGATCCAGGCTGCTGTCTGGGGATATCTTTAATTTATAATCCTCATTATAGATTGCAAGGAAAAAAAAATAAATAAAAGAGAAACAAAAAGAGAAAAAGAGACAAGGCAATCTTCCCCCAAAGATGCATAAAACAACTCAACCCATCACTTCAATCCTTTCTTCACAACTTACTGCAAGTCTACACGTCTTTGGGGCTTAAATAGAAAAAAAAAAGGAAGAAAAAGAATCAATATGTTTCAATATAGCTGCCTTTTGCTCCTGTCTCCATTCTGCTCTCCACTGAAAAGCCTGGAAGATGTGCCAAAATAACACAAAATTACTGTTCTTCTTCATCCTATGCTCCCAGCAAGACAGGAAACACTATGGCCTCATGAGAATATTTTTTAAAAAACAACTGTGGCTGATCCTGCACTGAGCTCCATGGAAACAACAATGGAACTCATTGCTGGACTGCAGCCTAAATCTGGGGTTTAGCTCCATTTTTTTTGGGTTTTTTCTCATTTTGTCCAAAACAGCCTACACATCTCTGGTACAGCTCTGCTGATCCATCATTAGCTAAGCTGAGCTCTCCAAATTCTTTTTAAAGAAGATACCAAGCAGCCATGAAATGGTAATGACTTTGAGTACTTGGCCCAGTAACCCACAGGAGGAATGCAGGTAAAACTTTGTTGACTAATGCTGCATTATGTAAAGCCAGGATCAGATAAGTGCTGATATTTTTTCTATGCTTGCCACGATGAATAAAAGCACACAAAGCTTTATTTCAAAATATAAATGAGGTTGGGCTGAACAATTCCTGTAGCTCTTTTAAAAATTAGGCACTTGAAAAAGAATTGTCAATCAATTTTATAGGGAACAATGAATGCTAAACCTCATTCAAGACTGTTTCTGTACTGGTCTTATTTTCCTAGCATAGAGTGCATTTTGATCCACATATCAGATGGTATCTCTGTGCCCTGCTCTTTGAATGATTTCATCTTTTGTGCACAAAGCCACAAGAGAATCCTGAAAGACCTTTTCAATTTGTTGATCTAAAAGAGTGTTTGAATACTGGAGAAGCCCAGCTATTTTATATCCTTGACTTCATTATTTTTACAAAGTACAGCTACATGTGTTCCACTTTAGCCAATAAGGATGACATTGAAAAGTATAAATACGCCACTCAGTATGCAGGGCTTTTTTCCCTGGCTGCAACAAGATGTTCTGCCAGCTAATTCACATTTGCATGACATTGTAATATTTCCATTAGCATGGCTGATAAAAGTTTTGAAGGTCTGGACATTTTGGCAACCTTCAACCTTTTTTTTAAGAAACTTCTGCCCTACCTCTTCTTGAGGAAAGGAAACAACAAAAGAGCCAAACTAAAGAACTAAACCAAACCATCATGACTTACAAAAACTATGGGTTTAGTTTAAGTTTTATATTTGTTTTAGGTAGGAAAGCAATTCCATTTTTTAATGTTCTGCTGTTTTAAATGTTTTGAAGAAATTGGCATCACAAGCAAAACAGACATTGAGAAAAGTTGGGCATAAAGCCAGAACTGGTCACACTTGTGAGTCAATGCAGTCCAGAATTCTCCCATGCACAAAGACATGAGTCAAACACTGAAAGCAGCCAAAGGCCAGAAGGATGAGATAAAGGAGAGCAAGGAGATAACTTTGAGCAGTTCCTACTTTATAAATCCTAGGAGCAGCTGGCAGACCTTGTCCAGAGAAACCCAACCTTGGACGAGCAAACAGGGCCCACAAAAAGAAGTCAACTCCCTCAAATAGCAAGAGGCCAAAGCACCAGAAATTCATGCAGCACAGGAAAGAATATCTTAGTAAATAGATATTTCTGATGGAAAGTAAGCAACTAATCAGGATGCTAAAGCCTCTGCTGCTCTAAGAAACAGGGGTCAAAAAAATCACAGGGGGTCATTGCTCTGTTTGGATCCTCAGACCCCCTCATATCACCTGAGATGGGCTCACAAATCCTGGAAGGGGGAAGTTATTTTTTCTCCTTTCCATAAATAAAGCCAACTAAAATACAAAGCTTGAATAAATACGGCAAAAATAATAAATTCAGCTCAAGAATATTGGACAAGAACCCAAGCAAAGAACACCTAAACCTCCTTTCTCCTCACTCAGAGCTTCAGACCCTGCTGCTGGGGGCAAGGGGAAAGAACACAACTCCTAAAAACCTCACAAGTTTCCTGTTGTGAGGCAACATTAACCACCTATTTTAATAGACTGAATAACCACAGATTGAGGCACTCAACTTCACCATTAATTAGCTCATCAACATCTTGCAATCAGTAGTGTGCAGCATAAACAATCCCAGCCCTGCTCCACTCAAAGCTAACTTAATTCTGATTAGTATTTTGTGCATCACTGATTGTGAGTGTGAGCTGCTTTCAGAACTGATAATTGAAGTCTCACTAAGTGATGGAGCTGGAGCATTAATTTTTCTGGAGTGTTTCACAGGGGGAATATTTGGGGCTTCTAGAACCATCATACAGATGAGGAATTCAACCTATCCTCTCATGACAGTATTTCTTTCAACATGGTAAGAAATGTATAAAGTCTTTTTACTTAAAGACTGAGCACACAGTGCTGCAGTGCACTCATTACCTGGAAATTCTTGTGCCCATCTACTGCCCCATGTAACACAGCAGAGTCTCACACCAGAGCAACTCAACCAACCCAACCAGGCAATATCTTAGAGCCTGAACTCAAGTTTCTACTTAAGAATTTTAATGCTGTGCAAAGGTCCCTGGCCAGTGGAAGAGAGCTGCTTTTGCTCTTGGTCTGCAAGGCAGACCTTGCCCCCGTTGGAAAGCCTCAGCTTTCACTGGGATCATCCCAGGGATTACCCTGCTGCTGCTGCATTAAATCCTTTGTTAAGGAGCAGGAATAAGGAGGAGCACACTCCAGCAGATCTCTGATTTGTGGCCATGCAAAAGCTCTGGTAGGAAGCAGTTTAGAGGCCCACGTTCATCCCCCCACTGCAGGGCAGCATGATGCTCCTGCTAATTTGAGTCAATTTATCCTTTGGGTATACACTTCCTCATGATTTTGCCACTAATTTGTTCACACTGTTCTTATGAATTGAAAACAAGCCTTTGAGGGACACTTTCAAATGTCTTTACATGTCCATACCATTAACTCAGACCAAGAATAGCTCCAACCTAACTAAATACAGCCTTTAACATCTCCAACAGCAGTGGGTGAGAAAGAGCTACGCCTAATGAGCCTCAGCCCACCAGAACATATGTTTGTCACTACTGCAGATTGATGCCAGGATGTATTATGTAAATTATTACACAACCCTTTCTTGAGTCTCCACTACTAATGACTTGCTGTGAAAATAGATCATAAGCAGAAAAAGAAAATCAAGAAAGAAACCACATTATTCATATCTGAGTGTTTTCACTTCTGCCATCCATTCCCCAGCCAGAGCAATTCTTGAGATAAATCCCTTAATCCACTAGAGACTGCCAATGAGTTTCTGTGTTTGTGTCAGCAAAGGGGCCTAATAATAGTACAGGCAGTGTGGTACACACTGAGAACCAGAAAGGGAAATAAAAGAACCTCTGACTCAGAAGATCATCTCACTTTGTACCCTTTGGATTCCATAAGGAAGTATGTTTACACAGCTCATTAAAGATCTAAGTTTTTTCACAGATGATGGTGCCATCTATTCATGGCCTGTGAACGTGGCCTGGCGTTTCAATGACTGCTGTTCAGAAACCTCCCATTTAAAGGTACAGATTCTGCATCATTTTGAAATTATTTGTCAGAAGTAAAGAGTTAAAAATGTATGCTCACAGCAGCACTCTTTCCACAGGTGTGTAACACCTGCCATGGAAGCAAAGGCAGGCAACATGAACCATGGAAAGAATGTTTTACGGTGCCTCAGCTCCTTGCTGTGGAGCTCACCCTTTCCAAAGCACCAGCCAAAATTCCACACAAGTGAACATTTACAACCAAAACCATCCTTTCCTATTGTTTTGATTTTTAGAGCTGCTTCAAGTCCCATCTGCTTTTTCCTTAGTTAAAAAAAAAAACACAACAAAAGATTCATTCTGACCTCTGTCAGAAAGAAACACATTTCAAGTTAACAAGCTACCTTTCAAAAACATCTATGCTGCAGTCTTAAAAGTGATTGACAGATGAGCAGCTCCCAGTCCTCTGCTAGCTAATTTTAGGCACTTAACTGCTGTCACCCTCAGCACTCCAGGAAACAGCAAGGCACCTCCTGACAGCAGCTGAGATCATGGTGGGGCAGGCTGCTCATTTCTCTGACTGCAGGGGAGACAGCACAATTATTTTCCTAACTGAAGTGCATTAATTATGTACCTAAAGCCATCCAGGTTTATGCAGACATAACATTTACAGAGAATCACTGCACCTAAAGCACTTCTGTGGAGAGCTTCTTCTTTCTAAGAGTTTTTAAAACCCCTGTTACATCTTCAGATACCTCATTCCCACTGAATTAACTGGAGCTGGTGAACACTGCTTAATGAAGAGTTTTCCTCAAAGCACCTGTGAAAACAGGTGAAAACTCTGCTTTTCACTGTTTTGGGAGTCTGGGCACAGCAACAGAGCACCTAAGAACAGGTAGCAGGTGATGGGAGGAAGAACAGCTGGGGAAGAGTGAAAATTGAGTTACCTTGTAGGCATTTCCAGCACCTCAGAGGTTCCTGGAGAATCCTGCTGGCTTTGAGACTGATGGAATTCACAAAGGTCAAGAAGGCAGGAGCAGCTGTGGATGGCACAGCTGACAGTGCTGCAGAGGGGCACGAGGCAGTGACAGCATGCAGAGTCTCCCTCCGTGGGATGCTGCACTTTAACCCTTCATTAAAGCATGCTAAGCAAGGGCTGGTGCATTTATCTGCAAGATAAAATCATCCTTTTGGCAAAAAGAAACTGTTACAGCCCAAACAAAACTTGTTGAAGGTAAACAGAGGCTCAGAGGAGAAAAGCAGCACACACACATGAAATTGGCCAGACTTACTTAAGCTTGCAAAAAGAGAGTTGAGGATTTACCAGAGCAGATCTGATAACATCCCATATGTAATTAGAAAAAGGAAAACAAATGCATCCTACTGTATCTAGCAGATCTCCACTGTGTGTTATGGGAAAAAGTGCAATCTCCTTCCCCCTGATGAAATGGCCCATTTAAACCAATAAAAATATGTCAGCTGTGTTTTAATGTGTATTTTCACATTAATAAGAAGCATAACACAAAATACTGAGAAGTGTAGGCAAAAAAAAAAAAAATAGGAAGGAACACACAGCTCCACACTTCCTACAGCTTCCAGCATGCAAAGAGTAAGATGCAATATCAACTTAATCATGCAATACCAGCCCATCCTTTCTCATTAATGATTTAGGAAAAACAATGAGTTAGGAAAAAAGTGTTATCCCATTGGTGCGAGTTTCAAATACATTTCCACATGGTCTGATCTTTAGCTCTAAAATTCCCAGTTTTCCAAATGCCAGACACTTCACTTCAGACACAGCTGACAGAATTTAATCTTTTAGTTTAATACTAGGATACACTACAAAGCAATGTGCAACCTAATATGAAAGGCTGATTTGACAACCTTGGGTCACTGCTGTCAATATTTACTTGTGAAAGTGGTAGATAGAGGTTTTCCATGGAGAAAAGCCAATTTTTTGCAAAATAATTTATCACAAAGTGTAACATAATCCATTTAATTTTTCTAAGACACAGCAAAATATGTTGCATTGGGCGTGCTCCTAAATGGGGTGAAGGATGGAATGGCTATACCCTTCTAATTTAAATTATATTTAATTATGTTCTTTATTCTGGCTGAGCCAAATGTCTGCATTCAGCCATGAAAAATGCTGCATCAGGCTTCCTGATCCTGCAGCTGCAGGTGAATGTGGTTTATAGAAGCTGAGGTAATATTGGAAACTGGTGTCAGCGCTCAGCTGGAGAAAAAACAGCACTTCAGGGCAAGGCTGCTCATTGTATTGAATAAAGGCTGGATTTTAAGAAAGTTGTGGTCCATTTTCTTCATTATAACACATGTGATAGCTGGGCCCAGTAAATAAAAAACTTTAAACCATCTCTGGCAGGTTATGCTTCTACAGCAAAAATTAATAACAATATCTAATAATCTCTGCAAGTCTCTTAAATTCTCTGGACCTAATAGTTCCCCTCTGTGAAACAGATATGACATGTATTACCCTCACAAAAATCACCATGATGATGAAAAATATTTCTTCTACCTAACCCTTCATTCAAGGAAAAAAAAAGTCCTTAAAGAAAGATTAAAAACCCGATGGATACATGAGCTTGATGTAAACCCAGACACATTTTCCCTCGTTACAGAAGACACAAAACACACGCTCATATGGGACACAGTAAACCTTCTGGCTCCTCTTTGTAAATTCGCCCTCTGCTGGAATTTGGAGGTTTTTTAGCTCCTTGCCGAGGTTTGCGGTGGCCTCTAGTGGTGTCCCTGGGAATGGGACACTTCCCTCTCCCGGCTGCCGGGACATCCCAATGAGATCACTGATCCCAAACCATCCCTGCCCTGAGCTCTCCCAGTGAGATCCCTGATCCCAAACCATCCCTGCCCTGAGCTCTCCCATTCTCCCGAACGGGAAGGGTGTGATAGAGCTGATCAGGAAAGCTCTTCCATTTGATGACAAATGCAGGCTCCTTGAGGTGAAGAAATACCTTGATTCGCTCTCTATCTCTTTGCAACAAGCTCAGCAAATCCTCGCTTTTTATTTCAAAATCTTTTATCCCGGTGCCTCAAATTAGGCGTCTTCCCTACAGTTTCCCCCAAAGTCTCCAGGGCCTCTGGTCTTTAACGTGTACCCGAATTCACTCTCAGCCCAGGGATAAAGAATCTGGGGATGCTCTTTCCTGACAGAGACACGCAGGTGAGCCCCTAAAATTATTGGGGCACAGTCTGACTGTGCTGCAATAATGATAAGGATAGTTTTAAGGTCTGATTTGCTTCCAGGAGAAATTTTTTTGAACTTCATTCCTTATGCTGTCTTTTAAATATTCCTCAGGTTCATTTCAGAAGCAGAACACTACCCTCTGCTGAGAGAAGCACACACATTTTTCCTCGCACCATGTGAGGAAACATTTCTGCATACACTCTCAGGCCTCAATGACTTCTTTGCCAGATGTCATTTATCATTTCTCTCTTACCTGTCTTGAAATCATCCTCATGAAAAGACTTTATCATCCAAACCCTCTGCTGTACCACAGCAAAAATCTTTTAATGGTTGTGCTTTTTCTCCTTCCTCACCTCAGACTTGCAGTGGTGTGAGAGGCTCTAAAACCAGCAGGAAATTGTAGCTGCCATGGCAGTGTTCACTTCAGCCACCACATAATTTAGTGGCTCTGAGATAGTTTATTCCCAAGGCACTTGCTAGCAGAAATTAGAATCACAGAATGCTTGTCAGAAGTGTTTGAACTAGATGTGCTAGGGGAGAGCCTAATGAAAGGTGAATCTGTCCAAAACACACAGAGCTTTTTTTTTAAACTCTAATTTCTTCAAGGGTTTGCACAGAACTCATTCTGTTCAGCTTTTCATTTCATCTGAAATATAGAGCATTGAACAGACAATTTAATAATGAGATGCTGCCTTTCAGCATCTCAGCTGTGCTCTCAGAAGAGCCAGAAGCCTCTCTGGAGGAGCCCAGGGAAGAGCTTTGAAGTGAGGACTTTTGTGGGCTGGGAAACTGAGTCACAGATAGGATGTGACAAGGTCAGAAATAAACTCCAATTTTCCCAGTTCCTAGGATCCCATCCTAATCCCTGAACACATTGCTCTTCTTGGGAGGGTTATTTCATAATCAACCCTTAAATCCCACCACCGTTCTCATCTTCCTCTGGCCAAATGATTTCCCATGTTGCTTTCATTACTGGTTTGTGCTATCCTTTGGCTCTCCTGCTCCACTCCAGCTCACTTGGCTTGGCCCACAATCTTTTCAAAAGCACATTGCAAGTATTAATGCTGTTCTATGCAAAGCTTGCCTAAATTTGTGGCAAGGAAAAGGCTGCAGAAGAACTGTATGGTGTGACTCCCAAATGAAACCAGCTGCCTATGATTTCCATGGCTGTAACTTCAGACCAAATTCTGTGAGCTGCAAAGCCAATCTTTGGCCACCCTTTGACAAAGGGAACGTTTATAATTATTTTTATTTACATTTTGCACTGTTAGCATGGAAATTTGATTGCAAATGTGACCTTGTTGTCATCTCCTCTCGCTCAGCCAGTTTTGCTGCCGAGCTAATTACAACAGTATAGAAAATTTGCCTTAATGGGTCATTTCATTGTAGCTGTCAAGTCTACTAATAAGAAACCAAAATTCAGTGGCACCACCTCCCACAGGTCATTGCAAAGCTCTCCTGCAGTCCTTGTCCTGCTTCCTGGCACGTTGTCATCATATTGCAAAAGTTCCATACCTTCTCAGTGATTTCTCATGGGCAGCTCCTCACAGCACTGACTCCTTCTTCACAGCACTGACTCCTTCTTCACAGCACAACCAACAAACTCCATCTCTCTCCTCACCCAGCTACCCCACTCTTTTGTGGCACTCTTCTTCTTATTGGACACAGCTGTGGGCTATTAAGGGCAGGGCTGTTCCTAATCTTTGGTGATTAGTGCAGCTGCGACTCCTCAGGGGTGAGATTACCTTCTGCACTATCTTTATTTTCTTACATTCTGTCCCTCAACAATTCCCCCTTTTCTTTCAATTACAAAGTTGCAGCATCTCTAGAAAGCTATGCCCAAGTAAATTGATATTATAATGTATTCACATACCTCAGCTAGGACTAACAGTATACAAATGTTCAGGCAAGACACCACAGCAAAAACATGAACTTAAGGCTTTTCATAAACTAATGTTGTGTTTACTATCTTTTGCAGAGCCCTTTGCAAAAGACAGTAAACCCACTACAATCATCTTTTGTGTAATTTCCATTTAACTTTGGAATGCATCTGTGTGCTGACCTTGATTCATTACCCAAATTTACATTATATATTATCCAAAACTCTCATACTTACACTTCTAGAATATTGATAATATCAATAGCTGTACAACTTTATAAGGCAACTCACAAGAATAAGCTAAAGGCTATATATTAGGATAGAAACAAACCAACAGTTACATAATTTTATCAATAGCTGCTTGGCTATGACCAATCTGGATTTTTAGGCTCTCTCTACAGTTCTCTACCCAAATCACCATGGGATCACATTGGGCTTACCAACTGTTGTCATCTTATTGCAAAAGTTCCATACCTTCTCAGTGATTTCTCATGGGCAGCTCCTCACAGCACTGACTCCTTCTTCACAGCACTGACTCCTTCTTCACAGCACAACCAACAAACTCCATCTCTCTCCTCACCCAGCTACCCCACTCTTCTGTAGCACTCTTCTTCTTATTGGACACAGCTGTGGCCTGTTAAGGGCAGGGCTGTCCCTAATCTTTGGTGATTAGTGCAGCTGAAACTCCTCAGGGGTGAGATTACCTTCTGCACTATCTTTATTTTCTTACATTCTATCCCTCCACACTGGCAGGCTGTGAAGACTTCTGCCAAACTCCATGCTCCTACAGACCATCCCTGTCTGTAACCACAATGACTGATCTGAAATTAAATTGGGGTTATTAGGTGTAATGTTAGACCAGAGAAGGGTATGGGCACCACGGGCTCTCTGAGAGTAGCTGATGGATCACTATTGTTACAAACTTATCTACAAATATTGTGAGTCTTCCAAAAAGCAGTTCTCTCTCTCAAACAGACAGTTAATGCAGGAACTGTCCCATGAAACATTATGGCCAGAAGTCTGTAAGGTGTAAATCAATAACTTAATTCTCTCTTTGGTTGTTAAAGCACATTGTTTTATCTTAAGCCTGTATGTTAATTAGCTCTCTTTCAGCTGCTAGAGAGGAGTGCCTTATTTCACCTCAAGCATCAAAACTTCACCTCAACCTTCAAAACTTCCTTCTCCAAGCTTCTTTATTCTTGAGGGGAGGAAGAGATTAAAAGAAATGGATATTTTCCCCATTTTTTCCCACCTTACTTCCTACACACTGCTCTTACTTATGAAATACGAAATCTTTGCCTGCTATTGTCAGCAGTCTCACTCTGGCTCTGATTATGCTCTGAGCTGCTGTAAAAACTGTTTTTGGAGATCTGTAAGGTAAGAAAATCCATTTGATTATCAGCAAAGGATCTCTCTTTGAGGTGTCCCATTGAAATATGAAACCATGCAATTGCATTTTTTCTCCTAACACTGCAAGAAGAAATGGCTGTGGCATCACACAACAATGGGCTTGTCTTTGTTGAAGGGCTCAGAAACTTTCTCAATGGCTTCTTGGGCCTCAAGTGTGAGGGTTCCTCTGGGTTCCTTCTGCCTGAGGTCTTGCAAGGTCTACACCTGAAAGTAAAATGATGCTGGTCCCAAAAATGACACTATTTCCCAAAGTCAGGCTTTGGCAGGGTGAGTACATGAAAACAGCTACAACAGAACCCTACCTAGTGGCTTTAACCAAAATGAAAATTTCAGCACACAGGAGCTGCATCTCTTCAGGCCTTGAGTACCAAAACCAAGCTGTGATCCACATCTCTTACCTCACTGCAAATGGTCTGTGTCTACAGCCCATCTGATCTGCATAGATTCTCTTTTTTGTGCTTTTTCACTTTTCTCCTTTTCCAAAGACTCACACAAGTCAATGCTCAAAATGGATTCTGCAACTCAGTGAGAGATAGGTTTGATGAATGAGGCAGCAGATTTGTAGCAGACAGAAATAACAGATGACATGAGATACCTTCTCCCTTCTTTGGAATACAGTAAAGTATCTGCCACTGATATTATGGGAAATGTGAGCATCCAAAAATAGAAGGTGGTGGAAGCAGGATGATGCCTCAGTGCCAGGTCTGGATTGCTATGGTCCATTCACAGCCAGCACCTTGAGGCTCAGAATAAATCCTGCAATTTATTTCCTTCTGAAAGGAATTTATGGGCAGGAAGAAAGCTGTCTAGTGGTATGAACTCATTGTAAAACAAACACATGCACAAATCCTGCTACTCTTCGAAGGGTAATAGATTCAAATCGACTTCCATCCAATTATTTCTTCATTTTCAGAGGGCACAGTGGAATGAAAGTGTTCAGAGGAATGAAAGTAGTGAAGCTTTATCTTAACCCTGCCAGATCTGCATAAGGGAATGTGGTTTGTAGCTTAAGGCAAAAACACAGTTATTTGTAGAACCTTTGGCTTCCTGGCTGCATATCCCATGGGCTGTGAGCATCCCACATCCTCCTCTGGCTCTGAGTCTCCAGTGCAGCAGATCTCCAGCAGAACATACCAGAGAAAGTGAAAACCTCTCAGTCACTCAGCAAACAAGGCATGCCACAAGCTCAGCATCTCCTCTGACAGCATGAAAGTGCAGAAGATGTCCTTGGCATTCCCAGAATAATTGTTATCTTTTGATTTCCAGAAAAATAAATCCAGAAATAAAAACATGTAAGTTGAGAACAACAGCAACAAAAGGCAGATGTGAAAATCCTAGATCCTATGCTCACAGATTTTGCCTTTCAGAGATAACTCAGAAGAAAGTTCCAAACTCTTCATGGTTCTACAGATTTCATTTCCTTGCACAGCTTTGCCAGAGTTTTAGGGTTTGAATGCCAGCACATGACTCTCTGGAAAATGCTACGTTATGAAAGTCACCCTTGTAGTTCTAAATTAATATATGCACATATTTCTTAGATATATATTTACTTAAGTATCAAGCTGATAAATATGCTGATAAATAAGCTGATAAACATGCAAACAAGTCCTGGAGAGTGTAAATTACAGCATGCTTCTGGTAGAGTCAATAATCATTTGGTTTGCCTATTGATTTTCAACCCCTTACTCTTTCTTATATACTCACTGCTTCTAAAAGCTTGCTTGTGTTATTATCAGTACTGATGGCTGTTTTACTAGCACTTGCAGACTAAAGCCTCCTAGTTGTCCATGCTGTGTGCAGCAGACAGAACTGCTCTGTGATTGGTTTCAGAGGTGTCTCTGAGCTCTTGATGTGACCATAATCCAACAGAGCCACGTGGGCTCAGCCAAGCCCCAGCTCAGCCCTTCCCACTGACTCTGTGCCCCATGCAAGGGACAGGGGCAAAATCCTGGCAGGATTTTGGCAGCTCACAGTACCTAGAATATACCTGCTACTGCAGGGTTCACAGATTATTGTCAAGGCAACTTCCCATATGATTCTGCTGTGATGTCCTCTGACTACAACTTTCTCAATCATTTAAGTTTGCTTACACTTGAAATTAATTTTCTTCATATGTATATATTTTTTTAGTCTTGAAATAAAAGATCATAGCAACTCCTTTAATTAAGCAATCCACACTAAAGTGACTGAAGCAAAGGTATTTTTTATAGAAACTTTGCAATAAACGATTTGAAAACACCTCCCCACCAATATCCCCCTTTCCTGCCAACTTTTCACCTGGGATTGTTTCCTACTGTGGAGCCACATTCACCTCATCCCTTTGGATATGTCAGCTCAGAGCCAAAACAGCCAGGGAGGCTTCTGCAAAGATGAAATAAAGAGAATAGAGGCAGGCACAGAGCAGGTAATTGCTAATTGCTGGTGCAATCCAAAAGTTCTTCAGGAATAAAATGTAGCCTGAAAATATTTCTGGTCCTTCTGCTTTCCCACTAAACTGCCAGAGCACAGCTAAACCCTCTAAAGTGGCAGTGCTGGACTTGCACCCAACTCTGGGATGCCCAGCCTGAATCTCCAGCTTGCACAGGCAGGGTTTGCAGCCCAGAATTACCACCAGCAGATGAAATCCAACCTGATCTTGATCCAGCCATCACAGTTACAATATTTCATAGGGAAAAATTATTCCCAACAGATCTGAAGATTTCACTCCTGTGTCTAACCCTCTTGGATTCTCTTGAAAGCAGCTTGCTCCTCAGAGCCTGCAATTATGTGTTTTCAGTCTTGCATTTTTATTATTCCCATTTTATCCTTTCAATAAAGTTAATAAATAGTAAAGTTTAACAGTACAATAAAATTTTCCCTCGCAGCTTCAGTTAGTGTCTCTTCAGCCAATCTCAATATACAAACTTACTATAACCAATGCAACATGAATGGAAGCTTTTTGAACACTTGAGCAGCCCATTTGAACAGCAGAAATTCTAAACCCAGTAAGACTCTTTAAAAAGGTTTGGGAGTTTTTCTGTTTTAGAACAAATGCAGAAGTTTGCTCCACTGTTTTCAGAGTCACCACGACCAGGCTCAACATTTCTGGTCTGTCAGGCTGCAGGAACTGATCCAGTCACTCAGATAATTTACTCTGTTATTAAACCTGATTTCTAAGCCTTAACTCACCTTTGACACAGCAGATTAAGTGCTTTGACACAGCAGATTAAGTGCTAGCAAGTGCCAAGCCATGTGGTGCTGTGCTGTGCTGCTCCCCACAGCAGAAGCACTTATTTTTACCTTGTACAACAATCAGAGTGATGATTACAGGAGGAAGCTTCTTATTATATGGAATTACAGGCTGGGGATCCAGACTGACTCTCTCCACTTTTCTCTACATGAAAAGAAATCAAATTCAGCTTGGGCTGGGTCACACTGCAAGCACTCAGAGGCAGCATTTGACCACAATAATTCTTATTCTGCACCCTCTAACCTTGCCCTAGGTATCCCAGCCACAATAACATCTCAGAAGAAATAAAATATCAGTTTACTAGTTTCAGCTAGCATTTTGCTGCAAAATATTTAACATTCTCAAGATACAGTGAGACTGAGAGGGTGCAAGGCTTTCAACATGTTATTGCCCTGCATCCAACTCCATGTTGGTCATGATTAAAAAGACTCATTTCACCTGAAAATAAAAATATTCATGAATTATATGCTACCTCATTAAAATGATAAATAAGATGGACAAAGTAAGCCTCTTTCACAGCTCTTGTCTCTAAGTGAAATAAGCTGGAAAAAGGATGAGGCTCTGGTTGAAACTTCAAAGCACCTGAAGGCCTCCACTGACTTAATAAGGCCAAGTATTTTATCATTTCCAATTTCTTCCTTTATTATTTTTTCCTACTTCCCTTTGAGCACACAAAACTAATAAGTCTTTTTTTATCACAGAGAAATAAAGCAGCACTGCTGAAATCTGCAAAAGCAAGTGGGCAAGGAAATGCCTTCTTTTTTTTTTTATAATAAAAGCTTTTTTTTAATAAAAGCTTTAATAAAGATGTATGTATAAGCCTTGCAGCTCTTCAATAAGAGCCTGAGCCTGCATGATGCTGCAGACCTCAACTTCCCCTGAAGTTGGCAAACTATTTCACAGGAAACAATCTTGTGCTGGTCCCAAGGCAATGAACAATATTGTCTAATATATCTTTTCTATCATGAACCTCTGTGATGAGGTTCTTAATTATATCAGTAGGAGACTATTAGGAGCACAGGAGAGTGGATATGCAGATCCCAGCTGTTTTTTCTCATGGTGCAAGAGGTGGGGGACACACTCCCAGTCTTTCCCATGGGTGCTGGGGGAAGAGAAATCTCCCAGGGTCCCCATCCACTCTGCCATGCCCTGTGCTGCAGCAAAAACCCTTCAAATGCAGGCTCTGGTGTAGGAATGTGGCAGCCAAGGCCTTGGTGGCCAACAGGTCTTGCTGCTACCAAAGGTGTTAGGAACCAGGAGCCAGGGATTTGTGAAATCATTTAGGTTGGAAAAGAGCTCTAAGATCGCAGAGTTTGATTTACCCCAGCACTAAACCAAGTCCCCAAGTGTCACATGCACATTCCTTTTAAATCCCTGCAGGGCTGGGGACCCCACTCTGTGGCAGTACCAGTTGTGGGTTTCTCTGGGTCTGGATTGAAGGCACTTGAGACAGTAATTCATGTTCAGACTCAGGTGTTGATTATTTCTTATCAGTAGAACAGTCTCACTGCTGTGAGTTCAGCAGCAAGGCACAAAATGGCCAACAGTCTCTTGTTCCAAGGTCTTTTAAGACTAAACTATCCAATTAAGAACTGACACCCAGATTATTTTCCCTTTTAACCCAATAACTGATCCCAAAGAGCTGCAATGGGGACTTTTCTGCCCAACCACAAAACGCCACCCCACCCACGAAGAAGAAGGAAGAAACAGCATGAAGAAGAAACCCAGGACAACACCCTGTGCCCTCCATCTTGCTTCCATCCACAACATACCAAAAATCCCAAACCCTCAATTTCTCACCTAAGTGATACACCTACACTGCTCTCTATAATCCATTTCCCACTTTTGTGGATTCCAGTCTATCTTGAAGTCGTGGAAACTTTCTCCATGGATGAGGGTCAAAGCCAGTGCTCCCCTGGGGGTCAGGGCACCCCAGAGCAGACACAGAAATATTCCAGTGCCCTGGGTTTCCACACCACTCCTTGGGGACTGTTCCAGTGCTTGACAACACTTTCTGTGAGGAAATTTTTCCAATATCTAACCTAAACTCCCACTGGTGCTACTCCAGGCCATTTCCTCTTGTCCTGTTCCCTTTTCACTTGGGAAAAGAAACCAACTCTTAGTTCCAGTAAGCAGTGAATATGTTCCAGGAGGAGTACCTCAAAAATAATTTTCAAGCCAGTGAAATTGATATTTTTTCAAAGTAAATGAATCAATGCTGGTAGCAAGAGATTTCTGTTTCAAAAGGGAAGATTTGCTAAATTGGAAGCACCAGTTAATAAAATGAACTGGGCTAGTCAACCAGACAGAGAAACCTGGGGATCTGAATGCCTGCCTGCAATTTCTGCAAGTTCATAAAAGGCTCATAAACTCATAAATTCACAGCAAGTTCATAAAAAGCTTTATAACACACACTGCCTGTGAGAGCAAGAAAGATTTTTCCATCCTCCTCCTCCTCCCAAATCATCCCTCATGCTCCAGCCTCAAAGGGACTCTCAGACCTCACTGGTGTCCAGCTCAGGCACAGGTGTCCTCAGCACAAGGAGCAATTCTGGCTCCAGGCCAGAGGAAAAGCTGGAATAAAATTTTCTTTCTCTTGTTTATGGCTTTGACACACTCTGTTCAAAATGGAACTCCAGAAAATTCAACTTACATTAGGGGTTTTTAGAAACATCTTATTTGTGCTTGTATTCAAAATTGTGCTCAGAGTTGATTTACACTGCAATAAAGAAGTAATATTCCTCTGGCATGCATTGCAGCTACTTAAATATTCCAGTGAGAGCACTGCTTTAATGAAAGCAGAAACAGTAAGAAAAACAGACAAACAAACCATTTTCTCTGCCTGTTGAACTGTGACAACTTTTTACCTCCTATCAACCTTCATTAACAGGAGGAACAGTTTTATCCAATGAGTATTTACAATAAAACCTGTAGGCAGCTCCAAATTTGTGGAGATCAGCACTTTGAATTTAACTGCAGAGGCTTTTTAGTACAAAAAATTAGTAAAAAAAATTAAAAAATCAAAAAATTTAGAAATTAAAAGAAATTAAAAGTTGTGTGCTACAAGTCATGTCCAATTAAGGAATAAGCAGATCAGTTATTTACCAGAAGAACTGATTTTAAGGCTAAATTACACTTAACACCAGTATAAAGAGTGCAACACACAGATTTACAGATGTGGGAGGCCAGGCTGGAGATATGAAATAGAAACAACAACTGAAAGGATGTCTCCTTCCATGAATCACTCTGACAAGACAGAGAGTTCTACTGTCTTTTACTGTTCTACAGTCTTTTACTGACATTTTTTTCAGGTTGCAGGAACACTCAGAGGAGCAGGGTATATGAAACAGACAATGATGAAAATGGATTTTAGTAGCAACCAGCCCAGACAGGTGCTGCTGTGCCACAAACAGCCTGACCTGGGTTCAGGTAAAACCAGAAATCTGCAGTTCAGTACTTGAACAGGAGTTAAAGATAAGGTATTGCTGTTACAGCCTGCTAAAAACCCTGGAAAATTTACAGAAAATTTATTTTCTGAGGCTCAGGCATATAACATGTCCCAACACATCTCCTTCACTTTCTCTCTTGTGTCTCAGTTTTACCATTGCTACAGATAACCAAAACAGCCAAAGCTGCAGAGTTCTTCAAACTTGGCTTTAATCCTCTATTTTGACACCTAACATAGAAACTGAAGAAAATGTGAGCACTTCAGAACACTGGCCAACAGGATAGAAGGCACAAAACCCAAAATGAAACTCTTGATTCTACAACTACTTAGTGTCACTTTAAAGTTCAAAAGGTAAAATATACCAGCAAGAAAATGACAACCACTAAAACACAAAAGCTGGGAGCAGAAAATCTCATACATTTTATAAATGGAATAATAGGCAGCCACAGTAATTATGGGCCCTGAAATTTATAGAAAAAATCATTTGTAGGTATGACACTGTAACTTAATTATCTCCTTAAATGCAATGTGGATGCAAAATAAAAACTAGATCTGTGAGGGATTGCTGAAGAAAGGCAGAGGAAAATAAAGGTCTTAATTTGCAATCCATTCCAAGCATGCTGCCTCCAAGGGATCTAATTTAGCAAAAAATCTAGATCTGTGTGCAAAGACAATCTGGATGCAAATCTAATCTGGATGCAAAGAAATCAGGTATTTACATAATCTTTACATGATCATAATCTTATTGCTACAGATTGTACATAAAAACTCAAGTATACTGAACTACAGGATTTAGGAATAAGGGGGGGAAATCATTAAACAGAAAAGAAGCTGCCTTTGTCTTTTATCTACTCTGAACTGTGCAACAATTAAAAGCCTTTTCTAGTGTGAAATTTTATGAGCACAAAAAGCTTGCCTACCTTCTGATTTTGGGATTTCCATGGCAAAGCTCACCACCTTGGACATCCACCATACCCAGTGCCAGCATGGAAGGATGTTCTTGTTGGATTTTTTGGGGAGGGATATTTTTTTTAACACAGTGGGGCAGCACAGAGTATAGGAAAGTTACAGCCCTTTTACAGGGAAAAAAATCAAGAAGAAAAAATACCCAAACAAACCACGGAGTTGTCAGTATCCTGATGGCATCAGCTGAACTCACTGTGTCTGATCAAGCCAAGCCCCCATTTGCTCCAAGAGGGAGTGTAAGAAAGGCCAGGTGAGGCTGACTGGAGCCATTAAGGCTAATTTGCATCCACAGGGTCCTGGCCCAAATATCTCCAATGTCCCTTTCTCCCCACATTTTTTCTTAAGATAATTGCAAAAGAACAAGCCATGTATTGCCTTGTCTTCCTGAAATGCAAAATCTGTCCTGTGTTCAGCAGTGAAATCCAGGTGCTGTCCTGGGCCAGGAGTTCAATTTAGTGTCACATTAGAAAAGAACATATTTTCATTTGTGTTGCATGAAAAAGCACCCATGACACGAGTCACTTTCACAGCCCTGGTGACTCACAGCAAAGGATGCATAAATTGAGGTAATCTGGCTGTTCAGAGCCACAGCAACCAACTGAAAGGAAAACTGTGCCCACTGGAGACACAGGAAAGTGATTTTTGTTTAGAAACATTCAGCTTCTCAAATAAATTTGAGCCAAAAAGCAGCTAATTTCTCAGGTGTTGTTAGGAATGCAGAGAGAAGGAGAACTTGAATGTGCCAGAAAAGAGGAGAGGTCAGTGGCTGCTTTGAGCAGAGGGACAAGGCTTTGACTCCTCCAGACTCAATTCTCCAAGCATGGAGCTCTCACAGTCAGGCTCATGGCATGATCATCTCCTTGCTGTTATGGTTTTTAATTTATATATGGTTGAGAATTCCCTGTTAAGAGTTTATATATGGTAGAGTTTATATGGTGGAGTACCCACCCTTAAGAGTTTAAAGTGGGGAAGTAGATAATAACAACAGGAAAAAAGAGGGGAACAAAACCCAACAAACAAACAAAACCCCTAAACTATTGTATGCAGTTCTGGCCCTGCTGCCCTGAATTAAATCAGGGGAAAAGTGTTACACAAATTTTCATTGTGGGCAGAAACAGAAGGCTGACTCCATGACCAAAGCATTGATTTAATGCCGCACAATATAAACCTTATTTTAACTGTGTTTGTCTATAAAGGTAAAAGAAGCAGCAAGTCCAGAAGCAAATGGGGCTTTGGAGGAGATGAATGCAAGCAGCAGGAGAAGGAAAGGGAGAGGAGCTGCACAGCAGCCCATGGGGAGTGTGGCAAAGGCTGCCATGGTAAGAGAGCCAAGCAGCTCATGGGAACTGACTGCAAGTGCAGGCAAGAAACATTCTAAAGGCACCTCATCCAGCCAGCTGAAAAGCTCTTCCTATCTGCTTTGGATGCCCCATTGTGAAATCCTCTACACATAAATTTCCTCTGGCTGGAGAGTCCTTTCCAGTTGTAGCTGTGGCAGCTTTCAGAAAAGCTTCTGAAAAAAAAAAAAAAAAAAGCACTCAAGGTAATCATCTCATGGGAACTAAAACAACAAGGAAGAGCCACACACAGCTGTGGGAACAGGGACTGCACCCTACACAAAGGTGATCAGATTGCAGTTTGCTATTTAGATTAAATTATCAAGATAATTTCATCAATTTAGATGAAATTATCAAGCCCACAAGAAAATAAATGCTCTGTACCTATCCATTAGCAAACCAGACCAATACTTCATTCAGCTCTGGGTGCAGTTTCCTCAGAGCAGTCACAGGCTGCACCTCCCACAGAATGCTGTTCCTTAACAGAAATTACAGACAACAAATCATCCTGTTTGCTTTGCTTGTAATCTTCACAGCAGTATGCAAATTAAGAGCATGAAGTAAAAGAAAAAATCAACAGGAAAACATGATGCCATAAAACAGAGTGAAAGTAGCCTGTTGTAAGTGGCAAGGAAAAGGTTTGTGCCCCTAGCCAAACATCCCTGCTCCCAAGGATCATATAAAGTCAATCCTTCCCTCAAATTAAATTTGAATATTTTTGAGGGGGACTCTCCTGTGTAAAAGGAAAATGTTTTGAGTGGAAACTATAGGCAGAGCTGTATTATCATGGATCTAGAGGTCAAGAAAGACTCTTACTTGCTAGTTGAAGTCTTAGCTAGTCAAGAATTATTTTATTCTTTCTTCATTATCCACCTACCATCACCTCTGCAAATAGCTGATAGTTGTGTGGGGTAGTACAACAAAGGCTGCCATCTTCAGAAATGAAAATGCACAAATGTTTCTCCACTCTCTGTGGACCTGATTGCAGCCTGTAAAGATTTAGATGAGAGGAAAAAAAAATCACATGGTGACACATATCATGAGTTCTTACAGGAGTGCTGCAGAAACCTGACATGATTTTCAATAGAGACGTTTTAGCATTAGAGAAACTATTCTGAAGTTGACAATTGTAAGGAAGACTAAATAAATATTACAAGACTGCTTTATGCCTTTGGCTCAAAGAAATATGAATTAGCCAAGAGAGAAGATTTGTGATTTGTAGTGATATGGCAAGGATTTAAAAATCCACCAGAAAGATGGGAAAGGAAGAGAAAAAAATAGCAATTTCCAAAGTTTCCATAAAATTAAAAATCAAAGATCTTCCTTTGTGACTATGAGGAGGAGTCATTTAACAAGGCTATAGAATTCAGTGAAATTGCAAATGTAGTAAGGTATTTACAGCTAAGGTACAACAGCAGAACAACAAGCACAGCTGTGATGGTGTGGTCAGAACTTCAGAATCACATCAAAAGAGACTCCATGCCCAAAATGACACACCAGCCTCTAACACACCTGACTGCATGGATGTCTTCCAGCATTTATAACAAAACACTTGGGAGCAGTCAGGTATTTTATCTCAGCACATTTTCCTGCCATCTTCTATGGGTCAAATTAGCAATTGGCTTTGTTTGCAAATCAGCAGCACAGGAGAAATGAGTTCCACACATAAACCCAACAAGTGTGAAATAAAAGAGACTGTATAACAAAGCTTTAATGAATCTGCATCCAGCATTTGGGGACACTAATTATTTATGGAAAAGATAGAGGAGCTTCTTCTCAAGAAGTCAGCAAAATAACATTTGCAACGCTCTGATAAAACACGAAGAACCGTGTAATCTTCTTTCAGCCTGCTGGAGTGTAAAAGAGCAACATTCGTAAAAGTCATTCGAATTTCAGAAGTGGATTGTTAAAGAGACTTGTGATTTTTTTTTTTCCCCAATTGGTGTAAGATTTAACAGCAAAATGGAAGTTCTGTAAGTTTCTGTCTCCACCACCAAGCCAGAATCATACAGGGAGAAACATCAGAGAGTTTGTGATGCCAGCCTACAGCAGCAGCTCAGGAGAGACAAATCCCTCTCAGCCTTTCCAGAACACACAGCTGAGGTCTCCCATTCAGGTGGATCTTCTGAGTATCAAGGAGATCAGCAAGACACTGAGCAAATCCAAATATTCATTTGCAGTAGATATACTGTGCTTATTCCTTACCTTTTGGCATTCTGGTTTTTGGTATTTTTCCCTGCTGCACAAGTGACCAAGCAAGTGGCTTCTCTTTTACACACTATTTAACTTTGGAATTTCTAAAGTGAAAAGGAGAAAGATGATTGCTCTTTTAATAACAGAAATCTATTTTTAAGATGTAATGAATGTTCAAAGCCCAACAGCCATGAACTACTGTTATTCAGAGAGGACACAAAGTACCTGCACAAGTAATGAGGGTTGCCTTAAAAAGCTCAAGTTTTCTTAATGTTTTTCAAGAAAACATCTCAGTGGGTACAAGTACTACTTCTGCTGGGGAAAAAAAAAATCAATCAGCCTGACAGAAATAAACATGTCCTTATTCAAATGTCCTTAGTTAAAGGCACTACAAAGAGTTTATCTTCATGAAGTTATAAAATATGTTTCATTCTGGAGAGCTAATTCAGTGTAAAAATTCAGCAAGAATTAAAGCCTGTGTTGTTTTTATGTGAGCTATTTAGTTAGGATAACATCTATAAAGGACTGACTGAAGTGAAAACAACCATCTGCTCTGCATTAGGATCTTACCACCCAGTTTTTCTGAAGTTACTTTTTTCTTTTTTGAAGTCACTTAGCAAATCCAGTGCCAAAGGATTCTTCTCTCTCCCTGCTCTAATCCAGTTTGCTTCCTCTCTGTCAAATCTGTCAAGCAGTGAATGGTTGATACATTTCTGGGCAAGCTGACACCTACCCACTTTTGGGCTACTCCCTTTTTGAAAGAGCTGCTGGGAAAAAAAAATAAAACACAAACACACAAAAACTTTGCTCAAAGATCAACTTTGAATTTGAATCTTCCTCCCTCCCTGGCATCAATTGCTCCAAGCCTGTGGCTACAGCTGCCATTGAGATCTCCAGTGGCAGCAGCACCTGCCTTTCCATAAAGTTGTCCCTCTCCATCTATAAAAAAATCCCTTCCCTTCACAAACACAAACATTCCCTGTATTTTCAAATGGCAAATTCATTGCAGGAACACCACTGGAAGCATCAGAAACGTTCCAGGTTTTATAAATTATTTCTTGCAATAAAGAGATTTGTTGCTAATTGAAGTCCCTTGAAGGCAGCATGCTTGGAATGGATTGTGAATTAAGACCTTTATTTTCCTCTGCCTTTCTTCAGCAATCCCTCACAGATCTAGTTTTTATTTTAGAATTCTTATTTATCCCTGCTCCCTACTCCACTTTTGATGGATGTCAAATTGCCAAATTCATATGAACTTCTACCAGTTTCCTTAGTAAAGTAAGTTTTTAATAGAAAAATGAAAGAATCAAAGACATCAGCAGAAAGGACTAAAATTAATGGGATTTTTGTTCTCTTAACAAAGCTCTCTGTCAATTCTCATGCCCTAGGATACATGGAAAATAAAATTAACACTGCAGCCAGATTTCTATTTCTAAAAGTGTCAGCTGATAATAAAGAATGTAATGACAATATCTGGAAACAATAAATTGTCCTACATACAGAGAATATTTCCCAAGGATGCATATAATCCCTCTGGCTTCCTTCTTACCACTCTTAGCTTAATAAAATATTAGTTATTGCACTGCCAAAATAATTGCACATTAAACTTCTCCACTCAGGCCAGGCTGGCCTTAAAATTCTGGCCTGGAGCTGTGTCCAGCTGAGGCTGCCACCAGCCACCCACACTTGGGGCACAAAGAGGAAAAAAGGAAAAGGAAAAGGGAAAGGGAAAGGGAAAGGAAAAGGAAAAGGAAAAGGAAAAGGAAAAAAAAGGAAAAGGAAAAGGAAAAGGAAAAGGAAAAGGAAAAGGAAAAAAAGGAAAAGGAAAAGCCCTGGCTGCTCAGGGAGGGGATTCTCCCCCGTCCATGCACATAAATAAATCTCAAGGCACTGTTTCATTTTCCATCAGGTGTAGCTCTGTCTGGGCAGGAAAAAAGGGAAAAGGGAAAAGGGAAAAGGAAAGGAAAAAGGGAAAGGAAAAAGGGAAAGGAAAAAGGGAAAGGAAAAAGGAAAAAGGAAAAGGAAAAAGGAAAAGGAAAAAGGAAAAGGAAAAAGGAAAAGGAAAAGCCCTGGCTGCTCAGGGAAGGGATTCTCCCCCATCCATGCACATAAATAAATCTCACAGCACTGTTTCATTGTCCATCAAGTGTAGCTCTGTCTGGGCCCTGCAGAGGCTCTTTCATGCACTCCTGTGTATTTTTAATTAATTAACAAAGAAACCTGCAGAGTAATTCCCTGATCCTGAGGCCTCCATCACCTAATGTGCCATGGGCTGCAATAAACTCCAGCTCCAGCGTTTCCCCGCCTGGCCCTGCATGCCCTGGGAGGAAATGAACATTTTTACAGCTGGGAGCCCCCACCTTTCCCACTTATTGTATTTGTGGCGTTCCCAGACAAAGGAAGGAATGATGGATGTGACTCCATGTTCTCAGAAGGCTAATTTGTTATTTTATGATACTATATTAAAGAATACTGAACTAAACTATACTAAAGAATACAGGAAGGATACTTACAGAAGGCTAAAAAGATAATAATGAAAACTTGTGACTCTTTCTAGAGTCCTGACACAGCTTGGCACTGATTGGCCAATGAGTCAAAAACAATTCAAATGAAACCAATGAAACAATCACCTGTGGGTGAACAATCTCCAAACACATTCCACATGAGCACAACACAGGAGAAGCAAATGAGATAAGAATTTGTTTTCCTTTTTCTCTGAGGCTTCTCAGCTTCCCAGGAGAAATATTCTGGGTGAAGGGATTTTTCCAAAAAATGTGTATGCCACACCCACTCTGCAGCTCCTCACACACCTCTCTCTAAATTATTAAAATAGAAATATCACTGCTTTATAACAGAGGTTAGATGGGTACATAATAGGCCCCAAGCCTTTAATCTTTCCTTTGTGGAGAGTAGCACTTCTCTTCCCTACCAAATTATATAATGATGCTGTGTTCTTCCTTGCAGGTCTAAACCTTGCAATTCCTGGAATCAAAGAAGACAACAAGATTATCATTGTGATGTTAATACAGCTGCTGCAATACTGTTCTAATAATATCTTCAAATCAAACAACTTATTTACAATTAATCATTTTCATCTTATAAAACTGCATGCTCAGACTTAATCAGGCTTATTAAAAATCTCCAAATACAAATTACACTATCTAAGCAACTCATTTTGGAACTCCTGACCAAAAGACTTGCACTGGGTAGGAATCAGAGGCAAGATGAGATTTTCCTACTCTTTTTCAGCAGGATCAAGGCCAAGCCTCAAGGAAGGTTTTCTGTTCTCTGCAGTATCACCATCACCTGCAGCCACAGAGAACATGAGGGTCTGTGCTGGGCCTTGGCACAATTTTGCCTCTTGACCTCCTTGGTTGATTTTATATTTTTTTTGGTTGATTATTTTTTGGTTGGTTTTTCCCCCATCAACCCAAAGATGAAATATAACCAGATCAATGCAAAAGAAGTTTTTGTTAAAGCCAGAAAACTAATGAGACTTGCTTGAAATGAGCCCCACAAAGAAATTTGACCAAATACAGAGACCTAAATTTAAGTGCACATTCATTCCTACACAAAGGCTAATCATGCAAATCCCACCAAACAATATTGCAACCCAGCCTTTTCACAGCTGGTATGAAGACAATGAATTAAAAAGTAAAACACAAATGAACATAAATAAACAAACTGAAAAAAATCATAAAATCCTTGTTATGAAACATGGGAAGCTGGACAAGTTAGACAAGTTTCACCACCACACACTAACAACTTTCTCGCCCCTCCCTTGACAGGTATTTTAAGTTTGAGGGATTATTTCTCTAATAATGCTGCTCTAATTGAGTGGTAGTGAAGCATTTGTTTTGATTTGCAGAACAGAATGGCTTTCTTTGAAGACAGAGGAGCTTTATCCCAGAAACCCCCACACTTTAAAAGCAGGTTTTTTTGCCTAAACATTGCAGTCACACTTTCTCCCATTGAAGACCTGTGCTAAATCACTGAAAATAAATGAAGTGAAATAATAATAATGTCTCAGCTATTTTATTCTGTTGTTCTAGATACTGCTGAAATCATGTGAAAATAAAATGTGCAACCAAAGCCATGTAGTTTATCATTTACCTCCACTGTTTCCATGATATGAAAGAAACCACTTAAAGCTGCAAGCAAGCAATTATTACTAATAAATTGCAAGCAATTTATTACTAATTTCAGTAATAAATATTCTTATCTCCATTTTTGTTACAATGACATTTCTAGAGAGGATCTTGGTGCTGATGAGGAGTTGCTACAAGTTACCAGAGAAGCAAAATGCACCAGGAGAATGAAATAATTCTGATTCTTCTAAGCTAAGTGGAGATTTTGCACCCTCTGCAGGTCCAGGAAGATATAAAGAACCTAGAAATATACCATGCTGTAGTAAAATGCATTTTATACTTTGTTCATCAGTGCTGCCTTGCTGTGGCAATGTCTGTTTTCCCCCTTTAAGACATTCCTGAGTGTTGTCCTTCCCAAACCAAGCCACACAGGATATTTCCTTTTCCCTTTCTGTTTTGTCTCTAGCTCAGGGCACTTCCCTGCCTGGGTTCAGGGCACTTGCAGTGACCACAGCCTTCTTTAGAAAATGTTCTTTTCTCCCCTACTTGGAAATATTAAAATGAAGGGGTTTTGAATGACCAAAGCCTATGGTACACATAGCCTCACCTAAACATGATGCACCTGTACTCCACTGTATGTTGGTTTTTTTCTTCATGTTCTAGCTCAGATTCTTTGTGCTTCTCTGCATGAGACACTTTTGACCACACACAGACTGAAAAAACAGCAGCCATCACACAATTCCTTGTAGAAACAGAATTATTTCAGGTAAAGCACACCTTTTCCCAGAAAAAAAAAAAAAAAGGGACCAATTTTTTAAAGTTAATATATATCAATTTAATCATGTAATGGAAGTTCACTGTGTAAACATCATCTTACCTAATACACTGTCACAAAATATCAATATAAATAGATACAAGGAATTCAATTAATGGACTTTGAACTTTATTTCCTCAAAAGCAAGCAATCCTCTAAAATATTAAAAGAGAAAAATCTTGACAGTGCCTGAGGAAAAAAAAAAGGAAAATAAATAACACTGTATTTAAGATGAAAGTGGGTTTGATGGATTTGGTAAAGCCAGTTATATATTACTGTGCACCCTTATCTGATACAGCTGCTCCAGTACACGTCCCACTGCAGCAAACATAAACAAAGCCAGCAATTGATGATTAAAATTTGTGATGAAAAGACATATTGGACTAGTCTCAAGTATATTCCAGGGAAAAACTCTACACCACTTTTCCTGATGACTTCAACGTGTGCTTGAAGCAGGCAGCTGCTTTCAATTGCCTTTGAAACCTCCATTGACGTCAGTGAGAAAACAATGTCAGCAAAAGATCTATGATAAAATAAGATGAGCTTTAAGAGCAACTGTGCTTTTGGTTATTTATTTTTAAAGTACTTTGTTGCTTCCAGTGGGACTCAGATGAAAAACACATTTACATTTGAGGGTATGACTCCCTTATTTTCCCTGCTTCTCTCCCTTTGGGATCCCTCATTTCCCATTTCATACCCTGCACCTCCTACACAGAAGCTTTTCCTAAGCCCTCCCCTGGTTTCCCCAGCAGTTACAATTCCACTTTCCTTCCAATTTATTAAAGATCAGCAATAAATTCACTCTCTTAAAGCATTGTTATCAGGTTTTATAGAATATCAGCCTAAGGAAGAATTAAAAAAACTTAGAAAAGAATATGCACTAGGTTTAAACATTGCAATGTAATTTTCAAATCAAAAGACCTACAAGTATAATATTTTCTTATTAAAAGCCCACAGCTGACATCCAGGTAATGCTAATATTCTATGGGGGTCACATAAATACATTAGGAAGGTTGGAACATATCTCCAGCTGAATAAATAGCTTTAAGATCAAGATTATACCAAAACTGAAGGATGAATGGCAGTACGGCCTGCCCACAATCTAGGGAAAGATGGGGCCTAACATCTTCATTCTTTTATAACAGCAGACAGGTTTTCAAGCTTTCTTACACTTTTAACAGTGAAAAGAAGGAAAAAACCTTTTTTTTCCCTCTTTTTACTTACAACATGGTTAAGTTGGCTGTTTTTCCTAAAGATATTTAAAAGGTGCACTTTTTGTCACAGGATTGTTAGCATAGTCCAGCTTTGCAGATAATCTGATTTTCTGAACAGAAGAAAATGAAATTGTCACTTTACCTGCCCTGAACTAGTTTCAGCACATGGTTGTCTTCTCTTGCCAAAGAAGTTACAAAATTCCATTTAGAAACTGATCTGCAGGCAGTTACAAAACCTTCCTTTTGACCCATATGCACCAACCATACTGGAAACTCTGCTGTAAGATACAAGGAGATATGTGAGCAAAAAAAAATTGAACTTAGAGTGTAGCAGTGTAATAAAAACAAACAACTCTGTTTACATAAATGTGGTTACTCACCATTTCTACATGTGTGAGTCAGCTGGGACAGCCACAAACTCAGAAGTAAAATACAAAGAGAATGTTAATTTCCGTCACTTCACCCAGAGGGGGATGCCCAAAGCAGCACCTGGGCAGAGGGACAAGATGAAAAGGCAAAAGGAAAAAAGGAAAAAAGGAAAAAAAGGCAAAAATGCAAAGGCACTGTTGAACTCTGTCCATGCTGGAGGACCACTGGCCTGCTGTTCACTCAGGTTTATCAGGAGTTATTCCCTCTGAGTATATTTACCTCAGCATATTTACAGCCACCAGTCTTCCACTTTAAGCTCACCCTCCCAAGATGAATATACCTCCTCCTTGCCACAAGAGCACCTCTTTTAATAAGGCCATTAAAGCTCCTTCCTGGGATGTGTCCCTTTTGTTTAGTCCTGGTAATCTACAAGAGCCTGCACTTGTTGCAGCCAGGCTGCAGAATCAGGTTTCTGTCACAGAGTTCAGAAATTCAGTTTTGGACATTCCCCCATCTACTCAAACTCAACTATCTGCTGCTTGTTAGCATTTATAATTTAAGCTATTTTTTTTAACCAGTGCCAGTTCTTCACTTAGTCTTGTATCCAACCTTACTGCCCTGCAGCCAAAGTGGTTGTGGGTGCAAAGTTAGTGAGGTGAGTGTGGAGAAGGATGGGCAGAGCAGATTCTGCATTAATGTCATGCCCAGTTTGACATGTGGGGACTGCAGCAAACTGTGCCATGCCAGGAAAGAGCCCCAGAAACCTTCCTGCCCTTCCTCCAGACCAGGACTGGTGTGTCCTTGCATCAGTTCATTTTAGAGAGATGCTACTAAATGAAAGAAGCCAAATAGTGTTTACATTAATATCTACTATTCAGAGCCAGTTTTCTTTTTTTTTTTTTTTTGCTTTCCACCCTGTGGATTTCTTTGGTTTTCTCCTTGATTATAGAAGCTCCATTAAATAAAAGGCTGACAATTCTCTTCTAGCAGCAATGACAACATCCACCCCATTTAAAAGTCCACTATTCTCACTTAGTAAATGTAAATATCTTCTCAGGGATGTCACCCTGACGTATCTGTTTGCTCATATTCACAAACAAGGGCCTCTATCAACACTCCAGAGTGCAGAGAGCTGGATTCCTGCCAGACCAGTACATTTCCTCATCCATCACAACTTTCCTACACTCTTCTCCAGGAGCAGCCACCCCCGCTTCCTTTGTATGGCAAATCTCAGGTGATCTGAGCTGTCAACGTTCTTATCTGGATCAAAGGTGTTGTCTCAGCTCTTTTCAAAAAACTGCAATGGAAGAGATCCAAGACTCAGAGGGAGAAAGGCCCTAAAAAAGCAGGGAATAAGCAGCAATCAGACTGTACAACTGGAGAAAGCCCTTACAGGATTTAACTCAAGGCTGTTCTGAACACAGTTAAAGTGTGGGCTTATGGATGTGGCAAATGAATGTGTTAGGCTGCTTAAAAGTATTAGTGAAAGCAGGTTTTAACATAAATTGGTAAAGATGTAATTTAACAGAGTTCAGTGGCAAGACTGACTCCATTACTTACCACACAGGTGAAGCACAGAAAGGAAAATTGCATTAGAATCAGTTCAGAATAATTTACATGGAGACCAGAGATGCAAAAAAGAAAAGGTGCAAAGGGTAATGGTGCAAAAGGGTAAGGTGCAAAAGGGCTTAACAGCACTTAGTCATTGACTAATTTAATATTTATAAAGTGATTAAATAGGATTTATTACAATTACTAGAATGACCTAGTTACAGTTTCAAGATAGCACCACTGCTACTGGAGAGAGTATTTGAATTAATTCAGATGCATGCATAAACAGAGATACCTATATCTATCTGTACAAAGGTACCTGTTAAAATTCCCCCTGAGTGCAGTGCAATACTCACATTTGATGCCTTTGCATCTCTCAGTGGGTGGAGGAATGGAGTTATCAGCCCAGGCCCTGTCATCAGCTTTCAGCAACAGCCCTCCAAGGATCACAGACTGGAGGGCTCATGAGCTCTGAGAGGATTCCCACTCACAGAGAGGAGCTGGCACAGCCCACTGTGGTCCAGGAGAGCTCAAAAGGCCTCACTTAGGACCTAACAGGAACCCCAAAGGTTGTAGAGCAGCCCCAAGGAGAGGGGGGCAAAGGCACCACCACAGTGGAGAAACAGGACACAGCTCGGGATTCAGTGGACACAGCTCTGGTCATTCTTTCCGAGGAATTTCTAACCCTGCTCTCAGAGTTTTGGTGAAACGTTTCACTTCAGTGTTACTGAAATTGGTGTCTTGCAACCACTCCAAAGGCATTCACCACAGGGAAATTATTTCAGTAAAAATATCCACAGCTTGCTGATAAATTTGGGTACTGTCCATCACACTCACTGAGGGAGGAACCAACCAAAGCATTCTACAGATCTTTCACATAAAAACTTTCTTCACTGCTGATGTACCACTTCCTACTGACATTGTCAGATCCATGAGCATGATTTGTGCAAGTAAGACTGACAGAAGCAGATCTGTCTCAGTAAGAGCAGACCTCTCCTGCTCTAAGTTACCGGGGTTGGTTTGATTTTGTTTTTAGAGACAGGCTGAGAGCATGCACCAATTCAGAAACACGCTGAAGACTGGGACAGGGTATAGCATGAAAGGGAAAAATTTGGGTGCCACAGGCATCTACAAAAAGGGTCCCTGAAAAATGGTCATTTCCTGCACAGTGCCAGCTACCATTGGCACAGCACTGCCACATTCACCCTGCCCACACCACAGGCTGAAATTTGGGGGGGCACAGGGCTGGGTGCCCCGGGCATGACAGGAAGGTGACTCAGCCAAAGCACAGAGAATTAATTAATTCATTCATTCATTAATTAGGGGATTAAATCCTCCCTCCTGTTAGGAGAGACTGGGAGAGCTGAGAATCCTTAGTCTGGAGTACAGAAGGTTCAAGAGGAGTCTTGTCAATGTACATAAATACCTGAAGGGAAGGTGCAAAGAGGACAGAGCCAGGCTCTTCTCAGTGGTGCCCAGTGTCGAGATGAGAGTCAATGGGCACAAATTGACACAGAGGAAGGTCCCTCTACCATTACAAAACACTTTTCCACTCCAAGGGTGACTGAGCATTGGCACAGTTTGCCCAGAGATGTTGTGGTGTCCACCTGGACACAGCTCTGAGCTTGAGCAGGAAAGAGGTTCGAGATGAATTCTACAGGTCCCTTCCCATCTCACCATTCTGTGATTCTTTGCTGTTTCAATCTTCACCCATTGCATATCCTGAAAAGGTGCCCAGTATGCCTTTAGATTCACAGGAAAAAACCCCAAGTTTACTAAAATATAAACAGTGATACTTACCTTCTTAGCAGTTTAAAAAATCACGTGCTGTTTCACTGTTGTTGCAATCAATACATTGCAATGTTTTGTCAGCTTTGCAGGAGTAGACACTTGTGACAGGCTCCTTAGTATTATTAGTTCAGGAAAATAATGCAAATTGTTTCCCCAAGGAACCCTATCAGCCAGGTTGACTCATGTTGGGACTTTCTACCAAAAGACTTTCATGTCTAACAGCTGGACCTGATGGTCTTAGAGATCTTTCCCAACCTTAATGGCTCTGTGATTGTTACTGTGATATTTTCTGAAAAATCCCTTTGCCAGGATTTCTTCTCCTGGGAAGATGAGAAGCCTCAGTTTTCCATGTTTTGCTGCTCTGGAATGGGATTTGGAGATAACTTTATCCAAACATGTGAATTGTTTTAACTTAATGACCAATCCCAGTCCAGCTGTGTCAGGACTCTGGTCTGTCACAGGTTTTTATTATTCATTCTTGTCTATCCTCTCTCTTTCTTTAGTATAGTTTTAGTATATAATTTATTTTAATATAATATATATCATAAAATAATAAATCAGCCCTCTGAGTACTTGGAGTCAAATTCTCATCCTTCACCTCATCCTGGGGACCTCACAACCACATATGATTCTGTCTGGACAAAACACTCCCACTGGACTGCCCACATAAGAAATTTGCATTTTTTGACCTTTCACCAAAATCTGCTGACAAAGGAGCACCATTACTCCCTAGAAAAGTCACTCCAAAGGAGGGACAGCTCCAAATCAGACACAGGTAAATTTCCACTCAGGTGGTAGCGACCCATGGGCGTGATTAACAAGGTTGTGGACAAGTCACCACCTGTGCCTGCAGGCTCTGATTCATTAAATATCACGGCAGGGTGCCCGAGGGAGCTCCAGGCTCTGCAAGGAGAGAAATCACCGTGACTCAGCTGAAAAGTTGAGGTGAATGGGTCCCAGTCACCACCCATGCTGCATCCAGCAAATAACAGCAGTTAGAAAACAATTAAAGCCTTAAAACCCTCATAAAGTCATGTTTTATGTGGCTTTGAATGATGAGTTGCCTTTCTCCATGCAGATAAAGAAATCAGAACAAAAATGTTGGAGCAGAAAAGCCTGTACACGTAACAGAGTCCTTCCAGCAGTTCTGCTCTGCCAGCCCAGGCTGGGGCTGAGCTGCCAAAATCTCTCCCTGCTCCTCCCTGGCCTGCAGGAAGTTCACTCCAAAGTCATTAATGTCTTCAAATAAAAATTTATAGGGAAGGAAAATCGTTGATGGCTCTGTTAAACAATTGGAAAAAAAAAAAAAGGTAATTATATGGGGTTTATACCTTCCACACCAAGGTTAATTGCAATTAAAGCAATAAATAGCAATTAATAGGTCCATCTCAGCATTTCCTAGTCTAATCTGTACATAATTTTAATCAGTTCCTATTGCTGTTCCACCCAAGTGCCTTTAATAAAAAATTAAGTGATATGGTTATGACATAGGCTTGGTATAAAATCTTTTCAATGTAATTGGAGATCAGTGTAAGAAGAATAATGTGGTCCTTTCTGGCCTCAAAAACAATGGACATTACTCAATTTATAAAATCTCAACAGACTTTTCTCTTTTTTTTATTTTACATCTTTCTTTTCTGTCAAATTCATCACATCTCTCACAGTGGTTTTGTCTTTTTCTTGTTTTGGATGGGGTTGTATGATCTATGTGCTTTTTCATATTTGTTTTCAATAGAAGACCCCTCCTCCTCTCACTGCTCCAGTTTGACCATACTGGAATTATCAGCAACTTTGAAAAATCTGATTCCCTGCTTCCCTGTCTCTACTTCATATCAGTTTGGGTGTTTTTTCCCATTCTGGAATGTGTGATGACATCCAAGGCAACAGAAAGATAACAATAAAGCTTGGTTAAGCCAATGGCTTAGAAACCAGGCCAAGGAAACCAGGAAGAGATTTTGTTTATATTTAAACACAGAACACGCATTTGCTAGCCAACTGAAAATACTGCCCCATAAAAGCAGTTTAAATAATGAAAATGCACATAAATTTTAACAAATCACATCAAACATTGAGTTAGTGGCTCAATAATTCATGGTTGCTTCTACATTTTGGTAGGCAAACATTAAAATCTAAATATAAAATATTTAATTCTCACTTGCATAGAAGTCACAAGATGACACCAGTGGAACTTCCACAGCATTTAAATTGGTGGTCAGGGATCAGCAGTGAGCAAGTAGGAGTTTATAGCAATAGAAGGAAAAGAAAAATAGTAGACTCAAGCAGCAAAGCATCCCTGCTGTGGCAACCAAAGCCAAAGTCTCTGTGACAAGTGAGATGCCTCAGGTAGGGTGTGTTGAACTTACAGCAGCTCCATGGTGTGAAGCATCTTTTCTTCCAGACAGCTGCCAGCCAAGCAGCCCAGTCCCTCCAGGCTCTGCCTCTGCATTTCTGAGGCACTGCACTCATACAGAGTCTGCTGCCACCTTTAAATATCACCTCTTGTGGAAGAGGTTTTACAGCAACTTCTGTGAGCCAGAGGGAAGTTTGATAAGAGGATCCATGTTTACCCCTGAAAGCATTTCCTACCAAGGCTGTTGATGTAGAAATCAAGAAAGAAAGAAGGATAAATAAGAGAAACCTGCAACTGTCTATTCCAATAAGCACTTTTTCTTTCCTGACCAACGATAGAGTGTAAACTTCTGAGTTTTGTAAGAATGTATAAAAACCATGCATGTTATAATAAAAACAGGTTTGAAAACTTCTGAAAATGGAGTGTAGTTTTGTACTGTGACCATCTCAACTATGACAACTTTTCACCCTATGCAAAAATCAGGGAGGTTATTGGACTAAAGCACTCTGTGTTGACAAACTGTAATCACAAATCCCTTGAGCGGCACCTGACACCCTACCAGCAGTGGGTGAAATTTTAATTGGGTGAAATTTTAACTGGGGGCCAGGGAAGATTCCTTCACACAGACTGATGGTCCAGCAGGGAGCCCAGCCCTCTGCAGAGACAGGGAACACAGAAATGAGCTCAAAGGTAAGACCACGTTCCCTTTTAATGAATTCCTCTCTGAACAGCAGCTGAGCCGAATATTTTCGAGGAAAAATATGAAAAATTCAGCCCATTTGCCACCACTGGAGAAAATCCCCCAATGTGCATCCATTACCTCAGGCAGAAATTCTCCTGGCAGCCCAAAGGCTCTCTCAGCTGTGGTACCATAGGGTGAACAGGATTGGAAAAGACTCCAAAGTCATCGAGTCCAACCAATGTCCCCATCACATCTGCCACCAACCCATGTCCCCAAGTATGGAGGCCATGGGACAGAGAGAGAGAAAGGGCAAGCGTTTCTCACAACGGCTTGAGAGAATTTTAAGGGAGTTGTAAGGATGTGACAAGTATAAACAATCTGCAGGTGGTGTTCTTCTATTTCATCTTTCTGTTCTTCTTACGGACAGTGTGTGAGGAAGGTGTTTTTGTTAGTAAGCCAAACAGAATCTATCGTACCATTCTATAAAAGCCATGTGGCTCTCTCAAATAAAGCTTCTTTGCTCTTTCTACAACACTGCCTCCTGCCTGCTCCTGTGTCATTCTCAGCACAAGATGACACCCAAATGCCACATCCACAAACCTTTTGAGAGCTTCCAGGGGTGCTGATTCTGCTGATTCTTTGCAGCAGAACACGTGCAAAGCCCCAGCTCGGCTGTTGAGACGTTTTGCTCTGGGTTTTTTGCTGAGACATTTTGGGCTGGATTTTTTGCTGAGACATTTGCTCTGGGTTTTTTGCTGAGACATTTTGCTCTGGATTTTTTGCTGCGACTTTTTCTCTGGGTTTTTTGCTGAGACGTTTGCTCTGGGTTTGCTGAGACATTTGCTCTGGATTTTTACTGAGACATTTGCTCTGGATTTTTACTGAGACATTTGCTCTGGATTTTTACTGAGACATTTGCTCTGGGTTTTTTGCTGAGACGTTTGCTCTAGGTTTTTTGCTGAGACGTTTGCTCTAGGTTTTTTGCTGAAACATTTTGCTCTGGGTTTTTTGCTGAAACATTTTGCTCTGGGTTTGCTGCGACTTTTGCTCTGGATTTTTACTGAGACATTTGCTCTGGGTCTGCTGAGACATTTGCTCTGGATTTTTTGCTGAGACATTTGCTCTGGGTTTTTTGCTGAGACGTTTGCTCTAGGTTTGCTGTGATTTTTGCTCTGGGTTTGCTGAGACATTCGCTCTGGGTTTCCTCATTTCCAACCAACAGCTAAATCAGCCCCGAGCCTTCCGGCAGCCTCAGAGGATGACGGGCATCCCATCCCGTGTGTGTCGCCGGTGACGAGGCGGGGAGGAGCGAGGCGGGGCCGGGCCAACTCTGGTCCTTATAGCGGCTCCGAGCGACGGACGGACCGACGGACAGCGGCACCATGGCCATCCCCTGCGTGGAGCTCAGCAACAAGATGAAGATACCCGCCCTGGGGCTGGGCACCTGGCAGGTACCAGCGCAGGAGGAAGGCAGGGAGGGAGGGTGGGGATGCGGAGGGAGATGCCGAGATGCGAAATAAAGTTAAAAACAATAAAATAGGGAAGGAACCAGCCCTCCAACAGCGGGATCCGTGCCCTGCGTGGGCAGGATGCGGCCGATGGCGGCCGCTTGTGTAACCGGGCGGGATGCCAGGAGCGGGGGGGCAGCGGGGAGCAACGGGCAAGGCGGAAAAGGCAGAAAAAAATAGAAATTAGAGGCTGGGGAAGGTGGAAGGGGGCACAGAATTAAAGAAAGAAACCGAGCAGGAAGAGCGAGCGGCAGCGCTCGCAGCCCCGGGATGGGGTCGCGGTCAGAGGGGTCTGGGCACGGACCCGCCCTGGCCGGGAGGGTTTGGGGAAGGCGAAGTGGCGAAACTCCTTGGGCAACACAGGGGCAAAGAGGGGAAATGACAGCGGGGGCTGCGCTGCTGGCAGTGGCAGAGCCAGAGGTCTTGCAGAAACAAACTCCTTCCCTGCAGAAATGCCGCTGTGCCTGGAAACTCCGTCGGGTTTCAATGAAATGCAGGGGATGAGCAAACCCTGGAGCAGCTGGAAAGGGGGACTGTGAGGAGCTGTCCCAGCACGGGGACATGGCAGAGCTCATGACTGGCTGCTCTTTGCTTCCAGGCTCCTCCGGGAAAGGTGGAAGAGGTGGTGAAGTTTGCTATCGACGCCGGCTACCGCCACTTCGACTGCGCCTACTTCTACCAGAACGAGAATGAAATCGGCAACGCAGTCCAGCAGAAGATCAAGGAGGGAGCTGTGAAACGGGGAGACCTCTTCATTGTCACTAAGGTACAAGGATGCAGGATTATTGGGGCATTTAGCTCTTCTTGCAGAGAAACCCTTATTGTAGCTGTAAAGTCACATAGGGACCTATTCCCTTCTCTGACATTCACTTCATGGTGTTCTTTTTATGTATTTGCATCTCATCCTATATTTGCAATTTGGACTTGGCTTTATCAGGAACTGCTGACAACTTAGGAAAGATATCACAGCTATTGCTGATCCAATAATTTCCTGATATCGATTAAGTCAGTTGTACCGGATGTTCAACTGGACACACCCAAGATAAGGAGGGAAAAGTAAAATAAAGAAGGCAAGATAATTGTCTGGATTCATCAGTGCTAAGCAAGACATTTGAAAATTCTATTATGGTAATCCTGAAAGGGAGCAGAAACCAAAGTATCTTATAGGTGTTTTCATCATTCACTTGTCCCAGACGTGCTCCTTAACAAAAGGAACAGTTCAGCTAATAAATTTTGGGGTTTTCACCAGCAAAACCAGAAAACTTTGAGTATAACTAAGATTTCCCACGTTAAACTTCGTTTTTGTTAAAGAACGTGGTTTCTTTTAATAATACTTGTTCTTCTATTTAAACAACTTGAATTTTGATTTTAAAAATGAAGTAAAATTGACAACTGTCCTCAATGTGGACAGTTAAAAGTGACAGAAAGAAGGTATCTATGAGCTGGCTCAATAGTCAAAATTTAGGCTGAAAACAATATTTGTTACACTGACAGCTTTGCTGTGTCAGATGCACTTGCCAGATTGTTATAGCTATACTTGAGAATACCTTCTCATAGTTGGGAAGACTCCACCTGACTCCACCTTCATGACAGTTGGCTTTGTGGTATGTTTGTCCTGCCTTAACAGTGAAATGTTACATCCTCATCTTCAGCATGCACTGACTTCAGGGGGGAGGGAGTTTTCCTCCCAGATCTCCAAGTGAGAAGCTTCTGTGCCCTGGTCTGCCCTGTGAAGTGACAGTCGGGCTTGTTCTCTTCCCACAGCTGTGGAACACCTTCCATGAGAAGTCCCTGGTGAAGGTGGGGTTCCAGAAGAGCCTTGCTGCCCTGCAGCTGGACTACCTCGACCTCTACCTGATGCACTTCCCCATGGGATTCAAGGTACTCCTGCTCTCCTCACCTTTCCTCCTTACCTGCCCAGGAACACGCTGAGTTCTCTCATCTTTGCTGGGGCCATTTTCATCACACAGCTGGGATTTGGGGTTCATTTGATCCCTGTAGTAGCAAGAATTAGGTGTGTTTTATCACAGGGGTCTGGCTTTTCATGCCTTTTGGAATGAGATGTAGGTGTGAGCCCCTTAGGTCTTCTGGGAACCAGCACAGGATGGTGGTTATAGCATGGACATCTAGATTTTTGGGGATGTTGGCTTGGCCTGAAGTAACCAGCAGTGAAAAATGAAGCATAGCACAGAAGGAATGTGTTTCTTCCCCCAGTCTACATCTGTGTAAAATAAATCAGAAACTAGAATAAAGGGGCTGTGGAGTGTCAGTTCCCTCCTCTCCAGGCCTGACAAAGTTACATAATTATTTGTAATCCCCACACTCTTTGCATGCAGGGACACATTTTGCAAAATATGGCCCTCATCCAAAAGAGAATACTAATGGACAAGCATCATTTTTAGTTATGCAAGATGTTTAAACAACCTGCTAACTCGCTGCCTGTAAATGCAGTCCAAAGTGCTGGCACGCTGTAGGGAATTACACACTTTAAAAATCTGTGTATTACCTGCCTTGATTTAACAGGCTGGTGAGGAGCTGCACCCTCTGGATGACAAGGGGCACAGTGTTCCCAGTGATGCAGATTTCTTGGACACGTGGGAGGTAAGGCAATATTTGCTCTTCAGAGAAAGCATCAGCTCTAAAGATGGAGCAGAGGTCTGTGTGCAAAATGAAATTGAGGGATATGTTTGGGTGTAAAGGACAGCCACAAAAAATTGTGTTTCAACCTGCTTGAATCTCTTGTTTTGGGGAGCAAGGGGATGTTTTTAGTAAGGCTAAAGAGAAGGAAGCTATCAGCTCTGTAGTTACTGTTTCTAAATTTTTGGATACAAACAATGGTAGAGCCAACCCTTCAGATTAATCTGGGTGTGGCTGTTAATTTACTGGGTGTTCATACAGCTAGGATTTTATTTTCTTTTATGAACTGAAATACTTTTATGTTATCTAATCTAGGGTGAGTTGTTTGTTCATTTGCCACAAGCTTGAGAGAAATAAAATAATGTAGTTTGACAGCCATACCACAAACTCACACCCACCTTGGCTGTCCTTACTCACTAGGCCATGGAGGAGCTGGTGGATGCTGGCCTGGTAAAAGCCATTGGTGTCTCCAACTTCAACCATGAGCAGATTGAAAGAATCTTGAACAAGCCAGGACTGAAGCACAAGCCTGTAATGAACCAGGTGAGAATTTTCTTTCCCTTCCTCAGCTAACCTTGCAGTCTGGAATCATAGAATGGATTCCAATCCATACTTTAAGGATTGCCTAGATCCCCTTTCCATGAGGCTGGAACTTAAGAAGTATTCCTAAATATATTTAGAATGTGTGTGTGTCTATATATATAATCAGAGTATACCTAAATTTACATAATATATAATATACATGTTCGATGTAAATAATATATAAATATTTAGAGTAACCTTAAATATATTCAGCAAAATCCCCACTGGAAGTTTCTGCACCAGCATGGGACTACACAGGGATGCACAGGACTTACTCATTTTTCAACATAAAAAAAACCACTCAGCTTCATTATAGAAAGGAGGTTGAAGAGTAGAATTACATAACAAATTCTCACCACATACCTCATGAACGTAATCACAGGAACAGCAGCAGCTTAGGGATCTTCTGATTTTCTTCCATTTCCAAAATTCTTTGCACGCAGCTGAGGCTGCTGAATGCCCATCTCTTCCAGATGGGGAGTACCCAGGGAAATCCCCACACCAGCTCAGGTCTAATTTAACTACTGTACACGTTTTTCATGTCACCATGCCTGGTAGTGAAGCCCCAGTGTTGGAGACAGCTGGGTGTGTGCACAGGGCCACGTGAGGAGCACAGACACAGCCCTGTGGCCATGCCAGGGCTTGTGGCAGCTGAGCAGCATCCCCATGGAGCTCCTGTTGCTTTCAGGATGTCTTACCCAAATATCTGTTTGCAACATGAGCTTGCTTCCTTAGGGTAGCTCGGATCATCTCCCCAAGCTTCTTCAGGAATGAGGGAGGCTCCTTGAGGCAAGGAGAGGTTGGGTGCATCAGAGCAGAAAATAAACTTCAGGCATTCTGAGCTGCCCCTCTGATGCTGCAATCCTGCTGCCCTGCAGTGGTCCAGGAAGGCTCATTTCCCAGATTCCACACAGATAACACTCTTCTCATCTATTTTTTGCTTTCTGTGGGTAATACACAGCATGAGAAAGCTCTGTTCTCTGGTAGCCCACTAGATACTGCTGTGACTTTAATAACTTTTTTATAAGATAGATTTCAATCATGATACTGGAAGTCAAGTCTTCACATTTTCTTTGACCCAAGAGGATTTAAAATGTAATGCTCTGCAGCTCAGCAAAGCCTGCCTCTTTTATCAACCATCTTTCTGTGCTTGCAGGTGGAGTGTCACCCATACCTGACCCAGGAGAAGCTGGTCAAGTACTGTAAATCCAAAGGGATTGCTGTGACTGCCTACAGCCCCCTGGGCTCTCCTAACCGCCCGTGGTAAGAGAGCTCTGCAGCCTTCCTGTACACAAAACACTGCAGTTGAACTAGGAAGATTATTATCATTACTATTATCATCATTTTTATCATCATTATTATCATCATTTTTATCATCATTATTACTATTATTATTATTATTACTAAATTAGGTAAATGATCCAGTTAAAACGAGAAAAGTTCCATTGTGTTGATGCAGATCGTGTCACATGATGTGACAATCCTACAGGGAAGCCATCACCTCTCTACTCCCATCATCTCTTTTTAAACAGGGCTAAGCCAGGGGAGCCCACACTTATGGATGACCCCAAGATCAAAGAGATTGCAGCCAGACATCATAAAAGCCCTGCCCAGGTAAGGTGTCAGAGCAAACCATTCCTCCTCCTCAGATGTCTTACAGGCCAGTCCTAGCAGATGCTACTTTCTCTAGAGATACATTTTAATTTATGACTCTTCATATTTGAAGAGTCTCTTCATATATGAAGAGTCAAATTAATAACTCTTCATTCTGCCCAAGTTCTTAACAGCATTCATAAAAATTAGCAGCTATTTTCAAGGAGGTCTTGAGTGCCAATTTTTGGGTTGGACTGATTAGCAGTGGTACACGCTTACCTCAGGTGTTCCTAAATTTTTATTCTTTCTCCAGCTAATTTTTTCTTCAGAAGAGTCCTGTAATTTGGAGACGTATTTGATTGCTTCCATTCTGCTTTTCTTCACTAGGAATTATTGAAACCTGCTTGATTATTTAAGAATTTTTTTCTCTCCATTAGTTTGCTAGTCACACAAATTAGTTGTTGCCTGGGATATGCAGAGACTGCGCTTCAAACAAAGCCACGTGTTCAAATGCAATCAAAGACAATCATATTTTAAGGCAGAGCAGGATGAAAACATTTTATGCAACAGTTGGGTTTTTTTGGGGGTAGTAACTTTTAAATTCTGTAAATACATTTTTCTTTTTATGGACTTCCAAAAGCTGAACCTTTGTGAGTACTTACCTGTGAGCCCAAAATAATCTGTAGTGTTGTTATGCTCATTGAGTCTGAGCACTCACATTATACAAGCCAGAGCATCATCATTTTTCTCCCCTTGCTACTACCCTAGCAAAACCAAAACAAATCCTGCAAAAGCCACAATGTAGAAACAACATAGGCTGGAAAAAAATATGGTTTGCTAGTCTTCTGTCAAATGCATGAGCAAATCCTGGCATATCAAACTCCTGTGTGCAAAGTGGTAGTCGTCCAAAGAGTGAAAAATAAATTGTAGATTAAAGAAATAAAAAAATACCCACAAAATGTGTTTGAATAGATTTTCTGGGACCTCAGTGTTGATCTCCTCCTTGTTCTTTCCTAGGTCCTGATCCGCTTTCTGGTGCAAAGAGACATCATTGTCATTCCCAAGTCTGACAAACCTCACCGTGTTGAGGAGAACATGAAGGTGAAAATCCCTTGGGAAATGCTGCTGCCTGGTTTTGTGCAGGATGGGCACCCACACCCATAGCCCCTCTGTGTTTCCAAGCAGCACTGGAAGGGGGGCACAGAGATTTGAAAATCTGGGGAAAAGCGTTTTGTTCCTGCTGGGAAAGAAATGGGTTACACCAGGGCTGTCAGAGCTCTGCTGCTGCACAAAGGGAGCCCCAGGTCTGGACTTGCCCTTGGGGAAAAGGTTAACAAGTCCTTAGGGTGTAAAGGAACAAGCTGAGAACAAACACCAGACCTGTTAGAGTTTGTCTCACTGTGAGGCTGTGGCTCCCCTTGGCAGTGAGGTTTGAAGTTTAGCTGGATGTTTGCTCATAAGGTGTGGCATCTTATACAATACCTCTGTACTGCTTTCAATCCATGGTCAGAGGGTTTGGAGTCATTTTTCCATGAGCCCCTAGCAAGAACTCTTCAGATGATGACCTGTGAGGCAACTCTTTGCAGTTGATACCCAGCAGCCCTCTCTCATAGCAGAAAATTGACCTCCAGTTCCAGTATTTGTGACACATCCTGAGCACCTGAAGTCTTCTCTGTGTGCATTACACCCCAAAGTGCAGTGGTGTTGGAATTCAGCCACCCAGAAATGTAAGACCTTGGCATGAGCAGCACCTCAGAAACAAAAGGACTGTCTTGATGACTTCAAGGGCTCTTATTTGCCTGAGAAATGAGAGGATTGCTTAACTGTGCTTCATGGATTCCTACCTGAAGTCCTAAGTGCATGAAGCACACTTAGGAGCTAACGACTCACAAACCTCACTAAAAAGTTTCTTTTTTTTTTCTCTTTCCCTGCTAGGTGTTTGACTTTGAACTGTCCAAAAAGGAGATGGATGTCATCCTCAGCTTTAACAGGAACTGGAGGGCAGTTCCAGTGATCCAGTACGTTCCTTATTACCCTTACTATCCATTTGTCCTATTTCTGTTTGTATTTTCACACACCCCATCTTGAAAACATACATGACCAAAACTTGAAACTTGAATGAGGCATGTCCTGGCTCTTCAGGAGGGAGATTCATTTGGAGTGTTCCCTCCAGCATGTTGGTGTTCCAGGGGCTTTCTCCAGGCCTGTGTTCAGTTTAATGACAGCTGCAGAACCCGAGCACGTTGGCATTTGGGGAGGGAAATGCTGCTCAGGATCCTTTCTGCAGTGCTTGAATAATGTCTTGTCTTTCTCTTTTCAGAGCTGTCAACCACAAGGACTACCCATTCAAAGCAGAGTATTAAATGCAAGAAATGCAAGAGGACCTCCATTTACCTCCTTCCAGATTAGATGTGCTCTGCAGCTTGATCTTCATTTCTTCTTCTGTACCTGATAATTGTTATGAGCAGTTACTTTTTCCTCCTTTTTTTTTAAGGAGGAGACCAGTAACTGATATAAGAATGCAGCAATAAGGGTGGGGTTTTTGTAAAGATGCTTAGCAGAAATCTGGTTTTGGTTAATAGTAAAAAGACAATGTCTTTTCCTTTCCTTTTTATCTGGGTAATTAGAGACATACTTAAGAAAAAAACAGGGACTTACATGGACTTTTTATATGTTACTTCCAGTGTGGTCAGTCATACTGGCTCATGAGTCACTGTCAAAGAATACTCTTATTACATGCTTTTTATATATTTGTGATTTTCATAGTGTATTTCTAATGCTTTAAAATTTTATATTAATAAAGTTTATAAACCACAAAAGTTGATCAGTGTAGTCCTTAAATTGTTTTATATAGTTTTTCTAAAGACTGAGGTTTTACAAATTTTAATACAGATAGAAATAAGTTTCTATAATTTCTGTACTAGGACATACAGATCACTTTGTGGCTTATTCTTCAAAACCAGATTGTGCTCTAGCAAGGACCTAAAGAACAAAAGTTGCCTTACACAACTTTTTCTCTGAACACCTAGAAACTGAACTCCTGTGTGATTCCTGGGGAAAGCTGCAGGCAGCATCATGGGCAGGGATAACTCACAGTAAAACCCAGCCAGCTGAACATAAGGGGCACCTCCAACACCAGACTGGGAGTATCAAACAAACTCAGATTTTTGCAGCTCTGCTGGCAGCACCCAGGATATTACATTCAGACAAAGGCTGGCTTTATCTAAAGAAAGCACAGAAAAAACTCTTCTTAAAAATCACCAAAGCAAACCCTGAGACAGCCTCACAGTTAATTGCTCTAAAATATTTTCAAATTCAAATATTTTCCTATTGAATTTTTTTTTTCAGATTTTGTTAGGCCAAAGCCATGCTGGTTTATACCATCAGGAGGGACATCCTTAGGGGTTCTTCACCTTATCTCACAGGGAGACAGCACAATTCCTACCCCACTTACAACAACTGCTCCATTCCTGCTCATTAACAAACGGGGCTGCTGATGGAAATATTCCATTTATTGCAGATGCAGTTTCAGAATACATTGTTTGAACAAATAGTTTTTATTGCAGCTATCAGATGTATTTGAAAGACTCAGAGGAGTGTTTACAAAACCCCCAAACAAAAACCACGACAACTCACAGACAATGTCAGGCACAGTTTCACCCCCTACAGATAACTTTGTGCATCCCTAGATGAAAACAAGATGTTTCAGCCAAGCAGGAGAGCCCAGCTTTGGGTTGAAATCGAAATTTACACTTCTTTAGGAAGAAGCCAGGTGCTGTAAGACATGGAAATGGTGATAAGAGAGGTCCTGGGGGCTCTGGTGCACAACAAAGCTGTGAACAACGTGCCCAGGGGCTGCTTGAGTTGCTCAGTTTATGCCACCCATACACTGTAGGATGTAAATGCTGAACTGCAGGGCATGTAAATCCAAACCAAGCTGACGTCCTAAAGCCACGTGTTTGCTATGTACAAATGAAAACATCTGTCAATAAGATATTCAGGGGAGAGAGGTAAAAAGAAGCATCACAAAGATAGAGGTTTACTTCATTTTCTCTGGACCTGGTGTAGGGCACTGATGGATGGCAAGATTTAGTGTACAGTCATTTGAAACAAGCTCCAGCTCTGTTTACATTTTTTCTTTTTAATTATGGTAGTTTTATATAAATTAAACTACAAGGTTTTATACAAGTGACCTATTTTTGACCCTCTATACCCTTACCTTTTCCTTTTTTTAAAACTATACTTTCTTTTTAATTACCCATTACTGGGCAACTGACATTTAAATTTTTTTAATACTTATCTCACCATACCTCTAATGACAATTATGAAATCTTACTATAGAAAAGTGTGTGATGTTGTCTTTATTTTTTTTTAAGCTGTGATATTGGCTAATTATGTATGTTTATTGCTAAATATAATACTCTAGCACAGATTTAAGCATTCTACCATTAGTAGTGCCTTTAGGCTAAACTTTGTAAAGCTATGTGTGTATATATATTCTAGATTGCATTCAATTACTAGTCACTAACAACAAAAAGAAATATCAGTACCGCTGTCAGCTAACATAATCATCCAAATTTAGGTATTAACTTAAACTAGAATGGAAAAATTGATACTTAAAAAAAAGTATAAAACAAAAAAAAAAATTAAAACACGTTATTGATGCAGTATTTCTCATGACATGGGCAACTTACAGAAAATATTACATTGTCCACTAAAGATATTTCTTCCATGCCTTAGTCTAAAGTGCAGAAAGAAAAAGACTTCTGTATTACAAAAGTAACCATTGGTTTTATAGGTTTACTGCACACCTTTCCCAAGCAACTTCACTTTACATGTGTTTTGGGTTGACCTCTAATGCCAGCTGAAATCACTGTTCAGATACATATTTATGACTTTCAGTAGGAGAGTCTATATATTTCACAGCATGGGTTTCTTTAGGAATAAAGGCTCTTGTGCAAAGGCAGTACTATTCTGATGAATGTCTAGACTGATTATTAAATACAGTGCTAATATACATGGTTTTAACTGGGATAATGCAAAAAAAAAAAAGACATTTTGGTAAATAAACATAAATATAAAAAGAACAATTTAGCACTTTTTCCTTTTTTTGTTTTTTCCCCCAAACTGATTGGTCCAGCGTCTTTAGTGGCCTTCTAGGGTTCTTTCTCACACTGTCTCAAACCTGCTGAGAAAGAGACAGATTAAATATGGCTTGAAACAACCCAGACACATCTCTAGAACAGAAAAGGCTCTCCAGGATAACCTGTAAGGAGGCAGGACAGAGCTGGGTGCTGCTCTGCTCCTGTACTGGGATGCTCTGAGGTGGTTCCCAGTGTGGGAATCTTAAAAATTAGAAGGTTTTAAGAAAGTTAGGGAAAAGGCAAGCCTCTGACAGTAAAGACAGTGAAATGCTAAAGCAGAAGAAAAATTAGTAATGTAGACGTGAGAAATAGAACAATAGGCCTATGTTAGGTGCTGCCTTAGGTGGTAACAAGTTTACTTAATGTATATCTTTAGAAGGTTAAGTTTGAATAAAGCTTTGTGCCTTGTTTCTTATGAACAAACTATTGTGTTTGAAAGTAGGCCGCGATTGTTTTAACAAACGCTACGTGTGCTTTAAATGATTGGATAGAAGTATTGTCAGTAGACTTGTGATTTATTTGTGATTGGCTGAAACACAGATGGAAATGGCTTTATGATATGCTGTAACACTACGTCTCTTTGGCATTCTGCTGGATTCAGTGAGCTGGTTGCATCTCTTGTCTCCATTGTTGTAACAATGTGCTGAGACTGATGCGTGAATAAACCACTCAAGACACTGAACAAAAGTGTCCCGTCCTGTTCGTGCAGTGTATATAGTTGTATATATGACCCAGGAGGACAAAAATCAGGATTTCAGCCTTTGGGGAGAGGCTCAGCAGTGTCCAAACCCCTGTGCTGGGATTGCTCCTGTGGGTGGAGAGCACCTTCCATGGGAGCAGGGCTGCACTAACCCTGAGCCAGCCCAAAACCCCTCTCCTGACACTTTGGCTTGAAAAAGGACAAGAGGAGCAAAACAATTCTGCTTTGCACGGCTCTCAACCAAAAAGCAAAGTTCACAGGTGCACATACATCTGGTTTTACATAAAACCACTAAAAATGTGTGGGCACATATTAAGGTGAAGAAAATCAAGAGTTTTTCTCTATTTGAACATTTTACTCTAGCAAAGAATCAAGGGATGCTGCAAAGCATCCTTAAAGCCATTAAATTGGTCAGTGAGCTTCCATTCTTCCCCACTGGTTCTTAGCCATACAATTAGTTTAATTTGCTTTATTTGGAATGCTTTAAAAAAAAAAAAAAAAACCACCAAAAATAAACCATATTAAATAAAATTTAAAATAAAAACAAAAATCTAAGAGAGCAATTTTGTTAATTTCTTTCTGTAAAACTAGGTCATGTTTCACCAACTAGTGGTTTCAAAATGACAATAGCATAACTATTTTTTCCCTGAAAAGACACCCAATGCACAGCTCCAGCAAAAGCAGTTTTTCAAGCATTCATGCCTCAATGATATTTTAATGGAGTTTTTGAAAGGCAAAGGCAAAAAGGGGTTTCTGCATCAACATGAACAGCTGCAGAATTTTAAAACCCAGGTACACCTATGCAAAAATGTGGCAATGTTTCTGTATAATAATAGGCATTACAATGTTTGCATTGTATTTTTACATGTACATCATCAAATATTGCATCATTTCATTAAATTTACTTATAATACATCAATAGTAATTATTTAATGTTAAATTAATTGAATTAATTACTAAATCAATTAATAGCACATTTAATTTTAATATATTAATATTGATATTTAACAATATTGGATATACTTTAAGTATTAATTATTTTATTAAATCTATAGTATTTTATTAAATATAATATATTAAATAGTGTATGTTAACATTATATGCATAACATGATGATATTATATATATGTAATCATACCTATGTGTAATATATGCATTATGGCATTACTTACCATTAGTCTCTGATTTTTTCCCTGTAGCTGATACCTGTTTGAAAAAGCAAAACCACATTTTTAAAATCCCATATAGGAGAAAATTGCTATTTATAACAGGAAAAAAAACCCCAACAGATGTCCACACATAACACAGCTCTGTCAAATATAAATATAAAAGTGATACATTGCTTTCTGAACCTCATTGTGCTTTCTTTTATAGATAAAAAGGTGGGTTAGTAACAGAATATTATCCTTCAAACACTGCCCAGAAGTGTTATTACCTTAGAAGCAGCACCTGGCTTCTCCACTGACTGCTTCTCCCAGAGATTACGTTTGCCAGACACATCTCCTGGTTTTAAATCCTGTATTTTTAATGTCAGAGAACACAAACCAACATCAGTTCAGATTTATTTTCACTTGTGAAAGAAAAAGTTAAAATGCAACTTCCTCATGAGAGAAATTGAGGAATGTCCACCAGAGGTAAACATTACATTGTCTATCAGTTATAAAGAATTATATTTCAGAAAATAACTCCACACATATCCATGTTTTAAGACAAAAAACAATCCTGTTTCATCTACTTCATATGGCACAGACTGGTCTTAATATGTTCAATTTAGGGAGTGCAGAAAAGAGTTACTGCACCCTCAGATTGTTACAAAAAAACCAAATCAAATTTTTAGGAGAAAAACCCCACATTTTTAAGGAAAGTATTTCCGCTAGGGAGGAAATCAAAAGTAGCTTTTCTTGGCTACTTTAGATCAAAATAAAAGTATTTTATTTTAAAAATTATGTAAAAAACAGAGTTGGAGCTTTAATACAACAGAAGAGCAGATCCTGCTCTACATCCTTAAATACAGATTTCAGCACTTATCACTGTAGTCCTTCATATCCATTTAAATTTCCATTGCAACCTTGGGATGTGCTAGTCACTAGCCTGATAGAAAAACAAAAACCAAAAATAACTAAACAAAAAAAAAAAAAAAAACAGATGAGGTAAAGTGACTAAAGAATAATAGTAATCTCTGAAAATGAACGTATGATTGAGATTTTAATCAAAATTTCATTAAAAAGTCAATTAATTTTTTGGGCTAAAGGAGGGCTGCAAATGAAAATGAAAAGTGCTGGGCAGCTGGATTGATTCTGCCTCTGTGCATGGCAAACAAGAGACTCAAACACTTTTGCACACAAGTACTCTCCTTTTCAGGAGGTATTCAAGTCCTGTATGGCTTCCAGGTTTTGTACTGCCCATCCATAGGGAGGGAAGTTTTCTGCACATCAGAATTTCTACCTGTGAAATGCTCAGTGGTAAATGGAAATGAGATTCCTGCAAGGGGTATTTGTGCCCAGCAGAGACCCCTAGAACTCATCATGATTTGCAGCCACACAGGGTTGCTGATGTTTAAAATTTGAAGCTAATTCTGCTCTTTAAAAAGGCAGTTCAGCAGTAACAGAGGAAGGGAGAAAGTAATTTTGACCTTATCACAAAGCCATTTGCAGGGGACATCATCACAAATCCACCTCCATAGTCCTGAAGTAATTTGGGATCTGTGACATTGGTTCACTGTAAAACTGAAATCTTTGCTCTGCCTTAAATTCAATATTTTTTTCTAAAACCCACCAGAATCTTGATGGTCACAAAAACTTTGAACGTTTTTCAATTTTGGTGGAATGTGATGAGGGTGAGAAATTATTTGCTTAAATAAGAAATTCTAGCCATCCCTTCAATTTATCCTGACAAAAAAAAGTAAAAATCACACATTATAGATGCATATAAATCTTCATAGTCAATTATAAACAGGTTTACCTGACCAACTTAGCAAACAGACCCCCAAAGAAGAAGAATAGGAGGAGGGCACGTTCCTTCAAGCAGAGACATTGAAAGAAGAAAGAACAATCTATTGAGAAAGAGGGAAATCAAGACACAGATAGAAACAGTTGGCTAAGGGAAAAACAAGAGATTTGTTTTACATTGTCTAAAAGATGCAACTTGAAAGAAAAGAGAGAAAAATCTGGAGGCAGATTCTGTAGTGGACAATGCTGCAAATTTCAAACTCCTCTTTAGGACAAACAGGAGTGTGAAATGAGAAAGTGTTTTTCAGGCTGCACTTTTCATAAAGGGCAGGTGAAGTGGCAGAAAAACACTGCACAAGGATACAGGAAGAAATCAGTTCTTTAACAAAATCCTGAAGTTGAATCATTAACATCACAAACAATTCTCCAATATGGATATTTAGGTTCCTCATCCTTACCCTTCCCACCTCACAGTTACCTCTTCCTGCTGCTTCCCACAGTCCCAGTTTGTTACCTCAACAGCATTTTCTGCCCTGATTTTTGCTGAACTAATGGGCAGGCTAAAGGGCCTTCATTAGGAGTTGCACTTAGGCTCATAAAGAACTAAAATATTTCAGTTGTGTTTTAAAACATACTTGGAAGATTTTTATAGGGCAAGGGCCAAACTCCAAGTGTGTGTAAGTGTGTAGCCTGGGGTTTGTGGCTGGTAATTTCTAAATTAATGGTAAGCCTTTCACAAGAAAGGCTTACCAGTAAATAAAGTCATCCTCTACCAGAGAAGTGCTTCTCTGAGCTTTAAAGTGAGAACTGCCCCGTTTCCTCTCCCCATTTTCTGACTACAAGGAGCCAGCAGCCAGAGGGCTGAGAGCTGCCAAGAGGACACAAAGCAGGGCTCCTCCAAAGGCTGGTGGAGGAAGAACCCCCTGCCCCAGGAGAGAGCTGAAGAGATGGCTGTTCCAAGTTTACTTACAGAAGGTTTTGGAGCAGGGGATTTGTTGCCCTCTGGGGTCTTGGTCAACCACTCGTTGATACGACTGGAGACACCAACCTTCAGCCCAGCAGTTTCCTGCAAAATGATAAAATCCAATCAGAAGATTTGCAGAATGGCTTTTGCTCTGTTTACCATGGTTTAGGTTTAAAAGCAAAGCCAAGCCTGGGTTTAATAGAGAGGTTCTCACTGAGCCTATGGCTCGCTCAGAGACAACCTGTGTGCTCTGAAAGTTTTGTCCCTATGAAGTACACAGTGCTGCTGCCCTCTAGTTTTCAAAAATTATATACATGGACTGACAAAAACATCTCCACTTTACTGCTACCACAGTAGTAAATGTCAGATATAAACATGCTCTTCCTACCACAAGCTCAAACTTCAAGTCTTTAGCTTAATAGAAGAGACATCAGTTCAAATCTACTTTTTTCCTCTTGTTAAACTAGTATTTTTCAAAAGAAATACACAATAGAAAAGTGTCCTGAAATTTAAAACATTAAATCTTTAAAATGCTAGAACAAATTACTAAAATTTAATTGCTATCTGTAATAACCCACTTCAATCCACAGCTCATCATTTTGCCTATGATAAATACCCAGCAACTCACATCAATCTATAGAAAGAAAATATTGCTTTAAGAATTTACACAGAAAAGATAAAGGTCTCACAAATACTTCTATGAATTATCTAGAAAATATCATCACTATCCTGCCTATTCAAAGCTCTTCTGCTCCGCAGAAGAATTTTTCCCTACTCAAAGAATTTCTTTGTACTCTGCTTGAATGACCCAGATGTATTTTTCTAAGATATCTGATGTGGCTCTGGAATGTCTCATAACTGAGCTCAGTAGGTCACTGAATTCTTCCATTATTCCCAATATTGCAGCCACACCATCTTGTGGCTTTCTGAGGCCTTCAGGATCCTTTGGGATATCCTTCACCGGTGATGCCAACAGGAGCAGAAAGGCTTACTCACAGGAGCACAAATTCAAGGCCAGGTCCTTAAAAATAAGAGCATAATTCTTTATAATTAGTAGGATAATTAAACACATACCTTATTTGGTGTTCCTGTCCCAGAAGGTGATGAGAAAACATTCCCTTTCTCCCACATGCTCTTGATGTTACGGACGCCCTCGGCCGGAACGTGAAGGTCGGAAGCTTTAGGCCTTGAAGCCTTTGTGCCCTGGGGAAAAATTGGGCCCAGTTGGTGTTTGGCACTGAGAGCTGGATTTGCAGGGTGGTTTGACTCTGGGAAATGCAGCATTTCCATGTGGCTCTAGCACTGATCATGCAAAGATGAGCAGGAGCACACAGCTCAAGAGGTGCCACTGAGACTCTCTCCCCTTTTTGATTTGCACTTTCACTCTTGATACAACCAGCTGTGAAAGTGGCACTCCCTTATTTTAGTGTTTATTAGCTTTCCAAAACCCATGGCAAACCTTAGCTCTGCACACAACTGCTCCAAGGATTTAAAATCTTAGTTTATACCTGGCTCCTGGAAGCCTGAGCTAGGGAATCCCTTTGCAGAGGCAGAGGGGAAAGGCTGTTCTGTCATTCAGCATCAGACTGCTCCATCTGCCCCAGACAACTGAACCTCAGCATTCTAGGGGTTAATCTCAGGAATTACAATATAAACATATTGTAAAGATATTGAAAAAATGTGTTCTTTTGAAGAGTGGAGAATTGGGTGGGAGTTTTTGGCTGTTTTTTAGGGGGAAATGTGTCTTTTGCATAGTTACTAAAAATAGTGGTTAAATTCTCCTCTTCTTCTTTCTCTTTCTTCTTTTCAAAATTCTTGCACATTTTACATATCATAGATTGGATGAGAACAAGAACCTGTATGAGTGATGCTTTTCCTCTCTCATTGCAAAGCAAGGCAGATTTGGCAACTTGTGGACAAATCAGAAACTCAGCAAAGGAAATATTTCAAGTCAGATGGCAGCTGGATATTGTGGTGTAAATCTCCTATTTTACCTCAGACTATGGACAGAAAAAGCCCTCAGTTCTCACTCTTAGGGACAGTTCTCAAAATCACCTGGGGTCAAGTTCTGCATTTTAATGTGATTTTGATTTCCCTTTTGTCACTGCTTAACTGGTTCTCTGTCTTTGCCAAGGAATTTCACTGTGGGGTGGCAGCCAGCAGCACAGAGCCAGTTCCTTGTTCTCCTAAATCAGCTGCTAGGTCAGCTCTGCTCAGGATAACCATCAGCTCTGTGCTGACAGGTCTCTCACCAGCCAGCAGAGGATGTGGCTATCACTTGAGATGCTGGCTGAACCCTCCAAAGCTATTGCCAGCTTACAAAATAGTAAATTACAGCATGAAAAGGAAGACACAAATCTGAGGTTTTGTTTAGATGCATCTCTAGATGTTGGTTACAGATATGCCTCAAGCACTTTGTTCTTGAAGTCACATTAAAGAAGAGTTTGTGATCAAAAACCCTGCAGTTCTTGAACAGCAAAACAAAGGCTGATTAAAGGCCCCAGAGCCATTAGCAACCAGATCCATTTACTGGAATTAACTTACCCCAATTGCACTGGTGTATTGCTCAAGTCTACTGTCAATCTTTGAGACAACTGCTGTTGTCTGGGTGGGCTTCATTCCACTGTAGGAAGTAGGGGGGGGGAAAAAAATCAAGAATTATTATTTTCTCCACTTAAACACTGCTGTTTGAACACAACTTACTGTTTCTTTGCTTTACCTCTTTTGAGCAGATTTGTTCAAAAATTCTGTTCGCTCCTCTATCTAGAAAAGAGAGGAACAGAAGCTTTAAGTTTAGAGTTCACAAAGGGTCAGCCTGTGCAAGGCCAGCCTGAAATGTCATTTTAAATGTCAAAAAAGTCAATCTCAAAGAGATGCATTCCAACAGAAAATTCACAGACACACACAAAGGTTTTGTAGATAGGAGCCTGTTATGCTACAGATTCATAAAAGTGGATATATTTTCTGCATGAATGTTTGCATCCTACACATTTCCTCAGTGCCTCATATGTAACAAGAGAATAAATAAACAACATAGAAAGAAGAAAAGGGAAGAAGTCTGTCTCATGGAAGGGATTGATATGCACAAAAACCTATGTCATCCTCACATCTCCCACACAAAAGCAAGTATGTATTTCTCAAGACAGATAATAAAGTTTTTATAAATTTAATAAAGATTTTCTGAGCTGAGGGATCTGACTAGGCCAGGTTTGAAGCTTAGCCACAAAGTCTCCCTTACTCATGTCTTTGGAGGACACGATCAATTTAAATTTGGACTCAAAAAAACCCATTAGTGTAAACTATTTTCATGTTCAGAATACTGCTGAATCAGTATCTACAAGCTGTTACTATACAAACTGGTATCTGACATTTCATCATTATTTTCTACTCTGTAAATAGGAAAATATTGTGATGTCTCCAAGGAGAAAGACTCATGAAAGTCTCATATAGCTTCTGTCAAATCTCTCAATACTTTGAGAAAAAAAATAAAGTTTTAAAACATTTCCCTTTGCAGGGTAGAGAAGATGGGGAGTGTGTGCATCTGTTTGTATTCAGGGTCAAAAAATATTTTCATCAAACTTCCTCAAGTCTTATCAACATTGCATTGTTCCACTTCTCATGCCAGGCTCTACAGTTTCACTTAAAAAGTAAAATACATGCAAGCAGCTCCAGGGGATTGAGATGATTAATAATGAGCCTGGCTGGATTCCTGGGGATTCCCCAGTCTCAGCAGGGGCTCTCCATTTCCAATTTACTTTAACCGTGACTGCTCTGGCATTCGTGCCTTTAAAACAAGGCAATGACAGCCATTCCTTTAAATGGTTCTCTTCATTGCCTTTAGCATCCAAGGCTGTTCCAGAACACCAAATCCCACAGCAATCCCATCAAAGGGCATGCACAGTTTATTTCTCAAGCCCTCGCAAGCAGGCAGTTCACTCGAGTGCAGAATTTGCCAGAGGAGCTCACTGGAGGAGCTCCAGCTACCACCCACCCAGCTCAAAGGCACCTCTGAAACTCTAAAACATACATACAGTTTACAGAGTCATTTCCATCACCGGTTTTAGCTGCCAAAACACGAGCTAAAAGCAGTCCTGAGTGCAAAGATGGGCTTTGCCAGGACAAATCCCGTTTCAGTGGAAGGATGTCACAAGGTGGCAGCAAAAGACCGGCAGGAGCAGGAGCCCCGCACACCCGCAGGGAAAGGTTACAGCTCTCCCTCCCACAGGAGATGGCAATGCCACAAAACCAGCAGGGAAATGGCTCAAAAGTGACCAAACAGACCGAGGATGGTCACTTAAAACACATGGCCTCACTTCTGCTATGGTGCAGTAGGAGTTTCTCCCAGTGCTGACTTTGGGTCATAACCAGCAATGCAGCAAAATGAGTTATTCCAGCAAGAGCCTCCAGTTTATCCCCAGATAAACATCAGTGAAGCCCTGGTGGGCAGCAAGGACAAATCATATGGACTCTCTCAAAGAAGCAGGACTCAAGGCAACTGCCCAATAATTCATTTACATGATCTTCACACTCTTTTTATGTGCAGGCAGGATAGATGCTTCTGCACAGCAGGAAAACCAGGCTTGAGTGGGCACTGGGGGAAGAGGTGGGAAGGAACAGGTACATTTTTTCTTGTGGTTGTAGTACAAAGACAAAAGTGGGGTTGCTCTTTACCCACTGGTAACAGAGGTTCTCAGTTACCAGTTATCACTGTGTTATTACTGAGTAATTTCTCAGTTATCAGCTGCGGGATCAGGAAAAAGTCAGGGGTGTTCAGAAGAGGAAAATGGAAAAGCAAAACCAGAAAATAAACAGAAAAGAGTGAGGAAGAAACCCTCAGAGCTGAGCAAGGCCCTCTGGCTGGGGAAGCATGGAGGGATAAAATACATTTTGCACATTTATGTGAGGATTTACTCTAGAATATGCTCCTCAAAAGACAGCAGAAGCAGACATTGAATACACCTAGAGCAAACAAACCTCTACACATGTGTATTCAACATAGAAGTCAAACACATTTAGAGTGCACAGCAACATCTAAAGGTCATTTACCCACTGCACATCACACAAACTCCATGCAAAGAATTTAAACCATTTGGCACATACAGTAAACAGTATGACAAAATAGATCTGTAAAAGAAACAGGCAAAGCAAGGTGGTTAACATAAAATCCAAGATGTTTTCTCAGTTTTCAGGAAATAAAAATAATCTTTTTACTGCATTCATCTTATCAGGATCTTGTTAAATAGCTTGGACTATGTTTTCTGACCATGGAATACTTTCAGGACACACACGTACTCCATAAAGTCAACTCTAATTAAATTATGTCCAGAAAGAATGAGTTAGCACACAATATGAGACCATGACTTGGGAAACAAAAAACATTGGATATTCCCAGTAAAACTTATTTCACAAAAGGTATTACATTGATTCATAGGAATTTTAAACTGTGTATTGGATATTATACAACAGAAAGTTGTAAACTGACCTGTCTTCAAAAAAAAAATGTGTCAAGGAGGAAGGGGAATAAAAAACAAACACAGAAAACCCTGTATTTTAATTTTGCCTCCTATCCAACATGTGGAAGGACCTAGTGGAAATCCACTGGAGCAGCAGTCCCTGGGAGAGGCTTCTCCTTATCCCCCCTGAGTGGCTCACACAGCCTCTTGCTTCATTAAGCACAGTTTGCTTTTCCCTGCTGTCAGCAGCACCTGAGCAGAGTCTGCCAATTTAGCTCAGTTTACCTACCAGACCCCAGTGCTGCCATCAGCATCAAAGATGGGGGAGAAACAATTGTCACATAACCTGTTCTCACCATTCTGTTTTCCCTCTGCCTCGAGAAGAGCTCATCTAGGCAGAGCTGATTGTGTGGAGTCTAATTCTTTCCAACACCCCAGCTGAGAGGTACTGAGAGCAATAATGAGATCAAACAAGACAGGTCTTTAAAGAAAAAATTGTTGTGAAGTCCTGTATCTGGGTTAGCTGTCAGCAATGCCTTGCAGAGAGTGCTGGCTGCCACATCAGCCCCTGCTTCCCAGGAGACATTTTCTCCAAAAACAGGGATATCCCAGCCTCCTGCCATTGCTCCCTCCCCTCAACACCTAACTGCTTTTGCTTTTCTCTAGTGGTTGTGCTCATCCCCAAGAAGAAACTTAATATTGAAATATGCTGTACTCTCCTGATTTACCCAGAGAATAGAATAAAAAGACTCAGTAACCTTCCTTCTCAAAGGAAATATGAGGAATGAACTTGTCTGAAAAGCAAAATGATCCAACATTTTTCAGGAAATGTCATTCTTTGAATGCATCATGTTTTGCATTAACTAAATTAGGGAAAGGACAAGCTAGAGGCAGATGGGAGAGCAGCAGAGCTTGTTCCAGGCTTTGTCCTTATTTAAAAAAAAATAACAAGACACAGGACAGAGGTTGAACAGAAGTTTGGTACCACTGCAGCCCACAGGGTGTCCACCCAACCCTGGGCAATCCAAGCTGCTTCTGTCCCTGAGCTGGGGATAAACTTGGCCTGTATTTATTTGGCATTTTTTCTTTTCACTGTACCAACCCTCGAGCTGTCACTGAAGGACTCCACAGTGTGGCAGCTCTGCTGAAGTCTTGTGTCAGGTTTGAGGGAAACACTGTATTTACCAGTTAAAACAACAGGAGCTGTCAACACTGTGATTTTTAGAGGCCAGACTAGACAATCACAGCATGTTTTTCCTAAATATAAGCTTATATGCATATTTTGTCCACGTTCATGTATGCACATGTACATTTGGGCACCCATGAGCTGTGTCATACATGGAGAGAAGCTGCACATCTTTGTCTCTCTGTTCTGAGTCTGCAAGCCAAGCCAGTCCATGGCCTGCCTGGTGGACAGACACAGCACCCATGGGATGGCAATATGTCACAACACTGCTCACTTAAGCTCCCTTCTTCCCTTTGTTCTTGTAGTTCCCTTGGCAATCAGCACACCTTCCTTCCCTCACACTAGCCACTCCTATGAACTTCTTCCCAAAAGCTTATCACATCAGGAAGGAGTAAAAAAGGTGCTTTGCCAGACTGTAACCCAGGAGAAGTCAGAATGTGCACATGTATCATGCATTATTTTTACACAGAGCCTCCCTTTTTTCAGCCTTAATTCCAACCACCCACCCACCCCTGTGCGTTTGGGATTCTCACATGACTCATGGCAGATCTGAGCTGATACATCCATCACAGGAGAAAACCTGAGCCAGATGCTTTACAAATCAAGAGATAAGTTGGGCAGTGCAGAGCAGACAGTGAGAGAGCTGCATGCCAACCAGCTGAGACCAGCCTGGGAAGCCAGTCCAAATTAAAGGTAACAAAATAGACTGTCTTCTCATTACTGGATTTTGACATCAAGTTTCACATCAGGTTAATAAATTCAGATTACTCTCCCCTCAGCTCTTGACCACAGGATGCCAAGAAACAGTTTGGGGTGTGAACTTTTACAACATAACACATCCACACTGGCCACCCACAGACACTGGGCTGGAATCTGCAGAGCATCACAATTTCTCAGAGAGAGAAACAGAGAAAGAGGAAAAAATGTGCAGAGCTCCATATATCAGGTTTTGTAGCAAAAAAACTTCTACCTAACAAGACACAAAACCCAGCATAAAAAAACGTACCTTGCAGCTTAATAACATTGTTAAAATTTCAGTTTTCTTCTGAAAATAGAATAGTGTAACATCTGTACAAAAGGTATCTGAAGGCTTTCAGCCTCCTGCCAAGTCCCATGTTTTTTCACACTTTCCCCAAAACTAGGATCTATACCCTTTTTACTTTGTGTTTTCAAGTACAATTTCCTCCATTCTGAGCCTTCTGTGAATTAAAGCTCCAAATGTATGTCATAAAAGGCATCTCAATAAACAGAAGAAAAGGAAGCCCTCCCAGGAGGGCTGGAAGAAGCTGTACATTTATAGTGTCTGTTATAGACATCATCTTTAGCAACCAAAATGGCAAAACCAGGTTTAACTAATCAGAGTAAGCCATGAAGCTTTGCAATCTTTGTTTACAACTGTGTGCATTCTGTCCCAGTATTTCAGGTTCAAATGTTCAAAAACATTTGGACTCAGCATTTGCCAGAACTGGACCCAAAACAGACCCAAACCCCAGACTGAATCAAAGTGTAGCTAAAGCTAATTTTGTCCAAATGCAATTTTTCACTCAATAGTTACAGTTTTAATCTCATGGAGATGCAATTCATGGTTCAATGAGCTCCCACCTGGTTCATTTCTCTCCCATTTCCCACTAAGTGGTCTTTTTGACAAATGTTTTGGACTCTTAAATGACTAATGACAAAAAAATGCAAAAAGGAAAAGAAGTTTGAAAACATTAATAGATCTGCAGTTTGAGATTGAGCTGAGAAAGCAACTGGACTGAACTCCAAAACAATATTCCCAATAATTTCAGTGGGGCCAGGATTCCTCTTCCATGCTGAAAGACCATTTAATTGATTTATCACATCTCTAATATAATATAGGCCACAAAAGACCATTTAGAAATCCTGCAGCAACAGAAGGGTGAGGTTTGTAATTTTTGTTATGTAAGAAAATGAAATCCAGCCCAGTACTTCTAGATGTTATTTTTAGGGGGATTAGACATAAACTAGAATTCCCATGCAGGTCAGTTACAATTAATGAAGATTAGGCTGAATATGCTTAAGGACAAAGCAATCTGGCAAGCAAGACAATAACTGTGGATGTGGAAGGAGTGAGAACATTTGTGACTTAATGCTCTTAAGAGATCTTTTCCAACCTAAATGATTCTGTGATTTTACTCCAGTTCACAAAGCACTCCTATAAGGAATTTAAAACAACACAGTATTACTGATCTAAGTTTCAAAAATCATTTTCTCATGGAGGTGAAGATCCTTTTTGGAGATTCTTCATCAAGAAGAGAAATTTGCCAGTCTATTCTCTATTTCTAAGCAGGAATTCTAATTTTCAATCATCCCAATGAATTAAGTCCTTCAGCTAGAGGTTTCAGGCTAAGTCTATCAAAGCATTTTCCTGGGTTTGATTACAAGTATTTCAACATTGCTTTTGATGTTGGACTGTTGGTTTGGACTACAAACTCCACTACTTCTTATGTCCTGTATAGATGCTAGTGGGGAGGTTACCTTGAGAGATGAGCCTTTAGGACTGAAACATTTAAATGGCTTCTTGTCTTCAGACACACCATCTTCTGGCATCTTTTGGCGTTTCTCAGCAGCTTCAGCCCTTCTTCTTTCGATTTCTTCCTTCATTCTCCTCTTCTCCTCCTTGAAAAATATAAATGTTTACAGATTCTTTCAGAATCTACATCACCATCACAGGGCTGTGCAGCCCTGCAAACATTTACCAGATATTTCTAAATACAGGTTTTTATGCCACTTGAAAAAGTTCAGTGATCTGCCTGAAATTTATAAAGGTGTTAATGCCAATCCATGCCAGGAAGACAATTAGTGTGTGCTGCTCTAGTGTCTCCTCATAGTGAAGTCACCAAATTTATTGTCATACAGCTCCACTTAAACAGAGAAAAAGGCTCAAGCTCAGTTTCTCTGTATTCTCACGTGTCACATTGGCATTGTTCTTCTGTCCCTCTACCCTGACACTTATTGTGCCAAGGTTAATATTTAACATGAAAAAATCAATAGGTGGCCAAGAAACCCAGGATTAAATGCTTGCAGATCTCCCTCCAGAGATGAGTTTTGCTTCATGAGCTACAAGTCAAACCAGAAGCCCTCAAAGCAACACCAGCGTGAGCACTGGTCAGGGGGGTCTGACCAGCAGGGCATTGTGCAATCTTGGCATCTGCTGAGTTCTGCTGCAAAGAGCTCAGAACATTAAAGGAATTGGCATTCAGCTGCCAGATACTATCAGTATTATTCATTTACCATTTGTTTTCCAAACAACTAGGATTCCTAAATGATGCACCAGAGACTTGGAAATCCTATTTGTAGAGTCCCTTGGCAGAGGAAGTACAAGAAAACAGATGTGCTGGATACTCAATATTTAAATAGACAAGAATATCTCCCTAATGAGATCTAGTCCATTGTAACTATATATAACATTAGCATTCCAGCTCATCTGCAGCAGATAAATTTTGACATGCACTTTGTAATTCCATCTGTATAATGTACAAAAAAAAAATCCGTGGCTATAGCACTGCCCCAAGATTCTGAATCCCCAAGAAGATAAGAAATTTTCAGCTATCTCTGAGGAAATCCTGACTCATAAAAACAGATTTTAGACCCCTGCCTGTCCTAAGGCTAGAATTAGAACATATTTTCATACCCTGGGTGTTGTAGTGTGTTTTTACTCTTAGTGGTATGTTCTGTTATTGCCTAAATTAATGGTTTAGTCCAAATTATACCCCCTAACCCCACTGTCAATCTACCCCGAGTTCCCTATCAATCCTACCTGGTGCCAATGCCCTGCTTGGAATTCCCCTTCAGAAATTCCCTAAAGTGAGACCTCCCATTAGTCCATGTGACCCAACACCCCCTCCATATCCATGTGGGGTCCATGTGGCCCTTCCCTCATTGGAAGATGCTTTTGTGAACCTTGCCCTGGCCCTTCCCTCATTGGAAGATGCTTTTGTGAACCCTGCCCTTTACCCCTGCCCAGGATATCTCAGATATATCAGATTAGCTGCTGATTTATCCCCTCTCCTTGAACAGCCCCCATTTAAAAACCCCTCCACACCTGTGTTCTGTGTCTTTGGTCCCTGACCCTTCCATAGAATAAATCCTTTTGGAAACTGTACTAAAGACCTCTCTCTTGTCCTTGCTCCTGCTCTTGAGGATTATCAGTTTGTGCTGCAGAGATAAAGCCCTACAGCTCTATCCCAGACTGTGCTGCTTTCTGGGAACAGCCCACCTTTGGCACGGAGCTGGGAGCTGGCTGGGGAAAAACCCAGCACTGCATCACCTGGGTGCTGCATGTTTTACCTCAGGTCTTCACTAGGCAATGCTGCAAAGAGCTGTTGACTAACAAAAGGAGAGTGAAAGTAAAATACTAATTGTTGCTATAATATTTTCTGAAAAATCCCCTTGCTAGGATTTTTTCTCTTGGGAAGCTGAAAATTCTTAGAGAAAAATAAAAACAGTAATTATTTGATTTGGTTTTTTGTGTTTTGTTGCTTTGGAATGTGGTTTAAACATTGTTTACCAACTGGCCATTGTTTGATTAGTTTCATGTGAATTGCTTTAACTCAATGACCAATCACAGCCAGCTGTGTCGAGGCTCTCGAGAGTAATGAGTTTTCCATTAGTATCTTGTTAAGCCTTCTGTAAGCATCCTTTCTCTACTCTTTTGTATAATTTAGTATAACATTCTTTAATATAATATAGTAACATCATAAATTAACCTTCTATGAATCTAGTCAGATTCATCATTTCCTTCCTTATGTTTTAGAGGACCCTAAAAACACCACAAGTAATAAATGGAATAAACCCAAGTGCAACACCCCATACTTCACACTCACCTCCTCTCTGATTTTCCTCTCAGCCTCCTCCTGCTTCTTCTTCTGCTCCTCTTCCTCCAGGACTTTCCGGCGCTCCTCCCGCCTTTTCTTCAGCTCGTCCAGCTCTGCCGCCGCCTCCTGCTGCTTCTCCTTCAGCTTCCCCAGCTCCTCGCTCTCGCTCTCGCCCCGGCGGCGCCGCTGATCCTCCAACCTCTTCAGCGCCTCCGCGCCCGGCTTCGCCTCCTCCGCCGCGCCCTTCACGCCCGAGCGCCTGGGAAAGCAAGGACAGGGACGATGGGGCCATGTTGTCATTTCAGGGTTTACCCCAGAACCTTGGGTTCCTCCCTGATCATTCCCTCCCAGGTGTGTCAATCACCTCTCCTTTCCTCTCCCAGCACTGACTGTCAATCCTGGAATTCCAGAAGGGTGTGGAGTGATTGGCAAATTCAAAGGATGCCCTTCACCCCTGGGGGGGCATTGGGCCATCCAGGTGTCCTTTGTCCCTTGAGACCTCCTTCTGTGTACTTGGTTGGTGGCTCCCTACCCCTTCCCTGCCCCTCCAAAATAGCAAACAATACAATACACTGGCAGTAATTATCCTTCTTTTCCTCCACATCCAACTCCTCTGTTTTCAACAGATTGTGGGAAAATCTGTGTTCTCTGCTGGCAACATTGGGAAATTAGTGTTGAGGTGCTGGGTGGAGGAAGAGTTTTGTAAGCACCTCTTTGGTATTAAGAAATGAAGCTGGTTGCCAGATTTCAGACAAGGAGGAAAAGGAAAGAAGCGGCCTCTGGGAGCCAAAAACATCAGAACCATGTGAAAAAACATGTTACATCACATTTAGGACTTTTGCAGTCCCGTGTAAGAATAGGGAGGAAGGCAGGTGGGAGGGGAGATGGGAAGGGGAAGCCATAAAATGGGATTTTATTCTGGATTTCTCTTACTGACTGACGTAGACCAAAGAGAGATAACACTTTTCTTTAGCCTCCACTACCCTACTTTGTTCTCAGTTCTCACCACTGAAAGTTAGCCAAGTTATACTCTTTCTAAAGAGAATCTGATGTGTGCATTTAAAAAAAAAAAAAAAGGAACAAAGGACAGTTCCAGACAAAGCCCATCTCTGTGGGGGCTTTGGAAAATTCATTAGAAAATAGCCCTAATTCATACCTAACAACCCAACAAACATTGGTGCCTCTGCTGATGCTGCCAACCCAGCTGATAAAAGGTCATTGAACAGATTTCTTCACAATTTCATGAAACAGAAGAAGAAAAACAGAAATAGAAAAAAAAAAAAGAGTGGAAACTCAAATCTACATTTTGCCACTAATGCCTGTCTCCCACAGGAAATAAAGCAAATGAAAACACATCAAAAATATTTTTAGAAAATCATTCTCGTTATTGATGATGTGACCCAAGTTTTGAGCAAGGCCAATTTCCTGCTGTTCCATCTCCATCACTGTCTGTCTTGTGGCCTTAGGTCAGGGTGTCTCCAGGGTCTTTTGAACTGCATTTTATTTTGAGAAAGTTTGTTTTTCCCGGCAGAATCATGAGGGGAATGCTGAGATACAATAGCAAATCCCATCTGCCATGCTCAGATTTCTCAAAGTGCCTGGAGAGCTTAACCTTTGCTTTGCCTGTGTCAATGTACAAGAGGAAGAGAAATGCAGAAGGAGAAAAATTTAGATTTCTAAGCTACTCATTCCTGATTTCCTGCTAAAAGGAAGAACTAAATTCCAATTTCATGTATCCCATGATTTTGGCAGGCAGGATCCCTTAAAATTAAATTTTCACTAAAAATTTGCTATCTTCTTTGAATTTCTCAATATGACCACAAGCTAAATATTTCCATTAAAAAAAAAAATCAAACTGTGACACAGCTTATAAAAAGGAAGGGGGGCGGGAAAGAAAAAAATATTATTTTGGCTAGGAGAGGTTTTTACCTAATTGGAAAAACAGTTTTCTACAGAAGACATTAATTTCAATGTTTGCCTTGAAATGAAGAGAGAAGTTCTAGAAAGAGCTTCCCTTTCTAGAGAAGCTTCTCTTTCTAGAGAGCTTCTCTTTCTAGAGAAGCTCTCTAGAAAGAGCTTCTCTCTTGGACATTTGAGAAAGCACATAAAGCACAACAAGGGATTGTGCTTTATTCTGCTTATTAAAGATAGGTGGGTAATTGGAAATAGGTTACTACAGTAAAAGTTGAGATTGGACTAAAAAAATCAGAGAACAAAAAACATAGGGTTTTCTCACTATTGGTCTCTGTGTAGATATTAGAAATAAGTAAGGAACTAAAGCTCCAGCAGAACAAAACCAAGCCTCTTGTCTCTGCTGGGGGAACAAGGCCATTCCCAGCTGCTTTCAGAACTTCATTTTGTTCCTGCAGCAGCGTGGGGACAGCTCAGAGACTGCAGAGCTACAACCCAGTGAGCACCAGAGCCACTGCTGATGGTGCCAGCCCAGTTCCTCCACTCAGAGCCCCAGAGGTGGCCCCTGTAGCAGCAGCAGGCCCAATTCTCCCTCAGCACTCACCCAAAAGCATTCTCAGTAGGTTTCAGTTTGGAGGCAGGCGGCTCCCGTTCCCCATTCTGCGCCTTCTGCTCAGGAACGCCCTTCTTGCGATCCCAGACACTCTTCATTTCCTCTCTGGGGGCTTTACCTTTGTCATCCTGTTCAGAACACAGCACAAATCACAGAACAAAACACAAGACACACCACAAGAGAAGAAAAAAAAAAGTCAGAATGAGGCATTCTAAATAACAGCTGAGAAATACAAATTTCTTGGGAAGATTGGGAACCATCTTTGAACTATTTATGTGTTGTAGGGCAGAAGTGGTCTGCAAAGCTCTAAACTGTGATCAACTGTCACTTTGCTGTCCTGACCTGAATTCCAGGTCAAAGCATCTTGAAAATAATATTATCAGTCTTCTAATAATATTTTTGAAAAATAAAGTCAAAGTTGGCTGTGGCCATGGGACCATGCCACCACACTGCTTCACTCTGCAACTGCACCCCCAACTCTTCCTCCCATTGCAGCATCATTCACCTCTTGCTTCTTAAGATTGTGGGTTGCAAACTCTCTGGGACTTGCCAACACATTTTTAGTATCAGGTTTAGGGGACTGGTGCAATAAAAATAACACATAACCTCCAAGTTTGTTTGACAAAGTTGATGCTCTTTTCAGTGTCACAGCAGAGGGAAACTTCATTACAGCAAGAATAATGGCCAAAACACAAAATCATCTTGATATCAGAGCAAAATACTCTGATAAAAAGCACAGTCCTGCCTGGGGTTGGTCATGGGTAACATTATCAGACAAGAATATTTAAACCTGTGAAGAATGAAATGCTCTGGAAAACATGAGTAAAAATTCCCTTTATCCTTAAAAAGTTTTGTCTTATGATTCTTAGCAGTAATCGAGAATATTTTGTGCATAAATTTAATTCTCCAGTATTTCAGCAGAGTTATGAGCTTGAAGTATTTATGAATACCAGAGATGGCCTGATCCCAGCATGCTGAGTCATGGCTAGATGCTGGTAAAAGGAGAAAGTGAACTGATTTGAGTTATGCATCCTCAGGTAGAGATATTCTCTGTTAGTGAAGACTACCGGCCAAAACCAACTTTCAACAGCACATGAAACATTTACCTCCAAAGTATTTATTTGCTTTCCCCAGCTCTGTGCTGAAGGAAGGTTCTAGCTGGCAAGCAAGAAATACCTTCTGTGTAGAAATCAAATGGAGACCTTTAGAAAATAAACATTTTGGAAGCCTGTTGCAATCCTATTTGCTAACTAGAAAGATAAATAACTTCTGTAACTGTCCTGTCTGCAAACACAGCTGCTCTTAAAGGTGCCTTAAGATGCACCTTGAAATGAAAAAGTAGTACACAGCTTCACACCCCAAATTCAAAGAAATTTCTGTCCTTCCTCATCAAAGAGGAAGAACATCCATCCATCTCAACTCTTGGAGAAGCAAAATCTTTACCTACAAAGGATGAGTTCAGAGCCTTCAAAGCCAAGATCCTCCTGAGGCATTGAGTTAGGCTGGTGCAGAGTGAAGCCCCAGAGTCAGAGCCTGACTCTACCTGAGGCCAGTTTGCTGCCCAGAGGAACTGAGCAGTGGATGCCACCATGGCAGCACAGATTAGAAGTGAGCAGAGGATGCTTAAACCACTTCAGCAAATTTGCTGCTGCTGGGGGATGCTGGGCACAACCAACAGAGGCATTTGCTCTGCTCTGAGAGCAGCTTTTCCCACCCTCTCCTTCCAACAAGGCCTGGCAGCAGCTCCCTGAGGGACAAGAGGGGAGCTCAGCTTCCATGGCCGTGCATTCTTTGGCCATGATGCTGCAAGAGAGGGCCTCAAGGAATGGTCCTGCTGGGCTGGGACAAGCAGGGCTGTTCATTTATCCTGCTGAATGCCACCAGACAGCAGGATCATCTTGTGGGCCTTCCCAACTCAAATGGGTGATCATGTTCACAGCATCAATCTCCCAGCCCTTCAGCCCCACTGAGGGTGATGCTGAAACAGGCTGTGCTGATTGGTGCAAGATTCCTTGTGCCAGGATGTCTGTCCTGGGGTTTTGAGAGCATAAGATTTCCCTTGCTGAGATTTTCATCAAGACCTTCCTAAGTCTTGTTTAAAAAGCCAACACTTCCAGCTGCCTTACGGATTCAGGTCCGCTGGGGAGGGTTGTATCTCTTACATCTTAATTGAAATCACTGAGAAAACTAATATTAAAACAATATTGTTGTAAAATTAATAGGTTAGGAAATAGCATCTCAGAAGCCAGTATGATTTATGATGATGTGTCTGCATTTGAGAAACCCATTAACACAGCTTGGCCTCTTCATTCAAAAAGATGGCAAAACAAGATATTACAGAAACATTTCACATCTTTTGGGCTCAATCCTTCTCCTAGTAATTTTAATACCAAAGCGGAGATTGATTAGCAAGGAAGAAGCATCCTTTATATCTCAAAGGCAGGCAACAAAATAAATTCTTTTTCCTTTGTCTCCCTGCCTAATTACAGACTAATTCAGCTTCTGCTAAATTCAGAAAGGACTCCACTTGGAGCAGACAGGTGATATTACCTGAACTGAAATAGCTCACAAATCTTGATATCAAGATAAAACACATAAAGCTAGAACCAAAGGTTAACAATACTTAACAAACAGTTAACCAATAGTTAACAAATTATGTATTTATATTTTTATCTCTTTCCATACTGCCTCTTTTCTGTTTGATTTTTATGCTGTTATTTGAGAGCTGAAATTTCTGAGTCTTGAGTTTGAACACCTTCAGACTGAAGCAAATCAGTTACTGAGGTTGGGGCCCATCTGGCAGATCTGATTCCTCACTTGGGCTCAGTTATTTGGGGAGTTAAAAGCTGTGGGCATCTGGGGCTCCCCTGTAGAGTCAGCTGCCACCCCCAAACACCATGAGAAAAGCAACTGCTGCAGCATGTCTGGCCAAACTGGAAGCAGGAAATACCAGGAGTCTCACATCATGAGAAAGCTTGGTCTTGTGAGCTTCTCAGGTCACTTTCAAGAACGAAAAACTGTGCAGAAGTTCAGAAAAAGAGACAAATTTTTTCGTGCCAAATTAATCAAAACCTGAACTCTGAGATCCAAAGCAAAAGCAAAACCTGATTATGCAGATACATTCTGTTCCCTCTGGGTCCTGTTCATGGAACACTGGCATCCTCTTAGCTGCATGCACATTCAGAAAGAGACCTCACTGAATTTGTGTGTCCTGAAAATAGGGGGGAAAGTGGAGCCTGATCTTGCCTCATAATCAATTTTTGCTGACAAGTAATGAAGCAACAACTGAGATTTTCAAGGCATTTTGAATGCTCAGGATGGGTATTCAGCATTGCACTCAGCTTCAGCATCCAAAGATGGAAACACTAAAAATCACAAGTAACTTTTAAAAGTCTTGCCAATTTCCTGGAATAATCTAGCCCAGTGGGTAGGGTTTGAAAGCATGATGAGAGCTCCAGGGAGAGCTGGCTGAGCTCTGCATAAGAACAAGCAGGACAACTGTGTCTCAAATTCCCACAAATCAAAGTTTGTGGTCAGCTACAGACTCCTCTTTACATTTACTTGTGATATTCAAAGACTGCATGCAAAAGTGAATAGTGGAAATTGATTCTGTCTTCTTAATATAATCCATCCCTTTATTTTGTGCAGCTATTTCCTCACTGCTCTCTGAGGGTGTTCCAAACTCATCTGCTAACTAAGGACCCTACAGTGGACCCTCCACAACTCTCAATGGTCCCAATCCACCAGACAGACAGAAATCTGTGCTCTGGCTCCCTTTAAACCACACAGACCTGCCTGAACCCAAATGGGTCCAAATTTCCAAGGCTCTGACCAGTGTCTGAGTAGCCTCCCCTGACCAGGATCAGGGGCTGGTTTGAGAGCTGCTGCACTGACCAAAAACCACTGCACAGCACTGAGCATGGCTCCCTGTGCCCAGCTGCACCCTGAGGAGTAAATGGTCCCCAAATCTTATTTACTTACCATACAGTAAAACACCATGGCACCAGCTCCTGTGTTTACAGTGGAAATGCAATGCAGTAATTTTGGTGGATTTTTCTCTTTAAAACAAAAGAAGAATCTTGGGTATGCACAGTTTACATCATGGGGTGCTGCAGCTTGCAGGGGAATTATTAGTTGAGGCAGTCTGCTGGCCAAAGGGCTTAGATTATTATTATCATTATGATGATTATTATTAATTATCATGATGATGATGATTTTTATTATTATTAGAGTAGGTTTTGTTCATAGGGAAAAAGTTCACAGTAAAGTGAGAGGAAACCAGAGAAGGATGATTAGTTGATACTGTCCTGAAAAATTCATCCCCAGAGGGAAAACCATACTTGTGTTGTTGACTGAACTGAGTTTCCTGAAATATTTGTTTTAAGACAAACAGGAATTGGTCCTAAAGCCCCAAAAGAACAAACTACTTAAGAATTTACTTAATTTTAAGCACTTAAGGAGCTTCATCCCTATTTATTTCAGCAGGATTACCCATGTTCTTGAAGTGGAGCACAAGCTTAAGTATTTTGCTGAAGAATCAACATTCAATTATAGGTGCCTTATTTGTTTTCATATCTCAAGTTTCCCTATCACATCTAAATGAGTGGTTTATGAGTTACCTGATCTTGTATGGAGGTAGCTTGGAGCTTCTCTTCTGGCAGCTTTTCCTTTTTAGCTTCCACTTTTTCTTCCTCCTTGGTTTTTGGGTTTTCAATAATTTATTTTTAAAGATAAAAACATCGCACCTCTTGCATTTTTGTTTCTCCACGCTGTGTTCATGTACCAATCCAGTGTGCAGCCACCACTCCATCAAGTGCTGCTGTGTCCACACTTCTGTGTGCAGCTGTGCCCCTTCCACCCTCTCCAAATCCTCCCATTCCCCCCTTTGGGCCTTTCTCCCTGGGGTGGCATCATGCTCAGGTGTCCCAGCACAGAGCCCTTTCTTGTGATTGCATTGAGCACACAGCATTCCTCACACACTTCAACAGGTGCTCATAATGTTTTCTGCCAAGATGTGTCTGCCTCCACCTCATGGGTTACTGCATTAGGCCAGTTTTTATAGCAGCTGAGGGGGAAAAAGGCAGCAAAAGCACATGCAGAGGTCTGAACATGCAGGGTTTTCTCTGAATGATGGGGTGAGGTCAGGCCTGTTGTGCATTGAATTATTGGTAAGCAGGAGGGGATTTATTTTTTAAAATAGAGAGCAACAGCACAAGTGTTAGTAACTTCATACAGGACTAGATCTGTGAGGAAATTCCAATTCAATCTGTTCTTGCATTACATTTCACACAAACCACAGGTGTCTTATTTTGGTGCAAAATGCTTACTGTACCTGTTTTTTTAAGGCAGCTGCTTGACGTTTTTCTTCTTCTATTTTCTGTTCTTCCATCTTTTGTTTTTCCTTTAATTTCTCTGCCTCTAGCTTAGCCTTTTCCTCAGCTGCCCTCTTTTCCTCCTCTGCCTTTGCCCTCTCCTCAGCTGCCCTCCTTTCCTCCTCTGCTTTCTGTTTTTCCTCAGCTGCCCTCCTCTCCTCTTCAGCCTTAGCCCTCTCCCTTTCCTCAGCTGCCCTCCTCTCCTCCTCTGCCTTAGCCCTCTCCTCAGCTGCCCTCTTTTCTTCTTCTGCTCTCTGTTTTTCCTCAGCTGCCCTCTTTTCTTCCTCTGCTTTTAACCTCTCCCTTTCTTCTGCTGCCTTTCTTTCTTCCTCAGCCTTTTCCTCCTCCCTGAGCTTCTCTTTATCTACAGCATCAGCTACGCTTTGCGTCCCTTCAGGCACAGCATTTGTATCATTCTCTGCTTTGTGTTCCTCTGCATTTACAGTTACTGCCTCTTCTTTTTCAGCAGGTTTTTCTGCTGTCACATCTACCTGATTTTCCTCTATGGTTTCCTCCTTGGGTTTCTCCTCCTCCTTGTCTTTTTCTTCTTTTTTCCCCTCTTCTTCCCCATCTTGCCTCCAGTTGTTCCTTTGGTAGGACTTGGTAACTGTTTCTGTCTCCTCGATCTCACAGCGTCCTCGGCGTGTTTCAGCCTTTTCCTCTTTCCCCGTGGTCTCGTTTTCTTCCACGTTGTTCACTTCTCTCCTGCTGGGCACTGACAAGCTCCCATCTGTGATCGTGGGGTCCAATTCCTTCTGCCGTTCCAGGGCCTCCTGCAGGCGCTTCTGGCGCCTCTCCTCCCTCCTCGCCAGCCTCTCCAGCAATGCAGCTTCATCATCTATGGAGCGCTTGCTTTCCTCTCCTGTCACACTGTGTGAAAAGGACAGGCTTGCATTAAAGAAAAAAAACCAAAAAAATTCTTTATAACAACATATGCACTTCACTCTTTCTAAGAAAAAAGCTTGCATCATGATTCCATGGTTGGAAAACTCAACAGGTTACATACTTCAAAATTTAGCTGCTGTTTTGCTATCTATATCCATTCTCCTTGCCTTAAATTGCTTCATGTGCTTGATATCTATTAGCACTTGCCACCACAATTTTGGTTTTTTTCTATCAGTTTGTTATGGCCATTGGAAATCTGGGTATATTATTTGTATTATTATTTGTGTGAAGCTAAACAAATGATGGATGGACAGGAAGGCCAGCTCTGGACAGACAGGGAGGCCACTCAGCTTTGGGACAAGTGGGTGGTGATAGAGGGGATATGATGTAATGGTTTAGGGGCCAGCAGTGGCTGGGTTGATGGTTGGACTTGATGATCCTAAAGGTCTCTTCCAACTTGGATGATTCCATTATTTCAAGTGTCATCTCCTTCCATAAGTTTTTCTGCTCTTTTTGCCTGCCTGACCCTGACAATGCCAGGTGATTGCTGTGCTCTGGAGCTCACACCCAGCACATTGCAGCCACAGCTTGAGAACTGGGTGTCCCCAGTGCTTTGGCCCCACAGTGCCATGACCCCTGTGAGCAGAACCAGAGCTGTGGTGTTTTGTGAGGCCAGATGCACCCATTCCTGAGAGAATCTGAGCCTTCATGAGTCCTGGCTGAATTACCCTACAGACAGCCTTGAGGACACCTGGATATGTGCCATGAGCCAGATGTGTGATGCTCCCACCCTTCCATACAGACACAGCCAGGCTGATCCTCACTGTGTGAGGTCCTTCTCCAGTTTAAAGATGGCCAAACCCAGCACTTCAAACTCAAGCACCACAGCAAACCTCTTCCAGGCACTTCTCTGAACAAAAACTACTTGTCAGTAAACAGCATCAGACATTTACCTGTTCTGGGCATTGACCTCAGATTTCTCTGTTGCTTCTCCTGAGAGCTCTCCTTCCTCCTTTTGCCTCAGCCTCTCCTGCCGAGCCCGCCGGCGCCGTTCCCTGGCGGCTTCTTCATCATCGTCATCGTTCCTCTGGTAGGACAGCCTGCAACAGGGACAGGGACACATTGGTGCTATGGCATATTGGACACGGAAAAAAGTCACAAAAAGCAGTTTTCTAGAACACAGAAAGCATGGCTACTGTGGCTGCTCCACGTGCTGTTGTGGAAATATGCTGTGAAATTGAGATGTATTATTTCAAACCCTGGGTTTCTTCTCTTTTGTTTCTCAGAGGAGAACTTGAGAAAATAGTCCCTGTGAAGGCAGCAGCCACGCCACACTGGCTGCTAGAAAACACCAAATCCACAAAAGCCCAGCTCTGTAGTTGAACAAATATCCTCCTGTATCACAATCTTGTTGGAGCACTCACAGCAGCATTTGAGCAGAGTTGATCAAGCTCTGGTAGGACAGCCTGCAACAGGGACAGGGACACATTGGTGCTATGGCATATTGGACACGGAAAAAAGTCACAAAAAGCAGTTTTCTAGAGCACAGAAAGCATGGCTACTGTGGCTGCTCCACGTGCTGTTGTGAAAATATGCTGTGAAACTGAGATGCATTATTTCAAACCCTGGTTTTCTTTTGTTTCTCAGAGGAAAACTTGAGAAAAAATAGTCCCTGTGAAGACAGCAGCCACACCACACTGGCTGCTAGAAAACACCAAATCCATAAAAGCCCAGCTCTGTAGCTGAGCAAACATTCTCCTAGCCTGCACCACGATCCTGTTGGAGCACTCACAGCAGCATTTGAGCAGGCTTGATCAAGCCGCATAACTGAAACTGGACTCAGCAAAGCAGCTTTTCATTAGTCTCCTCTAATCACATGCTGAAAACAGTGATAGTATTCTACATTTTAAAGACTAGAAAGCAGGGAGACACAAGTGTGACAGCAGCTCTCAGTGGTTGGTTCTGAGCGCCAAACATCTGACGCCCACAAAATTTTTGTGAGCCCGGAGCCCTGCCAGGCCAAATCACACAAGATCTCTGCTGTGATGAAAGCCTACAGCTGAGAACCCATTGTATTCATCTGCCCCAACAGATGATTACATTTAGTTTCATCCTGCTTGAAAAGGAAAGCAAGACCTTAAAATCCTAATAATCCTGTGTCCCATTCAAATCTTTGCTGAGGTTATTACTGTGTGAGATAAAGGGAGAGGCCTGCATTCCTCTTATCTTTTTGAGCAGGGAAAGTGAATTAGGAAGCTAACATGTGCCAGACCCAGTCAGGACATTCATTTATTCTGCTTCTGGCAGTGTTATATCATGGTTAAGAAGCCTCCCTTCTTTACATAGTCACATATTTAAGTTAGCAGTGCAGGCATGAACATTAAAAAAAGCCAGAGTTCTGCACTGACTAAAACCAAGTACATGTAATGTTAGTTTTGCAAATATTTAAACATTAAAAGCAACTAAATTTTGATGTAGCCATCAATCAGACTCTTTGGGGCCAAACCTCTCCCATCACTATGTTTTGATACTACTTTTCTCCTTTGCTGAAAGAAGGGTGAAAGTACAGGTTCAGCAGGGGTTCAGTTATCCCAATTTTGCTTTAAGAATTTCAAGTGTAAAGCATGGCTGAGCCACTTGCCAGACCTAGAACAGCATTTTCATCCTCAGTGCACCAAAGAAGTTAATTTGCTACTTTCATGCTCTGCTTTAAGAGGTTTCTCTTTATAGAAACGACTCTTCTCAAAGAGAGAGCAAACCATGAGCAGCATGGCCATGAGGGAACACAGTGGGGAATGAGGAAGAAAGGAAGGAGCTGAATTAAAAGCACTAAAGGTGTGATGCAGGGAAGGCAAGAAAAAACACTTTCTGCCATTTGCAAGCAACTTCAAGGGGTATCAACATTTCATTTAGGTCTAGAACAGAAAGGACACGAATACAATAATAAACCAGTGAGGTCTTTAATTTCCACAGGAAGGAGACTCTGGAACAAAACTGCATTAGCAAACTGACCATTAGTAAGATGTGTAAGACCTCATTAGTAAGATGTTCTGGCTGCAAGAAGTCCCTGATCTTTTCAACTCTGGAGTCCAGCTGTAAGGGCACAGGAGAGGACACACTGCTCCCAGCCTGGGGCAGCTGGACAATGGCCACAACTGAGTCACTGCCCAGTGTCCATAGCTCAGGATTTGTCTTTGCAGTGAGACCACACAAAGATGAAGGAGTTTATTCCACTCTCTGTACCCACACAGAGCACCCCTACACAGCAAGGAGAACAACTGCTTCTAAAAGCCTCTTTAAAATGCCTTTTTTAAACCACCAGTTGCTCAGCAAACTAAAAAAGGAAAGAAAAAGAATACCCTAAGCAAAAATTCCCACAAAATCTTATCTATTAAACAGATATGTACTTCCTGTCCTCGGACACTTATCACATAGATCATCTGTTAAGAAAGCTGAAAATGTCTCTTATTATGATTCTAAACGCATCCATTGCCTTACTACACACCACAGCAGTTTCCTACAGTGAGCAAGGATACCAGGTACTTTCACCTTAAGAATCACCTTAAGTACTCATTTCTGTTCACCAACACTCAAGCAATCTGCCCAGTAGTCAGGAAACACTCATAAGGAACAACTAGCTGCAGTTTTTTTAGGAAATGTGTTTCTTGTTTTCCTTACAATTGTGTTAACACTGCTTTCAGCCTAAGGGGTGACCCTCATTCTCCCACTGCAACAGATCTCTGTAGCAACCCACCACAAATCAATTTGGGAGCTCTTCAGAGCTTATCTTCCAATTGCCTACATCTTTTGACATCCTTCAGCAATAGTAAATAAATAATAAAAAGTATGTATCCAAGATTTCCACTCTGTTTATCAGACAGAGGAAATCTGATGCTCCACGCTGGCCTGTGCTGTTTCTCCACCCTTGGAGAGCAGCCTTGCTGCCCAGCACACACCCAGCAACTCAATTAAACTGAACTTATTCCATTTGTGGCTTTGCAAGCAAGTTTCTCTCCACAAGCAGCTGTTCCAGCTGTCTCAGGCAGTGAGACCACAACCCAGCATGATCTCCAAGAGGAATGCCAAGCCTGCTGATAACACTCCCTTGGGGAATATTCAGATCACAGAATACTCTGAGCTGGAAGGGACCCACAAGAACATCAAGTGCAGCTCTCAAGGACTGAAATCCCAGACCTGAAGAGCTTAGTAACAAATCTCATTAACATCTGAGTAAGTCTAAAAATGCTGCCCTCAGATTGAGTGTGAAGGACTTTGAGTGAAAAATAAATCTGCTGGATTGGGAATACAGGAGATGTGGCCATCTGCTTCAGACCTTTTTCAGAGAAACACAACACTCTGCATTTTACACCAAACACTGAATTTATATAAAGTTATTACCCAGCAAGAAACTTGGTAATGGCTGGGATGATCATGGGGCTGAAACCATTTCATACAAGCCAGATTTAACTGGCTTGCACTTGAAACCTCAAATCAGCCCAAGCATTATCTAAGGCACTTTGGGTTTGGAGTTCCTTGCCCAGTACTAGTACATTATTATTATTTTCTGAATTATGACAGCACTGAAATTTCCTGATCAAGCTCATGAGCTTCTACACTGGGCAATTTATGAAGATTGGGCAAAATCTGGTCCCCATTCTAAAGAGAGTGTATATCCTGATTAAAGAGAAACCTTATAATTTGTAGCACAATCTGCCCGCAGTGAGTCAAAAATAAACCTGATGAGCCTAAATTATTTTTTTCATTTTTCACAGGAGTAGGAAAAAACCTGCCTAATTTGAGCTGGACCCCACGACTCCATTCTAGAGGAGGCAGGGAGAAAGAAATGCTGTGGATCCAAACTCTGACTCCATTTCAAGGGTCAGAAATACATGAAAAAATTCCAAACAGAACAAAAGCCTTTAAGATTTTTAAGCAGTTCATATCTGCCTTTTCTTTCCTCCATGGTTCACTCAAATGTCAGTCTGGTTTTTATGCCTGCAGAAACACCTCAGCAGTGCCCTCAGTTAGACACAACTGCACCTATTCAGCAAGCTCTTTCCCACACTGCTTTGTTGTCCTGGAGTTTTTACATGTATTACAGATTGATTTTGCCTGTGGTCCACCCCAAGAAATGAGATCATCCATCCTGTACCAAACTGCTGCACCTCCAGCTTGCAACCTAACCTACTTCTAAGACCTCTGCCCTTTATTACGTAGGGCCACAGCAGCTGAGGTGATATCTGTTGATTTGTGACTCCAAATTTATGTTAGATGGAGGATGTCAGTAAAATGTCCTCAATGACAGATTTCACTGCCAGACTCAGCCCATAAAAGCTGAATTTGTTGGCCTTCTGTGCTCTTAGAAAGTCTTTCTATTTACCCAGGCTCTTCCTGAAAGGATGGGTGGGGTGAGGATGGACTTTGTTAAAATACCCACTGGGGAGTGCTCTTTGTGTCACTGTTGACATTCAGTCCCATTTTATTTATGGTGAAATATGTTTTTAGTCTTTTTATTGTTTGCTTAATTTGTGTTATGATAGGCACACTTCAAAACCTGAATATAAACAACTGATCAATCTTCACCTCAAAATAAAAAATAAAACCATAACAAGGGCACATGCTTCCACAGAAGGCTGGGCCTCTCTTCCAAGCTTTGAGTGTCAATCTCAGCTGTATTTCATTCAAATCATACCTAAAAATGTGCTGAATGGTGGGGGGCAGTTGTGGGGAAAACTGTTTTTCCTAATCATTCCTCCATCATTCAGTGAAGCTGCCAGAATTCTGCTAAGACCTGCTCAAGAAGATTCATTTTTTAATGAGGGGAATGAGCAGAATTTCAGTCCAAAATGTTCATGCTTCAAAAAGATGTAGTGAGTGAAAACAGGGGATTATGGTGGAGACATGCAGACATGCCACCACAGCTCTCAGTCCAATGTTGTGCATGAATGCTGCTATTAACACCCATATTTTTCACATATTTCTCAATTTGACATGCCCCTTTTTTTTTTCCCACACTGAATGTAGGAGAGACAAGTGGATAAAATTAACCAATGGCTGGGAATGAAACCCAGACAAATTAAAACTGGAAATTAAGTACATGTTTTGAACAGTGAGGGTAATTACACACACAAGAAATGATGGAACATCCATCTCTTGCATCTCTCCATTAAGATGGATGCCTTTTTGGATGTTATACTACAAAATAATTCTGATTTTTGAGTTCATTATAGATAGCTTGGTGAAATTCCAGTAACACTTATGTACAGGAAGTCAGACTAGATTATATGGTGGCACCTGCTGGACTTAACCACTGCAGCCTTCCATTTCAAAACAGTACATGTTTCTCCTTTTGCCCACAATTTATGTCTGTCTCAGAAATATTTTTACTCTGTTTATCCATCCATTCTCCACAAGTACACAGCCTGTTCTTCTGAGCAGGTAAATTACCCAGATATGCCCACTGCTCTTGGGCCAAAACAGACACTGATGCACCTTTCAGTGCATTATATTCTCATATTCACTTCATTTTTATACTGTGTTCCTAACATACTTCCTTCTTTATCATATCTCCTAAGATTTCAAGGATTATTGGTTTTTTCTTATGAAATATGTTTTCAGAAGAACATTTTTTTTTCTGTCAGATCTGACATACCTAATTTCCTACCATACCTTTAGAAGCATTTCTTCTACCTTAAACCTTGATCTAAAATACCTAAAGGCTAAAACTTTTGGCCATTTTAACAGCACTTTTTTTGTTTCAGCTGAGCAAAACCTTTGGATTATTTACTTTGGTTAAGGAGCTGGCTGGGAGATTGTTATTTTGTTTACATGACAAAACAGTTAAGCATGGGAAAGAAAAGGCCTTCTGAGAGGTTCAGTTTGTGAATTTTTTTATGGGGTTTTTTTTGATGTTTTTGATATTTGGGTTTTTATACAGGTAAGGAAAGAGTAGGTGCATTCATCCCTCTAATAGTGTGATTCTCAAAACCAGGGTGCAAACCATCCACATCAAAGAACGAAGGATAAAAAGTGAAGTGCAAAGTAGAAACCACAAGGAGAAAGGACTCCATAGTGCCAACAAAAATCCATGGCAACTACCAAGTAATTAATGCCAAAAGCATCCAGAGATTTGATTTCTTTGCTGGGGATGCTGCTGAACCCTCTAGGAAAGTCCCTGGCTTCCCAAATTACTGGTTTCCATTGAAAATGCAAATTTCAGTTTTGTAGATGTCCAAGATCTGCAATGCCCTGTCTCTTTTCTTTTTTCCTGCTCATAACAGCAGAGTCCCTTTGGTTTTAGACTCAAGCCCTAAACCTGGGCCTCGCAGTTAGATCCATCTGTACCATCCCAGCATCTCTCTGCACAAAGGCAGAATGACTCATGCACCAGCCTTTTTTTCTTTTTTTTTTCTCCTCCCTTTCCTCATGGCTTAAAACTGATGATCTGTTTCATAACATGAAATGCAAGCAGATTCTGCAACCACAGCCACATAGCTCTGGTAAATTGCCTCTGAGCACCTCAGCATAAATCCAACACAGGGCTGCAAACATGAAGGGTAAAACCCTTCTGCTACCGAAACAATGTCAAATTTGCCTCCAACGTATATTATATTTAGATAAAAGTGCTTGCTGGAAATGTACCAGGGGGAAAGCACATAATTCTCTCAATATGTGAAGCCTAATGCTCTGCAGTTTTACTGCTTAACAATAGGCATGGCATTGACCTGCCAGTGAGCAGAGCAGTGTATCCAATCTGTTCTAATTTAGAAGTTTCACATGGAAAAAAAAAAAGAAAACAGGGAAAAAAAAGCAGAAAACAATAATTGGCCAAGTGCCTTCTACCAGATAATTTTTTACTGTTTTCCTTGAAGCTTGGTGGAGTTCACCCAGATCTCTGTTTCCCTGGCAGAGATGGCAAACATGCAAAAAAGTGTACAAAACAAGCTTGCTTTTCCAAACGTGAAAAAGTGGGAGCAAATCCCAATCAGTGTGCATACCACTGTGGTTAATGTGGTATTTGTTGACTCTGGAGCAAATTGCTTGCTGCCACCACCTCCAGCTTTTAGTGCTTTATTGCATATAAAATCCAAAATAATTTATGCCACAGCCTTACCCAGTAAGTAATATTTCAGGCACATGACTTGAGAACAATGGGCATCTTGCCTAGCTGAGGCAAAAAGTCAGGCTTTACAGGATTTGCCCTAGAATGCACAATCCACAATTTCTACAAAGACAAATAAGAAGTTTTCTTTCTTGTGGTTTCGGGCTGCTATATTTAATATGGCTTTCAAGGCAATTTTATATGTCAAATTGCTAGCTTACTGATTGCATCCAAAATCAAGGCCTAACTCAATGTGCATTTTAGCCCAGTAGCTGCAGCAGGCAATATTTTATGAAAAGATGTAGTTTCAATTTAAAAGAAATAATTTCTGGTGTTACTTTTTTACTTTTATTTCAAAGTTGCATCCCGAGAAATTAGCAAACAAAACCAAATTGATGATTTCAGGAAAGCACAAACTGAATTTACAATAGATCATGTATGAATTCCTGACCTGGGAACCAGCCTTCAGTTTCATCTGCTTATCTACTTTCACCCTGTTTACCAGCTTTGGAGGCTTCTTTAATGCAGAACTCTAGGAAATAGAGAAACTCTTAACAAATCAACAATTCCACCTCATTTCCTCCACAAAGATCAACAGAATTGCTGCATTTTGAGAGTGCTGTATTTTAAAAGGAAATGCAGGACCATGAGGATAAGGTCTCATACACAAAAAGCTTTCATTTCAATCTGCTCTTGCTCCACTGATATCGTGTAAGGACAAAGACTAACAAAGTTAACTCAGAGAATCACTTATTTGAGGAATGAAACACTAATATCCAAACCAATTTCAGTCACACACCCTCATCCTCCATCACCATGCCCAATCTACTCACAATCAACTTCCAGCATAGATTTATTCACCATCCACCCTGATAAAATAAGAGATTCGTGAAACTGGAGATGGAACAAGGCTTTGGTTTTCAGAGATGACAAATTTCTGAGCAGAATTGCCTTTTGCACTCCTGCAGTTTCTTCTCTTTGCAGGGTATAGTGAAGGACCACAAGCCAGGACTCTACAGTAGGTGACTGCTGAAAGGAAGAAAATTCCCAGCATCCCATGGATTGATATCAAGGACAATTCCCACCAATAGTGCTGGAGCCACCCTGAAAGGAGTTTTTTCTCTGTCACTGAAATGCTGCCATGCCTGGAGTGGATCAGACTGTAGGCCTTGGATGGCTTCATATCCAAACCAGAGGTCTCTGATTTAGGACTGACCCCGAAATTCATTCCAGATTTGGGACAGATTCTAAGTGGGGCAGGAAGGAGGAACGTGGAAGCAGGAATAACAGGCTAGGTCTGTGGCACAGGAACAAGAAATGTCCCTGGACTGTGGGCAGGGAAAGAGGAAACAGACCACAGGAAATGGATGAGGAGCCTCCATCCCTGCAGTGGGGGATGGAGAACATTGGTACAGAAATACTGGGAGAACAGGGGAAAGGGAAATAGATCCTTCCAGGAATAGCAAGGACAGGGCAAGTGGCTGTCACCAACACCCAGCCAGCTCCAGAGGGCTGTCCAGGGCCTGGAAAACCAAAACCTTCCATGACTGGCGGAAGGGAAACTGTAACACAGCAGGTTGTGACTACCCAAGTTACACATCACTCAGTAACCTCAGCCTGGACTGAGGTGTTCTGTGGTCTGAAACACCTACAAACAGCCAGAACCCAGCATTTCTGTTGCTTGCTCCATTGAAGGTAAGGGTGTTAGCATTAGTCTGGTCTCTGTGCAGCATCAAAACTGCTCTGTCTTTCCCAGGGGACTAGAGATTGTCATTAAATGACTATTGCTGAGAGCCAGACAGGTCCCCAAGGATGTCTGCTGCAGCCTTCAGAAATACAGCAAACAGTGCTGACCAACAAAGTACAAGGCGTGTGCAGGGAGTCTGGAAAAATAATTTTACCAGATAATTCTTCGGATAATAATAGAATAATCTTTTTTTATCCACTCTTCCCAGCACAAAATATGCACTAGAAGGACACAGCCTGAACATAGCACAGCAGACTATTGAAATAAAGGCCACAAACAGGATAGCAGACAAAATGCAAGGCCAGAACATGCACCAAAACAGAGCAGACTGTGAACCCTTATGCTAACTGAAATAAACCACTTGAGGGGAAATATGGCATTATAAATACATCCAGTGCTGCAACATGTGGTGAATGGAAAAAAAAAATTAATGAAAATCAGATGTCTCAACATTTTCTGGTACTGATTCCCCACGCACACAACGCACGGATGCTGTGCAGGTGTGGGTTTTGTTTCAAGGGAAATTCATGGCTGTTTGCTTTTAGCATGGGCAAGCATCTCTCTCTTTTCTGAGGTGTTTAAGAAGCCTACTGTCAACAGCCAAGGTGATTAGGAGACACTTTCAGTGAGGCAGCAGAGGAATTATTAATGCAGAGCCCGTCATTTGCTAACGGGATTAGGGGCAGATACATTCCATGAATCCCTGTGAAAGCTAATCCTGATGTGTCTTTCACCTCCATGAAAGGTAAAGAACCCTTCCATAAAACAGGTCTGTACAGACCTGCAGGGTCATGTGCAGCACTTTCAACAGCACACTAATGGTACAACAATTTGCAGACATCGTATAACAGCACTGTGCAAATTAAACAGCTGGAGGTTTGAAATGTAGCCATTGTAACTACACCCACACAAACACAATAAAATATCCTGGCTTTATCCTTTCAATTAGTTTTCCCTTAGATGTCCTTGTTCTTCTCATATTGCTTCACTGTAATCCTTATTCCAGAGATGTTGCTCGTAAGAAATTACCAAACTCAGTATTGGAGATTCTGTCTGGAAAGCTGGCTGAGCTCATGAGAGCTGATTAATCACTCTGCAAATACAAATCCAAAAGCCACTGTTCTTTAAAAAGGGGAAGTGCAGGGGGGAAAAACAACCCTTTTCACAGAACTCTAGCATCCAACAAAAACCTCTTCCATTTCAAAGACTCACTAACAAATTATCCACAATTTATAAGCTGCTCACAGAAGTGTCCAGATAAAATCAGCAATCACTAGAAAATAACAATTTGCTTGCCCTAAAAGTGCCCTCAGCCTGGAAATTTCCAAAGGGACATAGGCAGCTGTAAAGAGACACCTAACACAGAGAAACTGTCCTGTGGGGATACAGGGACAGGGTGCAATATTCAGTGTGATTTCAAACCATAGCAGTTATTATGACACCCTTGTTGGTGTTGCTGCTGATAATTTCAGTTTCCTTCTGGAAAAGCAGTTCCACACAGGAAGCCAGTCAGTAATAGTAATATTTTCAATAGCCAGTCAATTGCAAAATGCTTTACACAGGTGGGCAACAAGACAGGATGGACAGTAAAGAGCTGCTGTGATAAGAAAGCAATGCAGCCACTGGAAACAGACTGCAAGGGCTGCCAAAAGAGGATCTGATCCCAAAGGTGAGAGGAGACAAGCCCTGATCCTCACCAGTTTCCATCACCAAGAAGCAAAGCTGTCTAACAGATTCAACTGACATCTTTACAGAGAGGGTAATCAAGAAATTCATCATTAAATGTACACACCCACAGATGTTTAAGCCAAGGCTTCTGGTATAATCCATGAGATTCCAGAAGTGAATGCAGACTGATGGCTATTTCCCCCTTGTTAATATACTAGTTCTTGGCACTGGTTAAATTCTTTCCATCAAAAGATCCCAACATGTTTTACACAAGTTAAGCAATCCTTGCAACCCTTCTGGCTTCTGTGTGGTGAGTACTATGGCTGTTATAATGCCAGTTTATGGAATGGAAAAACAGATATATGGATGAATGTACTGCTTTTAGTCTAAACAGAGCAGATTTGGTTTTCTTTTGGCTACACTACTTCCCACCTGCTCAAAAAACTTGTTGAAGCTCCAAGGAGCTCTTCCAGCCATTTCTGAAGGGAGGTGTTGTGGGTATGTGGACTCCTTCCTCCCAGCCCCGTCTCCAACAGCTGCACTGTGCTGACTTCCATTGCTGCTCTGACAGAATTATCCTGAGATAGATATCATCAGGATACCCATGTCCTGATCATGTCAGTGAAAGCCACTGACAGAATTATCCTGAGATCTCTTTTTCTGGCATACTGAACAACCAGACATGCTCCCCTGAGCTCTCTCTGACCAAGTGATGACCTGGCTCTCCTCTACATTTTAAATAAAGCCTTCTGATGCTTATTTCCAAGGTATTTCCAAGTCAGTAGTCTACATTTTTTTAAAAAGAGGCTTGCCTGCTGGGAAATAGGAAAGGAAGGGCCAAAAGCAAGTTTAGCCCAGGGGATCTTGTGGCCTTTTCACTGCAAAAGCACCTCAGACTTTTCACAGGGGTCAGCAGGGCTCAACAGCTTGGAACCTTTTGAAGCACTTGGTTTTGAACTGAGATACACTTAAATGCCTGAAGATGTGAAAGAAATGGGGTACAGGATCATCACTGGGAAACAAGGAGTGGAAACAAGGTGTGATCTGCTGTCACACCCTTCTGCTTCTCAAGCTTCTACAGGTACAGAAAGCTCAGCAGGACTTGGTGAGGCAGGACTCCCAAAAGCTGGTGGAGTGAGGAAACCCCAGCTCTGCACCAGAGAGGTTTTAGTCCTAGAGAAACTGCAGGGAGTCACATGGAAATGCTTCTGTGCATTTCCATAGCACAAAATTTGGAATTCAGGTCAGTCCCATCTCCCTCTTTGGTCCCACAGGGGAGATGGGACTGACCTGAATTGCAGCCAAGCCTCCCAACACCAGCTCTTGCAGGACTTGGTCTGGATTCAAACTCAAAACTTCTCCCCTCTCACCTGGACTGCAAGCCAGAGTGTTTTGGGCTGTCACTGAGACTTCTACAACATTTGCACAGCAGATGGATCCCCAGAAACAACACCAGAGAGCAGACCTTACTCTTGACCCAGCCAGGCACTGCTCATCCAAGTATCCTTCCCAACAATCCATTGTAGCCATTCACAGACACACACCAAGGCCATTGCAAGGGAGGTGCAATTCCATCTATCCTTTTATCAAAGTTCTCACTGAATTTAAGTCTCGCAGCCTGAAAGGCACTGGGAGGGGCCAAAACCCAAGTGCTGGATGGTAAATTCACATTTAATACACTTTTTTGAAAGTACATTTGTAAAGCGAGGACTTGGCAACATAAAATGACAAATACTTGGCACAAGAATTAGGAGAAGTGTAACAGAATTTGAATTCCTACTTACACAGAAAGGAGTAGGAATTCAACATTTCAAGTTGAAATGTTACCATATTTCAACTGAGATTACTGAGTAAACAAGAATGTAGTCATTATCTCTCAGAAGAAGGTAACCTTTAATAGCTACAAGGTAACAAAAATGTCTAGGGATCAGCAACACTCTAAATTGGAAAAGTAAATTAAGACTGCTCTAAATTCAAACTATTTTAATTCCTAATTTAATTAAATTCTTAATTCAAGCTATCTTAATTCTGCCAATGAGGTGCTCTTGGATGTACTTAGGGGTGTTTTCTGCCAGCTCAAGATGAGCAAGAGACAGATTGCCAGTGCTGGTGCTATATCACACACATACAGGTTATAATCTGTATTATATATATTATAATATATAATATATATTATAATATATTTTAGATATAATATTATATATAATATTATATAATATTATATACATTATATTTTTATTTTATTTTATATATATATCTATATATATATATTATATCTGTATATAATCACACACAGGTTTTCAGGACATTTGACCAAAGTTTGCTCAAAATACCACCACCCAAAATTGGGTGAGCTTGAAAGACAGAGAAGAATCCAGGAATTCAGGTAAGTAATTAACCCCATGGCTTTCCAAAATTGCCAAAGGACCAAATGCAGCTCTCAGACGTCCACAATAAAGGAATATTTGTTCTCAGCTGAATGGGCTGCAAATTATCACTACTGCACATGCAGTCAGTGGGAAGATTTCACAGCCATGGAGATAAGGACCATGGGAACACCAAGATAGCTCTGTTACAATATCAAGAGAATTTTGTGAGTTTGGTAAGCCTTGAGTAAAAGTTACGTTTTCAAAAAGCAACAAATCTGCTTTGCTACAGACTTTATGGCAAATTTAACTGAGAAGCAAGGAGAAAATTAGTCCTCAAACTTCATCTTTCTAACAAAAGTAAAAATTTAGCTGGTTTTGGAAACAGAAGTGGCCTCTGCTAATCAGGGTGTTGGGCTTTTTGCAATCCTGAGAAAGAAAACTGCTGACATGATGGGTCTGACCACTCCTGTTCCAGGAGGAGGGAGATGATTAAGGCCAAGATGCACAACACCATCTTACACACCCAGAGCACGTGCCAGTGATTTTCCTCTTGCAGGACAAACAGAATCCTAAAAAAAAAAAACCTCAGGCTTCATAGAGGAAAGATGAGTGTTACACAGAATACACACCCTGATTTAAAAATAGAATTCTTCTTTTATAGACATCAGGGTGCAAAGAACACAGTAAGGTTGGAACACATTTCATTTGGGCTTTGCAAAATAATCAAATAAACACTATCAAGAGATGACTGAAAGCGGGAAAAAAATGTGGGGAAAGGAAACACAGACAATGGAGAATGCCACTGTAGCTCATGGGAGCTGGAAAGCCAGGAACAACCTGAAAATGGCCCAAGAGACTGCACAGGTTCCACCATGGCCATCAGTTTGTGATGATGGTGGCACACATCATTTTTGGATGCTGAAACCCACAGTGCATTGAGCTTGTGAGGTTCACCCATCCCACGACCCTCTTTGAGTCACAAACTCCACTAAATCAGGTACAACAAAAAAGTACAAACAAACAAGCAAAAACAAACTCAAAACAACCAAAAAAACCCCCAAAAAACAAAAACCCAAGGTAAGGCAGGAGCCAGGACAGCAGCAGCTGTGATGTTAAAAGGTATTTCTGTAATCACACCGCAGCAACTCCGGTGCTGAACGAATTGCAGATGGAATCTGGCAAGCCAAATGCTGTTCCTCCTGTTCAGAAACATGTAATATATTTTTATGCTTAAAAAGGCCTGTGGGCAATTTGGCTTCAGCAAACCAAACAGAAGCCAGGATTTTACATCCTGTACTGTCAAGTGCATTGGTCTCAAGGACACACCTCTAGGACAGGCCTCTGTGTTTCCAGAAGAATCGTGGGAAGAAAAACAATTGCACATGGATGGCTTCTCCAGGAGATGTTTTCTCAATTTTTTTTAATACATAGCACAAAATTTAGGTGATATTTCTCAATGTTCAGTCTGGAACCAGAATCATCTTTTATTTTTTTTGTTCTGCAATACAGCAACATTTGCCTCAAGGATCTGCAGCAGGACCAGATCCTGCTAAAGAGAGGTATAAAGCAGACTGAAAGTGATCTGAAAAAGATTCAGAGTTCAGAGTGAAACTTCTTGAAGGGAGTTAATCCTCTCCACTTGGTAGGTCAGGTTCTGCTGGAGCCAATCTTGCTCATGAGAAACTGAATATTTCTCACTGTTGCTTAGTCAAGGTATGTGGAAAAGTGATGGATGGAAATTAAGAAAGACGACAAAGTTAGCCAAGTCCCTGATCTTCAAGAGAAATGCTGACTGAGGAACGGCCTGAACACAAACAGGTATCTTGCAAAAAAAAAAAAAAAAAACCCAAACCCTACCAATCCCCCCTAAAAAATTTGTTTATTAAGCTTTTGGGAGTAGCCCACACCTAATGGTGTGGGTGTATATTTTGCTTAATGTGAACTGGTACCTCCAACCCCTGCTACTAAAGCTGTTTATTTTCCTTTTCTGCTTTATTATCATCCATTTGTCTTTCACATCCTTTCCATACAGTAAGCTAACCTCAATTATGACAGGATATACTCTCGGATTACCATGGTGGGGAGCAGAGGAAAAAAATTGCTTCACAAGTGATGTCAGCAAATGTACAGTATTCAGAAGAAAATAAGCAAGAGAGTAACAAGAGAAAACTGGGTATTAGTGACTAAGTTAACCATTATTCCTCCTACAATCAAAGAAACACACCAGAGCACCAGGTGGAAAGGGGGCAGCTGCTTTACATCAGTTTCAGTCTCCTGATGCAGCACAAAGTGAATTTAGGCAGAGCCAATACTTGGCTTAGTATTTTTTACCAAGAGATAAACAGAGACTGAGGAACAAAAAACCCAAAACCAGGGTTTTGCCCTCATTTGAAACTTTGTTCACCATAATTCAGCTTAAACGCCAAGGAACTACACTGAGATCAGATGTGAAGCCTGTACTTAAGCCTGGGATATGCACATCCAAAGCAATTGGAAGGAAAAAACAGATGAGCCATCAACTAAACCTTGCAGCTAGTACTTTGCTTCAATAGTGGGTTTTGGAGAAGAGAGGAATTGTATTGAAATACTTTGGACTACAGTGTGATTTTTCTGACAGCTTCACAAACTGTTTAAATGCTTTAGAGGTAAAAAAAAAGAAACACATGGAAAACAGTTTTCCAAAGTGCTCGCTGCTCCCCAAAAAGGCGATTACAGCATTGCACTGCTGGACTCACACAAACGTCTCGTTACCACATCCAGCCTGAGTGTCAGGGTGAGACTGCACAGCAGCAGCTGAGCACTTGTGAAAAGGAGAAGGAAGAGGGGAGGCCAAGGCAAAAGGGGGACTGGGGGAAGCCCTCCCTGCCCGCTCTGCAAAGGATTTGAGCTGCAGAAAAGAGGAACCGTGTCAGCAAATGCCAAACCAATGCGGTACCTGCCAAACCGCACCTTATCCCTCTCAATCAGCAAAAAAAAATTATCCACAGCCTGATTTCTCTTACCTCACCAATAAAGGGCTGGTTTTTTCCCTTATTAGGACAGTCTCCATGCTGTAAAATTCCGGCTCTAATAAGTGCCTTTAACAATATGTGCTGCACATCAGCACAAAAAGAAAGCAGCGAATAAAAGGAAAGCACAGAAGGAGAATAAAAGGGCTGAGTCCTAAATTAAAAAGGACAACATCAGCTTAGCTTGGGCTCCAAAATTTGATCATAGATTTTATGAAATGGAGAATTAAAATTGGAATGGATAAATGTATGAAGGCTAACATTATACAGATATATAATTATAAACTTGGCTCTGCAGCCACTTATACATGCAAGCTGCCTTACTGAACTCAAGGAGACTTTTTTCACCACACTTAAGAGCTTGCACATCCCAAAATATAAATCAAATAGTCAGTACATGAAAATAGTGCAAGAAAGGGTTTTTCAAATGTTTTTTACAAAGTAAAATGTGGGTAGAGTGAAAAGTTGCAGTAAGTTGATCCTCTATGTTTCAATTATTTCAATGACTGATGGAAGTGTTTTTCTTGGTTATGTTTTTAAGCATTGGGTTTAATTTACTGGACATAATTGACTTCACCTGCTTTATATGGAAATATGTACATATATATGAACTGAGAAGCAAAGAGGGCCTAAATTAATCACCAGAGAATTTCCCTGAGTTTTTCCTGCTTTTCTCTGAATTGGGAGGAGGGTGGATGGGCTGTGCAGGTTTGGCAGGAAAGGGGAAGGCAGGGGTATGAAGAAGCAGGATAAAGCTCTACCACCCCCATCCTCCACTGGTTGAACACCTATGCCAACAGTGTGGCTGTGGAGGAGCTATCTGGATTTAAGATCTGCACTAACAATGAATTTTCTAGTTTTGCTGAAGCAGAAGCAAAAACCCTTGTCAGAGTGAAGTGATATGGAAAATGTTCAGGGTTTTTTTTTTTTTTTTTCAATTCAGCCTGGAACAGGAAAGCAAACCTTTCATATACTTTTTTTTCTTTCTACTTTTCTCTTTGAAAGGTAGGTCAATTGGAATCAAAAGATTTTTTAAAATCAGAATTCCTCATTTACAAAAGCAGCAATGGTGCAACTCATTAATTTCTTATGTAGAAAGTGTAGAAAATTCATTAAAAATAAAGCATTTACTATTATTTTAATTTAGACAAAGCCAATTTCAGAAACCTGACATGAACTCATAACCAGCTCTGCTCTGAACCGTTCTGAAAGAGCTCTGGCCAAAACTCCCTTATATTTCCTAGGTTTTACTAAATTTACCTTTCATCAGAAGCAGTTCTCACAGCTCATTTCAGGCATTTGGATTCACAGCAAGTTCCTGGCCTCAACCAAGGCTTGCACAGGGTAGAGAATTTAGCTCAGAATTTTCATGAAACTCTTCCAAGTCATTTGTTCTCTGACAAAACTTTAGATGCTTGATGCTCACAGTCTTGAACTAAGACTGAGGTGGATGCTCCAAACTCCACTCCAGCTTTGTGCTCCTGAGAGCTTTTCTTAAGCTGAAAACATTTTTCACTGGGGCAAGAAGGCTCCAAAATCTCAGATGTTTCCCTATAGACCTGTCCTTTCTCTGCCACACAAACTCCCAATCAAAAATGTTTCAGTTCTTCGTGTAGACTTGTCCCTGCTGGGGAAGAGCCACTTTCAGAAATTGAGACTGGGATTCTTTGCTTCCAAACCAGAAAAATATCCTCACTACAGGCAAACATCTTTGTGTGTCATTTCTGTAGTTACATTATGTCCTTCTTGGAAACCTCAGCAATGTGAAAAGACTTTTACAAATTAAGGATTCAGGCCTTTGCCCACTGGGGAACAGGGATGAAGAGCATGGTCAAAAGAGAAGACCAGAAGGAGAACGCTTCAAATGAAAATTAACAGCATCAATTTTTGGAGCAGAATTAACCAAATAACACAGTGCCACTAACACCACTGCTGTCTGTGGAGGAGTCCTCTTAAACCTCTCTCTTCTCCTAAAAAAATTAGCTGATACCAGTCTCGAGCATCCAGCCAAGATACAGAAAAGATAACCTACAATACAAAGAAAACGCTGCAAAAAACTGAGCTTCCAACAACCAAACTGAAGTTTGAACAGAAGTTATCATTTTCTGGAAGAAAATATTCTACCTGTTGGCAAAGAGAACTTCTGTTTTCTGTAGGAACTTGCACAGTAAACACTTCAGTGTCCAGCACAGCGAGCCAAGCCAATCCCTATACATTCATTAAACAGACTTCATGTTTTTAGGCCAACCAGAATTTCTTGGCTCCACTGAGAGCTTCTGCTTTTAATTTCTAGTGTATCAAATGCTAACAGGATTATATTCAGCTATTTAGCAATTACAGAATTTTCTACAAATACCACAAGTCCACTGAAAGCACAGAAAATATCTTTAAACCACGCAGATGAAATGATCATATAAAGGGGCCATTAGAGGACATTTGCAAGAAGTTAACAATCACATTGTACCTCATTCAAAATAATGCAATAACAGCCTCCTCCTTTTCCCTGGAGAGTCTCCAGAGAGTGAACTTATAAGGATTTTAATATTCCTTTTCTTTTCCTCTGCAATCTCCTGAGAAGCCATGAGCCCTTGGAATGATTACGTTATGCCTCAGCCTGGGAAGGGCAGAATTTCATCATGTATTTCTCTGAGCAATGCTTTGAAGAAACCTTTGTGGGTAATGCTAAAGGTGTCTTCCCTCTTTTGGCCTGAGGTCATGGAGATGTTTGTTACAAGGGAATAAATCAGTTTCCAAGTTCTGGCCACACATTTGATTGCTCTTCGGAGTCCTTGCCAAAGAGAACTTTGCTTTTCTTCCCCAAGCATGCTACTGTGAGTCTTGACAAAAGAAACCCATGTCTGGTTTTCAAGGTGTGTCTGCTTTTGTTAGAAGCTGTTACAGAACCCAGGACTCTCAAGGTACAGGAAAACAACACTACAGTAGCTACCCATACTTCAAGAGAAAAGGATTGTTTTCACTAAGGCATAATTTCACTGAATTTTAGTGAACTCACTTCACACTCAAGCTAAGGCTTTGCTCCCAGCTTCTACTCCCCCAACACATCAGATATGCCAAGTATAGAGGCAGCACACAGCTGGTTCCCTCTCCTGCCCAAAAGGGACTAGAGGAGAATATCTCCCAGCAAGGATATCCAGTATTTTAAACAAAACAGCCAGACTGACACCTCACTAAACCAGGTCCAGCACAGACTAGAAAGGATCTCCAGGTCACCTCAGAGGTCCAGCCTGGACTCAGGGCCAGCTCCCCACACCAGGTGTCACAAGTCAATGTTTTCATCACTTATATAATCACTAAAATATCCAAATCTCCCCCACTTTGCCCTTTCCCCTCCTTTGCTTTCCCCTTGCACTGAGTGCAGAGAAATTGGTGCTCCCTCATGGCTGCTCCCTGTTCCCATACAGAACTATGGGAGGGCTGGCTACTGTGGCTTGTGGCTGTATTTCACCACAGAACAACACAAAAAATTGTCATCTGACATGCCCTTAGGTAAATTATTATTTTTTACCCAGTTTCTGAAATCACAGGGAAGGACTTCAGATTCCTGGAAGGGACTGAGTTTCAGAAATCCCTGAGCTCCCTCTCCCTCCAAGAGCACAGCTTTCATGCTGGAAACTCTAAAAACAGGCAGAGAAATCCCAGTTGCTCTTCAAAATCTCTCCCAAGCTTTAAACAAAACCCTTATATAAATAAATCACAGCAATTTAGAAATATAGCTGTGTCCTGTTTCCTACCCATCAACTTCTAAAGCAAACCAACAAAACAATACAGGACAGAATAAAGCAGGTTATATTACTGGCAATATTACACAGGCTAATTGATTTTCTCCTCTTGCTTTCCCTTCCACATTCAGGCATGAATTTGCCATGAGGACTTTATTTATTCAGTGAATTCAGCAATCTGAGTTATGCGAAAGCTTTCACACAAACTATGAAACTTCTGCAAACTTCCCGCCAACAGAACTCCAATTAGCAGCCAGTTCTCCCAACATCTCCTTCTACCACTGAACAATTTGAATTCTGCAATTCAGGTAAGAGAAATGCATGAATACAAAGATTTTAGACAACAGAGCACAATATAGCAAAACAAGAAGCAAAAACCTCAATCTATTGCTTATTTCCCAGTTCAACCAGCTTCCCAGCTGCTCTGCTCCCCTTGCCATTTCCACCACCCCAGCACCAAAAGGCTGAATATCCACACAGATATAACAAACTGGCCACTCACTTGGAAAGGCTGGACAAGTTCTGCCTGCAGTGTGACCTGCTGATCATGTCTGCAGAGGATGAATCAGTGCAAACTGCTGGCAGCTCCAGGGAGCAAATGGACGGATGATCAGGGCGTGGAATGAGATAATAAAAATGCCATTATCCTTTCAGGCATGTGAGGCTCATTGGATGCTCTTTCCAGCCCACAGGTTAACCATTTGGTTGGTCCTGCAGCTCCTGGAATGACACTCTGTATTTGCCTGTTGTCAAGCTCATTCTCCCTCCTGTATCCCCCTCCCCTCTGCTCTGTGATCCTATGATTATTTTTTTTACTGTATTCTCTCTAATAGAGCCTCCTCGTCATTTCTGGGCCCCCAGTTACAGAAATTCCTCAGCTTCTCAAGCTGCCTGACAAACTCTTGCTTCCCATTCAGCTTTCACAAGAAGGGATTCTGTTCAGGCAGCTCATCCAAGCAGCCTCAGCACTGCACAGAGGTGGTTTTACAAGAACTTGCTCACAGGAAAGTCACATTCCAGCCTGCTGAGAGATGAGAGCACCCAGATATAAAATAATAGTCCAAGGAACAGTGCTCCCTTTTGATAGTAAATTACTGCCTAAGCATTTTGCAGGCACTTGCATCCTCATCACATCACTGTCTAATTTGTGAAAGGTCAGGCTGGATCAGTCAGCTCAAGACTGAGGGTGATTTCTAAACACAAACAAATCCAAGGAGGTGGGGAGTTGCTGCAAGTTCAACTTGCAGTCAAGGTAAAACCATCTTTTGTTTGACAACAGGATTAAAACCAGGGCTGGAGCTGAACCCAGCCTAACAGACTGTCCTCAGTGTTCTTCCATGTGAGCAGAGCAGGAAATAGAAATGCAAACAGTGATGTAAATGGAGGCACCATTCAGTTACCAGTTTCATATGCTTGGCTCTCATACCCCTTCCCCTCAAAGCCCAAAAATGTGAGCAAACTGAAACTGTGCAGTCCTGCAGCTCTTCCACCCCAGGCTGTGATCCTGTCACCCCTCATAAATCGCCAGAGTGGGTGTGGATGGATCAGCACCCCAAAGGGAAATCTCTGCTGTGAGCTCTCCTGTCTGTGGGGAGGAAAGTGTGGGTTCAGCAGGTGGCACTCTCACCTTGGAGTGACACCCAGGCCACCCTCTGCACAGAGCCATGGACAATGCACAGCCAGGGGAGCATCAACCCTGACTCCTTTTTGCTCAGAGCTTTCAAGAATCCAACAGCTGCACTTTGCTCAGGGCACTGATATTAATTTAAGCTCTGCTTAAGTCCCATAGGCAATAACTTTTTTCCACTCTCCACTTTTTATGAGATAGATTTTTTGTGAAAAGGTAACAATCCTATGCATTATAGATAGCTGAATGATTCCCCTATACAAGGGCTTTTTTACACAAACACAGAAACAGGCCTGCAGTACCCCATGAAGTTGCTGTTTATTCATGCACACCTTCTGTAGACCCAGCCTTTTGTTCTAAAGTACACCAAACCCCTCTTTTGTGCATAAAATATCCTGGAATTCTGGTCTGCCAACCCACTGCATCAGGTGAGGAGCACAGGGCCATGTGGAGCTGGGATATCCCACAGGAGAGCTGGGTGGGTGTCCTGGTGATGCCCAGGAGCCTCACCCCAGCTGCCCTCAGAGCTGTGCCCATCCTGTGAGCCATAAGGTCCATCCAGCTGAGGAACACCCCTGTTTTCACAAGAGCCCCAGGGCCATTTGACCATCCTGTTTGCAGCACCAAGGAGGGCTCAGCCAAGGCAATGCCAAACATCCCCATTGTCAAGGGCAACAAGGCTGGAGAGGGGCTGGGAACACAAACCCTGTGAGGGAGCTGGGGGTGCTGAGCCTGGAGAAAAGGAGACTCAGGGGTGCCCTTATCATCCTCTACAACTCCTGAAAGGTGCCTGTGCTCAGGTGGGATTGGTCTCTTTCTCCAGGCAGCACTGACAGAACCAGAGCACACAGCCTCAAGCTGCACCAAGGGAAATACAGGTTGGATATTAGGAAAAATTTTTTTACAGAAAGGGTGATAAAGTTCTGGAATGGCTGCCCAGGGAGGTGGTGGAGTCACCATCCCTGGGTGTGTTTAAAAACATCCCAGATGTGTCACTGGGTACCATGGTCTAGCTGAGGTGGTGTTAGAGCATGGGTTGGACTCAATGATCTTGAAGGTCTCTTCCAACCTGGTAATTCTGTGAATTCAGTTGGGTGTGGATCCAGGAGCTCCCTAAGCTTACAGCAGTGCAGAACTGGCTCCCCTAAAAGAAGCTGGAACACATTGTGCCATGCTTGCAACCCCTTGGAAAAGCAGGTTCTGAAGCAGCTATAGATCCTTGCACTTCATAATCCTTTTAATATTTGGAAGCCAAATGTTTGTTGTTTACTTCAGCACCTTAACCAAGAGGGATACTTTCAGTACACTGTGGCCCTGAGGTGAAGATCTTGCATATGGAGCAGGAAGAGGCAAATCACCTCCCAGATAATCTCAAAAATTCACAAGGGCATCTAAAGCACAAAAACTGATGGGGCAGGAGACGTGTCTCAACCTGCATTCCTTGTATGTCCTGATGCTTCAGAGATCTAGGACACCAAAACCCCCAAGGAAGACACCAGAAAGTGGAAAAAAAAAAAAAACTAGAGTAAACAAATGCTAACCACACTAGAAAACTTGTGAGGTGTCATTCATGCCAATGAACTCAAGGCAAATGGCTCTAGCAGAGTGCAAGTTCATCTATTGCAGCAATGAAAGAAACTACAGGGCCTTTCCTATTTTCTGAACATTAAAAGCAGTAAAATGAGGAGGAGGAAGGAGACATGAGAGCTTTCCAAAAAGGAAATTATTACTGGGAGGTTCCAATGTCTACTCATACTAACAATAAGAATGTCCAGAGGTCATCCAGAGAACCACTTAATATTTTGTTTGTTATTTTTACTTTGACCATTCCTGCAGGCAAGGCAGAGTTTTCAGTGAGCTGATCAAAACAACCTGTGAATCTTTGTTTCTTTTGAAATGACAGTGAATTTAGAACCTGACAGAGGCACATGTCCAGACCATTACTTTCCATATGTAGCTTGTTCTTTTCTGTACCTATTTGCCAACAGGGAATTCTCTGTGGTGCTCACTGTTCTTGTCCTGTTATTCAAATACCTTCATGTTTCTTTAGCTCTTTGGTCCATGTTGAGGCAATTTTAAAACAGGAAACTTAGAGAAACACACCTGATTGGATTCAGAGACAGTAAATAGCTCTCCCTGCACTGCCCCTTCTCTGTGCCACAAGTCTGAAAGAAGCAGGCAGACTTGTAGAGGATTTTGCAGAGCTACTGGCATTTTGCAAGAGAACAAATGTTTTTTATGAAAATCATTCTAATGACATTAACATCTGCTCCTTATTTGAAGAATATTTTTAACTGTTCCCTCCCTGGGAAAACGAAGGATGCCACAGTTTCTTTCATGTTCTCACGGAGCAGACAAACTCTGCTTTTTTTTTAAGGTCTGTTCTGAAATGCCCCAATGGAGTTCACTGCAGGGAACTCAGTGGATGCATCTCACAGGGCAAAAATCATCTGCATTCACCATCCTTGGAGATTTCCTTCCAGGACACTGGCATGTGAGCAGGGAATTTATTTCACAGATGAACAACACTTTGTGTATTAAATCACACGCTGAAGGTAAAGTCTGGCAGCTCATACATGAGCTCTTGGAGTGTATCTCTTGAGCACTTATAAAAACAAGACTATGCACTCTGTCATCAAATAATGCTGAGCTGTCTCTTACTCTGTATATTTTTTTCCCAAGTCAAGCTGTAAATATCCCAAGTAACAGAGATTCTACCATTTCCCAGTCATAAGTTTTCCAAGCTCTTTCAGGATTCAAGACTAAGAATCCATCCTACAGCTATGATGTCTATTTTTCCCTTCATTCTTTAACTCTCTCCCATATTTATAACTATTTGGGTGCCTAAAAAGAGCAGCAGTGTCAAAAAATTTAACGTGTCCAATGAAACCTGTGAGTACCCAGCTGCCAATAATGTAGATCTAAGTTCTCCTTGCCCTAACTGTTCCTGATAATAGGTAATTTCAACAACAAGTTTTATATGAGATTATTGTTGTTTTTAAAATATTGGAGGCATGCTGCTAAGATAACTATTCACTTCAAGCTTGGCCACAAAAGCCAAGCTCTTTCAAGATTCTAGACTAAAAATCCATCCTACAGCTATGCTATCTATTCTTCCCTTCATTCTTTAACTCTATCCCATATTTATAACTACTTGGGTGCCTATAAAGAGCAGCAGTGTCAAAAAATTTAATGTGAAAACCTGTGAGTACCCAGCTATGTATGTGGATTTATGTATTAAAATACATACTCAAATTGAAACATGTAGGTTTGGGAATCTGCATGTGCAAATCATGGAGCCACACACAAGCAGAATTTGCATGTTCACACTGACAAATTTTCAGGTAGCAAATGTCTTATCAGAAGATAGAGATATTTGCATAGACAGGTTCTGCAGGATTGGGAGCACAAGCCTTGTACTTAAAATGCAAGAGCCTGCAGCCCACAATTATAAACACTTCCAAAATTTGTAGCTCCAGATAAGACCCACATAGAGCCCATGCAGCATTCAGTCCTATCTGATGCCTGCTCTGCTGAGACAGGATGGATTTTGGAAGAGAATTTAATTTTCTCTAACTGTCCTCAGTTTTTGAGGTAATATTATCCTGCATTTCACATGGAAAATTTACTGACTGCATGTATGGCTGTAACAGTAAACAAAACAAACTCCAAGACAGGTGCTAAAATCATATTCCAAGAAGAGCTATCACTGTGAATTGAAACTTGAATAGAAAAACAGATTTGCATTCTCTATCAGTCACTTATGGGGAAATCCAGAAATGAAGCAACATCATATTTCCTGGGCGTGAGAGACCCCTTCCACCAAAGCACAGCTTTTGTTTTATGTCATGTTTTCACTGCTTCCAAATAAACATGGAGATCCAAACAACAGCCTCCATATAACCACCAGGAAACAGATAATTTCTGGTCTCCAGACAACTGGAGTGGAGGAAAGTGTGAGAGGGGAGCAATCACAAAGGATTTATCACTTCTCCCTATGCCCTGGCACTGCCACAGGTGAGGGACAGACTCTGGTGCCCTCCTGCTCTGAGCAGGAGCCCATTTCTCTCCCCACTCAAATCCATGTCCATTCTTTTGTATTTTATTTTATATATTTTGTATTTTTATATATTTTATTTTTATATTTATTTTATATATTTATTTATATACTTATTTTATATATTTATTTATATATTTATTTTATATATTTCGTATTTTTATATATTTTATTTTATATATTTCGTATTTATATATTTATTTTATATATTTCGTATTTTATTTTATATTTATATTTTTCGCATTTCAGGGACACACGGCAGTTCTCACAGCAATAAAAAGCAATCTATTATTTTGGCTTTCAAACTTGAAAATTTGCTGTCTCTCATTTACACCTGAATCATTATGGCTATTAATAAATTTCAGCTTTATCAGTGTGAAGCCTAACACTCAAAGCCCAGACTTGTAGCACTTCTGCTCACAGCCATGTAGGAAAATACTTGCAGAGCCCACAAAACAGAAAGCTGCATAAAGCTGCCAATAATGTAGATGTAAGCTCTCTTTACCCCAACTGTTCCTGGCAATAGGTAATTTCAACACCAGGGTTTATATGAGATTATTGTTGTTTTTAAAATAATGGAGGCTTGGCCACAAAAGCCAGAAGGAGCCACAGTGTGGTAGGTGTGATACAAACACAGATGACAGATGCATCTCCTGGCAAAACAGGCTCTGCCTTGATTTCACTGCTGAGAGGGCACGGGTGGAGGCCTCAGCACAGCTCCTTAACAGGCAGAGCAGTAAACAACAGCAAGCTCAGGGTGTGAAATGTTGGATCTGCTCACCCCTGAGTGCCACCACATGCCAGCAAGAGCATCCAGTGTCTTGTTCCAGTCTGAAGCCAGGGTTTGGCCAGTCTGAGCCCAGACTTTGGGCTTGATCCTTCACTGCTGGGAGAGTTTTATATGAATGTGTGCACACAGCTCTGGGAGGAGAGGAGCTTTTCCTGCTGGGTCAATTTATGGCGATGTTCCTGTACCAAAGCCTCCTGTCTTATGATACTCTGAATTTTAGTAGTGAGCAACATCCAGTTGGATGCCCCAGTCAGGATCTCACTTCACAAACAACCCCATAAACTCAGCAAAACCATCCAAACTCCACCAAAGGCAGCAACTACTCAACAGCTTGAACAGCTCAGAGGTATTCAAAATGCAAACTTGACCAGTTTGGACCTTCGTTATCCCTGAACTGAAAGTGGATCCTCAGACCAAACCCCTGCTACATGCAGGTTAATGCTGAGTTATGCCCCTGTCTGACTGGACCAGTCATTTTTAATATCTGGTGCTGGCCCTTAGGTGTTTTAGCAGCAGTTTTATTTCACTGGCTGCACAGGGATTACCAGCTAACCGGATGCTCCCAGGAACTTTTGGAGAGCAAACAGTGTCAGTTTATTTAATAACTTTCAAAGTGAAACTAAAATCTTGTCCAAATCATGTCTCTTCTGATTTAATTAAAAGGCACCACACATACTGCACTGCTCTGTTAATCATTAACTAAGTTAATTCAAGACAGAAGATGAGTCTTTTCTTTCCTTCAAAAGCCTCCAGCCAGCGGAAAACTTAAAAAAAAAATTCCAAAAAAAGACCAGTACAGTATGATTTTTGTTAGAATGGTCAACACTTCAGTATGCTTTTTCCCTTTCTTCTGTATTTCTGATTCCTACAGGAATGCATGTTAAAAGAGAGGAGTTGGGTTTTTTTCTCTTGCTTGGCAAAATACCTTTGCTAAATTTTCTAAATATTGCCTGGTATTTGCGTCAATATGACAGTCATTGGGTTTGACAGGAATCAGATTGCTAAACCCACACAAAAACGCTTTGGAAATTAGGAACTGTACATTCAATTAGGTTGTACATCCAATTTCATTCAAACCCACTTTAGCAAACTGGCAGAGGGTGGATCTGAACTGTCTCTGTTGCTCCTTCACTTCCACGTTCACAGCAGAGGTTCCTTCATCTCCACACTGACTGAGACTCACAGCCCCTGCTGCCTGATAAATCTCCTCAGCACTCCCATCCCAACCCATTTTCAGTTTATAAAGGTGAGTTAGGAACACATCAAACTCACTCTCCCTGTGCAGCAAGCCTTGACAGCTTCCTCCAGGGAGGAACCAAACAGGGCATCAAATGGTGTTGGAAGGGCAACACTCCATGGACTACTCAAAAAACAGGATAAATCCAACACCTATTTTTCCAACAGTTCTCCTTTCTTGAAGGAGACCAAAACAAAACCACACACAAAAAAGGTTTCTTTACTTTCATCTCATCTTTGGGAAAGCCAAACACAAAATCTTCCAAGTCTCATCTGCACAATCTAATGGGATTTCCCTCTTGAAAGCAACAAAGGGTAAGGGCTGAACATTTCCACAAGTCCTGTCATATCAGATCAGGACACTGCTCCATCAAGGCTGGATTTTTGCCTCCAGCCATGGCTCACCCCTAACATTTTAGAGGAAAGCAGTGGGAAAAGGAAAAAATGCAAACCCCACTGCACCTGGCCCGTGGAGCAGAGTTTTCCCTGCACAGCAGAATTCCTCTCTGCTGGGGCTCTGCCACATCCAGCCCTTACAGGCTTTCAAAAGAAGAAAAAAGTGATTTATTTCATGGTAATAGACATAAAAGGGCACCAAGAAATTAAAATTGAATCACCATAGCACAGGACATAGTCTCAAGCTGCACTAGTTGGGGGTGGGGGATTTAGGTTGGACATTGAGGGGAATTTTTTCACAGAAAATTGGGAGAAATTTCTTCACTGAAATTTCTTCACTTTCTGTGATTAGACCATTAGAAAGGTGATCAGCATGCAGGGAGCTGGTGCAGTCCCCATCCCTGGAGGTGTGTAAGAAAAGGCTGGATGTAGCTCTCAGTACCACAGTCTAGTTCACTGTGGTCATAGGTTGGATTCGATCTCAAAAGTCTTTTCCAAATATAATTTATTCTGTGATAAATGTTCAGTGATTGCATCACAGCATGTGCATCAGGGGCATAATGATCTGAGAGCTTAAATTACTTAAATTTAGTGCAATAAAAGACCAAACCATATTTTTTCTTTGCATATTCAAGTGCTAATCCTTATTTCTGCACTGAAGCACTTGGAAGCTGTTGTAATTTATAAAAACACCATGTGAACAACTCTGATTTTAGGCACTCCATATCTGCTTCCTAGCTTCTCCTAGAAAATGGCTCTGTGGCCATACCTGACACCACCAGGACAGGACAGGTCAGAGCCAGCTCTTGCACCCATGGTTTCTTCCCATCTGCAGTGACAGATGACAGCAGGAAAAGCAGCTGTGAGTGTTTAAGGGAACTGGAAAATGCTGAATTACTTCCTTCTCACCATCTTTGTAACCCAGTGGCTGGACCACTCTCACAAGGATCAGCATCCCTGTGCATTTCCTGGGTGTCCCATGTCACTGCACAGTGTTCTTAGGGATTGGAGCTGGGTATGAACACAGACCTTTGCCAAATGTGCACCAGCCTGTAGGGGTGCTGCAAGAAAGGGTCTGAACCTCAGCTGTTCTTTTGCTCCTCAAAGAACAGGAAAATCCCCTTTGCCACCACTAAACATGAAAGAAATCCTTGTCAGCTCTCACTGGCTGGGATGGGTTTGCATTCTCTGCAATCTGCCACTAACCAATATCCTCCCTTTAAACTCAGCTCCTCATAGAAACTGAAAAAAAATTGGAAAACCTGTCAATAAGAGAGCTTAAGAGAAATGTAGGCTTCCCCAAAACAGACAGACTTGTCTTCAAGGAGATTTCGATAAAAGAGCTATGAAAAGAGTCAGTAGCAGCCCAGTGCAAAGAGAAATATCAACCACTGGCTACAAAGAAAAATAATTTCCTTTTTCCAATGGCAGGCCTCCCCTTCAAGATCTGCCAAAAGCTGCAGCCTGGGTTTTAGAGCTGTGGCTATATTTTCATGCCCTAATGGTGTTTTGTGCCCTAAGACATGGCTTCAGAGTGTCACATTTTATGAATAAACCTCATGGGATGGGAAGGATGCCAGGAACTCCTCCTGCAAGGGCTCTTACAGGATTTGGAGGTTCAGGAGAGATTAAAGCATATGTAGTATTACAAACTTCTTCCTAAAATTAGACATTATAACAGGAACTTACCCTTCCAATCTAAAAAAATTTATATCAAGAAAGTGACTTTTCTATCATTCCAAAGCACAGGCAACTGAAGACAAACCTGTTCTTAGGGCATCATCTTTGCACCTAGAGTGCTTCTGACATTTCAAGGATTCCTTGGGAATAATTAGAAATATCTCACTAAAATGGCCACCAGACATTTTAGCTCACTAGGGCTCTTCAAAAATATTAAAATAAACATTTCAGAAAAGTCTGAAAGAAAGAAATCAGAAGCATTTTCAAAAACTTGGCAGGATTTCAAGCATTTCCAATACTTGAGAGCAATTTTTTTTTCTTTTGGGAAAGGTTTGCAGCTTTTTCCTCAGCGTTCATTTATTTACACCAAAGCTGCTGTGAAATTCTGACCTTAAGACTAAGAAAGGATTTCAGAACACAAAGAAAGTAGAAAAAGCCCTTCAGCTCCAAATGCCAAGGTAGAACCTTAAAGCAGAATGGAAGCATTAAACCACTTGTTTAATTCAAATTCATTTTGGTCTGGCAAAGAGCAAGCTAACAACTAATGCTGTGATGTTCTGTGATTTAACTTAGCTCTTTTTTAATGCTGGAAATACAGAGCTGGGAGAAACTGGAGCAATTCCCAGAGGAGATGCCCCCTTTGGCAGTGGGAAGGGACCAGCAGCAGGTCCTGCCTCTCTGAACATCCCCATGGACAAAGGCTCCTGCATCACTTGGTGCCATTTAACTTAACATCCACAACACTTAGGGACTTACAAAAACAGCTGGCCTGGACCAATTCTGAACCCAAAGATTAACAGATCATAGATAAAGAAACTGTACAGAAAATAACAAGTGTAGATCCTTCACTGGTATTTTATTCCTATCAGCATTATTTAAAATGCATTCTTCTTAAATACAGTCCTTTTTCCAAAACCCAACTTGGTCTACACCCTTTCATTTGAATCCCAAACACATTTTTTTAAAAGTGTACTTTTTAAAAACACCAAACCCAGACTATATATGTCTCAAATAACGGGATGTTTTCTTTCTCCATTCTTCCTTAGTAGGAAAAATATGAATAATAATATTCACTAGACAGGAGACTATTTTTATGTTTACATTTTTATAATTTACAAAAACAAATCAGGGACAATTTTTTAGCCATTATAACCTTCGGTTATGTTTTTTTCCTCTAAAATATTCCCTGAAAAAGCCTTCTCACCTATGATAAGGTATGACATGCAGAATTTCAGGGGATACAAAATTCTTTGGAGAAAGTCAAGAGGAATTGATTGAACTGAGAAGATAAGCCCTGATCCTCAGCTGTAACTGAGTTACTCCTGGTGCACAAAACAAGGCTTAAGAGGTTAAATGTGGCTGTGAGAGGAGCAGGGTGCCTTTTTGTTTTTAGAAACTCCACATTTAATTGAAACTGGAGATAAAGAAAATGATCCTTTGATGAAGGATGAGCGGGGTCTGGCTTTAGGCATTTTCTTATCAAGATGGACATGTTGAGAACCCACCCACCAACATACCAGAAACCACAGTTGGCAAATGCTGCACAAAGGCATTTCCTGCCTCCTGACTCTCTAGCTGAGGGCCAGATGCTTCACAATCCTTCCTTAAAAGCACAGTTAAAGAGTGGGAGTGCAGAGCCTTGCCCAGTCTTGCATGGAGTGTGGAAAGGCCAGGCAGCATCCCAGCCATGCCCTCAGCATCAAACAGGGCACGGTTCCTCCCCTGCTCCTCAGCTCCTGTCCAAGTGCAAGAGGACTGCCTTTCCTTCCCCATCACCTCAAAAGTTACAGTTTACCATTTGAACCTTCCCAAGTGTCAGCTCTTTAACTTCTTTCTTCTTTTCTGCCACTCTCAAGGTCGGGATTGAAGCACTAAAGATGGCATTGCATATTCGGGCTCAAATGTTTATTGTTTCTTATCTATATCACAGTCCTACAAGTTATGAGTTCTACAGCATTCTACTAACAAGCTACAAAATGCCTAACACTATATTTCCCTACAAGGACTCTTAAGGCTAAACTATCCAATTAAGAAATGACACCTAAATTATTTTTACTTTTAACACAATAACTAATCTCTCATGTCCTGCAATGTGGACTTTTCTGTTCAATTACAAAACACCTCCCAGACCCATAGAGATGAAGGTAAAGAAGAGGGACCAGCCACTGCCATAAAACCTCCATCTTAGCTTCATATATATTACTATATTCTAAAACCTTAAACTCTAAGTTTTCCACCCTGTGATATTACACACTTCTATTCAAACTGCACACCCATAATCCCAGTGCTATCAATCAGATTAGGAAGCTTTCTCCACAGCCTCAGGTCAAATGCAGTGTTCCCTTGAGGATCAGAGCCTCTCAGCATGGAAAGTTTAAAATTGTCAGCATCCAGGGTTCCAACATCTCCCCCAAGAGCTTTGTGCATCCCCAAAAACACACACAAAGAATTTCACTAATTCTGTAATTGATGTCAGATCACCTTGCAGTTAAGAGGTGCTCCAGCTCTTGTCTGTGGGTCCATTTTAGCCTCTTTATTCCAAATGTCCTCCTGTATTTATCCAGAGAGCCAGATACAGTCCACACACCCAGCACATGTGATTGCCCCCAGATGATGTTCTCAGAAACAAACATCACCTGCTGTTTCTTTTTCCCCCTGAAGAAGGATGACAAATGTCCCCAAAGGAAGTATGGTGAGAAGTGAACCCAAACCTGGGATCAAATTGCCCTCTTGTAGCTGCTGAGGAAAGAAAATGATCCTTTCCTCTTCCTGCTTTGGCTCTTTTATTCTTTTTAGCTAAAGTATTAGGCAGGCAAATAGAGCAGGTTATGATGGACAGCCAGATATTATTATTTTATTATTGGTTTTTGGCCACATTTGCCCTATACTGATCTTGGCTCCAGCCATATTATAGCTATGTCAAAAAGAAGGAAAAAAAAAAGGAAGCAAGAGTTAAACAAAGAGTCTTTAAGTACTAGCAAAACATTTGGATTCAAGCTCTCATTCATGCCCTTTAAAGCCATTATTTTAAAAAATGTTTATGCAGCAGGGGCATTTCTCCTACACATAAAAATTCTTGAAAAACAGGAAAAGGAAATTAATGCTTCCTTCGAAATTAACAACTATTGGCACAGTCTTGGGTCTCTTACTGTGATACTCCATGATGCCCTTACCTTTGTCCATATTTACAAGAGCCTGTGTTTATTTTGAAGTTAAGATCTGAGCATTTTTACTGATGTCAAACACTTTTCCAAGTTATTTTTAAATTAGCACCAAATTACAGGAACACTATAAACAAACTATCATACTTTTAGAATTAAAGGCAGAATTTCAAGGAATTTGCATTGTCTCACCAAGACCCTAGGATGACACAGTCAGGCATCACTTCAGCATAGCCAGTTAGCAAAATTTTGTTGTTCTGGCAGTATTTTTCCTCTGTTTCTGTGTTGCAATTTCCACCCTCTGCCTAGCATGCTGTCTCCTTGCTGCATTATTGGGAAGGCTCCCCACACCTCAGGTGAGCTCCAGCACACCTGTGCACTACCAGAAATCACATGTCCTCCATGCTTTCACGGGTGGAATTAAACAGGGCCTGTCTTGATGGAAACATGCTGAGCTGAATAAAACTTAAATCTAATCCAGAAATGCAAGGGGGCACTTCTAAACCATCCAGGCTGCAACACAGCAAAGCTCTTCAAAACTTCCTTAAATCCTGCTGACAGCAAGGAGTGTGTACAAGTCCAAGTCTTGTAGCCCAGACAGATGGATTTGAAGCCACCACATAAATTTTGGAGCCATCCTTACCCAGGGAAAACGTGGCAAAGATATTGATATTCTGTGACACCCTGCAGTCCAAGGAAGCACACATCCACTTGTGCTATTAAATTGCTGTATTTTTACAGCAGTCAGAGGCTCAATCTGGATTAACAACAGCAATGACAAACTTTCAGCAGACTGTGCTGAACAGAGCACCTGCCATGCTGGCAATGGGAGCACAAAGGATTGCAGAGATAACCCCTCAAGCTATTACAACTCATCCCAAAGAGATAACACCAACCAAGGAAAGGAGCCCTCCTTGCTCCTCCCCATGGAGGCTGGGCACAGAAGAATGTCTGCAGCACAAATTCTTGCCACACAAGTGTTGTATCAACCTTTACCAGGTCTAACTGCTTTGCAGGACTTAACAAAAGGTTTGATCAAGCAGTGGCTGTGTTTCAGCAGTGCCTATGTGATGCCTCAGGTTTAGCTTTTATATTTTTCACATTCTGTGCTGCTTTAGTGTGTGGGCCTGAGCTTCATATGAGGGGATGGTGAGTTCTGTGCACAGAGCAGGGAGACAAAACAATTCCTGCTCCAGCTGGGCACCAAGGACAAATGATCCAAATCTCAGCCCAGGAGCACAAACCCCGTGGGCTGGAGAGAGAAAAACAAGCAGGGTGGGACTGCCTGGGCTAAAGCTGGGATGGGACAATGAACTGCAAGATGCAAATGGAGCAGAACTGATCCCAGGGACAGACCCCGTGCCCGGCCGTGCATTTTGGGGCCATTTGGGTTCATCTTGGGTGCAGCCCTGGCTGGGCTCCTGTGCTGCCCAAGGTGGATCCATGGAGGAGATCCTTTCAATAAATCCCAGCTTTATTCTTTAGTTCTGCCCAGCCTCTGCTCTAGCTCAGCCCTCTCAAGGCATCATCTGTGTCTGCTGAAGTCACCTCTGGCAAGGAGCTGTGCTAGACAGCTCCTGACAAAGATCAAGCCAAACTCAATCCCAGAGCAGCTTCCCTGATGACAGAGCCCCCACAAATCACATCCTGTGTTTACTTCATGGAGGGGAGCCCATAAGCACCAAGTGACTGGACACATCTCTGTTTACAATGAACTTTTCAATACTGAAGGCTCAGCTGTATTTTCATGTCAGAAGACACGTGAAGAGGAGATCCCTTTGGCAACAAGTTCTTCTTTCAGTGAAATTTGCACCAAATTACTTGTCCTGACATTCTCTGAAAATTATCACGTATGGCCTCAAAGAGCAAATATATCCCCAGCCATCCAGGACAGAGGAAAAAGAATATCAGAAATAGAGAAATATGAATGGAGAAAATTACACGATTTTACAGCTGGTCAGCTTCCCCCTGGGTCTCCCTTCCTCCACTCACAGTGTAACCACCAAAGGCACTTTAAAGCTTTTCCTCTGACAGGAATAGTTCTGTGAGGATGACTGTGAGCTAAAGCTGAACAGGGCAACAGAGGCAACACAAGGAATAACAACACAAAAGGACGCTGGGAAAACCCTGTACATCTATAAAAATGCTGATTTTTAATCATATGACACTTTGAATTCAAAGCCACTTGATATGCATGCAACACCAATATTTTAAAATTCTGTAGTTACAAAGTTTTTCTTTCCTGAGGCTCTGGGAGAAGAAGCCCAAAGGCTTTTTACTTTTACCTCACAACTAAAAAATTTAGGATACTAAATAGCTCAATGCAATGGGCCTAAAAATGGCGTCATCTTTCATGGATCAAGTCTCGTGAATTATGTGTGCAGTAGCAAAATCCTGCAAAAAAAATCTTCCCAGGGCATTTTCGTTTCCATGACCACAGTCCTAATAAGTGAGGTAGATTCTGTTATGATTACTGTGACCTTGAATATTATATAACTACAGTCTGGGAGAGATTTTATTGTTGAAAAAAGCTTCATGTAAAAAAAAAAAAAAAAAAACACCTAAGCTACTAATGGTCATGACAGAAGGGAGAAATTTGATCTGGTCACATTCTAGACAACAGAGAAAGGAGAAAAATACTGAGATTGGATAAAGCCACGGTTCCATCAGATAAGAAAGGCAAGGCAGCAGTGAAAGAAATCATTTGACTGCATCCCATAAAGTGGGAATGTAAGGAACTTGGAGGTCTGCAGCCAGGTTTTGCTGGACTCATTGCACCTGGCACCCTTGCATGCTCACTCAGCAAAGCCACCTCTGAGTCAAGGCTGTGGCACATGCAGGAAACTTCCATTTGGAGCACACCCTGCCACCTTTGGCTTGGGAGCCAAGACATCCCTGTGGCTGCAATCCATCACCTTCCTTCTCGCTGACCTCCAGTGGTTTCTGGCCTCCCTGCTGGAATAACACAGCCAGTACTGACTCTGCAGTAGGCCACAGCACCAAGCCCTGCTTCCATCTGGCTGTTGCTTTTTCTCCTGGGTTTTGCCTGCTCAGGGCAGGAGTGCCCCCAGAGTAGCTGAGCCTACTGCTTATTTCATATTGTTCTTACCTGTGGGATCTCACCCTGCTGAGATTTTTACCTCAGATGCTTTTACAGAGGGATTTGGCCATAAACCCTGGCAGGCAGGGCACTGAGGGGAGGGGACACCTGACCAGGCCACAGTGGGAACTGTGGGTTCTTGGGAGCCAGTGAACTAATAAAACCTTCCTAGATTTGGTCAAGTTTCCAGTTTTCCTTCACCATTGGTCAAGACCTTTTTCTTATAAGGTCATGTTCTAAGTTGACCTTTCTTGACTGGATCTGTGTCCCTGTACCTGGCTGGGTTTGCTCCACCCCCAGGACCTTTAGGAATTTAGTCTCTGTACCTACACCATGTTTGTTACTTTCAATTATTAAAGTTTTTATTTTCTGGCTAGTTCCATCATTCCTATCCCTCTTTTAAAGCCAGCTCCTCCCACCTGAGCCCAAGCAAGGGGAACACAGACACTTATCAAAGCTGACACTTATCCAGGTAGGTTCTTGATGATTTTCAGCACAGACCTTCCAAGACTACAAAAAACTGCCTGGGGGAGGTCATGAGCTGCCTTTGGCCAGCAGATCCCAAACCTTTTGCTGGTCTGCTCAGCCCAGACCACACTTTCCCCACCAAGGTCTATCTGAGCTCTCAGCCTCTCTCCACCCACCAAGCTCCTTTCTCTAACATTTGCACAGCCTGGAAGGTCAAGTTTTCTGTTTAGTAGTCATGTTTAATAATCTCTCATCTTCAGGCAAACAACATTACAGATGGGAAATTAAGACCTGATCTTTGTGATCATGACATTGCTCACTCAGCAGTCCAAATAGAGGTACAGGCTGCAGTGAAGGGTTTTTTTTAATTTTCCTGTCCTCATAATAAATTTTCTTTAACCATTAGTGCAGCAAATGAGCTGTGTGGCCACCAGCCCTTGCCTCCAGCACAGCAGCATTTCAAAGCTGCAGGGTATGTGTGCACATCTACCTACACATTTACGTGGCAAACACAAATTAAATAGTCAAATTAACAGTAACACAAGCTGTCAAAAAAACAAATACAGTTCCCATGAAGTCAACAGCACTGTTTCACAAACACGAGCAGGTAGGTTACAGGCCACAAATCCCTATCAAGTGTGCAGAGAAAGAGAGGCTTAAAATATCTTTTATCTTCTAGAAAAACACCATCCCCTCATGCAGGGTAAAAGATGCTCCAGGGCTGCTGGGAATAGCAGGGAGCTTGGGTGAGATTTTCAAGAGAACAGAGGTTGTCTTTTGTGCAGCCCCATGAGATGAAAAGAGATCTCAAAGGCAAATCTCCAGAGGTATTGAAATACCTTTTAAAATCTGACTCTATGTACAGGACAGACCTCACATAATTTTTGCTGACAAATAATCCTTCATACTGACAATCCATGTTTCTCCTGTCTAGAAGGTACCCAATTCCCATTAATTGTTAGGCTTTGCATGTGTCAGTCTCTTTTAAGACTAAAGAGAATTGTGAAAAATAAAAAAGATCTGACTAGATTGCATCACAGGTAAACAGTGAACTTCTCTCAAAGGCTGCACATCAAATTATGTCAAATTTTACCTGGGCTTTGAATCTGGCCCACAGTCTGCACCTCACTTTCAATTTAACACATATTTGATGATTTCGTAGATTGAAATTATGTACTGGCTTGTGCAAGAACAAGCTTTGTTGTGGACCATATTTTTAAGTTGCAAGTCTAGTTCAGCATAATGCCTTTATTTTTATTTTTTCCTCTGGTCCAGCATTAAGTATTGGTACAAGTAGCAGCTCTCACAAACTTGCCAAAATAAAGTGGAATACTTTCTGTGGGAGTATAAAATAGATTGGCCCCTGTTATTCTAACAAGCACATGAGCTCCATGCAGGAGAGAAATAGAAATAAAGTGCTCATTCATTACCCAATTTACGGGGACAGCCTGGTGAGATATCCCGTTTACATTCTGATAGCCCCATGCAATGAACTCAATTCCCACACAGTCACAAAAGGCCAAAGTTAGCATTTTCCTTTAAAAAAAAATAATAAACTCAAGTCTGCCTCTGGAGCAGATTGGCTGTAACCTTGAACCTTAAAGGAAATAAGAGGGAGAAAGAGCGAGCGAGGCACACACCAAAAGAGGGGGTGGGGAAAAGCTAATGGCACTGGGAATGGAAAATGTGGGCATTAAAAGAATTTCCTACTCCAAACAATGTGCAAAGTTAAAAATATCTTCTCCTGAGATTATCCTCAGCATAAATACTCACGACAGCTATTTATAGCTGTCTGGTAGCCTCCAACAAAGATTTTTATTCCAACAAAGGAGCTACATACAAATGCAGGACCTGTTTAAAGAGTTATTAAAATGGAAAATAAACCACTCTTGCGTCAGCTAGCCATGCTGGTACCCTTTTCCAACTCAGTCTAAACACAGCTTTCCTGAATGCTGACAATGGAGCTTTAAGTACTCAAGGGAGGGAAGGAAAAACCCCTTGGTCCATTTATCACAGGCCAAATACCCACGGCCATAAAGGCTGACACCTGAGCACTGCAGGGCCAGGTGCTGAGCTGAAATAAAGAGTGTGCCAATGTCTCAGCCCTACCTTGACAGCCCAGGAGCTCTCTCCCAGCAAGAGTCTGGAGCCAGGATTGCCTGGGACAGTTCAGGAGGAGCCCCACACCCTGGACATGATCCTGCTCCACTGGGAACCTCCTGTGGCAGGGTCACCAACTCAGCTCATGGGAGATGCTTTCAAAATTTACTCTTCCTAATGGGTTCTTCCTCTCTTAAATCTTTGAACTAGCCTTGGTCTGATCACTCCCAGCACTTGCCAACTTCTTACTGTTTTGGTTGCCTTCAGCCTTGAACAATGAAAAATAAAATTGCTTGTAAATATACTTATAAAATCCATGGGAGGCTTTGTTTAGATAATTCATAATAGTGGATTGCAGCCAGTACTGGTATGTTTGTTTAGAACAAGGCACACCTGTGATCCAAGTGGGGTAAGGGATCCCCACACCTGTACATGATAAAGGGCATGTGTCCCTTTAGATGGGTCTGACAGGGTCACAAATGCCCACCTTAACTCCCCCAAAGGAACTGTGTCCTTCCTTTTTGTCTCAGGCAAGCAGCAACATCTTGGAGTGTAGAACTAGGTGAGAGATTTTGCTTTGTTCCTTTCTAGCTCCTCCTACAAATTCATCTTTGAGTACAATCCCCGTGTCTGGGTCACATTTGCCAGCAGCTCCACAGTCAATCTGATGAGTCCTGACCACAGTTTGTGTTATCTGTAATTGCCTGACTCTGTGTTCTGCCATTTCACTGTCAATCAGATGTGCACACCCTGTGTTAATTAAGACAGCAGGAATTTCAGAGCAGAGGCTCTTCCCTTCACTCCTTCCCTTGCACATGTGTAAGCAACTTTGCAGTACAACTCTGCTCATCAAGTTCAACTGGTGTGCACTTTTCAGCTCAGCTTTGGTTTGGTTTCAGTTTGGCTCCTTCAATTCAAGTTAATATTTGAGTTTTAAAAATAATTTTAAAAGTCATTATTTGGACTGAGTTGCTGTTCAGGAAAAGAGTAACAGCTTAAACAAGTTTCAAGGTCATATTTAGTTTAATTTTTGATGTTGGTTTCCAATTTGTGACTCCAAATAATACTGAAAAACACTGATTTGAAGTACTGCAAAAGAGGAGTTAGTAAACACAATTTAGGGACACCAGGGTCACAGCTCAGTGAAGGCAAGGCCTCTATCCTTATTTCTCAATGGAGCAATCATCTGGAGAAAACCAGAACTGCTCATTGTCACCTTGCAGGAAATGTAGAATTTGTCCCCCTCCCCTTAAATTTCGTACATGAAAAGGGGTTTGGGGGAATGCTTACCCCAAACCTTTTCTAGCTCCCCACCAGCCATGCAGGTTTTCATGGAAAACAAGCCTACAAGCATTTAATCAAGTTTTTGTAATGAAGTCAATCAGGATTTTGCTGACAGCAGGAGCAGCAAACAGGCACCTTGGAGCACCTGGGTGATAAGACTCTCTTCACTTGCATCAGCTCTCAGTGGAAGCAAAGTCTTTGCAGCAAAATAAGCTGGTTTGAGGAATTTCAATGGCAGTGTAATCTATGACACACAGTGTAGCAACGTAATGAGGAGCCTGTGAGCCCCACAAGAGCTCCAGACTGACATCCACATTTCACTCATACTGAATGGTTTGCAACAGCCGTGGCTGGATAGTGCAGAACATTCTGTTCTACCAATGGCAACTCAACAGCATCCTCTACATCTGCCTCTCATTCTTTCTGGTATCCATATTACAGCTTTTGGAACAGGATAACAACTATTACCCCACAGCCCCCCTCCCCGATTTCGTGGTCAACAGCTCACTACTCCCAGCATATTTAATTGATAAATAATGGGGAACCAGGCTAGGGAGGAGGAAGTCTGACAAATACAGTTGGGTTACATAAGCAACCTCTTTTTTTCACCCCTAAAATCTTAATTTATTATCTGTTCCCAACATTTCACTAAATGCACAGGCTCAGCTGCCACATTCCCCTCTTCTGCAGGCAGCTCTGTGCCCTTTGAGACTCAGACTGCTCTTTGTTACAAGGTGAAGTGCCCCAGTTTATGGACCCAAATACAGCTTGCAGGCAAACTGCAGAGCAGGCTGCTCTGTAAGAATGCTCCCAGCTGCTCTCTGCCCTGGGGAGGCAATGTGGTCCTGTGCCTGAGCCATGGCTTCTATTCACAGGTCTGCCACTCAGTGATTAAAGATGGAGCTTAGGTAAAATGTGTTATGACAGCCTAAAGCTGTGATGACAAAGGCACACTCACAAGAAATGGGGTTGTGATTCTGGTTTAAGAGGAAGAGAAAGGAGAAGAGAGAGAAAAGGGAGAAGAAGGAAAGGGAGAAGAAGGAAGAAAAGGAGAAGAAAAGGAGAAGAAAAGGAGAAGAAAAGGAGAAGAAAAGGAGAAGAAAAGGAGAAGAAAAGGAGAAGAAAAGGAGAAGAAAAGGAGAAGAAAAGGAGAAGAAAAGGAGAAGAAAAGGAGAAGAAAAGGAGAAGAAAAGGAGAAGAAAAGGAGAAGAAAAGGAGAAGAAAAGGAGAAGAAAAGGAGAAGAAAAGGAGAAGAAAAGGAGAAGAAAAGGAGAAGAAAAGGAGAAGAAAAGGAGAAGAAAAGGAGAAGAAAAGGAGAAGAAAAGGAGAAGAAAAGGAGAAGAAAAGGAGAGAAGAGAAGAGAAGAGAAGAGAAGAGAAGAGAAGAGAAGAGAAGAGAAGAGAAGAGAAGAGAAGAGAAGAGAAGAGAAGAGAAGAAGAAAAGACTGAAGAAAAGAATGAAGAAAAGAGGAAAAGAAGAAAAGAAAGAAGAAAGAAGAAAAGAAAGAAGAAAAGAAAAAAGAAAGAGGAAAAGAAAAAAAGAGACAAAACCAGAGAAAAAATCTGAAATGGCCATAGCTGCTGTCCCAGATGCTGAATCCAGTTGACAAATGGCAGAAGAGCACCTCCAGTCAAAGGGTCTGGTGTTGCTCCTGCCCTGGTTTCTGATTGCTTTCCCAAAAATGCAGCATCATGTTTGTTAGTTTTGGACAGAACAAGTCTCCAGATGTCTCCCACGTCCTCCTCTCACACACAGGCTCAGCAACATTAAAGTGCCCTGTCCACTGACCATTCAAGATGTGACTCTAAAGCTCACACAAGCATTTGAAACACCCTTCAGTCTCCTCAAACAAAACCTGTAGAGGTGAAATCCCACAAAATCCAGGTGGAAAGGGGTTACAAGGAGGCATTACTCCTCTCCAGCTTCTGAAAAGGTTTATGAAGAACACAGCTGCTCCATAAAAGCCCTGCAGCCCATGCAAATCACCTCAGTGCCAGCCACCCAACAGCCAGTAGGCCCAGCAGTATCAGTCTATCCACCTTATCAGCCTCCCTTGCCAGGAGAAATCATCAGCAGACACACTGCAAGATCTCCCTATCAACATCCAGGAGCCAACAGCCAGTGGCAGAGATAAGCAGTGGCTCCACATGCAATTTTCCTTGCCATAAAACATACACAGAGTCCTTATTAAATGCAACAGAAGTGGGACAACCTCCAAAGACCTTAAAACTTCTGGAGAATGATTCCTGAAGTCTGTGACCAAGGCTGCTTTTCATGGCTCCCCCTTCTAGAAGTGACCTGTACCAAAGTACAGGTGCTAAAAGCTGTGGGCCTGGATGATTTGCACATCATTCTCCAAATTCTGCAGCCTGGAGGAGATCTGGTAAGCACAGAGGCAAGCAAAAAGCACTACTACATCCTTTCTCATAGGTTTGTGGCTGAGTCCCTCCTCACTCCCCAAGGATGCTATATATATTTATACATTTAGTAAATGATTGAGAAAATGCCAGAATGTGTATATATATATAATCCTGCTAAAAGGATGATATATATTTTTATACATTTAGTAAATGACTGAGAAAATGCCAGAAGCTCTGGTTATAGAGGTGTACAAAGCAGCTTTCATCATGAGAAGCACTACAGTGCTAAAAAATGAGGAGCAAAAGCAGTAAAATAGGCATTACTGTTCCCAAAAGAAGGAATCACTTCCAGCTACCTTTCAAGCAGTCTGCTCTGGCCACATTTCTTTACGTTTATTCTTACATCCTTACTTCATCTAATTAAGCATTTAAGCTTTAATGAGTCTGAATTCTAGCTGTCCTATTAGGAAACTCTCAATTTTAAACCCATTCTGCAACTCTGTTGATCCTGTGCTGTGGCAGACAGCTTGAAGGCACTACAGAAGCAGGCCATGAGCACAGAAACCCTCTCCTTGTGGAAGGTGACAGTTCACATGATAACAGCTTACATTTACAGAAGCATCCTTCATATCAAAAATGTTTTATAAACTATAGAGGCACACATCTCCAGCAAAACGCAGTAAAAGGTGGCAGCTTACAAAATCATGCACTCCAACGGGACAAGGAAACATTTTGAGCTGAGAACACTCCATGTTGCCCATTAAAATGGCCCATTCTTTACCTCAGAGCACTGAAGACCCCAACATTTACCATATGCAAGGCAAATAAAGACAACATCCAGAATATTTTGATTGAAAACAATTGTCTGGAATACAAACGGCCGAATTTACAACGTGTTGGGTTGCTGCCGGATGTCAAGAGAAAATGAACACATGCTGTAAATTCAGGGCTGGCTAATTAGGAAAATCTGTACATTTCCCAAGCCTGCTTCTCTGTAGGTAGGACTAAAGGGCAGCATTATGTCATTTCCCTTTGCGCAGGGACTCCCTGTTGACTTCCATAAAGAATTTGGCTTAGAAACTGATGACAGGGTACAGCCCAAGCTGAGGGAAGAACAACCAATAAATAAATGAAGATGGGCTGGTGATGGAAAAGTCATTGCTAGTCACCAAGACATCTTACCAGAATTTCTGCCAGCAGTAGAATGAGGATGGGACAGATGAACCCTGCTCTCAGTTATACCAATCCCTCAAAATCCAGAGTAATTGTTAAACATGCACAACCACCAAAACAGGATTCAGAATGAAAGGAGGGCAAGCCTTGAAAGAGAATGCAATTTTACATGGAATAGCTTTGAATGTATGACATGGCCTGCTAAATGGGTCCCCTGAGTTTAACTGGCAGCCAACCCTTTCCTCATAGACCTACCCTGCTTTAAAACATTTTCATTTCTGTTCGCTTGAATTTCAGAATTCTTCTGTTATCTTCAAGCAAGGACAGAAGTTCAAAAGCTTTCATCAGCTAAACTGTATTTTTTGTGGTCTTTGCTCCACTTCTGTGCATTTATGCCTTTATCTCCTCAAAGCAAGATATTCTATCCAGCAAAACCACACAGCCAACAGACTGAGAAGTCACATTTCCTCCAAAGTCAGCATAACCACAAGCATGCAAGACCTGTGGTGATATCAAAGGCAGTACATCAGGATCTCATTGTAAGGATGATGTGAGCACCATAGGTGAAATCAGGATGGAGCCAGCAAAGAGAAACAGAGAAACAGATGAAGAAAGTTAGACTTTCAAGATATGAGTCACCAAAACAACACCTTCAAGCACTTCTCTTTACTCAAACAGTGTCAGAGCTGGTGACACAGCTGAAGTCTTTCATTATCTTCATAGTTTATTAGGTACTGATAATAATTAGACCATCTGATAATAATCAGTAAACTAAAAATTAGATTACAAGTCCAGTGGATTTGCCTGAACATTTCAGGTTTGCCTCGAAGATATATTTTCTTCATTCAATTTATGTATATCCTCCACTTATATTCAGGACTGAAAAAACATGATGATATTTTCATTACTTAGTAGGAGGTTTTCTCATATTAATTTAATCACCAATATATCCCTTCTCGTTAGAATATTGAAATGACTCATCCATGCCATCAAAAATTTGGGTGAGAAATGAGAATATAGCCCTGAAGGAACTTACTCAATCCTCCAGTCTAAGATGATTACATGCTAATGAGAGAAAAGACTCTGTAGCTTGTACAAGAGTGAAGGGGAAGGGGAGGGGGTGGAATTAAATCTTTTCCTTAAACAAATTCCTCTTGTGGCATTCCAGCACAGACAAACCCTCCAGCTATCATAACTCACTGGTTTGAAAAGGTCATTAGCACTCTATCTCGTTTTGCTGGGGGAGGGAAGAGCCAAATTCATGGCCATGATATGAAAATTTGCCCTTGGTATTGCTGTGGGATGACCTGATCCCTGAAATCCTGCAGAGGACATTCTGAGGGATGGTTTTTTTTGTGAAATAACAGCAAAATCCATCCATCATGACAGTCACAAATCCATCCATCCTGCAGCCCCAGGGAGAGCAGCAATAGCAGCAATGCAAAATACACAGGACTTCAGGCCCTGCTTTTTCCCTTTCTTTCCACACTTCCCTACCCAGCTATTTCTTTCTGCTTCTCAGAACAGCCTGGATGTGTGGCACCAGACAAATGATGCCTGCACTGAAAAAACAAGCTGCAGTGGGAAGCACTTTGTTCTCCCTGTCCTGACCTTCAGAGGAATACCCCACTGCGCAAGCTGGACCATAAAAGGAATCCCTGTGTAGCCAGTGTTTAGAAAATCCATCTCCTTGTCCTTCCCAGCTCTGCTACTGCCTTATTAAGACACTGAAGAAGTGGCTGCTGGAAAATCTCGAGAATGATCCAGGCAACAGTGCCCAGAACAAGCTTATCAGCTTGTGTAGGCTGAAAATGAACCTGAAAAAGCTCTGAGGACTGTTCAGCTTGGTGATCACAGGCTAGCAAAAGAAACCTCTTCTGAAGAAACTACATCATCCTATTCCTGTGGAAATACACACAATTTTCTTAATTTTCTTTTTTTTTTTTTTTTTTTTTCCATTTCTAACCAAGCATTTTCTATGTGGGAAAAAGGGACAAAACACACTGCAGGTTAAAGACTTTGGGATGGCATGATGTGACATGCCAATACAATGATATAATCATCTCATGAGAGGGGGCACAAGGACAAAAAAACCCCTTCTGTTTATGGATTATGGAAAGGGCTTTCCTCTCTAGTCTCTGCTGTGCTCTGGTCTTCTGAGGAGATGATAGCACTGAAGGTGGGAGGCATAGAGGCAGCATTTTGTGGTGGTTCACATCTCAGCTGTAAGAATTTCTGTGAAAATCTGATGGCTACATTTTGAGTAACAATTCTGGAATTCAGGTGAAGATCAAAAAAAAAAATTTGTGAGGTTTCCTGCTTGTTGTTTTTCCCTACTCCCAAAAGGTCCATTTCATTTAAAGCCATTTATACCACCATATTTCTTTTCTCTGCTAAAAGCCACAGATGGAAATAGTTTTATTCTTTGCATTAGGTAAGCATTCTGCTCTGGAGCCAACTTCAGCCCTATATCTTTCTCACCATTGTAATTATAACTCTGCCTTTCAGAAATTCCCAGGATTGATACACTGAATATCTGATCTTCTCTCTATCACTAGAGGGCTGACAGGGTTATAAATGAAACCAGCTTGCTCCTGTTAACACTGTCTGCTCATTGGAATGCTGCTCAAAAGCAATCTCCCAACCTCAAAAGATCTATTTCTCCAAATTAAGCTATTACACATAGGAACCTGTCTGGTGGTGGGAAGATGTGTCTTGTGAACACATTACTGCCTGTGTTCTCAGTGACTTTAGAAGAGCCTCACAGCTAGAGAGTCCTTGCTTGTGCACAGAAATAGAGAAAATTACCTCAAACCTGGTTTGAAACCAAGTGCATTAAATCTGTGCAAACCTCCCAGTGCAAATGTGACTGTGCTCACCCCCCCAAGCTGTTGCACAGTAAAACCTGCCCTGAGAGAGGCTCAGCTGACCAGCAGTAAATCCAGCCATGGTGATTTGGCTTATTTCCACTCTGTGCACTTAACTGACTCCAAAATTTGCCATGATATGCATGCATCAGGTCAAAGAGGTCTCACTAAAACGGGAGTACTTGCTCAATTCAATCAATCAATCTATACACCAAAGTGTTGCCTCAAGCTGGTGGAAGAGGGAAGTGGGAGTATGGAGAAGTAACTTCACCAAGCCTTTGAAGAAGCTCTGCTTTTGGGTACCAATTTAGAGCATGTCTTCTGGTCCCACCACAAGAACCCAGTCCACCTAGAAGATAACCTTTGCTAGAGCAGTCCTGGCTGTCTGCTTCAATTATGTCTGCATTGAAAATGGGTCACAACCTACCTTAAAGGAAACTGAGGCATGTTTTTAGAAAAATGTCAGAGAAAAAAAACCAAAAAAGATAGTCACAACTTGCTGTTGAGTTGCAGCCTTCCCTTGATTTTCCATGTCAGCATGACAAACTTGCTGGCCTTTTATTCAAGACTATCTAGCAAAGATAGTCTTGAATAAATAAGTTTATTTATTATATTAGTTTAATTATTATATAAGTTTATAATAAGCAAGTATATTTGGACCAACCAACAGGTTTTGACATAAAAAGGAACAAAACAGCATCTATTTATGTTTCCTTAATGTCAACCAACATGAAGCTAACCTTTCACTGTCACATACACTACCCACTGGTTTATACTTTCCAATAAACAAAAAAAATGCATTCTGCTTACTTTTCCACTTCCCATCACCCTCGCTGCTCCCCAGGAACAGGAGGGCTCAGCTGCAACACCAACACATCAACTACTGTTCCTAATCTGTGGCTGCATCCCTGTGTTGACCTGGCTCAGGCTCCTGGGGACTCTGCTGTCACCAGATTTATTTCCCAAGGTCTGGCTGCCCACTTTTTTCTGGCCAGGAACTTTTCCTGAGCTGTGTGCTGATGAATTAATTAGCCCAAGGAGCACAGCCACCTGATGAGTTCCTTCATGCCATGAAAGACCTTGATCATGCAAGGACAATCTGCTGGCAAGAGGGATTTTCCTCATTTAGCACGAGCTAATAAGTGGGCTACGATGAAAGAAATAAAGCCACTTATAAACATTTATCTTCAGTAATTAAAAACTTGTTTAAAGGCACAAAGCCAAAAATGCAGAAGCTAATTGACCAAATGAGATGGTTCTGCAAGTTGAAATCAGTTTGGGGTTTCATTTGTAAATCACATTTTTCCTCTGTGGCTCTTTGAACTGAGCTGTGAAGGGATGGCTTTGCCCGGGCTGCCAGCAATCTGATAGTGTTTACATAACTCTGCTTATTCGTGTGTAAAACTTGTTAGCATTTGACTTCATTTCATCTATTATCCCTGCAAACCAGTTGGCTTCAGATTTTTAAGGGGAAATCTCATCCTCTGATTATCTGGTTTAATTTCAGATATTAGATCATAAAGACGTTAATAAAATGCAAACACACTGAGAAGCAGATGCTCCTAGAAATACTCTGGCTAAATTTATTTTCATCTCACTCCTTAAAGACTCTTACTGCTGGGAAATAGCTGCAATTTCTCTTATGTCTGATAATTTCTACCATTCTGAGCCCAGAATGCCCTGAAGAATAGTAACATAATTAAGCAATAGGTTCAACAATGCTCGTGTTCTCTTAGAAGGTGGCATTTAAATGTAATAACTAAGAGATGCTATTCTAAGACTGCAAATTTGCAGTTTTAAAGGTTGACATTAGTTATTCTTCTGTCCAGACCCTTGCAACACACTCAAGCAGCTTACAGAATACATTACTGCAGGTGAATATATCAAACTTATTTGCCTGAAGAGTGTTTTTTAAACTTTCCCTAAGACACAGGGATATTCCATCAGCTTCTTCTGTCTGAGAACAACATCACTATTAAATATAAGGCCTTATTTAGTCAAAAGAAGGGTTAATGTAGATTTCTCAGCCAACTCATTTGTAAGCACATGCAATTTTTTTTTCTGTGTGATGAGGTAAACATAATCCTATGGCGTGAGAATGCTTTATAAAATGAATTAAATTAACTCTGCCACTTGCCCTAGTTGTGGATATCAGGCACATGGAAAATGACTAAGCAGCTGAGAGCTGAATTACATCCTTACTATCTAGGAAGAAATACAGAAATAGAGGGATTTCCCTGCCTAAGAGTCTGACAGAAGTAGACCAGGGACCAAGAACAGAACCTTTTTTAACTCTGAGTCAGTTTAGGACACTGCCTTTGGTCTCTGCCATGTGGAGTTAACAGAAGTTAAGCTGAGAGCCCTGCTGTGGATGGCACAGGAAGCTTGAGGCCTCTGTGCCTCCACAACCTTAGGCCAATGTTCATTGACACAGCCTTTTTGCATTTCAAGCATCTGAAATATTTTTCATGAGAGAATTCTGGTGGCAGATACGACTTACACTGTTTGAAGGGGCAGAGATGCAAGAGTGCTGCAGTCTGCCCTGGCTTAACAGACTGCATACTGCCAACTTGCATCTAAAATAATACATAGATGCAATTTTTCAACATAAACATGGCAGGAAAACCATTGAAACTTATTTGTGCTATATCAGCTACCTTTCTTAAGACTCATGATTTTCTTTACGCAGTACCTGTGTTTTGGTCCAATCCTGAAAATCACAATAAAATCTCATGTTATATTGCTCCTCACATGGTGCTCTTTTAAGCAGGCATGCTTGTCTGAATTATCAACAATGAGCACAAAAATCTGCATCTCCATGCCTGTATCTATTTGAGATTTAAATAAGATCCAGCTCATGAGGATCAAGTTAAAGCTAATAAATTTACAGTAGGAAAGAAAGGGCAGGTTTTCCACTGGCAGAAGGTGGGTTACCTGGTTACATGATTGGAGGGGACTCTTTTCACCCAATCATTTCCAGAATTCCTTGGTGTTTGCAAGAGATGGAAGATGGGGAATTTTGCCAACTGTCAGGGTGCTAGATTGGAGCTGCCCTCCTAAAAGCTTGGCTGGTACAGGATACAGAGTACACAGATTACAGAGTGATGTTAACACACTATAATCCAAAATCTGGATTATCATATGAAATACTAAGGAGCTGATTTTGTGTTCTGTTTAGGAATTGCAGTGGGTTCAGCTCTGTGAAGTCTGTGCTCTGCATGTCTAACTCTCTCTGGAAGAACAAAACTGCTTTTATGAAACATTTCTCTTGCATTTTAAAGAAAATGCAATCTGAAAAACACAAAAAATTAACCAATGAATTCCACCAAGCTTTCCATACCTTTGGTTATTTCCTCCAGGGCATTTGAAATGCTGCAATAGCAAAGATTTTTTAGTATCCACTCTCACTTGAGAGTGCCTGCAGTAGAGAAGGTTTTAGTGAGCCACTGGGTCATGCTTTTCTGCCTGGGTTGAGAATGAACTCCAAAAATTGCACAACAGAGATTCAATGTGAGGGGCCAAAACCACCTCAACAATCCAAATATGTCCTGTCAGTCCTGGAATTCCAGAGAGCTGTGAAGACAGGTTAACAGCTGGAGCACTCTGCTTCAATTTGTTCTCAACTCTCACGCATCTCTAATCTTATTTATTCAGTGCCTCGATATTTAACTCCTGGGCAGAAGATGTCATGTCTTGGCTCTAGCAAAAAGTGACTATTTTACAAAAAGACAAACAGAAATTCCCAAAATATTTGCAACTTCAGGATATATGAAGTTCACTGGGAGATAAAACCACTGTAGGTTTTTTTCTATTGGAAAAAGGGGCTTGGAATAGACAGGAGCACAGCCCTTAGGAGGACAGAGGCTTAAATTGTGGAGAGATTCAATTCTGAAATAAAACATGAACATTGGGAAATTACATGGAACACATATGCAGCCACCCTTATCTCATGTTCCTACATGCACTCATTGAAAACTTGTATTAAGATCATATTCTCCTTTCCTCAACACAAACCTGAATTGAAGCATAATCTCTGAAAAGTCTTCATAAAAACATAACCAGATGCTTGAGAACAAGAAATGGGCAATTCCTAGTGTTTCAAGAAAAGGGAAACCAGAAAGGAACCATTTCTGTGTAATTCCTAAACTCAGAACTGTTTAACATTTCTCACTAATGTACACCCCATACCAGGGCTAACTCCACTGCAGGAATGAAAAACAGCTTCAAAAGTTATTTGTGGTCAGTCAACATTGATCTGACATAGACAGGCACTTACCCTCACTGTCCTGGACAGGAGAAGGACATTTTTTACCTTCTGTGGCTGGCCAAGATGACATTTCCTTGCTCTCCAGACACATTAAGATGCTATGGACACAAATGTGTCCAGTGTTAACTTCTCCAGAAGATAAAAAATGTGCTTCTCATTGTCCTGCACAGATGTACCCTGCTGGCTTGACCTTCTTAACTTGGTGAATCAGCCCTTTGTGTGCTACCAGAGCTACAACAGGCTCAACAGGAACAGCAAAAAGCACCTGAAATATCTTTCTGGTTCTCTACACACCTTCATGGATCCAAACTGAAATTCATTAAACTTCTTCTGCAGTTATACCAAGTTGGGATTAACCACGTGTCTTGTTTTAGTCAAAGTTGCATTAATCAATTTGCTAACCCAGGAGATTTTTAGCCTCCTGCAGGGCTACTGCCATCCCTGACCTGTAGGATCTTTTCTTAAAAAAAAAGAAATCTTTAGCCATTGCCTTTGGAAATTAATACTACCAAGAACCACACAGCTTTGTGACAGTGTTTTTCTCTATGTCCTACTCACATAACATTTTTTAGAGTGAATATTGTAATTAAACAACCAGTAATAGTAATTGATCTGGTTAACCCCTTCTCTTTGCCACATTTTCACAACAGGATGACCACCATCTCTCCTTCCCCATGATATGATCTGCAATCCCTTAGGGAAGAGCATGACACAGGGCAAAACTCTGGTTCAGATTCAAAGTTAAGCTTCAGGTAAACAGAGGCCAGCCTGACAATGCCCCCAAGACCTTCCTGAGGTCTGCAGCAGTGATGATGTGACAATGGAGCAAATTGGATCAGCTTCCTAGTATAATTTAAAAAAAATAAATAAAACCAACAAACAAATAAAATGCAAATATACAAACAAAACAACAATCAAAAAGTAGAAGGAAAAATTCATTGCTGGTACAATGGCAAGTCAGCCACTTGTAAATTTGAGGCTTAAGTGCTAAATAGATTAATAGAAATATTCTTTAGAGAGTTCAAGGGGCTTATTTTTGCTCTCACTTATGCTGAAGTCAAGGAATTAGGTCCATTGTCATTACAACAAGTATTTCACCTCAGTTTTTCAGAGCAGCTGCAGCAGACTGAAGTGGACCAGCAAGATGCTCAGAAAGCATCACCCCTGCAGACACACACAGACTCTACCCAGCTCCAGGCTAAATTCTTCCAGCATCAGTGACAACATCAAAATGACAAAACCCGACGGTTTTGTTCAAGAGAACATCTTTTTCTGCCTAGGAAGAGGCACAAAGCAAGGTGGTATTTGCTTTTTCCCCTTGCTGAAAGAAGTCAGTCCCCTGTGCTCCAGTTCCACATGGGATTGTTCCTGTCAGCTCCGTGCAGCTCACTTGTGTGACAGCCCTGACACTCCAGCTCACAATGTACCCTTGTGGCTGGCAAGGCAAAGCCTTCACCCAGCTCCTTCCAGGGCTGCCACTGCCTCATAAATCCACTGGCTGGAATAACTCAGGTGGGGTTTAATCCAAAGGCCACTGAAATCAGTGCAAAACTTCCCTCTGGCTCCAGGCTGGTACCTCAGGGCTTTATAAAACTCAGACACAGCAGTCCCTCTGCCCCTGGGGAGCAGCACAAAGCCTCAGCTTTGCCACAGAGCCATTAAAGATGTGGCACATCCCATCACCCCAACAGCTGGAGGTTTTCCTTTCTTCCCTGACCTCGCAGCAGATACAGAATGCTGCCAGCTGGGCACAAGTTAACACTCCCATACTTTGTCCTGGCTTTCCCAGGCTGTGCCTGAAAAGTCTCCTTTTCCCCCAAGGTACCTGAGCTGCTGGGTCCCTGCCAGGCTGAGCACATGCAATAAATCTGACAGCCTGGGAGACAGCTGGACAAAGTCCCATATGTCTGCTCTTGGAAACGTGCCCCCTAGACAGGTCTGCAGTGCTGCTCCAAACACATTGATTGGCCTCCAGAGATCCAGACAAATATAAATAGTTTAAAAAAATAACTCTGGCTGGACGACATTTCTGGGTGGGCACAGTGAGCCTGTGTGGGGAATGCAGAATGGCTGGAGTACCTTGAAATTATAAGAACTTAAAATGCAAAAAAAACCACTTTGTTTTTGAGTTGTGACACCACTGAGTTGGTGTCAGTTTTAATATGAGTTGCCTCTGCATGAACTACTGCAGCACATACCAAGGCTGAAATGCAATGTTGGTCTTTAAAAAAAAAAATGAGTCCTCGGGATCAGTCCTAAGCATATGAACCCAGAATGCCAGGACTACACAGCACAAAAAAGTATCATTTCCAACATGGAAAATGGAAAAAAAGCCCAAAACACAAAGCCTAATATCAGACCTCAAGGACTAAGTTTACACTAAGTTTCTCCTAATATTAAATAGCTGGACATGAGTGGCTCCAGCATCACAGGCACTTGGGAACCTGACAGCTCGTGTATCCTCAGCACTCCCAACACAGCCTCTGGCTCTGATGAAGGCATGATAACACCAAACCACTTGGGCATCTGATGCAGGAGTCCATGCTGCTACATTTTCACCCCTCAGTCTTTCTTGGGCACAGCATCCAGCTAGAAAGACAGGCTTCCAATGGACATTTATGCCAGGAAAAGGCAAAATGCTGAGTTACAACACTGCTGATGGGAATGGCTGCTGGCATTTCTGGTTTTGCTGTTCTGCTCAAAGCCTAAACTGTGTTTGGGAGACCTGGCAAGCATGTTACAGCCTACAGAGATATCCATCTCTCCATCTCCCAGCAGAAATGCCTTCAACCAGTGCTGGATCCCCCACAGCAAGGCTACAGCCACTGATGGGAGGGCTGGGGAATGGTCTCTGCTCAGAACTTATCAAGGAACATTTCCAAGCTCCAAGCTGTGCTTTAGGACTGCACAACCCACTTCATAAAACACCTGAAAGCATTCAGAGGCAAGTCTGGCAAGCAGATTTCTGCAGCTTATGACATGTGAACATGTTGTGGTCGTATTATTAAAGGCGAAGATGATCCCCAAATCCCCAAAAATCTGAATTTGCCAAAAGCAATGCAGCATCACATATTCATTTGTTAATAACAGCCCCAGTGCTGCTGCCCTTCCCTCTGTGTGAGCCCTGCAATGGGGGCAGATGCTCAGCTCAGCTCCTGCCCCCATTGCCCTCTCAGGGGCAGGATTTGGGAGGTCCCAGCTCCCAGAGCCACATCCCAACTTGAGAATCAGGCTCTGTTATTGTTAAGGCAAACCAAAAATAAAAAGTCCAGACTAAATTATTTTTAAGATCCTGAGATTTTTAAAGCAGTCTTGTGACTTTTAAGGGGTCTGAGTCATTGTTCTTGAATGCTTGAAGCTGGCAGCAGCAAAGGGAGGACAGCAAGATTTAGTGTACAGTAATTTATTGTTGAAAGCATTCAACTGTGTGGGAAAGGGCATGGAGCACATCTGAAGTGATTAAGGGAAAAAGGGACACAGGCCCAAGTCCTTCTCCTCCAGCCAGGCTGCCACCAAGCTACCCTCTCCATGAAAGCATCACACTAAACCCCAGCAAAGCACCCCAGACATGGAAAAAACACTTCCCATTAGCAGGATGGGACACAGGTGACAGCCTGGGTTTCAGCTCCAGGGATGGCCAGGGCAGAGCCCACTATCCCCAGCCCTGGGTCTGTCCCTGCCTGCCCAAACCAGCCACACCACAGGGCTGATGCCCAGGTCACGCTGCAGCCTCTGAATCCTCAGCGAGAGCCTGGAGGTCTTCAAAGAGAAGTCAAGTGGCATTTTTCTACAGAAACTCCCAAACTACAGCCCCTAACATCCTCCACAGACCACCCAAGGCCTCTATTCCCAGCAAACCCCAAGGTCTTGGTCTTGCCTTTAACAGCTTTACTCAAAGAAGAAAAAAAAAAAAATTTAAGTCCCTACTCAGAATTAAGTGCAAAAATGAGAGCAAAATGTGCTTAAACCTAGCTTTTTTTTTTTTTTTAATCAATGCAGTGTTAATAAGCTAAATCAAATCTTTTTAGCACTGAAGACATTTCAAAAATAAATGGAACCTTTCTCCCTGCTTCTACCAGTGTAAATCATGAAATTTCATTAAAGCAAACAGAACTGTACAGGTGTAAAATTGGTTTAGTCAATGAAATGTCATTGCTAGTATTTTCATGGTATTTCTTTCATAAATTGACATCATCGTACCCACATCAAATTCTGGTCTCATTTCACCAAAGCAAATTTGTGACAACTGACAGTAAATGCTGCTCTTGCTGCCACAAAGTGACTGAAAATGAATAAAAAACAACAGGCAGTACAAACACAATAACCACTGCCAAGAAAAGGCAGACAATTCACACATATGCTATAGTACATGTATCAAGTGTATCCCACCTTTCAACTTCTATAACTTTTACCTTTAGCATATATAATATCTGATATATAAATATCTGGCAAACACAATCCCTTCTGCACAGGACTCACACAGAATCTGAAGATGAGCTTTCCTTTTTATGATTTCCATAGAAATCATAGAAATATTGCCATATTTCTATGCAATATTCCATCACCTTTGCTCATTACATTTATCCATGCAGCAAAATAACTAGGAGCCAGACATTTACAGCAGTCTAAGGAAATTAGACAAACACAAAACCCACAATATTAGCTAAAGCTGATTTTTTGGCACATATCTTTAGCACAAGGACTCTTTGGAAGTGAAGGCAGAAATTCTCACAGCCACTGCTAATCAAAGGCCAGGCACCAGCACCATTTTCCAGCTGCAGTAACTCACCTCTCTGCTTCCAGGCGCATTTCCTCACGCTTTTGCCTCCTGAGCTCTCTGCGGCGTTCAAAGTCATCCATGGTGGGTGTTTAAGAGTTCCAAGCTCTGGGAAGATCCAAATCTAAAAGGGAGATGAGCGCTTAGATGAGAGTGAAAACACAAGGCATGCATCTAACCAACTGAGCCCATTTAGTTTTGTTTTGCTGTCTTAGCTCTGCTGTAACTATTTTCTTTTTCCATCAAAAAACTCAACTTCCTCGGTACTGTTGAGATAAACAAGATTAATGAAACGTCTTGTAGGATAAACATAGCCCGTGCCTGCGTTCAGTTTCCTAGTTAAAATTAAATCAACATGCTTCAAGTAAGGACTGTATACATCTGCTAGCCACAGACTAGCTATTTGTAACGTCACAGGTCTTTTCCACTAACAAAAGCAACAATTCAGCAGGATTTTTAACGTCCAGCTTCCAATTTTTCACCGCAAGCAATAAAAGCACTGCACAAGAGAGTTCTTATTTTCTTTAGCTGCACAGATAATTAAAAGTTGTGCAGAAGTTAGTCCCCGGCCGGCTGTTCCCACCCCCACCTTCAGAAACGCAGAAAAAAGAAAGCGAAGAGAAAATGAGGGAAGAAAGAAAAAGAAAATAGAAAAGAGGGAGGGAAGAGAAAAAAGAGAACAAAAAGAGAAACAAGAAAAATAAGCCACTGCTTTTAAATACCAGCCAGGGGAAGTCAAACTATGCACAAACCCTGCTGAAAGAAGGAAGAGCAGCAATACTTTATTGTAGCTGAATCCGCGCGCTTTGCCCGTGCCCTACCTTCTTCTTTATGATTTAGTCCATGAAGTATTTTCCCCTTTACAGTTCTTCATATACAAAGCCTTCCCAGCCTCGGTTTATATCCCATCAAGCCGACTATTACAGAATTCCCCTGCAGCCCCCAAACCAAAAATGACTACCAGAAAAGGGAAAGCTGTTCTCTTTTTGTCCCTGCTTTGTTTACAGAGCTGTCAGTGGTTAGTTAAACTCTGCCTGGAATCTGGCATTTAAGGCCTGCTCTAAGATTGCTTCCTGTGCAGGGCTGGAGGCCTCAGCTTCCTCTGCAATCCCAGCCCCCAAAATCCACTTTTCCCAGCCCCTCACTCCGCAGGGAAAGCCCAAAACTTCCAAAGGTGGCTCAGGAGCTGCTTGCAGCTGGGGGCAAACCAAGCCAAGGTGCATTTGGGCATTATTTGGAGGGCTCTGTTTGCAGATGGGGATCTGTCTCGTGGCTTTATTTATGTTCCTGCCCGCCAGGGCAACGGCCAAGTGCCCTCCCCATAAAATCACTGGCACCAGCAAAGCCTTGCTTGGCTTCGGGGAATTCGTGGCTTTTTTGCCCCCTTTTTTTGATTAAAGCACTGCTGAGGGCAGGGGTTTTGTGGAGGTTATTTTATTAGTTTACTTTCCCTGGAGGTATTTTTCTTTTTGATTTGTTCCCAGATTGGGGGATTTAAATTTTTGATGTTGCTGATGTGATTTTCCTCGCATTTGTCTGGGGTTGTTTTGTGGAGATTCAAGGGAAAGATTAATTTTGCAAATCTGATGGAGACATTACAATTGCTGCCTTTTTATAAATTCAGTTAGACCGTGCATCTAAAAAACAAGTTGTAAACAGATTTTTTGCCAATCTTGTGTTTACTGCTACTGCTGGGTACCCCTTGAAGAGCCCAGAACAGCTAATCTTCCATTTTGTCCCAAGAAATGCTTCCATGTCAGCCCACATGTGCAGCTAAATCTGGAGAACTGTGAGTTGCAGGGCTGATGTGGTTCCCCCTGGCTGGGAGACAAGGATCAAAGGAGGAATGGCACGCTACAGAACAAGTTCAAAGCAGCACTCTGGGTTTCTGTGCAATGGCAGTGTCCTCAGGAATTAAGACTTCACCAGGCAGCAGCACTTTATCTGTGGAGCACAGTCACCATCAGGGATTTGAACAAAGATTTGGCTGTTGGGATGACAGCTCACAAGCTAGAAACAAGAATCCCAAAGCTTTTTTCTGCTTTGCCACCCCAAAGCAGACATGCTTTGATATCTCTGATTTATGTGCACCTTCATCACCTCCTAGCCAGCCAGGCACATCCTTCTGCACCTCTCAAGGCACAGATTTTCCTTCTGGGCTGCTCCAGGCTCTGTGCACCAACATTACCCCCCTGCCCTCTCCAAATATCCCAGCCCATGCTCCACATGGTCCTCAGCACCACCTCTCATCTCCAAAAGCTCGAGCTCTTCCTCCCTGAGGAAGTCTGAGGATGACAATAACAACAACCCAGAACTATTTCTGTTCTTCCTCCCCTCTTTTCCTCCCCAGGAGCTCTGGGGAGATTGCCCAGCAGTGATAAGGAGTTCCCTGATGCAGCAGATTTTCCCCATCCTCAGGATACTTTTCTGTGGTGCAATGAAGATCAGATGGATGGATGTCTTGGGAGGATGTCAAGGGTTTATCTCAATGTAGTGTCTCCTCTTAAAGGACTGAGGCACAGCCACTGCATGACATTTCAGAAAGCTTTCAATCCAAATCTCTCTTTCAAAACTCAGGAAGCCACTTGGGAAATGGAGTTCAGGTCAACAGTTTGACCTTTAGCAAGCAAAGCCATATTTAATGCAAGAAAGGAGGCATCAGCCAGAAGGTTCACTTGAACAAGTCAGGTATTCAGTGCTGTTCACTGTCTCCCCAGAAATTACAACATGTCTTTCACCTCTGAGAACCATTTGACAATAACACCTAAAAATTCTTCCCATTTCCACAAAAATATGTAATATATAATATAACACCTTTTTTTTAATACATGGTATAAAATCTAAGATTCTCAGAAAACTCAAAAATTGCTTTACTTAATTATGTAGGTATGAATTATTAGAAGTGTCTTTTACGAGCCATATTTTGGAGTGTGCACATTTTAATGCTTCTTTTTAGCATTAAATTTATTCATGGGTAAAAACATACTGGGACAAAATGTAACACTCCACCCAGCTCCCCTCCATGGCCTGCCTTCAAAGCCACTTGGGAAAATGTCTCTCTCCATGACCTTCCAAAGTGTGCAAAGACATTTCACTTTTCTACTCTTTGGTTGCATATTTATTTTCCTGTAACACTTATTTTTAATAAGTTGGTTTCAAACCAAAAAATTTCATTTTCTGAAAAGAGGAAAACTATCCCAAGGAAACTGTTTCAAAAGCAATGTTTCTTCAAACCTCAAAAGAAAAAATTCTTTAGTTTTATTTTAAATATAAAATTTTGGGGCTTCAAATTAAAATGGAAAATATTTTTATATGTCAATTTATTTTTTTCCAAATTATTTTCAGGTATGTTTTTCATCAAATTCACCTAGACATCAATAAATTTTAAAGCAGCATAAATATATATATATATAATTGAATAAATGTGGGTGTCTGAAATTATTTGAGCAGTTCTATTCCCCTGGCATCCACACCAATGTGCAAATTACTGGAAGATGGGCAACTCTTGCAGTGTGAAAAGATCCACCACTTAACATTTTGTTGTTTCTACTTCAAAACAAGACCCTCAGCATCTTTTCAGCTTTTACAGCACTGAAATAATCTGAAGTAAACTTGTGGGGGTTTTCCACCACCAGGTTCAAAAGAGAGACCTGTGGAAAAATTTACCTACACTGCCACGTTGCTTGAATCACAATCACAGCAAAGTGTGTGCCCTGAAAATGTCACCTCTCCCAAAAAAATCCTTCAAAAGCAATACCAGTCCCTCCCTCCCTCTCTGCACCTCACATAATGCCTTAGATCTTCAGCTGACTATGGTTTATTGGTAAAATTTGTTGAGTTTCTCTTTGTCTTGCTAAAAAGTATTTTCAAGGACAGCCACATTTAATCCCTCCCAGAACAAAGCACACACATGCAAATCCCTCTCCCATGAGAGACTTTGAAAATTTTGTCTTCTTTCTTCAAGCTTTCACCCAGGTAGAAAATCAAAGGAAAGCACATGGTAATTGAAAATATGTGACAAAATATTTTACTAGTGCTTGGTGGGAACATGCTTTTTGAAAGCAATCAATAAATTGGCTCAGTAGAAATACACACACAACTATATAATTGTATAATCCAGTATGGAGAGCAAAATAACCTCCTGCTCTGGCTCAGATTTAATGCTGTCCTCACCCTATTCCAGCACTGATTTCAGTGACAACTCAGCATCCAGGTGATCTTAAAAAAGATGAGCCAGTCTGGCAGCATGCAAAATACTACTCAGGTCTTGAACAAGAAATGTCTTTCAAGACCTCCCAGTCACCTTTCCATCACACTGCACAAGCTCCCAGACTCTGATGTTTAGGCTGAACTTCTACACCAGCTTTAACCTGGCTGGGCCAAGAAACTTCAAACAAAAGCAAATTCACTGATATGACACTGCCATGTACTGCACTGATGCCTCAGGCTTTAGCTTTTATGTTTTTCAGATTCTGTGCTGCTTTAGTGTGTAATTCCGAGCTTCACACGAGGGGATGGTGAGCTCTCTGCACAGAGCAAGGAGACAAAACAATTCCTTCTCTAGCTGGGGACCAATCCAAATTTCAGGCCCAAAAGCATAGTAACGTGGCTGAAAAGAGAAAAACAAGGATGGGACTTCATAACCTAAAACTGTAATTGGATAAAAAACTCCAATATACAAATGAACCAGAACTGATCAAAGTGGGAGACCCCATGAGTGGTTGTGCATTTTGGGGCCATTTTGGTTCATCTTGGGTGCAGTTCTGGCTGGGGTCTTGTGCTGCCCAAGGTGGATCCATGGAGGAGATCCTTTGAAAAAATCCCTGCTTTATTCTTTAGTTCTGTCCAGCCTCTGCTCTAGCTCAGCCCAAGGCTCTGTGCCAGCCATGCCTGGTGACTGCATCACACAAGCACATTCCATCTTATTTCTCTCTTAGTACAACAGCAAATTTCCCAATTTCCTCATTCACCTGAAGGGAAGCAAGAGGATTTGGCCTAACTTTCCTTGTAACAAGAGAAATCTGCTCAATTTCCCATCATATCTCAAGGCCTCTGCACGCTGTGCCTCAGGTGTGTCCCCTTCCTTTCTGAGCCCAACAAGCCTCTCAGGATGGTGAATAAAGGTTGGATACCAGCACAGGCCCATCCTGCACAATCCCAGTTCTGCACAAGCTGGTAGAAATTTCAGGGCCCTTCCAAGTCCAGCTACACAAAGGTTTCCCATTGTCATGGTTTGCATGCAAAGCTTTGCATCACTTCCCTAAATGTCTCTCAGGCCAAACCATGACATCTATGTGCTTCCAATTAAACATTTGATTGTCCTCTGACCTGTCCTCACTGCAGGATCAGGTAGTGACAAAAGACCTAATTTGTTGCTGTCATTGCCCTCTTTATTTTTCTTAATACTACAACCAAAGCCATCACATGTCCTATTAAATTTTGACTTAAACCAAGACTGCATGCAGCTTTGTGACTTGCACCCTATTAATCCAAGTGTCCCATTTTCCCATTTGTGTCCACCTCAGGTGTCTCAAAGCCCTGGCATCAAAGCAGGGACCTTTCAAATATCGGCAAAGGACTGGTCAGTGAGAAGCATGAAGGATATTTCACATTATCTGGCTAAATGCCATGACATGTACTGTATCCCTAGGACTACCATTGCCCTTTCTTTCTACCTCCTCCACCTCAGAAGTGAAAACATAACCTCTCCATTGCCCCTTTTGAAGCTAAAAGCAACTCAGCAAGCAACACTCATTGTCTAAATGTGACTTGTTTAATCTGGCACCCGTGAAATGCAGGTATGACAAGCATTCTACTGCAATATCTGGGAGAATTAGAGTTCCTTAATCTATCTTCAGTCAAAACAAATAAATGTGTTTTTTATTAAAATCTGTCAGAAAACATTTGGAAATTATTTTCATTGCTCCTCTATTAATTCTGCTTTAGAAGCATTCAGTGCCACTCAGGTCTTTTAGAAACAGGCATGACTTCATTGAAATCAAAAGGTGGAGTTCAAAGGATTGATTTCTCCTTTGTCACACCTCATGCATGCTCCTTCTTTAATCCAAGATGTTAGATATCACTGGAATCATATATTAACAACAGTAAGGCTCCATAAATTCATTTTCAATGTTCCTTTCATGCAAAACCACATCTGCAATTGTTTCTGCAAATTTGGCCAAGCATTCGTGTTGACTGCAGAAAATAAACTCTTGTATATATACATATATGCACACATACCCACAAACCAGTGTCAAGCAGCTTTATTCCTTCCCAAACAGAATAGCTCATTTGGGATTTGAGGCAAAATAAATATACTAGGTCGCATGAACACAGTTTTATTCCAATGTAGCTGTTCCTTTTTTCATCTGACCACGCTTCTTAGGACTTCCAAGGGCAATTCATCAATGGCAAACCAAACTTAGCATAAGAAAATCAAACGTTGGTGTTTTCTCAAGGTCCCTGTTTCAGTCTTCGAACATTTCACTTCCAGCCACATGAGTATTTCCAAACTGACTTTAGGAGAAGGCAGCAGTGAATTACAAAGAATTTCAACAAGGAAATCAAACCCCCCATCTGTTAAAACCTCTGCCTTTGGTATGAAGTACATTTTCCATCTCATCTTCCATGGGAGTGAAAAAAGCTCATGTACATTGGTGGGGCATTTGAAAACCTGATTAATAGATTAGTGAACACCTCTGTGGCACCCTGAGCAAAAATCTGCAGTGATTACACAGAATAGAGATTCCCAGCTGGTGCTTTGCAAGCTACTGGTGGCCCAAAGGACCAGGCCATGGTCCAGACCCTCAATTGCAGGAGGTGCTGAACAGGTTTCACCAACCCTGCCTCCAGCACAGGCTACCAAAGTGTACATCACAAATGTTCTTGAAGGTGCCAGGCCCTGTGACAGCTCCTGCTGCTACAGAACCCCATGAAAATGTTGACAGGGAGCTTTTTATAAAACTTTTTTCCTGCCAGAGTTCACTCCTTGCGTTGATGCCTTTTCAGGACTACCCACAAACAGAGGTCAGACAAAATTAAGGGAATAAAAAGCAGTTCTATTTATTGAAGGGCCTTCAGGTACTCTTAGGGCAGACAGAGCCCCCCAGGGGCTACACCCAAAAATGGATGATGGGTCACAGTTTTGGGCTGTTTGCATCAAATTACAGCTTCAGTCAAGTCATGACGCTATTTCCCCCAAGTTTTCTCCCTGCTCCTAACTCACTTTTGTTTACATTTCTTGGGGCCTGACACAGTGAGGTGTCCTTGATTCCCAGGCCTGGAGAGGAATTGTTTTGTATGACCAAAATGGGAAGACCATAGCCAACATTCTGTATGGAGTTTAGAGTTAAGAATTGCAGGATTACAAATATATGAAAACTACAAAAGCTAAAATCCTGAGGCATCAGGGTCTGCAACTAAAAGATCCATGGCTGGTCCATTTCTTGTATCCATGATTCATTCAGCCCTGGGGCAGGAGCTGCACTGCCCCAGAGGTGAGAGCAAACATTGGTGCTGCTGTAGCAGCAGGAGCTGTCATCTCAGAGCCAGCCAGGGTCTGTGGAAAGTCCCCATTTATCTTTACTCCCTTAGGCAGGCTGATTGCCATTTCCACTCCTCCTCCTTCCTTCCTCTCCTTTCCTCTACTGCACACTGACTTAAGGGCCAGGCAGAGTTTTCTCTTGGCATTTGGATTTGCATGTACTGGTCCCACCCCTGATCTCTGTGACATTTGTCTATCATTTCCCATTAGCAGAAGAAGGAAGAAACAAGACATAGCTGGAAGCTGCTGGCACAGGCACTCGTTCTCATGGTAGGAGGATCGACCCTTGACTCTCCCCTCCAAATGTCTTCTGAATTATTTCAAATATGTTGTCCCCAAAGATCAGAAGGTACTGAAATATTATTCATATACAAGCTAGAGTTGAAATCTTGGGTCCTGTTGGAATCCTTGGCACATGTTCCAGAGACTTCAATCAGGGCTGGATTCCACCCTCACAGGCCAGAATGGACTAATATACACAATGGAAGCTCCATGGGCATACTCTGCATGCCAGAAACTGGTGTAATCTCAGATTTTGCCAATATAGGCTGCTTCATGCTCTTGTACCTTTGTGCACACACCTGCAAAGGCAGAATTGCTTTTACTCTTGCAATCCCTACTTGTGGGAAATGAGTTATTTTCACATGTACCATTACCTCTGAGGAAACACTCAGCCTTTGCTGTAGATACAGAGTGCAGTGCCCTTCATTGCCCTTTACCAATGTTCAACCATAGGTGAGAATAACCCAGGTAATGTCAATGAGGCAAAACACAAAGAAACAGAAGGGATTTTGTAGTCCACAAAACCATTTGTAAAAGTGCCTCATCCCCAAATGAGCTCTGACTTGTGTTCGCTTTTTCCTGCAATCAAACACTTGGAAGCAAGCTCATGGGATATCACTCACTAGCTACCTTTGCCTTTTATCTGCCTCTACCAGCAAAGATCTTCATTTTGCTAATTAATCACAGGATTAACATGCTTCTTGTCCTGTTAAATGGCAATGCCAATTTCCTACTAATTTCTGTTTGAAAAAAAAAAAATAGAAAAGAGTATCACACAGGCAGAAGCAGCTGCACAACTGTGGAGAAGAAGCCTCACCAATACATTTCCTGAATGTATTTGTTTCCAAGCAGGTTTTACAAATGTTTTAGCATTCTATTTACATACTTTCTCTGTATCTTTCAGGTCTTGAATTAAAAGGCTAAGGCAATGCCATTAAAAATAATGAAATGTTTGAGCAAATCTTAAGGTGAGGTTCCAACAGCAATATTCACTCAGCCAGGCTTCAGACTCCACATGTTTTCTGGAACGTGTTTCAAAACAGAAAATCATGATACATTAAGCTACATAGTCAGTCATAAAATAGTAATAGAAAATAATAAGAAGGTACAATGCAGCCAGCTTACTGTGGCTTCAGTTTTGTGTTTTCAACCCCTTTTTGTGCTAAAAAATGCAGCTCCAGGATCCAGTTCTAAGATCAACTCTAATGAGAGTTGAGGGAGTCTCTGTTGCTTGCTCTATTGAGCCAACACCAAGAAACAATACTAGGTTTTAGACATCATCCCTGCATTTCTAAAGGAAAAAGAAATAAGACCAAAAAACCCACAACTAAAGTTCTTTGGTTTGCTGATGCTTAACTAGTTTTCCCCTAAGAGACACTGAGTATTTTGAATCCAACCAGTTCCTTGGAAGAAATTAATCATAAATTTTCAAGGTGTTGCCAGTGGCTTTTAAACTTCAACTCATCTTCCCTCCCAATATCTTTACACTTACACCAAAACAACTCATGTCACCATGATGGACTCATTGCAGCTGAAAAGCCAGTTATTCCATGGCAGAACATCATGGAAACTTCTGGAATTCCACACACAACTCATGTCACCATGATGGACTCATTGCAGCTGAAAGGCCAGTTATTCCATGCCAGAACATTATGGAAATCTCTGGAATTCCACCTGGCATGGATCCAGCTGCAGAAATTTCTGCTGGGCCTTTCCAGCTCACACTTCTGGTCATCTTTAAAAATGAAACCCAGATTGTTTCCTGCCAAGTAGGTCTATTAATTTATCTCTAATGAGCAGCAGCTCCATGTCATTTGGGTTGAAAGCTGAAGCAGGAGGTCAATCCTGGCTTTAAAGAGGTAAAGCAGGGCAGCACAAACACAAAGCCTTTCAACATGACCATGCAAACAGGGTATCACAAAACAGATAGATGTCCCTCAAAGTCTACATTATAAACCCCCACTATAGCTGAGTTTAGCAGAAAATAAGGCAACAAACAATGTCACCAACCAGAAGGCCCAAAAACAGTGAGGATTTGGCCTGGTTCAGAGTCAAATAAATAAGACAGAGGAGAGCTGGCAGTGTCCTGTGTGCACAAAGACATACATAAATGTTTTGTATTGATGTGACAAAAGAAATTTACACTTGAGCACTGCATAAAGCAAATAAATTTTCAAATTGTTTCATTTATTTAGGAACAGTGCCTCAAATACCTGTGTGGTCCAGAGGCAAAAAAAAAAAAAAACAAAAAGAAAAGAAAAAAATCCATCAAATAAATAGGTGAGGGGAAAAAAATCATTTCTGTACTAAATGTTACCTACTACCATTCCCTAAATCCTCTTCCCTACGTTTCCAAAATGCCTGTGGGCTCTCCTCCAGCCTCCCCTGTTGCCATGTAATTCCACCAGCTCAGACATGAGCACACATGACTGTTCACAGTGTAAGTTCTGAGCACCAAAGGCACATGAAGCCCCTTTTTCACAGCCACAGGGGATAGATGGATGTGTGCAGAGAAGAATCAAACCAAAGTCCCAGATGATAATGCTTGCAAACTTACAAGCCATACTCCAGATTAAAAAAAAATAAAAAGCAAACCACACTAATCTGAAAAGAGCTTGAACCCTTAAGGAGAACAAAGAAAATAAAATCGGTATCTGAAGATCATAAACAAACACCCAGATATTTTAATGCTTACCTGAACCTAATAAAACCTTTACAACTTGTAAATACTGACAAGTGTCGCTTCAGATCCTGTTAAAGGAGTCCCTTAAACACAAAAGACAGGTTGCTCTCTAGTTAAATCCTCTCTCCCTTGCTTTTCCACTGCTGAAAGTAATTGAAAACAGAAGACCTGCATCTTGGTGCAGCCTGACTTTTCAGGAAGTATAAATGTAATTATTTACACAAACTTGCACATCAAGCCTGCTCTCAGTTGCACTCATCTACCTTCACACAAAGCCAATTAAAATCCAAATGCATCAACACTTAGAGTCACATAAAATAAATGAACCTATTAGGTGATACCATCTGCAAGACACCCCGAATAAAATCCACATAAAGAGAGCACCAGTTTTCTTATTCAGGGAGTGCTGCACAAGACACAAATCATAATGTGCAAACTCACAAAGTTACTTCAAAGAAAATGGTGTCACAAAGAACATTATAAAACCACTGCCCACAGCAAGGTGCTGTATAGGGAATAAATGTGATTTCAAAGCCTGAAGAACGTGCACATACCTCAAAGAGGGCACACCCAGGGAACAGATCTGATTTTTACTATCTTTGCTACTGCTTTAAATCCGTATTGTATTGATATTTATATTAAAAAGGAGACAGAAATATCTTTGGAGATGACTAAGCAGTTTCTTGATTTCTATTAAGTACCAAAAAGCAGCCTTGCCAATTTATCCATATTTAAGTTTCTACGACTTAATATAAACTCACTTCCAAGAACTACATAGGTCTTCTTAAAGTATGTGCAGCAAGAAGTCAATGCTGTGCCAGCTGGCAGATTAAACAAGCCATTAAATAGGCTCCTACTGAATTTAAAGGATTGTTTTTCATCTTTTCCCTCTCTTCTCCTCCACATCCAGATGTATTATTTAGGGGATATTTTCCAGGACCGGTAGAAAAAGTCAAAGAAATGCCCTTGGCACATAATGAGTTTTCCCTCCAATGTGGTCTCCTGCTGCACTTGGAATTTATTCCATTACTGTATGGCTTGCAATGGTCCCAAAATACCTCTGACTGTGGGGGAAATGTGCTTGGGGTAGGTATGGTTCTTCATTTGAAAGCAGGGATGCTCTGGGGTGATGATTTCACTCAGACCATTGCCATCCCAGTGTGCCATCCCACATCCTGCAGTCCCCTGGGCAGAACAGTGCTGCTCCCTACACATCATAGCTGAGAAAGGCACAGTCCACCAGGACTAAGGACAAGGCCACCAGCCTGTCCTCAGGTTGGCAGAGAAGCTCCTTTCTCTGCAGTTCCTGCAGGACTCAGTGATGAGAATTAAAAACTCTCGGTGGTAAAACCCTAGGCCTTCATAGAACAGAGGTCCTCAGCACTTCATTTTCCCCCCAGAGGTTCAATCTTAAAGTTATCTGATGTGGAAGAGGTTTTACAGCAACTTCTGTGAGCCAGAGAGAAGTTTGATAAGAGGAATCCAAGTTTACCCCTAAAAGAATTTCCTAGCAAGGTTGTTAACATAGAAACCAAGAAAGAAAGAAGGATAAATAAGAGAAACCTGCAACTGTCTATTCCAATGAACACTTTGTCTTTCCTGACCAATGAGTAAAAGTGTAAATTCCTGAGTTTTGTAAGAATGTATAAAAAGCATGCATGTTATAATAAAAATGGGTTTGAAGCCTTCTGAAAATGGAGTGTGGCTTTGTATTGTGACTGTCTCAACTATGACAATCTGAACTTCCTGATCCAGCAGGATTCAGAGGATCAATGAGTCTGGAACAAACACAGATATTAAACCAGCCCTGGTGTCATCTACAAAGGAAAACAACAAAAAAAAGCTAAATAGCATTATTTCAGATAAAAATGCCCATATTTAAGTCTTCCAGATAAAACATCCCAAAAGATCCCAAGTTGCATCTGCTCCCTGTGGCCATTTCAGGCTGACTGGAACTACAGGCAACTGAAGGAGCAGCAGTGATTTATGAAATGATAAATAATTTTACAAAAATTGAAATTTTCAGGCCTATCTCAGTATTTCAATTCCCAGGGAGTAAAAATGAGCTCAGCCCCATAAGCCTGCTACCGAACAAGAAAAGCAAGAAGGACTTAAAACCATGAACAGGCACACAGGGGCTGAGGTGGCCAGCACTGGAACTTGCCCATGGCCTGGAGCATCTCCTTTCCCAGGGCAAGCAGCCCCTCCAGGCTGGTCCCACGAGGGGACTGAACCCCTTTGCCCCCAGCCAGCCCCAGAGAACATCCTGGCCCCTGCAATGACTTCAGCATTTGGCTCCAGCAGGGTGTGATTTGCCAGAATTGTGCTGGGGGTCACAAACATTCCCTGCTCCCTTCTTGAGGGGTAGTTTAGCTATTAATTGCAAAAGCTGAAGTGTAAAAACCTGTGTTTTGCATGTATTCTTTGTTTCTAATCCCCAGTATCCGTAAGGGGACTCCCTCACTTGGCCAGCAGTCGGGATTCATTAGGCCTTTTATGATGATTCTTTCTGTTGTGCAGATAGATGATGAATCTCAGATGTTTAAATAGCATATAACAGTGCTCCATTGACCTTGCTGAGTACAGTTGGAGGGGAAAAAAGGTAATTTTCCTCAAAGAAATGTTAAAAATGTGTCTCCACTACAGCCCAGATGCAGAGGATAAAGAAACTCCAGAGGGATTAAAATATTTTAGATTAATTTGGAAGAAGGCCACATTGTGTAAAGCCTGGTTAGTTTGGGCCTTTCCAATTCCACGCCGTATAAACAAACCCATTTAAACTGCATTTGTTAGAAGGAATGTTTTAGAGAAAAAAAAAAAATCCCCCAAAGCAGTTGTAACTCAAATGACCTCCAGTTCTGTATTCTCTCCTTACTGCCTAAAGAACAAACATATGTACAATATATTCTAGCCAGAGTTTGTGCAGTTGCTGCATGATTCATACTGCTTGAAAATTAAATCATTTAAGTAAAGGGATTCTGGCTCCCTCAAGCAAGGTTTTAAAACTGAAGCAAGGTTGGTTTTGGAGCCAGCCTCCATGCTTTGAAGAAGACCATTGCTTATAGATTTTTGCTTTGGGCTGGGTGGAAGAAATTAAAAGGTGAAAGTAAATTGAAAGCAAGAGATGGAAAGAAAGGGGAAAAGGGGGGGAAGAAAAAGAATCTGTAAGATCAATACAGATATCTAAGAATGAACCTAATGTTCAGCATGTTACTGACTGGCAGGAGCAAATCCTTAAATGTTTACTCACTTCCAAGGTTAAATTTTGCCCATTTTACTCCTAGAGAAGAGAGGTTTTTACTCCCTCCAAAGGGAAAATTCAGATTCTAAATAATCCCAACAAATAAAGATTTACTGACCCTCACAAATCAATCAAGTTGAGACACAAATGACCATAAGGGTAGCAATGCACCAGCCAGAGGTGTAACAAAATGAAACACCCACACTTAAGTAATTTTGAATAATCAGCATCTCCAAAACAGTGGGGACTTAAACTAAAGGAATTTTCCATATCAACCACCATAAATCCCAGAGTAACTCAACTTTAGCAATAACCTATCTGCCTGTGGATAAAGAGGCTTCTCCAGAAGCCCAAAAGTCTCCTTGTTCTGTTAAAATGGCACCCAAATATTTCACTGCAACCCCATCACTGCACAAATTCCTCATCCCAGAGGATGGGAGGCACCTGGCATATCTGAGTACAAAATGTTGTCTTCCCTCTCCCAAACACCCAAAAGAGTCAATATTATTTATTATTTCAGCACTGAATGTCAGTATCTTGGAGAGGAATATGGCAACTTGAAGCTCAGAACAATACAACTCAATAGTTTAGAACTCAAAATGAGGGGGAAAAGTTGTTTTCATTAAAAGGAATGCATTTTCAGATAATAAAAAGATTAATTTAATTTCTGGGATTTGGGGGCTACCATCCCTTCTTATATCATGGCCATAAAACTCATAAAACTGGGATGATGGCTTCTGCAGCTATCACACATTTGATAGCACACAATTTTCTTGCTAAAATGCTACCTGTTTCAGTTCTCCATGTCATTTTTCCTCTTGGTTGTTTCTTCCCATTTGTGATTAACACATTTCTCTAGCATCTCACACACATTTTCACTTTGGCTGCTTCCATAGCCAGCCCTGTGCTCCCATGCTCAGCCTCCTTGCATGGATGGAAGGGATGCATTAAGCTCTCCTTGGAGACACTCCAGGTTTGCAAGGATATAACCATAAGAAATAGCTGGCTAAGGGGACTCTTACATCAACAAAAAAATCAAGACAGAATGTGGAACTCCTTGCAGTTGGGTTTTGTTCTTCAAATGTCATGTATGGACCTTTGTTTGTTGACGTACCCCTCTACACGTTCATGAAAACAAGATGTTCTCTTGTCACTTAGACTATCATGGTAAGACATTTTAAATAAATACTTCACATAATTTCAGAAACAGATGTTAGACAGTAAAATTGGATGTTTGCAATAGAAATGGCTGAGTCCTATTTAGTGGTGCTTGGAATTTTCTGTTTTATGCTTCATATTATCACCAGCAATGCATGAAAACTCAACAGCTATTATGCCCTCAACTTTTCTTTTGAAATGTATTTATCTTTAAAATTTACTCCAAGAAGTTTACAAGTAGAAGTGAATATTTTCAATTCACCTAACTCTGCCCTTTCACTCACATGCCTGCTACAGTTCTACATGCATGTATTTTTTATTTTCTGCATCTATAGTAGGAGGTGGGTTTGTTTGCTCTACCATCTCTCACAGTGGCTAAGAAAGTGTAAAAGATACTCAGCCTACATTTTGCTTCTCTGGGCAGTTCTAGCCTCAGTGTTACTCCTTGTAGTTAAGTATTTGTGTACTAATATATGTCACTCCTTGGTTAAGTATTTGTGTACTAATAACATAACTCCACTGTTAATATTGCCCTTCCCTGACTAATTTAAATGGAGTATGTCTGGTACCTGCAGTAATAAATTTTGAAAAATTGCTGGCCCTTAGTCCAGCAGCAGAAGTAAGATTAAGTTGATTTCTTCATAAATTCCATTGTTTCAGCTTATTTACATGCTACAGCCAACTTTTTGTGGCCTGAGTTAGCCAGGATCAGTGTGGTGTTAAGGTCACAGATACAGCAGGGACACAGATGTGCAGTGACATCTCAGTGCTCATTGTTACTTTTTATAGAGACTACATAGATTTTTATGGAATAAAATGCCCTGAAAATTCTGGTAAGAAAAAAAAAATGAGAGAACAATTAACAAAAATTATTAATCAATTAAATTTTATGTTGAGTTTTGTAGACTTTGATCATGCTTTGTCATTCAGGATTTTCTTTGTACGCGTAAGGAAAACAGCACTTAGATTATTCTCACTTTTAACACGAGGGAAAAACATGACAGAGATTTGTGTCTCAGTGATAAAACTAGCAAAAATAGAACACTTAAGATAACCCAGACTTTGAAAAACATCAGTAAAAAGCCCCCTGAGCTCCATGAACATGTTGCAGACTGCACATGTCACATAACTACGGACTATGATTTTTTTGCCTGAGGCTCCCACCTTTAACAAAGGGAAACACTGCTTTCAACAAAAGATGCTATTCTAGTTATGTGCCCTTTTACCCTGTCAGAGGAACAGCTGGTATCATAGAGTCACAGCTAATTTGTATCATATCTGCACTAACAGTCAGATTTAGTTTGTATCAAACTTTCAAAGTTGGACTTAATGCCACTTGATGGATGACAGCTTTTCTTGCCTCCCCCCTTCTCAAAACATATTTAAACATTGCCTCCCACATAAAAAAAGCCCTCCCAATATTCAAAATGCAAAATACATTTTGACATAGCCAAAATACATGTTAAATATAAATCATTAAAACTAACAAATTAAAAAAATCCTAAAGAAGGGTGCAAATACTATACCAGCAGTTCTGAAGTTCAGTGACAAATAAATAGTGCTTTAAGACAGACATGTGGGTACTAAGTGTAATGGAAAATACTTTTATCCTAAAAAGAAGAGCAAAAAAAACCTTGCCTCAGGTAATCTCTTGAAGTTTGGGGTGTCTGTTGTCCAGATTCCAGTCTGCCTGCAGAGACTGTAAGGGTTTTTCAAAGGTCAGCACTCAACAATTTAGGGAAGACCAATTTCACTTATTTTTTTTTAGGGACCTGTTTCTCATTTAAGCTATTAAATGTCATCTACTTTCATTTTAAGACCCCTGTAGCAGAATGCCTTAACTGTGTAAAGAGACTCAAGTCAAAGTGAGAGTCAGGCCAAAGACTCAACAGTTCCAAACCCACAGAGCTCATGTGAGAAAAAGTTTAAAAAGTTTAAAAAAAAAGTTAAAAAAAAAATGAATCAGTCTTGTGTTGGAAAACAGGCATGGGGAACTTCCAGAGACTGGGGGTTCAAGCTCAGTTCATATCAACATCTAACAAAGGTGGTGTGCTTCTGAGGCTTCCTCAGCACAGCACCTGAGTACACAACATGAGCTGGAGACAAGATGCTCTTTAAAATTCCAGCCATTTTTCACTTCCACATTAGATATAAATACTGGGCCAAGGCATATCATGATCATATCACCAAACTGGGCAAGGAAAATCTGTGTAACGCTGCACAGTGTAATCATTATCAGTGTTCTGAACAATTGGCCCCATTCATCAGAGGGACATTGGTGTGCTCTGTCAAGTTACACACACCAAGCCAACAATGGCCCTGGGAAGTCCACAGCAGCAGCAGCAGAAATGCAGGTTTTAAGTGACAGGAGAGCTCATTGTGATGGAGCTGAGAGAGAGCAGTGCTCAATGAAGACTGAAGAGCCCCAGCTCCCACCTGTCTTTCCCCCTGTGCTTGCATTGCCTGACTTAGAAGGGCAATTATTGCACAGGGGACAAGGACACAGCTTCTGCTTGCCACTGCTCCCTGATGGACTCCCTGCCAGTGAGCAGAGCCAAAGTGCAGCACATTCCTGCCACCTCCTCTCCAGAGAGCTGGATCTGCTCCCTACCTGCTGAGAAGATGCAAATAAATCAACTCCACTCCCTTCACCCCAAGCACAGCAGTGATTCTGCCCTTACATATGATCCTTCTGCTTGTTCAGATTTTTTTTAATATTTTTTTTTAAATGTTCTTAAACCTCTATCTGACAAGGTTCTGACATGGTCTGTCAGAAGGTTCTGCCAAAGTTCTGACATGCTCTGTAAGAAGCAGATTTCTCTTCAGCTACCCAGCATTTCCATTTTACAATTCCTAGGTGCTGTAATTTCTGGAAAATAAAAAATGTTCTTCATTCAAAACTTGGGATGAGTCACAACAGGTTTACTTGTTTGGGTTCATCTTTAAATGAAAAATAACTTTCTCTATCTAAATGATGCTCTGGCTTTATTCACAGCCACTCCAAACAGTTCTAACACCTCCTCAGCAACACAAAACCCACCAGGCTCTCATCTCTCACAAAACAGCTTTTCCCAAAAAGTGAAAAAGTGCCCCAGCTGTACTCAGAGGTCACTTGAGGTCCCAGAAGTTACAGGGAAACTTGGGTCAGAATAAGTTCTGCCCCTCCTTTTCCCAGTAGTAGAGAGGATGGATGAGAGGAGGAAGATCCTCTGTCCATCTAACTTTACCTCATAAAGCCATAGAAAATATATTCAGAGACTACAAAAATGCTTTTCTCCTAAATTATTATTTAGGAGAAAAGCTGACCAAACCCATTCTTACACAATATTTCCTAATGACAAACATCTTTCAACAAAACAAACATTTCCAAGGGTAAATAGAAACCAATCATCCCTACCCAGTGACTCTGAACCTTAACCTTTGAGGGTAGCACTTATTCTTGAGAGTAATTCATATATCCATGTCACATTGCCTTCCAAAGTCAGGTTTGACTGTACTGAAAAACTAACAGAAGACTTTACAGGACTGTCACAATAATATTAAACTGTCACTGCCCTTTATATTCAGATAAAGAGATGTATTTCATTTCCAGTACAGAGATAATGCTGGTTTTTTTCCTTTCCAAATGAGTGTATTTGTCCACAATATTTGCCTTAATGATTTTTTAAAGGTAAATAATGGCCTATCCCATCGTATTTTCATTCACATCCCTTAAAATCCATCCCCCTGTTCAGCCAGCTTTGCCATGCAAAAGAGAGGGTTAAGTGTAGAAAATATAATCAGATTTTGCCTTTACTTCTTTGTGACAGAATTCTTTTGTCACTTTGACTAGTGCTGGGCAAGCACCAGAGGGACTTCAGCATGAGGGAGGTGACATTTACCCTGCAACCTACACTTGGATAAGATGACTGAATCCCTACAGGATGGATTTTCAGATGCAATTTATGAACCAAAACAAAGAACCAGCCCCAGCTCAGCCTCAGTTTTGAGGAACTCAAGTGCCTTCTTCAATACCTGTCTACAGAAACAGCTCCAACTGCTGAGGTATCAGAAACACTCTGGAGGGCAGTCAGTGCTCTCTTTGAACATCCAACCCCTAGCACAGGGAAAAAGGACTCACATTTATCACTCCACTTGCTTTTGGACAGTATGGCCTCCTTTGCCTGGCTTCATATTTTTAGGGAATTTAAATACCTCATAAACGCACTACTTGTGGAAGCATGTGGGAACTTTAAGCTAGACATCTCATGGGAAGAAGTGTTCCATGGGAAATTCCACAACAGTTTGGCTGGTTCTGAATCGAAAAGAAATCCTAATTTTGAAACATCAGCATTTCCTACAACTGGAAATACCAGATTGCATCTGGCTTCAGTTTTAAACACTCCCCCCACCGAAGGCTCGAAAGTAACACAGAACTGCAAAACAACAGCCAGGGCAGAGAACAGCCTGCAACGATTATCAGCCCATTCAGCACTTGCACAAACCTTCCCAGAAGTGCAGACAAAGTTAAATTTGCTTCCCCAAGGATGATGACAAAACCAGCAGAAATGGGCCCGGACCCAGCAATCCTGATGGGGAGGGAAGGCTGCTGGAGATGAAAGGCAATGCAAGCAGTGTCCAGCCTTGTGCTGTGTGTGCCTCCTCCTCCACACTGCTCTTGCCAAAAAAAGAGGGGCAGAGGAGGCCCAGGCACAGAAAGTGGTTCCCCACCAGTGACCAGCAGCTCCCTATACCCTGAACTGACTGAAGATGATGGTATTTAAGGGAGTTGACTCAATGCTGGGGCAATATTTCAGACCCATCATTCTGCTGTCACAGGCACTGCCTTAAACTTCAGAGCCAGTCCACAGTTTGTCTCCAGTCTGGAATTTCCGTATATTGAGGGGCTAAAGTTTACACACATTATAAACACTTCCTTTAAATGGTTTGTGAGCCCTCACTTGTACTGGCAGTGAAAGAACAATGTTTGTAAAAAAAAAATGTCTAAGTGTTCCATGTTGTAAATGGTCAGTAAACACAGTTTCTTGGTCTCTCTCATAATTCTCAGAGACTGCTTGCTCCAAAAAGAAGACACAACAGGATAGCAGCACTCCAGCATATGATCATAACACAAATAAATATGATTTAAGATTCCCACTGAAAGAAAAACCTGCTAAAATCCAGCAGAGAAACAGAGCTTTTAAAAGAATGGCCATACACAGACAAATGATTGCTGTAAAACACAATGATTTTTGAGTTGAAGGTAAAATTCCATGTGAAATGCTTTAAATCTACTATCAATTCTGAACAAAGTAATCACTGGTGTCAGTGACACCAGAGGGACAGGAGCCAAGGGTCTGCTGCAGGGTTCTCCACAATTTTCACAGGAATTTGGATCAGCCTCCAAAGAAATAAGAAAACACACAAGAAAAAAAAAAAAAACACTCAAATAAAACCCCCAGCTTCTGAATACCACAGGAAAGGAAGTCTGAGGTAACTTCTTTGATCATACTCACAGGAAGGCAATCAGAGGAAATATTCTGAGTTTTTCAGTAACAAACCAGCTGCTTGATGAATCAAAATGACGACTCCAGAAAAACGAGGTGAACTCTATACAAAAATAGAAAAAAAAAAGAACCTTATTTAGCAAAGGCATAATTACTCTGCATTCTTCATGTTTCTTTGGTAAAGTCTTCTTTAATGACACTCCTAGAAAGCCAGGGTTTTTTTAGGTATGAAATAAAACTTTAAAAGTTTTAAGACACCAAGAAAACCCACTGTTAAGAGCTCTAGAAATTACAATTTGACAAAGGAGATTTTGATTTCCCAATACCTCTTAACCAAATCGGTCACTAAAATATCTTTAAGAATTGAAGTTTATACAGATTGTTGTTTTTAGAACAAGATGAAACATCTTGTCTGACCAGCAGTGAATTTTCACAGCACAGACAGGCTTCCAGGACACCCCCCTAAGGATATAGGATATTCTCTGCAGTATAAAACATGTTCAAAAAAGTACTCTGCAAAGCAGATAAACAGTAAGAGGACAGTCTGTAGATGACACAAAACTATTCAGTTTTACCAAACTTAAAAGCCAGTACTACAAAACTGGGGAAAGAGTTCATAGCAATGAATTTCTACAGGCAAACTGAATTCGTTTTGCAGAAGTAAAGGTACAGAAGGGGAAAATAAACCCTGAGATTATTCTACAAACAGCAATTAACTTGAAATGAGCCAATGACACTCAAAACTTCTTGGAGTGTGAGGAGGAGCTCTGAGAATATTAGGTAGCTCCCTAAAAGGGTTGCCATGCATTAGAATGGACTTCCCACCCTGAAAATTTCTGGGTGACCTGGTAGAAACCCACAATGGACACGAGAAAATGCAGAAAGAACAAGATTCAGTGAGCTGGGGTATTTTTCCCTCTGCATTCAGCTACTTCTTTGGTAGTGTACAGACACACCAGAGTAAGAATAAAAACTGCAAGCTTCCTTCAGAGAGCCTCTAGTGGTCTGTTCTCTTTAGAACCAAGGACCTTCATGTTGAACATCTGCTGCCAACAGAGGAAATGGATTATTTAAAAATCAACCCATTTTCAGTCATTTTAAGATAATAGCATGGGGTTGGTGCTTGCATTCATTTCTGGTTATTCACTGGAAACTCAGACTTTTGAGGACTCAATATAAATGGCTGTTCTGTAATTTCAACAACAATTTTGCAGTCTGGTCTCTAGGTTTTAAGACACCTGTCACTGGTTCACATTATTGCAAATAGTGGGTGGCCAAAGGCAGGAATTTGATTCAATGTATTAGGAGCTTCAGTACTAGATTCAAGAGATCTCAACCCCAATTTTATGATGAGCATAACTGTACACATATCATCTAAGAAAAAAGAACAATGTTATAAAACAACCCCGATTTTCAGGGTATGAAAAGAACAACCAAGAACTTGAAATCTTCTTCTTCCTCTCCCTGGTTACACCTGCTAACAGCAAAAACAGACCAGGCTCTGTCAGTCCAGAGCTTCAACTCATGAGTAACAAGGCCCTTCCAGGTCACTGAATTAATTCCAGCTTTTCCACTAAATTGAAAATCTTACTTTGCTCATTTCTATGGTTTAATGTGCCCCATTTGACTCTCAGCAGGAATAACTTCAAGACATTCAGATCATGCTTTTGGAGGGTCCTGTGTCCAAAAGCCCTTTTCTGCTTCAGACCATTTGCTCTCTTTCAATTTCTTCAAGATTTCTAAAATGGACACAACCCCCAGAAATATTTCCATTTTCTTTCCCACAGTCGTGAAGACCTCTTCTGCTGCTCTCCTTGTATTTGCTCTGTTCTAAACCAACACTTTTCTGAATCAAGTTCAACATAATTTGTGATATCAATAAAATGACTGAAATATTCTCTCAGAGTGTTTGCCTTGCAAAAGAGCTTCACTCCCACCACAATTCCATTGTAAGCTGACTATGAAGGGTTATGAACAATTTAACAAAAAGGTAATTTCCATACAACTTAAGCGTGAAGGAAGTTCAGGCCCAGGTCAAAAAGCAGACTCCATAAATCCAAACCTCCAATCCAACAAACATCCCTCATGTTTGGACACACTTTGGGCTGTAATCTTCAGTGGTAAAATTGGCACCATTTTTCCTGATTCTTCAGTCCTTCGAATTCCCCTGACCATAAACTTTGGGTTCGTGTTCTGCTCTCATTTGTGCAATGGCATTAAAAGCAGCCCAGACCTTGGCACACACCCAGCACTGCACATTCAACACTCAATTTCCAGCTAACATGGGCACTGTTATTCCCAGTGGGAATTCTGGGAATCATAGATTCCCAGATAACACAGGACAGTAGCCATTAAAAACAATTTTAGTAACTGAAATTATTTTATCGGAAGTTCTTGAAAATGCTTCATCAGAAGTACTTTGTGGTTTAAGAAGTTCAGGAATTGCTGCTCCCTTGATTATAAAAACTGAAGAAAACAAATCCCATCCAAGGTCATTCAGCAGTTGACCTGTGACATTCAAATGTGGGTTGGGGAGGGCTATTAAAAATATATGCATTCACACACAAAGAAAAGCATGGTTTCACTCCCCTCTGCTCTGTTAATGAATCTGGTTCCATTACACCCGGCAGTTTTGAATGGAAATAAAGTTATGGGGCCCAGTTATCAAACTCTGTGTTGCAGGTATTCCATTTTATCCAAGAGATCCCAGCAGTGATCAATACCAGATGTTTAGAGTAGAGCACAGGGACAGAGAAAGCGTATAATGGTGCTTCCCACAAATACTCTACAGCAGCTTGTGACTTCCAGAAAGCCTGAGTCAAAGGTGGAATCCATGTATTTACTGATCCCCATGGCAGCATTTGTCCGTTAGGTTCAGCAGCTGCCAACACTGAAAAAAATCCTGCAAAGGAGTCTTCACTCACCTAGTGCCCAGCTAGCTCTGGTATGCACACAAAGTATTCAGCATTGCATCCCATACAATGGCGCAATCCCAAACCTGACAGCAAGGTGGTTAAAAAGCTGTCTGGGAAATAGCACACCTGGGTTTCCATCCCACTTACATGTGCAACCACTTAGGAAAATGAAATTACATCAGTAGGAGAGAGTGGGAACAAAAAGTAGTTGAAAAGTGCATTTGAACGTTCTTTGTGACAAAGGAGGTAACCCAGTCTACCTACTGTGCCCTGAGTTTGCAACTTGTTAGATAAAAGGACTCTTCCTCTAGTCTGTAAAAATAGCAAATATTTCACACAATCACAGAACAGTTCAGGTTAGATGACACTTCTGGAGATCACCCAGCCCAATTCCCTGCTCCAAGCAGGCTGCCCCAGCACCAGGTCCAGTTGGGGTTTGAGTATTTCCAAGGATGGAGACACCACAGCCTCTCTTGGAAATCTGTTTTAGTGTTCATCTGTCACAGTAATAAAGTTCTTACCTACATCTAAATGGATTGGTGTTTTTTAATTTCAGTTTCTGTCCTTTCATTGGCACCTTTAGGAAGACTCTGGTTTGGTTGTTTTATTGTCATCTGTCCCCACTCCCATGGTGACAGTGTGTGACAGCCACAGAGTGGCTGTTAAGCTTGAATCTCACCCCAGTTACAGCTAGGAATTTTTATCCATAGATTTCAATATTGGCTGTTGTGCAAATTATTTCTTTTCCCTCGAGTCATGAAAATGACCACAGAAAACCACCTTTTTTAAAAAATAATCAAGGTGAACTATTTCTTTGAATACCCATTTCTTCCAGAACTACTTTTCTCCTTTTGATTTTTATGTTGTCACTGTTGTCATGTAATTTATCTGCCTGGGAAGACATTACAGAGGGAGCAATTAAAACTTTTTCTAGGACATGCTATGTGCAAGAAGGTTTTTCAATAAAGGATTTGGCAAACTAGTGTTGCCAGCAGCTGAGGGGACAAGAAGCCTCAAATTCATCCATCACTAAGATACCCAAAAAAGTTGCCCAAGGAATTTATCTTCTAGCATGACCCACAAAGGGGAGGAGTGTTCACACCTGTGAGCTGCTCACCCAGACACTTGCACACAGCTTATCAACACAAAACAACAGTTCAAAGAAAATAAAAACTCCTCAAGCAATATGCTTCAGTTAAATTAAAAAACCACAGTCAAATCCCACTGGCCTCAGACTAAACACACATTTACATCCTCTGCTGAACACAGTTTGCTGTACCTGAGCTCCACATCCCAGAGGGCTGCAGCCACCTCCTGGGGGAAGTTTTGTGAAGGAGAATGATCTTCCCCTTCCCTTCTGCCACATTGCTAAGATCCTCCTGATGAGAAACTCATCAAAGCTTCAGAAAATTACAAATTTCCCCTCCACCATCATAAAATGCCAATTATCCTTACACTGACTTGAGTAGTAAATTGACAGTAGCAGGACACAGTGATATTTTGGAGGAAAGTCACTCCTCTCACATTCACAATGATACTCACTCAACAAAAGTGAACATCTTTCAGATACAATGATTGCCCTACATACTGGGTTTCATTCTGCACAGCCTGGCATGGAACAGGAAAGAAAGCCCAGTGCTTCCTGAGGTTAAACACACCCAAAAGAAGGACTAGGTACAGCTGATACTGAGTGAAAGCAGATTGTGAGATCTGTGCATGGTAATTCCTGAAAGTAGAGGCTAACAAATAAGCAAAGTATGTGTGCATCTGAGCAGATGTGGGCTGGAACAGCATCCTTGGCCATGCAAATATAGCACTTGCTTCCTTCTTTGGCCACATTTGTGCTACTAAGCAGAAACCATTTGCTAACCACACAGCAGTGGCATTCACATTAGCAGAAAACCAGACTCCAGTCTCTTCCTGCTTTGCTCAGCACTTGGTGACCACAGGAATAAACAGAGGGCTGTGCTCCTCAGCTGCTCCATGCAGGATCTGCTGTTCTCACAGGGACAGCAGGGACAGGCCAGGCCTGTTCCAGAGCAGCCCTTTGTCCTCACTGAACCTCGCTGCCAACAGAGCAGCGACACGCACAGCAAGGAAAGGCAGCTGAAGGGGAGCATTCCCCTCTCAAACTGTGTCTTTGCAAGAGAAAACATTTTAAAATTTAAAAGCCAAAGCTGGTGATATCCCTGTTTTTAATCTGTAAATTGAACATGAGCTCCTCTACATCACTGGCAGTGGATACAGGCCTGTCTGCTACAGAACGTGCTTCTAAAGGGGGAACTCTTTACTGCTAATAAAAAGTCCCAAATTCCTTGCAAATTCGCTGTCCCTTTCAGAAGAGGGTTCCAGAAAGCTCAGAGCTCTAATCCAAGTTGTTAATAATCCATAAAAAATATGGCATAATAATTCAAAAATAGTCTCTTCCAACAGACAGTAAATGGAAACTGCCTGCTTTAAAGCATATTTTGACAGCTGCTAGCATCATTCAACATTTCAAATAAAAGAATCTGCTCAAAAGAAACAGAGTAAGCTAAAAAATTTGAAACAACAAAAAGGTCTCTCATGAAAGCTGTGATTTTCTCCTCTTCTGTGTCATCTTCAGCTATTGAATAGAAACACACTAGTGGAATGGGAGAGAGGGGGCTGCAGGGAAAATTCTGTGAGCTGTATCCTTTACAGGGAAGTTTAATTAATGGCATTTCTGAGAAGAATTTTGATTGACAGGATTAGTGCCAGCACTAAAAAGTTTCTATTTGTGGATCCTGGAGCTCACAGCTCCCATAAAAATAAAAAGAGTTCAGAAAAGAGCTTTGTGCAAATGAAGGCATTCCCTCAGCAGGGAGGGTTCATGTGAACCTCTTCTGTGGCTTCCCTTCACATGGGTTTTTCTGTGGAGATAGGGTAGCAGAAAGTCCCTGGAGAACACCCTCTCCATGAGGCAAAAAGGTTTGCTTCCATTTTCTAGGTTGGTCCTTGGGGAAGGTTTCTAAAAGGAGTCAAAATTAAACCCTAAGAATGAGCGTTCCCAAATTTTGTGGAGGGAAACATTTGGTTCCACTTTCTTTTCTTTTGGATTTATTTCAGCTTTTAGTTCAGACTAACTTTTACTTTCTAAATTCCTACCTCCTTCCTGCTAAGACAATCTAGTATTTTCCCAGCAACACTCAGCTCAAAAGACTTCAATTCTCTAATCACCTATAAAGACATGGGACAAATGATTAAGTTACCACAATCACTGCGTTTTATTTGATAATTGTCAAATCTTTAAGTACTATCTCAAATAAACCATCTTTACAAGGGGTAATGCATTACATTCCAAAACAAGAAATTGGAAATGAGCCAATGCTGCTCCATTGCAAAAACAAGGGAAGGACACAGCATTCCAGTTCCCACAGGAAGCACACACCAGTTTGCTGAACCATCCTCCAGAAACTTTGAAATGGAAGAAAAGAAGAGGAGAAAAAAAATTGATTGTTTTCATTTTCTACATCCCTTCTCTATCACCTTCCTCACAGGATAGTTAGTTCAGATGCACTTAATTCCATCCCAGAAGTTTTTGTGCATCTTGTTTGCATCACATCTTGATGGTTTTGCCTCATTTTTTTCTCTGCACTTCTCCTGCTTTCCCTCAACTCTATTGTTCTCCAGCTTATTTGCTCACTCCTGTTCACATTCTTGCTATACCAAACTTAAACCAATGTCTTGGCCACATCCTCTTCCTCCTACTCCTTTTTGTTATTGTCCTATTGTTCCTACCTCTGATCTTATCAGTTTTGGGGGTTGTTCCCATAAATCTCCAATCTCTCCCTTTTTGCACCTTAAAAATTCTTGGATAATGTAATTTCTTCAAATTATAAGCATTCCTCTGCATTTGGGCTTGCAAATTTCTGCAGTTTGACTGAGACAAGATGAACAGAGCTAAACTTCCACAGAGGAAAAGTATCACAGTGCACCAGAATGCTGCCACTTGCTCAGGAACCATGCAAAAAAAACAATGCAAAAAACTCTGAAGTGGCTTTATTAGGTATGGAAAGCTTGCAAATCAGGCATCACAAAGAACGTCCCAGTAGTCACATTATTGGTGATTAACACATATATCTTCCTCCATAGGCTGTTTCAGTGACCCAACAAACCACTGCTTTTATTCCAGCTACTGTCTGAGGGCAGCTGGAGCTTTGATGCTTTCAGCTCCCACTGCTGGCAGTGTTTAATAGAGATGATTGGTACACAACCCTTTGAGTTCAGGTCCACTTATTCTATCCCAGAAGTTTTCATGCATCTTATTTGCATCACATCTTGATGGTTTTGCCCCATTTTTTTTCTTTACTCTACTGCTCTCCAGCTTATTTGCTGTCTCCTGTTCACATTCTTGCTATACCAACCCTTTAAGGCTGCAGCATTACTATCTCAACTTTAATTAATTAAAAATGCCTGCAGAAAGGAGCAGATAGGCCTGAATACTCAAGAGCCTCCAAATGTCTACACAAATACTGAAATTTTAGTCTGCTCAGGAGAGCAGACTGATTGTTACAGATGGGCACCATAAGGAACCAGCTTTGTCACCAGGTGCTGGAAAATGGACCATCACCCTGACTTCTGCTTGTTCTGCCCCATGGATGGAGGAAATGAAGCCATGGCAAGCATTGTCTATTTTCTAACTTTTCACTCCATGTGCAAACACAAGACCTGGCAGTTTGCAATCCATCATCTAGAGGAAAACCACCAAGGCTGCCTGTCAGCCTTCAAACAGCTACCTGTGTGCTCAGTGATACCTGAGCTTTGCCAAACCCACTCCATTTATTTTAATGAACTTCAAGTCATAACTTCAAAATGCAGTTTTGAATCTCTCCTCATATAAACAGCAAGGAATGTGCTCATGGAAAAAAAATTATCCTGGTCACACCTATAACTCTTCCAAAAGGAAGGGCATGCTCAGGTACTGCAGATGAAAATCAAGATGACTGAGCCCCAGCTACTTGTTTAGACTGCTAGTCTTGCTTTCAGTGGTAGGAAATATTACATAAAATCCATGTAACACATACAAGCTAAGTGCAAATGATGAAAGAAATCAGCAAGGGAAAAGAGGCCAGAGAGCTGTTGTGATGGAAGAATAGCAGCTGGGAAAACTGAAGTCAACCCAGCTATGTTATTTTTTAATTAAAAATAAACATAGCCTTTGTTGCCAAGGGATTGGTTAGCATTCCATTAAAATAAAAAAAAAAAAAAAAGGAATTTTGTTTTACTTCATTCTCATTCCCCTCCTAACCTCCCTCCCCTCTCTGTCCCCTCCTTCCCCCTCCAAAAAAGTATTTATAGATTTTGCAAAAAAGAACATGGTCATGAAGTTTAGTTGAATCTGCAGCACCACACAGAACCACCTATTTTTAAGGCATTCTCTCTCTCTCACACCAATGCCTCTTTGATTAAAAACAGTCAGATTACCATTTAAATTTTGCTAATTATTTTGTCTTCTGCTGCTGAGGTCTGTTCTAGCTGTACAAGAATGCATGACTAAAGTGCACATGTGTGAAGGGTAAAAATCCTGTTTGGAGAGCCCTTCCAATGGAGGTTTCAGCAGAGCCATGTTCATCCTTCCAAGTCCAGCCTTGCTTCTCTTTGACACCAAAGCAGCTTTTGCTCACATCTGATTAGGAGTTTGTGCCTGTTTTTATGAAATTTGTTTGTGTCCAAGACCAGTGAATGTCTTACATTTTTTCTTTGCAGACCTCACTTCACAAACAGGAGCATGGAGTCACTTAGCAGAGAAAAACCAAAGCATCCAAAGACTCAGTTGAGGATTTTCACACATTCCAAGGACTCAAAGGTTAACTATTTTTAAAGGCTACCTCATTAGCCTCTTTACCCACAGCTTTTCATTCACTCATCTTTCACATTTCTTGTGTGCTTTTATTGTGCCTGACCTCAGAGAAGCTACCAAGCTCTTCTCTACACAGCTCCCACATCACATTTCAAAATCTTATCAGGCATAACCAACTCCTCATTCACCATCTGCTTTGCTAGTTACACATTTTATTTAAGATGTTTTAGGCCATTACTCATGTGAAATACATATCCAGAGGCAGTAGCAATTGTTCTGAAAAAATACATAGGAGTTGAGGGGGCAAACCTCCCCAAACCAGATCAATGAAATGGATGTTTTCTGTAGAAAGAGCCATCTTCAGCTGAGCAAATTTATCAGTTCTAGTTGAATCAAAGATCTATCTAATAATTAGGCACTAAGCTAAAAGTGAGAAAAGAGAATTAAGGTGAAGTAAAAGTAACTGCATGTACATCCTGCATCTCAGGGAAGTACCATCACATCATCAACCTAAAGGGTGTTCAGGAGTGGGATTGTTCCCTGCCTGGACTGTCTGGAATCACTCCAGCTTACATTAAAATAAAAAGGGAAGATAATTATTTAATTATTAATTTGGTGCAGAACAACTATAAAGAGTCATGACCAGCAGCAGCAGAGTACAGGATGGCAAATGCACCCACATTTTCACAAGAGAAAGACTCAATATTCACCCCCAGCTGCACAGAGGGGCATTTAAACCTTCAATCTTGCAAGGAGATCTGAAAATAGATTAGACTGCAAGCGTGTCTCTTTCTGCTTTTCTATTTAACACTCTCTCCTTCTACGCATCCAGATGAATTTTCAGAAAGATTTTGAATTCATGAAAATTTAAAGACAGAAATAATTTTTCACCCAGCCCTGGTCAGTATGTGCTGACTCACATCCAGATTCCTCCAGTATTTGAATCTTCCCTTAACTCCAGAGAAAATTTGTGGTTGACCACAGAGCAAAAGCTTAGCTAACTAAATACCATAATGCATATTCTTTGTCATGCAACAGTAAACACAGGAGAAAGAGGATACGAGCTTGCAAAACCTTTTTCTTTATGCTTTGCATATTTTTTGGAATAGGAAAGATAACCACATTAGGCAAAGCAATGTGTTTGTTTTGTCTCAAGGACATTGGCTCACAAATAAATGTTACTGCAGCTAGGCAGAGTTCAAGTCATTGGTGCCCAAACTATAAAAGAAAAGAACAAAAAAAAGAAAAATACAAGGCCTTTGGAAATGAAATGTTATTCCTCATCCCAATAAAACATAAATACCTCAACAGTTTAGTGACCAGCAGTACACAACAGAATGAATTCTGGGTATCCAAGCATCAAAGTATGACACTGAAACATTCCATGAACATTAACTCTTATGTGGCAACACAAAATTGGATTAGAAAATAAGAGAAGCTCAGTGAGACAAATAACTTGGCACTGGCAGACCCGACCCATGCTAAGCTTCAGCCTCCTTGGGTTTTACACCAATTTCCCTGCAAGAATAGATTTTAGTTGAATTAAACATGATTGGAGGGATGGTTTTATCTTTCAGATGGTCACTTGCTGCCATCTGAAAGTCTAAGGGTTACATGAACGTGGAGAAGTCAGAGAAGGTTCTCAGTGAAACTTTCTTGTCCAGGTAGGGTGACTCTTTGACTACCAAATTAGAAACTTTCTAATTCTTCCTACTGAGGAGGATTCTATTGTCCTCATAGTGTTTTTGCTTTTCTTCAAGATCTGCAACAGATCAGTCTAAAAACCAAACTCAGGCAAAAGCTTTGGGAGGTTCCTTCCATCCCTTTCAAACAGGAGGAAGGGTACAATGATGAATTCTGAGCAGGACAGGGGAACCAAAACAAACCTCAGAAGTGCAAGGGCAGAATATCCTGTCTAGAGGGAAGGAGTTGTAATAAACTAAGAAATGCCATCTTTTTATTCAGAAGAACAGCCACAGCAGCAAGAATAATAGTGGTTTTTCTGTTTTAAAAAGCTCACCATATAACAGCACTATTTTGTCTTTTACATCTCAGACCAAGCAGCTACAGCCACTGAAAATGCAAGCATGTGCCAAAATGGGCAACACATTCAAAACCATCCACATGTCCCATCTTCATCTGGCAAACAGAAAATGGAATGCTATTTACAGCCCTTTGATATTTCTTTGTTTCTCATGGGAAACTAGTTGATGCTGTCTACTGCCAGCTCTCATTGTTAGCAACACTCACAGAGAGTTTATTAATTTTATGTCTTGGTGCCATTTGTCCAAAGCAAGCCTTCCATAAGGGTCACATTAGATTGATAAACAGCAAAAGTATCATATGGACATCAGAACTCATTCACCAAGTGCAATTCAAGAACACTGATGCTGAAATTTTATGTATTTCTTATTTAAAAACAGAACCCTCTTGTCAGGCAAATCAGGATTTCCTTGATCTTTAAACTGTTGAAATATACAAAACTAAACAATAGCCACCCACTCCACTAATTTCTCCTATTCCGCAATACACAAAACCACAGTTCAAAGCACATTTCTGTTTGAATATTCTCCATCTTCCTTTCCCAGCCCTGTTGAAAATCTGTGAATGAAGCAGAAATGCTGCCTGTGTTCATCCACACTGTGGGAGCCAAGTTAACACTTCTCCCAGCTGAGAGCAGGATAATTTTATCTGGAATGGCAGAGAACTCCACCAGAATTGCCAAATTGTGACAATGACACGAAGGTACCACCAGTTTAAGTTCATTTCTTTTGGTGTAAGTCACAGAGAGGATCTCTGGTCTCTGCAGACCCCAATGCTTTTAAATTTATCAGGTCTCACTACCTATCACAGCTTAAATCTCCTTTATGAATACTTAAAATGACATTACCACCAGTAGATCAGTGCAAAAAGCTGACAGGAGGAATAGCTGTAGAAACAAACCTGCACTGTGCTTCAGATAAAAACACACCCAGAACACACAACACAAGGATGAAAGAGAACATGCAAAATTAAAGCAATGGAAAGAATATGTTAAAGAGAAGCAGTGATACACAGGCATCAAAGAAGGTGAAAAAATGGGAAGAATGATTGGCACAAAGGGAATGAGACAGATTTAGCAATACACCTGTATGAGCCCATTACACCAAGGCCCAGAGCTCTTGCAGCACCTCCAGCTTCATGGTGTCACTTCAAGGCATCATGACATTACTCTTTTATATTTAGAATATATATTTCATATATACAGAATCCTCAGTAGTGCTCATCCCCTCTTCAGGCACCAAAACCACAGATATTCTGTCCTGCATGATTTTGTGTCTACTAGAGAGGCCACACACCAGCAGAGAAGGAATCTCAGCTGATGAACTCTCAGACAGGAGGAGTGCACAAAAAGCCTTATGATAACAAATACTTCTTGCAAAAGGGCTCATTCTACCTGTGTGTCCAGAAACAGGAGATTAAAAATAGATAATCAAAGAAAATGGAGAAAAAAAAAGAGAAGAATGGGGGTTTGAGAAGTTCAATGGCTGGTGCTGTAGCTCTGAGTTTAATCTACCAAACAGCTTTCATCAGAACAATTAGATTGCTCTCCTCTGGGCCATTCATCATCTCAAATATTTTTCTAATTTTGACTTCTGTCCGCTAGAGATCAGAAACCTTCTAAAAAAAATTATCATCTAGGGATTCCTCCAGTGGAATTTGGACTGGCCTCCATCATTCCTCCAGACAGAGCTCCTTGACTCTTTCCCATCTTGCTCAGTGCTGCAGAGCAATGCCTGGAATGGCAGCTCTGTGCTGCAGGAATTGGGCAGAGCACTGCTGAGAGCACTGGCAGCTCACTTGGGCACAGGGTGACCTCCAGTTAATGTCTGAATATTCTGAATTTTCCACCCAGGGTGCCAGAACTGGACAGTGGTTTTAGTGATCCTTCTAGTAGCAAATCCCCAGTCCCACTCATGGCTCTGCTCTGTGCATATTTGTGGGAAATTAAAAGAGCTGCATTCCAGCATGAGGAAAACACAGCTAAAACTCCACACAGAGAAGGCTTCAGGTAATACTTTATTATCTCTTCACCTGGCTAAATCTCTATGGTTCCTTGCTGTACATAATCACAAATATATTCCTCCTCACTTTTAGTCAACATTCAACCACATTGCAGTTTTTGTTTCTGTCTGTGGTATTCACAGGATTTCCACTGCAATAATGAGTGATTCAAAGTTTTCACTCTCACAAAAAACCTGTGAAGGAAGGAAGAATTTCTGTTCTCATTTTACAAAAGGCTCATTATAAAAGAAAGAAAATAACTTGGACAGCCACAGATATGTTCTGTGAATGAAGACCTTACATGGGGGCCTCCCAGTGTGTCAAACAGTGAAACAGCTTTCTTAGTATTAATATTTGGCTTTTTTTCCCTGTTAAAAAAAAAAAGGCCACTTTCTCTGAAAGAAACAAATTGTTCATTTCCTAGAAACACAAAACTGGTTTCTGTCAAATTCTTTCAATGGTATGCTCTGCAAAGGGAGAGAGGGCAGTGACAAATGTGGCAGAAGATGATGAACTGCTGCCTTCTCCAGAAACAGCAAATCCATGGGTGTCAGCTTCCTTGCTTGAGCCAGAACCAAAGCACACATTTTACACAGGCTGAAGGGCCTCTTTATACAGCCATAAATGACATCTAAATCATTTAAAATAATGGAGGGAAGAGGAGGATGTAGAAAACAGAAGAAGCTTCAGACAAGTCCCACATATTGTCTTGTTCTAAGCCTACAAAACAGCAGGAATATCTTTGGTGCCCCTCTAGAACTGCCACAGGATCTCCCTGTGCTTGACTAAACATCTCTGAAGGCAACACATGAAAATCTCTATGGAATTAATGCAGACACAGGGATTTCTCAGCCCCCAAAGAGTGTGCCATTCTTCCACCTTCAAGCCAAATCTAATAGAATTTCAGACAGACATTCATGAGAAAGTTCTCTATAATAAATTTCTAGTTATGTGACAGATTTATCTCCATTTTTAAATACCTGCCTCACTACAAAGGCAGACATAGCAGTGGAGGGCTGGTTTGCTCTCTTTGGTACCCTGCACAGCACCTCCTTGGTGACATGTCCACAGCCAAACAATAATGGATCACTTTGGAGCAGAAAAAGGGGTGAAAAAACAAAATAAAAGAAATTAACAAAAAATCCCTAAACCAAAAACCTCACACATACCATTTCACCAGTTCAATCCTGCCTTTACAACTGCCGTTTTTAGGCTAATACACAAACAGCTTCTTCCTAGGAAGAAAAAGTTGCACTACTTAGTGAGAAGTACAATGCTGAACAGATGCAGCTGAGCCCTGACAAATCCCTGGGCAGACAGAGTTATTTCAGTTTGTGAGCTTGGAGTGTGATTGGAAGTCCAAACACTTTGAAGATGACATAAATCAAAGTAGCCTCTCCTTCAACATGGTGATTTTCTCTGCTTGGAGTCCCTCCCACTTTGAGAGAATGGGTATAAACTGGTCTCTCAAAGCCATACACAATGTTCACTATGGATTATGTGAAGTACTTTTTTCAAGAAGAGAAAAATGAGCTTTTTTCCTCACACTTGCTTGTACAGCTTAAAAACTTGTTATACTGACACGGTGCTGGGTGATTACTTTGGCTGTACAACAATGACGGAAAATCAGCTTTTCTCCAACTTAATTGCAGAGGGAAATCTCAGTACCATGGCATGAGGGAGGTGTGGTGACACAGGACAGGTCCCCTTGCAGTCACAAGCTTATGCCAAGGAGGGTTTCAGTACATTTTTCAGAATAGGACTACAGGTTATAGGATGATCCATGGTGGATTCTGGTTCTGCAATTCCTCCCACCTCCACACCAGGACCATTAGGGCAATCAGATAATTAGCTCTGATTCCTTTGGGATGTCTTTAGATGTCCCATGTGAAGGTAGCCAGCTCAGCTACCAGAACAGAAGTCATTTCAAGAAAGTGAGCAGTGAGATTCAGCTGAAGAACTGCTCAGGCTTAACAACACAAACTACCATGGCTGTGCAGCAAAAATCCTGGGGTCAGGATTATGGATCATGCCTGTTCAGCTGGTCTGAGGGGTGAGAACATCTTCTGGATCTTGTTCTTGCAACAGGTTTCCCTTGCTCTTTCTTCTACTGAAGTATCAAACACCACACAGAAAATGCAACATGAGGCTTTTCACAAGCTTTGCACAATCCAAAAACTCATTTCCAGCCTCCAGACTATAATTTGTCCACAAGACATAAGCTGAATTTAATTTATATAGCAGTATCCCCACTGGGGGTATTGGTGCTCTATGAATTATATTCACCTCTAATAACTCCAGAGGAAAATCCCTATTTGGGCCTACAGATCAAATAGACTTTTATATACACATATGATCTATCTTGGAACAGATGTAGCACAAAAATAGTATGCAAACATAGACACCACACTATCTTCTATAGTCTAAATAAAGTACAGCAGAACAGTAGAAACTTTTCTGGAGAAACTAGAAAAATACACATTAATAAGGTTTTGCTCTAAAGCAAGACTGATGTCAGGAAAAACAGACATTAATAAGGTTTTGCTGTAAGGTTAGGGAGGTTAGAGAAAATACAGATTAATGTTTTGCTCAAAAGAATAAGCTTCAATGGTACACTGATAAAAATGCATCTACTGAAACAATTATCTTTTAAAAACTCAGCATCTTACAAGGAACTGCTCTAATTGCTGCCTTAATCAACATCATAGCTTCTAATACAATTTGCAATTAACATATGGTAAATAGCATCTGCCAATTAGCCTATGATGTGCCCTGTACATCTGATTCCTGTTTCCACTGGAATGCAGCTATTAGTGCTGGAACTTGTCCAGGGTCTCTGCTTTGGCCTCTAATGCTCTGTAGATGAGCAACCCTCAACTTTATGCAGCAGTTAAGAGGAAGACAAGATTCCTGCACACATGAATTAGGTCATAGATATGAACCTTGAAAGGAGGTTCATTAGTCATTTTTAGAGCTCCACTGCTTTAAAGTAGAAGAAAGTAAATCACAGAATACATCCACTTCATCACTGCATAGTGTCATCACAGACAGCAAAGTTAAAACTGTATCAATCACACATATCCCACCATTTCTCCCTTTCTTGCCTGACCATCCTTTCCCTTTTCCTTTGTTAAACTTCATAGACTGGGAAAAAACTACAGACATTTTATTTTGTTTAATTGTTCAGCATCTAATCTCTGCTGTTGTCAAGTGCCTTCTGTGAATGGCTAAGGATTCACACTTTCCAAGACTACCTACATTTGCTCAGCATCTCTAAGGACAGTTTTGCTCACAGCCCACAGTTTTTGCTTCTGATGGAGCTGCAATTCTCAAACACACAGTGCTTAGCAAGTCATAGAGGTAAGAGATGTCAAGCCCCCTAAATTTCTTGCACAGTAAAAAAGCACAAGACAATGAGGGATTCCAAGTAACTGCATTATCAAAGCATGAAGAAAAGAGAGAGTTATCTTAAAACTTCCATAAGTGTTGCTTTAACTCTCTGAAACCAAAATCACTCACAGGGGCATGCTCCAAACTTAAAAATAATTAAAAATAATTAAAAATAATTAAAAAATATTTTTAACTTAAAATAATTTAAAATAATGTTTAAAAACCATACCAGAGGAAGCCTATGCTTTTACCTATCTTGGTAACTCATTCAAGAGTGGTAAAATAATCTTTATCAAAAAAGATCCCACAACTGCTGAGGGTGACAACTTTTGTCAGGGTTCCAGAAATAAAGCATGCCACAATTATCAGTCAAAGCCTATTAAAAACATCCTTTTACAGCAAGAGAAAGTTGTGCCCTAGGACTCAAGATGAGACTTCTCTGCCTAACTCTGTCATGTGATTTTGGGGTGAGACTGGGGACAGGGGGTTACAAGAAGAAGCAATGCTGCTGCTTCTTCCCCTGCTGCCCTTTGATTCTCATCTGATCAGATTTTAAGTCCTTGAGGCCTTGGAATGCTTTTCAACATAAACAGTGCTTAAGCTCCCCCTAAGTGTGGTATAAAGCTATTAATACAGAAAATAGAAAGTGTTTTGGTTTCTTCTCCCAGGGATAGAAAGAATACCAATAGACAGTCAAAGGAAGCACGCAAAATTTTCCACACTGATCTATTGACTGCATGCTGCAGGGTCAAGGTCCATTAGGAGCAACGTGGGCCTTGCCTCAGCCTGAAAGCCAAAGCTCAGCTGTCATTTCCATCTGTGCAATGTGCACTGCAAAGGTTTCTGTGCACCATTCCACCGTGTGCTCCTGCTGCTGTCACATGCAGAAAGGGAAGAAAATGGAAACACGAAGCAATGAAGTAATTTTCCTTCCCATATACAACCTCAGGCTGAGATGATGTCAGGTTTCACAAGCAAAACCAGTCTGAATGACAGCAACATTTGAGAGGAGAAAATCCAAAGGAAACCTATATTTTTCAAAAAGTGCTTCTGCTGATTCAACAGGCAGCATTCTTACTGCAAAGTCTGAAACTAATCAGGACTGTGTGTGACACATGGATGTCACTTTGGCTTTCACAGATTGGGGGAAAATTGTCCAAAAGCCATTCTCTCTTCCCTGCCAAACAATTCCTGAAGGGATCATAAGGCTGGTTACCTTTACTCTCAAGATATGCAACTTCCTGTTGAACCATAAAAAATTGTATTGGTCTAGTAACTGCTGTAATTTCTGAGAGCTCTTAATTATCTCTACTAAATTATGAATCATACATGAATTAAAAAAAAAAAAAACAAAAACAAGTCCCTTCAATCCTCTTACTGGAATAAAAAAAGGGAAGGGTGGACATGGTGGGAGGGGGTAGTCATGCTGACATTATTACAGCAGCACTAGAGGTGCTGCTCCTTCCAGGGAATTTCTCTGCAGGACAGCTGTGGTTGGGCTGCATCCTTTTCCAGGTGTAAGAGGACAAGACTTGGACTGAGCACATAACCCTCACATTTGACCTTTAGTCACTGCTGAAAGTCACACTGTAATTTTTACAAGAGTAGTAGAAGTGCTTAGGAGAATTAGAGTGAGGGGAACTTGAATTTGTCCCCTCTGTAGATTCAGATGCATGCATACTCTAGGTAGATGTATCAGATCCTGCACACCAGGATTCATCTGGCTGCATCAAAACATGGATCTGCTGCCTTCCTCTTTCCTCCTCACAACCAAGCAGCCTTCAGCAAAAACAGAGATTGGAGAGAACAAAATAATCTTCTTTCCTCACATTCACTCCTCTTCCTCCTGGCTTGCTGCTATTTCACATGCCCTACAGCAGCCTCCTTTTGAGGTGGGATTTGAAAAAGATGAGGGGAAAATTGACCCATTTTTCCCCCCTTGCATATGGCTATTTAGAAAGGCAGGTGAGGAAGGTACACGACTCTTTAGCTGATGTATTAGTGACTCTCGTCATTTTGGGGTAAACTTAGACTTGGGGAAAAAAACCAGCAAGTTTGAATCACATTAAAGCCCTGATTTAGCAAAGTGCTCTGAAACACATGCTTATAGTTAAGCCTGTGCCTAAATGCTTTGCTGAATTAGGACCTATGTTGGTAAAAGGGGCAATTGATTAATGGCTTCTGACAACCACCAGAAACTAATGAGCCACAGACCTCTGCTTTTTCCTCCAAATGACTGTACTTAAACCCAAAGGAAATTTCATTATGGAAACAGAAAACACTTATAAATAAATCATACGTGTCTCCTTCACAAATATTAATTTTTATCTGCAATTAGTGGTAAACCCAAAACTTCCTTTCATACAGTAATCAGAGACAGTGCCATTTGCCCTACGAAGGTGGTTATTCTTCCAAACCCATAAATTTCTCCATAGAACTCCATGGTTTACAGAAAGCTCTGTGAACCAGCTAAATCAACCATGAAATATGCAGGATGCAAGAGAGGAACCAAAAGGATGCCTGAAACAAACTCCAGGGTGAATCATGCCAGCACTGCACAGCCCACCTAAAACTCAGAGAGCTCAGCAACATGCTGAAATCTGCTTCATGCAGCTTCCCTCTGGGACACATCAAATCCCAGGGAATTCACATATTTTATAGCTCCCACATGAGAGCTGGAAAAGCCATAGAATAGTGAGAGGATAACTTCAATCCTCAAAGAACCAAATCCAGCTATTTGCCAAGTGTTCACCATTGTGGAGGTTTTCTGAGTGGCCACATGTCTTAGCTTTTACTTTGGTCGTATTTAGGGGCAGGAAAATCCTCTGGTACATCTACAGGAGCCATGGCATTCAAGCCTAATGTCAGTCTTACCTAAATGTCATTAAATTGTTCAACTGGTTTTTCCCAGCAGCATCTCTGCAGCACAACACTGAAACCTCTCCCAGAAGCATCAAAGGAATCATTTCTGTTAACACTTATCTAAAAGATCCAACTTCAAGGCAGTAAGTTACAAAACAGGGACAACAATATCTGAGGTCTCATTGTTATCACTCATAAGGTACGCAAAAATATTTTCCCTTTTTCCATTTTTGCATTGCTGTTTTAGTCATCTAAATCAGCTTTCAAGAGTATGTTATGGAATGAAAACATGAGAAATACACAATTGATGCCATACAAGACTCCAGTGGGTGTTTACAGAGGTTCCAGGGCAGAGATGGAGTAGTTTTCATGCCACATGGGAACTGTGAGCAGGTAATTTCCTTCATTCACACCCTCTTTCTTGAAAGAGCACTACTTCACCTCTAATTTTAAGGATAACCAACTATGAGCCCTCATGGACAATTTGTCACTGAACCATGACCTACTGATGAGATGGAGACTTCAGCTGCCAGTTTTAGTGAAATGTTTCTTGAATATTCATTATTGCCTTTGTAACAGGGATGAACTCTTAAGGGCAGCTCTGAGGAAAGAAAAGTGACATCACTCATTAGCATTCCTGAGCCTTGGAGAAATGACCAAACCCAGGTTTTGTTGTTATTTTTTTTTTAAATACATAAAAAAATTCAGCTCCCTAGGATCAGGTCTCTATGGATCAGACAGATTCTAACAATGCCCCAGAGGAAAGGGTGGGGAGGGAAAAGGAAAACGATTTTTTTTTCCACAAATCTACAAAAATAAGGTATTACAATACTAAGCAAGTGCTCAGTGTTTACATTTCTGTTTCACTGTGAAGAGGAAAACAAATATCTACCTTTGCACAAGTGACTTATCAATATGTTTATTTCGATTCAGATCCTGCCTCAAAACATACTCAAAAGTCTCTTTCATGTTTCCATGGATTTCAATTACCATTTTGGAAATGCACAAACAGAATTTTATAAACAATAACTAGCAGCCACCTAAGGTCTACATATTCAACACAGTACCATGCACAAAACATTCCTAAGGTTCAGACAGAAAATTTCCAGCAGTTTCAAAAGGAAGACAAGGTGGTGAGTTTAAAAACATATGTCCTTACCCACACAGTGCATGGGAAAGTTTGAAACAGCAGGTATTTCCTTTTCCTAGCCCTGTGAAAATGCACAGTGTTATCATTTATCACCCTCAGAGGTAAGCTTGGATATTCTGAAGGTGAGTGCTGTGGCTGGGAAGTCACCAACACAATAAAGCTCATCCCCCTAGGAAGTCTCTTCTGAGAGTCTTGGCCAGATTCAGCTTTGCCCACACTCAGCCCATAGATTTACACCACTGATATCTGGCCCCATCCATCACACCCACACCTGGGCAAATAATATAAAACACCCCTTGTATTCTTCAGGGGATTATAGAGCCTTTCCTCTGCTTCATTATAGTGACAGATCCATTGTGAATTATCACCATTATGCTTCATGACAGTAACGAGCCCAACTTTATATTTCCTAGGCCTTGTATATCCAAAGCTGTTTTCTGTACTGCATATTTCCACTGACAGGCACTCTTTTTCATTCCCCCTCTCAGTGGGAAAAGCTGGCCTGGACTGAAAGAACAGCTTGGCATTACAGGGCAGTGATGAACCCTTCCCTCCAAATGTGCTGCTGTGAACTCAGCAGGCTCAAACCCTGGCAATCAGGTGCTAGGAACTCACAATCTCACTGCTACACCAATGTAGGTTTTCTCAATTTACTTCTTCAGGGAATTTCTAAGACCTGTTCTCTTCATTAACAACCACCTGAGCATTTAGGAAGCCAGGCTGGAGGAGATCAGGGTGATTCCCCCACTGCTTTGGGAAATCTATTTCAAAGACTGCAAAGTCTTGAAGTCATGGTGTTGCAAGGGGGAGTAGAGGAGCAAGCACCTTGCTTTAAGCTGTCCCTCTTACATGGAAGGAGGTGGCTTCCTGTTTAATAACAAGATATCTTCAACAGGACTCACTCTACTTTCAGCAAAATATGTTTGTTCTTCTGTCACAGCATTAGCTCTTCTTTCTCAAGATTTCTAAAAGCAGATATTAAAAATTAATGTGAAGCACACCCATAGGTGTTGAAGAAACTTGGCTCCAGACACATCCTGCTCTCCCAGAGTGTTTCTCTAATTGCTTCTCTAAGCACTTGCAGGAGCCTCACTGAAGCATCTCATGCATGCATTTTCATTCCCCTCCTTGCTCTTGGGTTTGCCTCCCTATTCCAGTGTATTTTGTTTTTCAGCCTGACCTATTGCATGAATCTGAATGTGGCTGAATAAATCAGGCAGCCCAAGCCATTGACCAGAGAGATCACTGACAATATTCATTGACACAAATTTTGCTATTAATAGCTTAAAAAAAAAAAACCCATGAAAGAATTACAAGTGAAGAGACAAGTAGCCAGAATATTTGAAATTAGGCCATTTTCACATTTGAGTATTCTCAGTTTGTGGGTTAAATCTCTCCAAAAAAATATGATAGTGGCTTGGTAATTGCTTTCACAAGCACTAGGTAATGTTTTACTGAGGCACTAATTGACAGATAAATTAACAAAAGCAGTCAAAAAGCTATAACCCAGGGCTGGTGGCAAATCACACTCATGTCATTTGTTTGGAAACACAGCAGCTACAAACAACACTCCTTCCCTCTTGGGTTCTGCTCAGTTCCTGGCTGGAAACCTGAATATATCCACAGGTACACATTGCTTCAGGAAATAGGGGAACTATTGGAAAAGAGCCAGCAAAGTTTCCAGAGCTCCAGCAAACATGGTGTCCACGGAGAATTTGGAAGGGTCAGGCTTGCCAAGCCTAAAAATCAGTAATTTTCACACATATATTAGAGAATGATAACCCCTTCATATCCTGCGGGCAGGAGAAGATGCAACGTGCTTAAAATGGAGCAACAGAGACTGATTTTTGTCCCTTGACACCAGCAATTTCCCTACCAGTTAAGACCCTTGGGAAAACTGTGTAAAGGGAAGGATAATTAAGCACTGTAGCAGGTCAAGTGAGGCAAACTGAAAAGCTCTGCATGGGACACTTCCAGAACAAAATACACCACTCAAAAATCACTTTAAATAGTAAACTCTGCTCTGGGCAAATAGCATGAACTGGATTAGACACCAACATTTTTTCCAGTCTATCTTCTATATTATTTAATATATTTTTAATTCTACCTGCCATTTTCAGCCCAGGTGCTGCCTGTGTGTGTTCACAAGAGCAGCAGAAGCTGCAGCTCCTCCCAAGAGCACAGCACAGAGGGAGTGCATGGTCATCACTTCTCCACAGACACCTGCAAAGGTTCCTAAGGATTCAACTGGCAGACAGCAAATCCTCAGAGCCAGAAGGTATCAAAAATCGAGGACAGATGTAGCAAAACCAAGAGACTTGGACTGTGGACATTGTTAGCCTTAGATAACAATTGACCCACCATACAGAACCCCCATCTAAAGCCAGATTGGGATGCCTGTCTAAATGCAATGAACTCAAGATGCAAAATTATTTTTTTTTTGCCATACAGTTTTAAAGTCCATTAATTCAATTCCTTTTCCTTAAAGTGAAATAATCTGAACATTTAAAGAAATACAATGGACAGATCCAGATCTGACTTTCACTGAGTACCTATTTCCTGTCCTTGAAATTCTCCCCTTAACCACTCCTGCTTTCACTTGATTTTCCCCACCTATTTAACTTGCTTATGAAATTCCTTTTCCTATTATTATAGAGCTCTGATCTGCTACTTTTGTTTGGATCACAAGCACAGCATGAGTTGGTATCAGCTACAGCTGCCACTCTACCAGCATCAGCATTCCATCTTCAAAAATGGCTGTAAGATATTTGTAAGGAGAGGAAACAAATCCACAATTTACCTATCAAATCATGCAATTGAAAGCAGGATAAATCAGGAAAAATTCTTTTTCTGTATCCCTTAGCATTCAGCTTACAGTCTGGAGCATGAGATGCACTTTCAACTTCATGTGCACATCTACACACATTATTAAGAGTCATAAAACAATCTTTTTTTTTATATCCAAGCTACTCAATCAAATTCTTGGTAAGGTGAATAAAGTTCTGAAATAGAAAGGAATGGGGAAAAGGGAAGGAAAAATAGAAATAAGGAGGACTTTTGTCCTCAAAACACAAGTAAATGTTATAACTCTTGAGCTTACTCTGCTACATGCCACAGGTATATGGAAGGAGGCACATAGGAAAAAAAAAGACATCCAGAGCAACACCATTATTCTGTCCCAAGGGCAACAAAGGTGGACAATAATTTAGCAGTGCTTCAAAATAACTGTCTTTTATGCACATAAAATATGAGGCAAGATCTAGAACACACCCAGCTGTGTTCTTCAAGTCTAAGAAAACAGATCAAACCCAAAAATCTCCTATTGGGTCATTTAGAATTTCACTGAAGGCTTTGAAGTTTGGGTCCAAGCTGTAGCCAGCCCATCCAGACTTGTGCCTGGATTCTCTGAGTTTGGGCTCTCTGTGAGCCCAGCCACACCATCCTTCCTGCTGTCACCACCACATTCATACTCAGAGAGGTGAACCCTTCAGCAAAGCCACCTGGCCTTCAAAGCCACCATCTAGAGGGGCCTGAGACCTCCTTAACTCAAAGCAAAACTCTTCTGCCTGTAGGAATGCCATTAATATTTAGACCACAGCAGGATTTAGTGAGTCAGCCACTGGAAGCCTTTTCTGGAGACCAGGTTCCAAACCCAGCCCTCTCCTAAAGAGAATTTAACATCTCTAGACAAGGCAGTCCACATTTCTGCTCCCTCTCTGCACAGGCCTATTTTTGGGTCAGTGGGAAACACTCCCTTGGGCAGGAATGGTGTTTAATTAAATTGATCACTTGTATGCACTTGAATTGCATGTAATTGATCTCTTGTATGTGTTGCTGACATCCAAATGCTCCTCAAATAACCAAATTCATAACAGAACCTAATCTGGTTCTCTCAGGTCAGCTTGTTCCAAGGGGGAAAACTGAGGTCCAATAAAAAAACCAAAGCATCTTGCTGAATATTCCTGTATCTGCCCACAGAGCTCAACCCAGTCCTGGTGGTTTAGGATTAAATCTGGGAAAGGTCCACATGCAGATGCTCAGTAATTCAGTAATAAGTGAATTAGCTGTGGCAGAAAGAATTTCTGCTAAGGCTGCTCAAAGCCATCCAAGCCAGGCTGTACTTCCCACAAGAGCAGTGTGGGTCACCTTTGTTTCTGTGCCACGTTCCCCTGCCACAATCTCCCCTCTCACTGCCCTCTGCTCCTGCCTGTGGTTCAAAATATATCTTAGTCTAGTCAAATGCAAGTTCTTTACAACTTTTTTTCTCTCATATTCTTTATAAGGGGTCATTTAGGGGGGTTGCTTGGTCGGGGTGTTCTTCTGTTTGAACATTTTATGTGCAAGCTGGACAGGGCAGAGAGGAGCCATTTAGATCCAAATCAGAGCCTCCTCTGTTCCTCTCCTAGCTCGAGCTGGAGCAGAGCTCAGATGAAATAGTGCCAACATTTCAAACTGCTCTCAGAAGATTTTTAGCTGGAATATCTTCTGGACAGTAGCTGTTCTTGGGAAGTCCACCTAATGCCAAAATTCCATAGAAATGCTTCCTGCATTGAATTACAGCCCTACAGCAGTCCTTTTTGTAATGGATCTAAAATGGAAACCAACAGAAATGTTTCCTGCTTCTTTTCCCTTTAGTGGATTCAATATTGAGGCTGCATTTCTATTTTTTTTTTTTTTTTTTGCTTTAGTGTGATGTGGGCATGAAAAAGCAATTTAAAATCCCTTCCCTCCCACCCTAAGAGTTCATGCCTTTGCATACCCCCCTTAAAATTTTTAAATATTTCATTAACCTTTCAGTCCTCATCCATGGCTCCTTCACCTGGGCAGTAACTTTCACACAAGTGGTTCTGTAGCCTTCCAAAAACCAAATTCTACAATGCAATGGAAAACTGAACTACCGCTAAGAAAGAATTTTTTTTTCTACTGCTTATCCTCAGCCACCTCAGGGTATTCACTTCCAAATATAAACTTAGCTAATTAAAACTGCCAATGGTGCATGGCTTTGTAAACCTCAGGGACCATCACTGCAAATTTCTCAGCTGACATGAGCAGTACTGGAGCTGGTTAAGAGGACTGCCCATGAGTGAGCCGGGATTTCACAAGTGTTACAATACTGAGACCCCTCACCAGGTATATATCACTAATAAAGACCTGGCCCTCACAAATTAACATTAACTGAATGCAGGTTCAGGGTGTTTTAACCTGGTAAATCCATATCCTGTGCCAGTGAGGGGATTTACCAGCCTAGATTCAGAAGAATAATTTGTGATGTGCCTTAATTTACATGAGATCAGAGTAAATGTAAAAATAATCTTTTATTCTCTCCATGCCCTGCCACGATTACTATTACAATTACAAACACAATTACTACAACAATTACAAATTACTCCTAGCTCTGCTACAATTTTATGATGCTGCATTCATTTTGTGCTGAAACCGACATGCCTGAATAAAAGACAGGCTTACTTCCTCTTCCATTTGTGTTATTCTATCAAACCTGCTAGCTGTCCATTTGTGTTATTCTTTTAAACCTGCTAGGTGTCCATTTGTGTTATTTGTGTTATTCTATCAAACCTGCTAGGTGTCCATTTGTGTTATTTGTGTTATTCTATCAAACCTGCTAGCTGTCCATTTGTGTTATTTGTGTTATTCTATCAAATCCATTAGTTTTTAAGTAAAGCAGTGGCTGCCTACTCTATAAAATACGAGCACAAGCAGCAAGTCCATCCAAGGCTGGCCAATTTCCACATATCCTAATATGGTTAAGAAAATGTTTGAGTGGAGCCCAGAGCAGAGTGCCAAATTTAACAGCTCTGCAGCAAGCAGGGTGCCACAGAGCCCTCTGCTTAGGCTCACTCTAACTCCAGCCAGTTAGTCCAGCCTACTGACAGGGACTAGACCATAATTGTACTTGTGCACAGTCACAGAGCCCAGAGCCTCTGTTCTCCCTGCCCTGGCAGGGGAGGTTCAGGCTCGCTGCCCTACAAGGCTTTCAGGGACAGCAGCTCATTGGAGTGTTTCCCTTCTTGGGCTAAATATATTGAGGAAATCCTGGGTATCCCAGGGATATAAAAGAACATGGGCTGCATGAGGCACTCTGGGTTTGTACAAAGAGCAAGGTTTTCACGGGCTCCAATACAAGACAACTTCTTTTCTTTCACTTTATTCACTTTTTCTACTGCTAATGTACTCATGAGAGGTTTTACAATACCAAACCTATATAAAGGGAAGATTGTTCCTTGTTTCCTTTATGAAACATGGCACAGTGCAGGCTGCTCTCCTGCCTCTGAGCCCTCTGCAAAATAAACCTTGCCCACTTGTGTTGTGTGTTTGCATTTCACTCTTCCAAATTTCACTGGGTTTAGGATTTTTGAAACAGCTGAGACAAAGGGTGACAAAGTAAATGAATAACATTACTGAGGTCAGACTTCAAATCACTCTTCAGTCTTCCCATTTATTCTCTTTTGCAATGCCACAAAAATCATTGTAAAGCCTGATAATAGAGATTTGTTGACAGAAGAGAGGGAGAATATTGAGTTTATATCAGTGAAACAACTCACTTTAGGCATTAAAAGAACAATGCTACCTTGATTATGCAAAAGGGTTAGCTGGCCTCTCCCAGATCATTTCCTATGAGATCACATGCAGAGTTGGAAACAGAAGGGACTGGTTTCAGGAAGTTTGAAAGCCTTTTATGGATTATATTAACAAGGCACAGGCTGTTCCCTAAAACTGATTGTACATCAAATTCCATTGTAGCCACATGCCCTTGGTTGGAATGTTTCAGCATATATGATAGTACCAACAGCCACCAAAAAAAGCAGCAATTCTGTCATTTAATCCCTGTGTCTTTTTCCTTTTCCTTTTTTTTTTTTTTTTTGGGTTTTTTTTTTTTTGAGTACCTAGAATTAATTTTAATTTTTTGGGGTACAAATAGCATACAGCAGGTTACAATGGGAAATCATTTCAGTTCTCAAAAGTTTCAAGTATCCTACAGAGTACAGCTACAACCTTTGACAGAGTTAAATACCTGTCTTACATCAGCAGAAATAAATGTCCAACTGCAAGATTTTGGAATGGCACCTAATAGCTGTCAGAAGTCTGTTTTACTTTTTCTTCTCTTTTTCTTCTCTTTTTCTTCTCTGCAAAAAAAATACATCTGCACAAAAGTACATCAGTGTCTGAAAAACACCTTATATTTGAGGTCACAGCTACTAGCACACAGTTATTATTTAGTATTTACTACCAAGCATTTTCCAGTCAGTTCAGTTACTGTACATTTAATCTTGATACAGAATTAATTAATAAATTAGATAGCAAATGAGAAACTGCATTTCTTTTCCAATAAATAATGCTGTACATCTTCTGATTTTTTAGAATGTAGTGTTCCAGCAGACTCATGAGCCTGTAAAGACCCCTCAGATGCTGTGCTCCTGTTTGGAAGTGTCACAGCACTCCTGGAGGCTCTGGCCTCCAGGCTCCTCAGCAAGGCTTGTGCCTCATCTGGGTTTCATGTTAGCTCTTTGGTGATGTATAAATTGCATGCTGAACTTGACAAGACCTACACTGTAAGAGACTGAGTTTCACTGTGGGAGGCAAACTAACCTGCTAGTGGAATTGGGTAACACTCACCTATTTATTAGCAATGACACCAAGCAGATTTAGCTTTCAGTGGAAAGTAACAACATTTTCAAACAGCTTCTCTCTAAGGCAAGTTAAAATTTTCCCTTCTATTTACAGACAGGGGAAGAGAGGAGTGCATAAATGAAATGCAGCTCCCTGTGCAAGCCCAGCTGGTCAGAGCAGCACCTCCTGCACCCCAGCTAAGTTCCTTCCCCATGGGGTTGCACCTTCTCCTGCCACCTCAATGATGCCCTGGCTGGAGAACCAAAATATTTATCATGAACATTCCCCCCAGCACTAAACTGCCATCTCTTACTGGAAACAACATTTTGATTCCTGTTGGGACTGGAGAGAAATAAGAGAGGAAAACCTCAAATTTATTATAATTATTTGCTATCTGTTTAATAATGCTGTTCTCAGTGCCAAGGAAGATGGAACAATTAAAAGACAACCACTGGAATAACTATCCCTGATACAATCTTCCAGGAATCCATCCTTAGAGCCTTGCCCATCACTATTTATAACTGAATAAATATTAGAGGATTCACTTCTTTTGCCCTGAAAAAACAAGACCTTTGGCCTTAACATATTTTTGGAAAGTGTTTCAGAGAAGGCTGTTGCTCTGCAGCAATGTTTCCTTCCATTAAAATTCCCTCTTAAAATATATGGCCCAAAGGAGGAACACTAGACCTCAAATATACCACAAATATGGACAAGTCTGCCTGCAGGCATTTGGAGGCTGGGAATTTGCCCAAAACATTATCCTTCAAGAATTAACCAACTCTGTCAGCACAGTTAACAGCCTCAAAAAAATCCCAATTTACTCTGACATGCCTTAGTCAGGGCAGCTCACTAATTGAATATTGTACTGTTTATCACTGCTTAAGGTTTAATTATTCCCAAGGACTGAAACTGGAGCCTTTATAGATCCACATGGAAATAAAAAAAATGTGTTTGGGAGCCACTATTGCCCAACAAATTCACTTTTAGGTTTCTATCCTCCTGGCTTCAGCTCACCCCGTCTCTTCTTTCCCTCATTTGTTGATACAATCTGTGATAGCCAGGGACCAGGACAGCAGGCAGGGTGACCACAGGAACTCTGTGCTCGGGACTTTGCTCTGCTCAGCCACTTGAACCTGCCTGTGGACATCAGAAATGAGGAAAAAGAAACTGAGGAAAGAGAACTCAGAGGTGGAAACTCACTAAAAGTGTATGCAGACACAAGAGCTGTCAGCTCTACCATGGGTGTGGCCATATTCCTTGGGATTATGCTTTGTGAGGATAATTCCTTACAAACCTTGCCCTTACAGGACAAGTCAGGATCAGACCATGCAAACACAGCCCCTGGTAGTGACAGTCCCTCCAGAGTGGTGCTCCACAGGCAGAGAAGCCCTTCAAGGCAAGTCCTTTGCTCACCTCCTCATCGAGGCTGGCTGCTTCACTTACATCTTGAATCCTCCTTGTTTTCCTTAGTTTCCACTACTGAAACTGAACTAAATTTCCTTCGTTTCCACTACTGCATTGCATTACTATTTTATGTAAATGTTCCATCCTTTTGCATCAGTGAATTTGCTACACATGACATCATCACCTCCACCTGTGCAGCCAGAATGATGGAGTGTCCTCCCTCAGAGCAATTTGGGCTAAACAGCAATTATAGACCAAGTGCAGCCTGGGAACATTTATTATTATTACCACCATTGCTTAGCAGGACTCCTATCAAGTGCTGAATCTTTTGAAAGGCAAATTTTCTCCCACCTGGCAAGCAGAATTTTTGTTACGTGTCCCTATCAAACCAAAACCAGAACACCTGGGGAACAGACAGCCATTGGCTTTGCTGACATATTCAGCAACATAATTATCTTAATGACACATAATGGTCTCCATATTCATAACCTTCCACCAAGGGAAAGCCCAGAGTGGCTGTTGGGCTGACCTCTTACCTCAGTCTGTATCTTGTGTGTGCAGAGATGGCCACATGTAGGGTTAATGACAAAGACACAAGAGTTGGACCTTCCCAGGGGAAAAGCACCTCCTCTTCCCATTCAGGTAATTTCCAGGAAGCATGAAATTAATATGGAGTCACAACATGGAAAAATTTCTCAGTGTTTTAGAGAGCTAAATTACCATGCACATACTTAGCTATAATCCTTAGCAAAGTACAAAACACTAAAAAAAAAGGGAAGAATTGAGGTGGAAAATTCCCAAATATACAAGTAATTTCTGGCAGTCAGTTTGATCAAGGACTACCACAAATTGTCCTCCAAATTAGGCTGATCACTAACCCAAAACAACCTTTTCCTACACCAGACTTTGGGTTTCAAAGGAAACTAAGCTAACACTGAAGTGAAGTTCATGATAGAGATTGTCTCAACTGAACAAAATATAGCTCCAGGAAAAAAAATTAAAAAAACCAAAGGCATAAAAAGCAAATATCTCACCAGATATGATGCCCCTGAGCCTGGAAGATGCTGCCTCTTCAGCTCCCAAGGGATTCTTTGAGTAAGCCAATGGTTCTCACAGGCACTGCAAAGACAGAAGTGTTTACATGGGGGGCTGAAGAGGGCACCAAAGGCAGAAACAACTTTACATTTAGGATGACCTAGAAAGAAAAACAGATCTTGATCCTTGCTGCAGTTGCTAGATACAATTGCACCAGTGATTAAACTGATTTGCTGCTCCTTTTCTTTTTCCAGGGACTCCTCTGTGGGTAAGAAACTCCCAAGCAAGCAAAGACAGATACTCTGTGCATCTGAGCCCCCATTAGGGGAAAAGAGTGGCTCACACTAGCAAGGAAAACTGCTCCATCCATTCACCTGCTCCTGCTGCCATGACTGCAACCCAACCACAGAGTAATTCAATCCTCAAAATATTCTGGGAAGCACCAGCCACAAAACTGACAATTTTAATATCCAAACTGCACCGATTAATATGGAGCCAAACCTGATTATGCCCTCATTAATCACTTCAGAGAAGAAAATAATAACTGAGGGAATTCCCTACTTCTTTTGGCTGTAGACCAGCACAGTTTCTTGATTGTTGGCTGCCTCCAGTCAAAGATGCAAAAAACTTCTGGCTATTTGTGCATAGCTGCTGGATTGCATTTTTGCATTTACATGGGTTTCAGTGACAGGTTGTTTGTCTGTCTGTACGTGTAATTTGACTGCAACAGTGGTAGAACAGCCACCTTCAAGCAATGGCTGGGACAAATGATAACTTAGTGTGTGGTGAGAAAAAATTGCCTCTGAGCCATGCCTCAGGGGGAGAACTGAGGCAGCTCTTGGGAGAATAAATTCAGAAGTCCAATTTGGAGTAACCTCAGCCAGCTGGGAAAGCTGCTCAGGGGCTCTGGGGACTCCCATCCCCTTCCATGTACAGAGGCAGTAAAACCACAAAGCTTTCAAATGTTCATATACTCAGAAGACAAAAGGCTGGAATTACAAGGTGCAGAGAAATTTTCTTTTATCTGTTAAGCCAGGTGAAGAAAGATAGCAAAAACAAGCTTGTTTCACAATCAGCATTTGATTAGACAAATGAGTTTACCTTCCCACCTAATCAACACAATCAGCAGGTGGGCTTAAGAGTATTCATTAAATGGTCTTAAGCAAGAGATGAGACTAAAAAATACATCATGCTTTTGCAAGTGGCACTGGAATCTTACAGGATTTCTCCTAAATCTGTGAGCAGTAGTGTCAGGGGTAGGATTTACTTATCTTAGAGAATTTTGAGGTCTTTGTTTCAATTTCATACTGCCTGCCAATGGGGGTTTTTGAAGGTAGTGTGTGATGAAATGAAGAGGGAGTCAAAGTCTCCTCCACACATGCAGCACTGTGCTCCACCATGGCTAAACACAACTGGTACCCTGTTGTTTTACCAAAACAAAAAACACCTTTGCTGCCCCTAGAGCTGCCAAGACAGAAAATCACAGCTGTGCCCAGCTAAGATGGCAGCTCCTCCAGGAAACTCCATTCTGAACTTCCCAGGGCTGTATCACACCAAATACTGAAGAATGCATCCCAAATCCAGCAGAGCTGCTGAAAGGAATGCAGGTCCTCTGCATAAATCCAGGTTACAGGACTATCTCAGCTTTAATAAAACTCCCATTAAAGTCAACTGCAGTTGGATGTTCTAACCCAGAGAAAATCCAGATCTATCCTTCCATCAATAAAATGCCAAACTACTCCAACCACTAATAAAACCCAAGGACTGGCATGTCCTTCAGGATTCATGGAGCTACATGAAGTCATCCAGGTCTTTCAATAGAAACTCTGCTTAATTTACTATAACTGTGAGAAAAAATGCCCCATCATTTACATCCAAAGAAGAAAATCTAAATTCAAAGGCACACCACAGTACAAACACCTTTAAGTTGTGCAACTTCCTGACTGCTGAGATGTTTTGCAGACAAAGCCCTGAAGGTGGACATCAGTGTTAATCAGAAGAACATCTTGTTTTCTTCCTAAGGCTTTCACTCAGCCTTGTTTCCTGTGATACCTCAACACCAGCTCCTTCCTGAGTGCTCTCATTCACAGGGTACTTAAGTGTTCTCCTCACCAACCAAACAGGATTACTCACCTTCTTTAAGTTAGGCTCAGGTTTGCTGAGGCAGAGCCAAAACACACAAATACACACACACACATACTCCTGACATATATAACCAAGGACATGTTTTTCTTTCTTGGGCTGTTTTTACTCTGTAGTCCTAAGCACAGTGCTAAAAAAAAAGCTTTTAAAAAAAGGAATTCATTTTGCCAAATATCTTCAGGAATTCCTTATTGAAACAAAACTCACAAATACACTTCAGACCTTTTCCAACTCACACCACTCTATGATTCTGTGATCTATCAAGTGAAATACCATGAATGAGCAAATGCTGACAACGCTGAGCCAGAGGAATTTTTTAATCTACTTGCTGATATAATTTTATAATGTTTCATACCACATAGCCTGCAAAATATCAAAGTCAAGGGGCACCAATAACTAAAAAGCTTCTATAAAATAATTTATTTGGTTCATACTCAAGAAAACTCTGGCTGACACACACAAAGGAAAGCTGAGACAATTACCTTGCACATTGTTCTTACAAGGAGTACCAAGTGCAACACAAATTTACTTTATTTACCTCATTATTTCTTCAACCTCCTATAAATCATCTCATCCCTCTATTTACTTACATACTGATCAACTAATTACCAGGTGGAAGAAATTGAAGTTTGAGTACCAAACCCAAACAGTTGTGGAAATAAAAACTTTCTCTTCAAGGAGTCAGTACTGTCTTGCTTTCATTATAACTAGAGATAGCTACTTCTAAACAGAGCAATAGACCATTTAGCATTTTAGAATCAAAATAAATTATGTTTTTCCATTGTTCTTTTCCAATGGGAAATTCTGTTCTCTGTAGCAAGGGGAAATGATCATTTCCAGAAATGTTTCTCACAGAGGACAATCCTCCATGGCCTGTTCTGTGGGATTCAGTATGGGAACACTTCAATGGTAAAGCCTGCATTAGCAAGCAAAACCAACAGCACTGAGGGCTACCTATTTCCAATCTACTGGAAAAAGTTTGATCCTCCTTTCCATAACCTAAATAAAGAAAAAAGTGCCTCCTTTCAATGCAACACCCTGGAAATGGCAAAGCCTGTGTACAAAGATTTGTTTGACCAAAGTGCTGAGGACAACTCTCTCCATCATGGCACAAACATTTAAAAACCTACAGAAACCAAACCTGGATTTCTGAACATGTTTGGAGCCCTGGTTCAGGGCTATTAAAGCAGGAGGCAGGAAAAGCAGCCAAAACACCCATTGAAACCATATCAATATGGCTCTGATGCAGAGGAAAGCATCAGATGTGCTGAATTTCCCTCCTTCCTAACAATTCTGGTAGCAGAAGTTCCCAAGGATTACTTGGCCTGGTTTTATTTGGTTTTACTCAGCCCCTAGGACCAAAGGACATAACAACCCAAGCAGATCTGGGTTGCAGGCATTTTCAAGGAGGCAAATAGCAAAAAAAAACAAAAAAAAAAGAAAAAAATCTCTTTCAGTGCAACCAGAAACATCTTCCATTACAATCACCTGTAGAGACAACATAAAAACCACCAATCATAGACTGCAGCACCTCCTTGGTGTCTTACAGTAAGCAACCCACACATTTACAAAAGCACATTTGAAATGCTCTATAGGATCATCCTCTGATTCAAATTCCCAACTCTCCCAGCTGGCCAGGCTGAGGACTGAAATGTGACAGAAAGGAGCCACAGGTCACAGCTTACAGACTTCTCAGGTGCTCTTGAAAATCTCCCTTAAGGTGTCATTTTTCATAAGCTTTATGTATGACTGGTTGAAGGGACACAGTTAAAATGAAAAAAAAAAAACAATAATTCTGGGTGTTTTAGCAAGATAACTTCTTTTACACTTTCATTTTACCTATAAAAATAAGTCCCCAAGTTTCTCCTCTAACAGCACTTTAAAAAGACCTCAAGCAGTTTTGTCTGTTACTTGAACTAGGGCAGCAGTTGTTTTTTCACAATACTTTTCACCACTGCTGAGAAAAAGCACAGTTAGGCACAAGCCTTGCTCAAAGCACAGCTTTAGTCCCCTTCATAACTCAAATATGAAGCTGAATTTGACAATTTGTGTTTAACAACAATTTGATGGCAGCCCAATGTGTGATATTCCTTTAGGTAACAAGATAAAAAGTAAGGCAGGTTATGTTGCTTCTTTGTCAGCATACATGTGAATGCTGCATGTGCAGACAGAATCCTCTTTTAAAAACTTGGTTTAGACATTTTTGGTTAATATTTCTACCACCTGTCTATCCTTCTGCCTCTAATCAATTCTGCAATCAATCAAACAAACATTGGCATTTTAGAAAAAATATTTAGTTTTTGAGGATCCTTTAATTCCTCCATATATGACCCAGAGAAGGTCATGTCCTGTTTTACTTATTTTCCCCCCAACATTTTTGCTTTGTGTTTTTCTTTACAGGACACCAAAAGACAGAGATTCTGTACATTTTTGTGGGACAACTACATTGGGCAGACAGCCATTTCCTCAGCCCTTATCAGCAGTGAATTTATAGCTCAGAGACAACTCAGAGACAGAGGTTTGTGGGACAGAGGTTTTGTTTTGTTTGTTTGTTTTCCTTAGACCTGCAAAACTCTTTAGACAAGTCTGTCATAAAGAAAAGCAGAATTTAAAGCCTCATCTGCTCTGAAGGGTCTCTGGTGCCATGCTGAGCACTCACCTACACCCCAGTTCCTGAGGTGATGAATTCCAGCTTTGGGACACACCACCAGCCCTACTGAGTGCTCCCTTGAAACTATTGCTAGCTATATATATATATTTTAAATATATATATATATATATATTTTAAATATATATATATTTTTATATATATATATATAATATTTTTACTCCACCACTCATTTCCTTAACATAGTTCTCTTCAGTTTCAATGTGTGTGGATACAAGTGGTGAAAAGTATTGTGAGAAAACAACTGCTGCCCTAGTTCGAGTAACAGACAAAACTGCTTGAGGTCTTTTTTAAGTGCTGTTAGAGGAGAAACTCTGGGACTTATTTTTATAGGTAAAATGAAAGTGTAAAAAGTTGTCTTGCTAAAAACCCAGAATTATTAGTTTTTTCCATTTTAACTGTGTCCCTTCAGCCAGTCATATATAAAGCCTATGAAAAAGGAATAAAACACAAGCCAAACAACACTCTGCCTGGACTGAGACTTTGCTACAAGGCTGAAATTGACCCTTTAAAAAAAAAATAAAATTTTGAAGTGAAGGTTTTCTGACAGGCATCAGGAGGACAATTAGAGTTCTATAAGTGGAAAATGTACTGAGCATCAAATATTGAATTTTGACAAATGCTGTGTTGACAGCACACACCCAGCACAGCTTCATGACAGGCTGAGAGTTGGATGGGACTGAAGGTTGTGTGGCAATAGGAAGGCACAACACAATCACAGAGCTGTCAAAGCCACACATTTAGACATAAAAACCCAAGAAAAGGCAGCACACAACCAAAAAACTGTGTGTCAGAAACATGGGAGAGAGGAAAACAGAAACAACATTAATTAACAAAACCCTCACCCCAAATCCGAAGACTGTAAAAAGTTTCTTTTGAGATATTTTTAGTTGAAATATGTTTGGGAAATTTTTGGAATAAGCCACTTGAAAAAACCACAGTACCAACAAAAAATACTGCACCTTTTTGATTTGTTAGGAGTCCACTTCATTCCACAGATTTTGAGACGTGTTTAAGATTCCATAGGTTTGGTGTTACATCAGTGATTGTTCATCATGAAATTCCAGGCAGTAGCAAAAAAAGATTTAATGATAGTACCACCCAAAATATGGAAATGGGGCCCTTTGAGCAGATTTACTGATAGGAATATTGAGCATGGGTTGAAACAACAGAGTTGTCTGGCTCACCTGTGCATGCTAAAATATCAGGTGACAGAGCACAGGTTATGCCATTTCTTGAATCTCCCTTAAGAAGTTAATCTAATTCTAGCTTTTGCTGGATTTCTCAAAAGATTTGTCATTTGCTACAGCTCTATGATACTTGTCAGCTGTTTTAAAAAGTATATTCCCTGTTTTCATGTCCCATCTATCTCCTTGAGGAATAATATTTTGATGGTTTTAGTAACATGTTTGATGTTATTTGGACTGGAAGATTCCTGCCCTTCAAAGCACAGCATGACACAGTGGACAAAGCACTTGGCTGGCATCACCTCCAGTTTGGTGCTGTCACTGGAATAATTTTTCTTCTTTTGTGCTTTATTTTGTCAGAATGACAAAAGGCAAAATGATGCCAAACTCCTCTGTGAAGAAGGAGGAGAAAAAGCAATGCCTGACAGCTTTATCATAAAGCCATTTTACACTATAGAGAGAAGGTATCTTTTAAAGATTTCTTTAAAAATAAATACCAAGAAATCCACCTGACACCTTGAAGCTAACACAGGGTTGAAAGTATTTCAGAATCATCATCTATTTTCTGCAGATAAATAACCTGAGGCTGGGAGAGATGATCTCCCAGATCAATTTGGAGACTCCAGATCAAGTTGAGTCCAATATCATATAAACAGGCAATCGTTGCACAGGAAACCTTACCATCTCCAAGGTATTCACAGTAAAATGCTTTTGTATTAAAAGAGTTTGATTTATTATCTCAAAATATGGAAACTCCATTTCCATATTTTGGGTGTTACTATCATTAAATGTTTTTTGCTACTGACTGGAATTTCATGATGAACAATCACTGATGTAACACCAAACCTGTGGAATCTTAAACATGTCTCAAAATCTGTGGAATGAAGTGGACTCCTAACAAATCAAAAAGGTGCAGTATTTTTTGTTGGTACTGTGGTTTTTTCAAGTGGCTTATTCCAAAAATTTCCCAAACGTAATTCAACTAAAAATGTCTCAAAAGAAACTTTTTACAGTCTTCGGATTTGGGGTGAGGGTTTTGTTAATTAATGTTGTTTCTGTTTATTTCTGTATATTTCATAGTTGCCCAAGAAATAATTCTGATTAGAGCTGTTCAGTTTTGTGGGTTTTTTATGCCAGAAGCAGATAAAGAAGGCAAAACACTGTAGAAAAACCAAGTTTAAAAGAAGACTTTGGAACAATGCATTTGAAGAATCACCTTTGAAAATGCAAGACAGAACTGTGTCAGATCTGGAACAAGCCATGAATAATCCCAGGCTATTTAAGGAACAGGATAAAACAAAAGAAACAGATGAGCTGTTGAAATTCTCCTGCTTTGAACACAAGGATATCACCCAGTGATCCACGCCCCAGGTATCAGACAGGCCTGGGCTCACAGCAGCCTCTCCCTTCAGGAGATGGGAAATGCTGAAGAAATTCACACCCAAGAAGGTGCTTCCACCCAGTGGAGCTGCTCCTCACCTCTGGGAGACAGGGAAGGCACACACCCAGCCTGGATGCTGCAGCTCAGCCTCCCACAGAATCCAGCTCAGAATTCAAGTTTATATATACATAAAAGAGAAGGAACCCCAAGCACAGAAACAAAGTTCTGCTACAGAAACGAGAACACAGCATACTCCATCTTTTGCTGTTCAAAGGAGACACTTAATCTTGGTTAAAAACTGATGTAAGACAGAAGATATGAATCCCCTGCTAAGCTTACAATTAGTGCCTTGCTGTTCTGTGCAGCTGAACAAAACTGTATCTTTAGATGAATTTTTTTGGAACGCTTTTAATGACTTTGGCTGCCTGCATTGAGCTGCTGCAACATTTGATTTCCAGGGTAATGACAGCCAGGTCTAAAATATCCTAATCAGACATCCAAGAACCAAGGCCTTTCAAAAATAACTTGGAAAAAACCCTGCCCTTTCTTTTGGCATCTTCTCTTTGACAGAAAGTGTGTCCACTTGCCAACTTAAGGAGAAATATGAAAGAACAAACAGGCCCTTGACCTATGCCAGACTATTGTTATGCATTCCATGACTGTGTGACAGTGTAAAACATGGATTTAACAAGACTGGCTGGGACCTCTCTATTATGCATGCACACTCATTCTGGTGATTTTTATGAGGTCTTTTTGTTCAGCTGGTCCATTTTACTCTGGAAGAATGCAGGGGTTACATGAAAACTCACCAGTTTCTGTGCAGAGTTCTCCCCCCTGCCAACAGTGACAAGTCAAAATAAGTAGGTCTGAAATATTTCTTTATTAGAATTACTTTATGCTGTGCTGATTGACACAGCATTCAACTGGAACCAATCCAAAGCATCAGGCATATCAAGATGTGGCATCAAAATGCTCTGCATTTGTGTCCTAAACATTCACACAGGATCCACAGACATGGACTAGCCTAGGGCACTGGACATCCAGCAAGCTGGGGTATTATGGCCAGAGGTTATTGCTAAAAACAGTCAGAAAACCAGACAGAAAACAGACAGAAAATCAGAGAACCTGCCAGGTCTGAGGGCTACAACTGGACAGGAGAGAAGCTTCATCATCAGTTTCAGCAAGGCCAAAAAATCAGCATCTGTTTCTCACATGCTAACTTTCACTTTTCTTAGAAATCACTAGAATGGCTTCATTTATTGATTTAAAGGAATCACAAGCACTTATTCCAACCGTATTTTTAAAGTCTTTTTATACATATATAAAGAGCCTGGTCTCCAATAAAATCTATTATTAAATCTAATTTCTGTGGTGTTTCATAGGCAAACTGTTTCATGATCTGATCCAAAACTCACTGAAGACTTTCCATCAGGCTCCTCATTGTGTGGCTGCTGAAAACAAGTGCTGCTAAATGACACCCTGACATCTTTGTTTCTGTAAAGCATCCAGAACCATCCATGCCATGGAATGAAGCTCAAGGACTTCCCTGCTCTGTGGAGCCTCAGACTCCAGCTTTATTAACCTGACAACAGCTCCTTGGAGGACTTCTTTCCATTGGAAGTTATGAAAATAAATGTAAAATATATATGCTTGCACATCATAAAAGTGAGGGTTTGTTTCATTTTAGACTATGAGATTCAAAAAATTACACTATGAAAAATAAAATGGAACCCCTAAACAATAAAGGGTTGTGCACTATGGAGCTGTTTCTGGTCAACTTCTCTCATAAAAATGAAAAAGGCATCAAAAAGTACAAAGTCAGCATCTCTAGTATTTGTAAATGTCTCTGCACCCTTTCTGAAGCAGTAGTTGGGTATGTCAGTGTTGTTTCCCAGCTGACAGGAAAAGACCCCAAAATCTTGTCAGGTAACCAGCCCACTAGTCATGAATCAGGTTTCTAATTTGCCCTCTCCCATTTCAAGTGTAAATTAAGACTAAATCTTCATGCTCACTGTGCTTCAGTCTTGGTAACCCAAAACTCACCTTTGGAAAGATCTTGGAGACCTTTCAGATGAAGTGCTTTCACACATAATTAATGATTAAGGACACTTCACCAAATTACTAATGACACTTCACCAAATGTAAAATCTCATTTGAACATGAGATTATTTTTACTTATAAATAACCTTTTTTTTTCCAATCAGCAAACTAACCATGTACTTGAGAGGGTGAGGATCATCTTTAACTTCTGATTCCCAGATTTCTGAGGATATTTACCAAGTGGCCCAACAAAACTCTCCATTATGTTGCACACCCACCATAGCACCAGACAACTTTCTCCAAATTACCAACATTTGTCAATATTGAACTGCCTTACCTCAAAACCAGCAGAATTTCTATTTATGTATAAATGCTAACAGTTCAAAGAGAAGGAAAGCACAATTTCAATAGATAAATATCTCATTTTACTACAGTGATGGTCTGCTCAAGAGAAATTTTCATTCTCTACTTGTACACTGAGCTATCACTTAAAAATTCCATCCTCAAGGTACTACGACAGTTTTTCTTTCTTCTTTGTTTGTAAGACAATTCATTCTGGCTCTCCACAAGTGAGAACTTCCTGCACTGTAAGAAAAGGTCTCTCTTGAAAAAATGAGTTCTTGCTTAACTGAATTCACTTTGTACAGCAAGAAACTCCCAACAGGCAATAGAGCATTTTCAAATTCCAGGGCCATGAAAGGGTTATAACCATTATCACCATTCCAGGGTTATAATTGTGGCTCCATCTCTGTGTGTTACAATGAACACAAGACAATAAAATCTCCCCCTTGGCAGGAAGGACAGGACTGCCCCATGGCTGAAGGAAGATTCATCACTGCTCCACATGCACGGAAAACAGAACCTAACTGGGCGTGACAAACAGCACCAGGAATTCACAGGGTAAAACAGCAAAGGGTACACTCAAACAGAGGGGATGAAGCCACTCTCTCACTCCCCTGACAGGGTAAATTCACAGGGTAAAACAGCAAAGGGCACACTCAAACAGAGAGGATGAAGCCACTCTCTCACTCCCCTGACAGGGTAAATTCACAGGGTAAAACAGCAAAGGGCACACTCAAACAGAGAGGATGAAGCCACTCTCTCACTCCCCTGACAGGGTAAATTCACAGGGTAAAACAGCAAAGGGCACACTCAAACAGAGAGGATGAAGCCACTCTCCCTCTCCCCTGACCTGCAGCCCTGGCAGATGAAATGTGGCACACAAGCTGGCCAGCAGAGTTAAAATTCACCTGTTTCCTGGTCTCAGAGCTCAAGAAGTGGACCCCAGGAGATCTCTCTGCTTGGTGCCTGCTGCTGGCCAGTCCTGCTCCTCCAGGGCCATTCCCTTCAATGCCAAGGAAGGACAGCCCAACCCTCGTGTTCAGTCACACCCAAAACATCACCATCATTACAGCCACCAGCCACAGACCTCAAACGTTTGAGTCCTAGTCATTTGCCAGAGGATACAGAGGAAACTTTGAAGGGAATGGTGAGTCTGCCAAATTAGGCAGTACTTTACTCATTAGATAACCCTTTCTCTCAGATCTCTTTGTTATTGCATCTGGGGGAACGAAAAAAAAAAAAACATTTAGGCAGTTTTAGTAGTACAATTCTGCTTCTGCTATCTTAGAGATGTTAATGTCACACATAAATCTCCATGTTTTACTAATGGCATCATATATCTTCCCAGGCATTTCTAATTCACCCCTTGCTGTGCTATCTATGTACTTTATCACACAGGGTTACTCTCTGTCAGGTATTAATATTAAGACACTGTGCCTTGTCTTTTGTAGGAAAGTACATGCTCTTATCTAAATTGCTGAGACTAATAACTTGAAATATTGTCCCGGCAAACACACTTGAATGGTGTATATTGAGATAAAGAGAGCTTTTTTTTTTCCTTCTCCCCTTCCCTCCCAGCAAGTGAACATAAATTAAGGCTCCACAGGAGTTAACCCAAGAATAATCTGCTTCCCCAGTTTGGAGGCAGGGAAGGATGCTGTCCTGTACCAGGTAACTCATGGACCACAGCCCACACCAGGCAGGACTCCCAAGGGTGGCACAGTCCTTTTATTCCCCAGCAAAGCCCTTCCTGCAGAAACATGAGCTGGGAAACTGAGCTGCTTCCCCTGCAAGTTTCTTCTTTGCAAGTAAACATTCTTGTACACAGTCCCTGTTGCTTAACCCCTCTGGTGGGCTCTGCCTTGGAACTTGGATACCTGACAGCTAAATTGTTTTCAACTGATAATTGGCCTAAGGATGCCCCCTCTGCTTATTATTTCTTTGATCCAGATAAGCATTTGGTTGTTTAATCAGTCACAAAGCTAAAGCAGAAAGAGAGAACATTGAAAAGCCTTATAACCCCACGTAACTGATTCAGCCTAAAAGTAATTTCTGGGCAGAAAGGGAAAATTTAATTAAGTCTTGTCTATAAAAATGCATAGTAAGATGTGTAGCAAGATCTTATACATTCCTTTGAAGTTTGTCATACATTCCTGAATACCTTTGACAGCCTAAGAAGTTATGTGTCTGCTTCTGATTAGATAATTGAAATAAATCTACACCAAATAAATTCAGATCTCTTAAAATAAACTGCAGAGGTACATGAACTTTGTAAAATGCATGCAGTGCTTCAACCAAAAGGCATTTCTGAAAAAATCAGCTATCATGAAGGAATTTATTTCTCTATATTTTTTTTTTCATGCATGGGGTCTGCAGCTAGTGCCCAAATTTGAAGCCAGACTTAATTCCAGTCAGTACCAACTATTGTTACATGGACTGCAAACCACTGCAGCAGAGGGAAAATATGTCTTTTCCGTTTAATTTCTCCATTTCATACCTAACAGTTAAATAATCATTTAAAATGACAGATTGGTGTCAGTCACTTGGAGTAAGTGACTGCAAGTCCAGCAAATATTTGCCTGCTATTTCAACTTGAGACAACACTGTCAAAGCACTGAACTTCTAGACAGGCCATTGCAATTCACTGCTCCCAAACCAGCAAACCATCAACCAATCCACGTTGCAATACTGTTTTGGCCAGACTACAAAGCCTGGAAAGGTGTATGTATATATATATATGTAATAACATATACTACAATGCAATATAATACATAGACCCAGACAAATTACATTAAATGGAAGGTGGCAATAAAATTGCATGCATTGCTTGGCAAGGAGAACAAGGGGAATTTGAGAGTACAACTGGGTAATAAGTGGTTAAAAACCATGCAGCTACCTGAGACTCAAACAGAGCACACAGACATCAAAGCTGAGAGTGACCACACAAACCTGAGTCATGCTGATCAGATGGATCTTATCACACCTATCAATCAGGCAGCCCTGCCAGTCATTGTGCAATGCCCTGCTGAAACCACAAAGAGGGTGACACACATGAGATTCAAGATGGATCATCTTGATAAAAATCCTCATCAACAGTTTACAGCGCGATGGCCAAACAGACACAAGAGCCTGCTGCACTTCCAGCTGTGTGACAGATCCTGCTAAAATGCTGAGATGCTCACACAGCACGAAACCAGGGACTTTTTTGGCAACACATTCTCCAGCTCACAGGCATGGGGAGATAATATTCCCCTTGTCCTTGATCCTGGGACTCAGCCAGATCCAAAAGCAGGCAAAGAGGGCAAGTTTGGGCAGTGGGATAGCACAGAGCAAGGGCTGCAGTCACTCAGCCATCTCCCTGCACTGCTCAGGAGCAGGTCCAGCCCAAAGCACAGGCAGTGATGACAAGACAAACACACTTGTAGGATATCCCAGGCCACCAGCCCTGCATGAAGGTACATGAAGTCATGGAGGTGCTGAAGTGCCTGACATTTACAGGGAGACATCTGAAAATGGTGATGAAAGATGCAGCAGAGAAGTCTATGCAAGCACTCATTTGAAAGTATAACTTTGAGTCACAAAAAGAGCAAGTTACAAATGTGTCCTGGAATCCTGCTGGGAAGTCAAGACTCAAACTCATGGTAGAGAAAATGGAAGCAAAAGTACTGAATACACAAAAAACCACTAAAAATTCTACATTAAACCCAGTTCTGCCTCAAACTAACCCAAGTATTTGGGTGAAAATTTCCTTCTAAAGGCTCATGGGATGGCAGATCCACCTTCTGTTACATTCCACGAGGTTCACACTGAGCCAGTTGATCACAGTCAGAGCAGAAGTCTGATACTCTGCCATGATGTGCCCTACCCAGGACATCAACTCTGGAACACTGACCTGGGGCCAGAGTCATGGAAACAGATTAAACATTTTTCCTTGTACATAATGTAATGCTTTTCAATTGAAAAAAAAAAGTCATGCTCCTAAATTTCCTAAATTGGTTTCCTAATCAGTCACAAAGCTTAAGCAGAAAGAGCAAACAAAAACAATGTTACCAGCAAATTCTTTTTTCTGCTTTTCCAAAAAAAATTTTAAAAAAGGTGGAACTACAGCCAAACCTGTCACAGAAGACAGCAAGTCAATACTGCCTACACACAGCTTACAGAAAAATACAAGACAAACCTTTGTTACCACAACCCTGATGATGAGTAGGAAGATAGTGTGGATAACCATCAAAAACTTCTGGAGAGCAGAGAATTATACAAAAATATACATGTAACATCATTTGTTACATGTATATTTTGCACCTGCACTACTTTTTTCCCCTCAGGACTTCAAAGTGCAGTGTTTTGCTTTTGAGGCATTGAAATACATGGGGAAGGGGGTGGGGGTGGATTTTCCAATCACTTTTTATACCATCAGATATGTGAAGTGTCCATGCTAAACAGGAAAAAATTATTTTCCACAAGATGGAGCAGTGCCACAATTAAAATTGCTGCTACTAGTCTAAAATATACTGAATAACATCACACCTAAATGGAAATAAAACAGCCTTCAAAACCTGTGTTAAACAGTTTTTCACCTCCAGCAGTGCCCAGAGCTGGTATTTCTGATTTCATTCCAGGACTGTATCATTCCAATCACCTGTAAGTCTTCTGTTCATCCCTTCTTACCCTTTTTCACAGCATTATTTCAAACTGGTTCTCCAAAAGCCTGCACCTATCTTCCTTGTTTCTGTTTGTCCCCTTTATCCCTTCTGACACCTCTGCCCTCCTTCCTCTCTCTCATGTCAAACTTTCAGATCCAATGCCATCTTCACTGCTTTCCTTCACATTTCCTCCCAGTTTCAAGTCTCTTGCTAAATTCTGTCATTTCTCATAATTCTTTTCTCTAAGCCCTCTTCAGGAGTATTAAAACTGGAATATTAAACCTGCAAAAAAAAACCAAACCACCACAAAAATAACAATAATAAAAAGACCCCAAACCACAGAACTCACAAAATTTTCTGATTCTTCCTAATATCTGCTTTACTTTGCAATCTTTCCAGTTACTTGGGTGTATAAATGCCACAGAAGAATTAGTCTTCTCTTTCACCCACACACATTTTCTCACCATATCACACTTGAAAAAAAATACTAAAAAAACTCATCCACCTTGGCTTCTGCACAAAAGTAAGCATGAAAGCATTCTAAAAGGAATGGAGCTTGGTTTCTAACTCAGGTCCCCAGTGTCTTATAAAGCTGTTGGTCAGCTGTCACTAATTTGATCTCTTGATAAATGCCTAGTGGAAGATAGCATTTCTTTATTCCTAAAACACTAAAAACAAAGCTAACATGGAAGGCACAGATAGCTCAAAGTAATTTCATTCCATTCTGCATAAGTTACATATAAAGCAAGCATTAAATAACATTTTCTTGTTCTATTATGTGCCTGAGGTGTCTGCTGACACATTGAGTGACCCAAGAACACATTCAGTACCTATATCATGATTAGTTCATTAAAACTATATCATCATTAGTTCATCAAAACAGTTTGCTCTCCTTCTGGAGATGAAGCAGAGCAGTGCATCTCACTTCTATCATCTCATTTTTCTCCAGTGGATGAGAGTCATTAATGTGAAATTAAATCTACAATAAATTCCCGCCTGAAAAAACTGGAATTCAGAAAAGAAAGGACCCATCCAGAAAAGCCTCTAGAGTGTGTGCCTTGCTGGTTACCCTCAGTTTCTGGTTCCTTAGTGCATGGGACCTCAAAAGCCATTTTGGAATAGTGCAACAACAGCCTTTATATTTAGTGTGTAGCAGCTCATTTTCCACACATTTTATTTTGTGTTGTTTGTCTTTGCAAACATCTCTGGATGACTTTTCTGTGACAACTCTAGACAGGCTCCATGGCACAGTTTATCAACCAGTGTAACAAAGTTATTCCTGTTGGAGTTTTAATTAGCCAAGCTCAATACTCCTGCTGCAATAGATTTGTACTTCGGGGGGGATCAGAAAGGCTCCAACTTTGTGTAGTGGGAATTTTGACCCTGTGCACAAATAGTCCCCAAATCAGTTTTTAGATAGACCTCAAAGGGAGTTCTCAACTATAAGGAAGAAGTAAAAACCTGACTGTGGGCTGTGACATAAGGCAGATGTCACATTTTCTTACCACCACCAAGAGAAGAATCAACCAAACATTGTTCTTCACCCTGAGCATAAAAATGTGTGTCTAATTTACTTGTCTGGTTTCAGATTCCAGCTATTGCACAGGATTTTCTCTGCTAGAATCACAGAGCCAGTTAGTAGCCAATATCTGTCCCCAAGGAAGTACCAAGATTTGATTTTTATTAGAGTCTTCTATATTGTTCATACTCAGAAGACCCAGTCCCTCATTCCATTTTTCTTGTTCCTTAATATGTTGATTTTGGTTTTGGCTGCCTTACAACAATTTATGTGAACAGAGTCACTTTATTGAATGATACAGGTTGCACTCCACAGCTGCCTTATCTTCATCACTGCTCACTATCCCCCCACCCTCCTGATCCTGGTATCCTCTGTGCTTTTTATCTGAATTCTAAGTAGCAGCAGCTGTAATATCACCCAGCAGTGACTCTCCTTCTCTTCTGCTCCTCACTTCATATTTTTTCCCCGAGTTTTCCCGTTCTGGAGCTCTGTAACAACAACTGCTCAAAGAGACCAGCGTGCCTGACACACCTTTCCCAAAATCACGTTGGAATCCCCCAGGGACCATCTGCCCAAGGATCACCAGACAGAAACACTGACACAGAGGGCCAGGCCTCCCCTGCTGACCCATTCCTCAGGGATAATCCCAGAGGAGCTGGGGTATTTTCATGCTGCAAAGGAGTGTTTATGGGAGTTACACAGTACAGGAGTACAGCCACAGTACGCTCTGTTGACCTTGGAAATTATCCCACCATTGATTTTATGGACAAAGCTTCCAGGCCCTGCTTCTCCCACCACCCCCATGCTGTAAAAACCTTGTTCAGTAGGGGACCTGAGTAAAGATTTTTTTTTTTTTTTTTGTTTCAGTGTGTTCATTTTTCTTCTTTTTCTAATTAACGGTCTTGGAAATTTGAAAACTGACAGCTAGACAAACAACAACATTTTTAGGTGTGGGACAGGGCAGACCACAGAATTTCCACAGCCACTGAGTAAGTTCAAGGAATCTCTAAAATATCATTCCTGCATGTCATTTGCAAGAATGTGGATAAATGCTAATATTTGATAAGTACTTGTATTTTTCCCTAAGGTTTCAAACACAACAATGAAACTGGAAGCCTGGAGCACTTGGAGCATTCCCAGTACCAACTGGACACTCTTAACCTCTCAACTCTCCACTATATAAATGTGTCATGGGCTTGCTGAGTAGATGTTTATATGCACTTCCTGTTTCAGTGCTAACTTTTTCATTACTGGAAAAAAAACCAGAAGCTCTCTAACCCCTTGGGAATCATTTTCCATTAAAGAGGCTTTAGATAGACTATTTGTTTTTTCAGATTTGGAAAGAAAACCCCAATGAATGTGTATTTTGAGTATCTTTACTCGTTTTACAATAACAGTCCAGGGCTGTATGGCTGGAAAAATTTGCAAATTTATTTTTACTAATCTACCTCATGACACCTGATGAGGCTTTGCACCAATGGAACACAATTTCCTTAGACAGGACCCTGACAGTTTTTCACTTGCTCACACAAACAGTTGTTATAAATGAGCAGCCCTTCCAACAGCCTGCATAAAAAAGGCCAACCATTGTGTGAGAATGAAGCCTGCACACATCCCTCCCCACTTCCTAACAGCAGGGCTCTCTCAGGGCAGGAGAGAAGTCTGATAAAAGCTTCTGTTTGGGCTATTTCTTCTAGAAAGCAAATTCATTTCAACACCGCTCATCCAGTACTTCTAACAAGCCAGCTTCCAATAAATGGTATTTTTCAAGAAACAGAACATGAAAGATCATGCCAGGTACTGGGGTAGCTCACCATTGGCATGTTTTGTCATGATAGAAATCAGAGGACATGGGATAACCAGGAACTGAATAAAAGAAAAGCTTCTTTTTATTACTGTCCTAGGCTTGACAGTAATGGAGAATCACTGTAGAAATAAAAAAACATAGGAAGGACAGCAGTAAATCAGCAATCTAAAACAGCTCAGTGGATACTGTTTTAAGGAAATGTTCCAGATCACAGCATTCAGGAAAATTCTTAGGTGACCAGATTTCAAAGGGAGGATAAACTGAAGGAAAAGAGGAGAAATTAAGACATGAGTTGGTGATTTAAGTATCCTCATCTGGACCAATATTCTGTCTTTACTTATTTCACTGCAGCCAGAGTAAACTGTTTTAAAGCATGCATCTGGATTTCTACCAGTGAAAGCTAAAAAAAGAATGTCTGCTTTTCTGAAGTGTGATCTCTGAAAAACCCTGACTTCACTTCCAAAATGCCACTTCACTTTAACTGGTTCATGCTTTTAGTGGTGCTTTCAGGGATAACAGTATTACCTCCAGCTGGTTCACAGTGACACTTTCACATTTAAAAATCTGTACCAATCACCTGTCAATCATTCACTGCAGCCTTCTTGCTTTAGATTTTCTTTACCCTGCCAGCCACCATCCTGCAATTCCTCAACACCTAGGCAGAAGAAATATCTGAAGGAATGAAAACCTCAGATAATATTTTAATATGTTTAGCCAAGTGCAAAATTTGTCCAACAATGGCAGGTTCAGCACTTAGAGGAATTATTCTATGAAAACAAGAAACAGTAAGTTGCTTCAAAAGTAAAGAAGCCAAATGTCCTATACAACCATAGCCATGTCTAAGTATGTGCATTATAATAAACTCTTTTTTCCTCTTTGAGGGACCTCTTGAGTTTATGTCACTGTTTCACAGCACTAAAGGTTTCACTCTTTCAGCAGAACGTTGCAAACACCCCCAGTGAAGGTGACTGTGAGAGGTGACTGCAGCATGACAAACTGAGGGAATCCAGGGCTGGTGAAAGATGCTGGCTATGAAATCCTCCATTTAGAAAAAGGTTACAGCAGACACTAAGCAACACAGATTTCATTATGCTTCCCTAAAGACACCACTAAGTCCTGAGCAGCAATCTACTAAAGATTAGAATGAATATACACAGGTGTAGTGGAAAAATATGTCTTCAGAACAGAACTGAAGAGCATTTCCTGGACACTGCTGGAGAATATTGCTTTGTGTGCCTTAAGTCACTGTGAAGCTGTCAGACAGCAACAGCTCTCAGCAATTTCTGACTTCAGCTGGATCTGACCTTAGAATTCTGCATCACACTCTGCCTTTCCTTGCCCAGAATTTCAAGTCAAGTAGTCTCATTTAGCAGGTATCTCTCGGAAAATGAATCATTAAAGTAAACGAGCAATAAGACTAAACTATCCAATTAAGAATTGACACCTAGATTATTTTCCCTTTTAACCCAATAACTGATCCCAAAGAGCTGCAATGGGGACTTTTCTGTCCAATTACAGAATGCCACCCAAACCCATAGAGAAGAAGGAAGAAGCAGCAGAAAGAAGAAACTCAGGACAACACCCTGTGCCCTCCATCTTGCTTCCATCCACAACACACTAAAAATCCCAAAACCTCAATTTCTCACCTAAGTGATACACCCACACTACTCTCTATAATCCATTTCACACTTTTGTGGATTCCAGTCTGTCTTGAAGTCCATGAAACTTTCTCCATGGATGAGGGTCAATGTCAGTGCTGCCCTGGGGTCAGGGCGCCCCAGAGCAGACACAGAAATATTCCCAATGCCCTGGGTTTCCACAAGAGCAGGGCTGCACATGGCTCACATGCAGGCTAACTAAAACAGAGAGAAGGCACTTTGCTGCTCCACAGCACCACTTTTCTGCCTCCATAACCCCAAAGAGTTACAATCCTGCAATAGTGGGACTAGAGCTACTGAGCTTCCTTCAACAGATAGCACAGAGTTTATCCTCCTTGCTGTTTGAATGTGTTTTTCACATTCTTTTCAGATGGGAGGACGCAAATTGCAATAAAGTATCTGTTCTAATGTCACTTAACTCGTCATTTCCAGTCTCCCACCCAGAAAATCTATTCTCTCCAGTCACACACTGGCATAGAAGCAAGATGTGTGATAAGCAAACTTCAATAGACCCACATCAGTGCAGAGAAATCATGGATTGATTTGATCCAGGTCATGGAGGCTAGATATTGCCACACTTGTTCATTTTATTTAATTTTTTTTAAGTTTATGATACCGACTACAAACTCTCATACACAGACTCCAAGCTACTGCCCATCAATACAACTCCTATTCAAGCCCCATGCTTTCATTCATCCAGAGAAATTAGGTTTGTGTAAAATAAAAACCAAAACAGATGCCCAAGAGATGTAAATCAGTAAAGACCTACTGATGTTACAGTGATTTATAGAGCCCAGGGGCTCAGCTTAGCAAGGCTTTCTGCATTTGGCACTCTCAGAGCTCACACAATTCCCTCCCTTCCCCTCCTCAGATTCCCATCAAATGCAGCCCTGTAACAGAACTGTTCTTTTCCCAACTTGGCTTCAAGTCATGGCTGCAGCTCTCAATAGTATATAACCTGTCAAGATAAAATATGTTTGGGGACATACAATCTCTACTCAGCATTTTATTGACTTAACTCCACCATTTCTGAAAGGCAGCCAAAAATTCTTTAAGGTTTTTAAATGACTTTGTTTTCTAAATATTATCCATGGACAGATATAAGAACACAAAAATCCTCAGTTGTTTGTGTAATTTGACTTATGTGCCGTGCATTGGCCATCATGATATATTAATTTTCTTTTGCAAGCAAACAAAACAAATCCCAGCGACAAGTTGCTTGGGACATACACAATGCAGAGTTATCCTGGGAACCATTCAGAGCAGGAATTTTGCCCACATAATAGCTGCAGGTCATTCAGAAACTACAGCTTTGCTTCTTTTAAAAAAAGAGCAACCCAAAACAAAACAAAATCCCCACAAAGTTTAGGCTTTCACTGCAGTTTTTATTTCCAGATGCTGCATGAAGTCCAGGATGGTTAAGATCAAGATACAGAGTTGTTAATGATGCCACAAAAAACATTCCCAGTAACATCTCACAGGAGAAAAATGACTCTTGGAAAGATCAGAATATGTGAGAACAAGAATGAGGCCACCTCTCAGGAAGATCCCACAGGTACTCTTGTCCTGTAACATACCCTGGCTACTCAAAACAGTTGTTCCTAAATGTTAAGCCTCCCAGAAAGCAATTCTAAATACCTCAATGCTCTAATTTGAGCCTGAAACTGTAAACCTAATAATTTGCTCCAGTTGTCTGAATTAGTGATCCAAAAATCAGTTGTTCCACATTACTTCAATAGGTGTTCTTTGTGAGGTGGAATTGAAAACTGCTGAAGTGGAAGAACTAGAAACCTGCAAGATCAAGGAGCAGGAACAGAAAAGCTTAGCAGTTGATGATAGCCTTATCTACCTCTGGTTCTTGGTAGGCATCCCTTGAGTTAATAACATCACAGTGCACTTGTCACTTCCAGGACACCTCTCATTAAAGGCCTTCCTGGGCCCTAATTAAGCCTCAAGCCACAGCATTCCTGTGAAAAATAGCTGCTGAAATTTTCCAAAGGTCGGGAAACAAGTGTGCTCTTACAGCAGATCAAGAAGGTTCTGTCCACAAGAGGAAGTGACACCAAAGTCTGGAGAATAATGAAGAGACCACACCAGTGCAAGCAGTGCTTTGTGCCAGTGCCCTGACCAGAGAGAGATCTTGTCCAGCCTTTCATGTTCTTATTTTGTTCTTATTTTTACCCCAGAAATCACTGGCCAAAGCTGGAAACCTTTGCTGCAGTCAGCCCTTCAGCTCTCTGCTACTGCAGAAATCTCAAATATGTTTGCTAGATAAGTAACCAAGGAAAAAAGGGCAAAAAATCTGCTAAAGCAAAACCAAAGCAGCACCAGTGATGCAGTGCAAGAGTCCCACCTCCTGCTCTAGCAGATTGCCACCTTGAAAGAGATCAGTCACAGCTCAGTGTTCTTCAAGATTTTATCAAGTGTTCAATTTTGAAGCTGCCCACTTAACTACAGTTTTACCAGAGATTTTGAAATTTTAAAAAAGCTACTCTCACTAGGATGCTTTAAACAGAAATAGTGGAAAAAAGTGCCAGAGGTCAGATCTGCAAGTCTGTTTAGTTTACTTTAATGTACACACAGAAGGATGCAAAGCAATAATTTTTCTGCTCCGTTCTGCCTGCAAAGCAGAGCTCAAGCCATCACCTCAGCCTTCTGACACTGGGCAGCCATAAGAAACAGGTACCTTCATGTCAAACCTGGCCAGCTGTAACACATTTGCTAAAGTAATTACATTTATTTTTACAGATTACATGGGTTTAGGTTTCACTTGCTGATGTACTAGAAAATCAGAACTTTCAATTTTGCAGCTCAAGTTCAGCACTGTTATAATCAAAGACAGCACCAAGTGCCTAAAGCTGCTAACCATACACACATTTTAGGAACTGAAATACTGCAGCTAGCATGTACTACAGGATCTATATTTCTTATCTGATGGCTCAAAGTAATTTATATCCTTTTCTCTTTTTCCTGGTCACATTGCCAAGGCTGTGATAATTAGACAGCAATTACCTAAATGTTTAAATCTTTGGTCTCTGTCAAATGATGCTTTTCTCAATCTACATAAATTTATGCACAAGAAATTATGTTATTCTGAGGTTGATGTCAACAGCTGAATGTCCTAACAAAATTAGGTAATTCTGGCCATGGAGCAGTGACTGAGCTGCTTGAAGACAAAACAGCATTCAAAAATAACATTTCAGGTCCCCTCAGTGAGCACAACTAGAATCCAGGAAACGTGAAGCCACTGAATGCATTCAGATGGGTCAAAGTCAAGGGCAAACACATCTCTTTGAGCAGTCTGCATCAGCTGTTAGCAGGAGAAGAAATGCTAAAATAATATTGAACAGAAAAAATTGACAAAAATCCCCACAACAGCCAGAGCTGCTCTTTTAGGACAGTAACTCCAAAACCAAATGATGACAACTAAAAGTTCCTAAGAGCTCTGTTTTGGGGAAATCCAGATTATATTGTGCATGTGCCATGGGACAACCCAGAAGAGGAATGATAACTTTCATTCTGGAAATTCACATTTCATTCAAAGCTGCTGGAAATACCATGCCAGAGTAAAAATGCAGGAGAGTGCCTACAAATTCTGCTGTGGAGCTCCTCCAAAGGCATTTCACTGCCTGTAAGGGTCACCTCTGAATATTTTCTGGGGGGTTCCAAAGCAGACATTTTTCTCTAGAACTCTTTATTTTGTACTCTAGTGAACATAGAAGCTTTTTTCAATCTTGAGAGAGGGGAAACAAGTGTTTTTTGTGCACGACTTTCAGATCTATTCTGTAGAATGACAAGTGGTTAGAAATTAACTTCACCAGAGGAAAACCTGGACATAGATTGCTTGGGTTTCAATGCAATCAGTAGAATACTGCTTATTACAATGTAATTGCCTAAAAGCTACTAAAATTAATTGTCCACAAGCTTCATATTGCTGTGCTATTAAACCAGAAGTTGCAGAGATCAATAAAGTAAAGCAAAATATATAAAAAATGAAGCAATCAGGTAAAAGAGAAAGCAGTCTGGGATAGCACTGTCCCTCAGTTTCCCACAAATCAGCTTTTTTAACACTCTTAGCATGGCTGGCACACCCCAAAGTTTTGAACTGGCACCCTTGCCCTGATAGAAATTGCATGCGAGCACAGCTGGCTCTCCAAAAGAAATTTTAGGGATTGCTGAATTAAAAAGGTGAGTATTGGGTGGTGAAGTGACTTGATTTTTCAATATAATACAACAGTTCAATACTTAATCCCTTCAACTCACAGGATGGCAGCTTACTTCTATTCAGTTTCCTTCATTTCTATCCCTTAAAAAAAACCAAAAAAAACCCACCACAAAACCAAAAAAAAAAAGTTCCTGATATCACCTAAGGAAATTATTTATTTGACAAAGCTTCTTACTTACACTGGGAATTTGAACTTAAAATTGGTTCATCCCAGTCAGAATTTTTTTGCACAATGCTTATTGTAGGTCCCATTAAAATGGACTGGAACAAGATTCAGCTGGTGCTATCCATATAAACATGGTCAACCACTAATTGCATCATTTTTTTAATGAAGAAAAAAAAGTATAAACAAATTCCACTTGCAGAATCAGTGATTTCAGCTGGGTGGAATTCTCCAAATGCCTCTCCTCATCAAGCAGCCAAGTTGGGTAGCCGCTGGTGTCTTTATGAATGCTGAATAGGGGCATTATGTCCATACAGAAAATGCATGTGGGGAAGGAGGACAGGTCATCTTTCATGCACACAGGAGCACCAACACAAGTGGAGTGTGTTTGTTTTCTACCACTCATAGAAACGTCAAAAATGTAATTTATATCTAAGATATAAATGAGACATTCCATCTCATCAAAATGGCCCTTCAGTTGGAGCCAATTGCACCTGTACAAATGCAAAGTCACATGCAGTACATAAAGACTTTCTTTCTGGTAGTTCAGAGATTGTTTTGTGCTCCTTTGTGCAGCAGGCAGCACCAAAGCTCAATGAGAAACAGCCACTCCTGGGTACCCTCCTGTCCTTCTGCCACAGAGGTGTTCCAGCAGAAAATTCTGTGGGGGGGTCCCAGTCATCAGTTTCTCTGGGTCTGGATTGAAGGCACTTGAGACAGTAATTCATGTTTGGACTCAGATGTTGATTATTTATTATCAGTAAAACAGTCTCACTACTGTGAGTTCAGCAGCAAGGCACAAAATGGTTAACTATCTCTTGTTCCAAGGTCTTTTGAGACTAAACTATCCAATTAAGAACTGACACCTAGATTATTTCCCCTTTTAACCCAATAACTGATCCCACAGAGCCCCCAACGCAGAATTTTCTGCCCAGTTACAGAATGCCACCCAAACCCCTAGAGAAGAAGGAAGGAGGAGGATGAAGAAGAAACCCAGGACAACACCCTGTGCCCTCCATCTTGCTTCCATCCACAACACACAAAAAAATCGAGAAACAGAAATTTTTCCCCTAAGTGATACACCCACACTACTCTCTATAATCTATTGCACACTTTTGTGGATTCTAGCCTATCAAACAGTCTAGGAAACTTTCTCCATGAGTGAGAGTCAAAGTGAGTGCTCCCCTGGGGGTCAGGGCACTCCAGAGCAGACACAAATATTCCTGGTGCCCTGGTTCTCCACTGTCCTGGTTGTTCATTTGTGACATGCTCTTTCAACTCTTGCATTGCTTTTGGGCATGGCAGAAATGGGTGCAGTCTGATCCTACACTGCATTCCAGCACTGAAGCGCAGTTTTATCTCAGTCCATCTCTTCTCCAGGCTGCGCAAACCCAACTGTCTCAGCCTTTGGCCATAGAAGAGCTGCTCCAGCCCTCTAATCCACATGGTGATCTCCTCTGGATTCCCTCCAGCAGCCCCATGTCCTTTTAGTGCTGGGGACCCCAGGGCTGGATGCAGCACTCACAGGTGGGGTCTCCCCAGAGCCATAGATGTGTTCCAGCCTAAAATTCTTTGTCTTTCTGTCATAGATGTGTCTTTCTGCCATAGACGTGTTCCAGCAGAAAATCCTGGTTGTTCATTTCTGACACAATTGTTTTAACTCACATTGCTTTTGGGCATGGCAGAAATGGGTGCAGTCTGATCCTACACTGCATTCCAGCACTGAAGCCCAGTTAATTCTCAGGCCATCTCTTCTCCAGGCTGCACAAACCCAATTGTCTCAGCCTTTTGCCATAGAAGAGCTGCTCCAGCCCTTTCATCCACATGGTGACTGCTCTGGACTCCCTCCAGCAGCCCCATGTCCTTTTAGTGTTGGGGACCCCAGGACTGGATGCAGCACTCACAGGTGGGGCCTCCCAAGAGCTCAGTGCCAGAATTGAATCCCTCCCCTGCTGCCCAGGACATCTCTGGCTTTCAGGGCTGCAAGTTCACACTGCCAGGTCATGTCCAGCCTGTCCTCCACCAGCTCCCACTCCCAAGGTACTGCAGAAAATTAATCCTATCTTGGCCAAAACTTGGACACCTATGGGTATTATTCCCTGTTGTTACAGCATATTTTAGACCTTGCTGTAGGAGACAGAAGTCTCAACCTCTGCCCCTCTCTCTCACTGACTTTCCACATGATTTTGGCCATTTTTGTCTCAGTTAAAGGACCTACAACATGCACAGTGTTGCTTAGCACATACAAGGCAGAGTTTCAATTTGGTAAGTGCTGTTCAACTAAAGACAATATTAAAATAGAAATATGGGGTGGTTTATAAGACAGAAGAATGCTGGAAGCAAGCAGAAGAAAAGGATTTCTGTGCTGTATTCAAACATGAGCTCTCCCACTGGAGTTTCTCTCTCAGCAGCACTGAATTTCCTCAAGGGAAAGACCTAGGGAGAGCTAGAAAAATCTCATCTCAAATGCTTCCAGCAACAGGCTCTCTGCTTTGTGCTACCACTGTGAACCTGGCAGGGCCCTGCAGCTGGCAGGAGTCATTCCTGCATCTACGTGAAACAAGTTGGTGATCTCAGACCAATTATGTAAGAACGCATTTCAGCATCACCACTGGAAATAATTAGCAGTTGTATGAACCACAGGGACCACCAGCTTCTGCTGTGCTTTTTTCTGTGGACAATATAATTAGCTTTGGCTCAGACACTGAACACTTAGAAACCTGTAATAGGCTGAGAAGAGGCTTGTAACCCCACTCCCTAAGAGCTCCCTTTAAATAAGCAGATAGGGCCATTTAAAACATTCCCTACACTTTATTGCCTTCCCCCCCTCAATTTTGGGCTACAGATCAAGCTTAATTACCATCATTCTGCTTTCCTTCAAGTCCTCAAGGAAAGTAAAAATGAAAGTTAACACTACCGAATTCCATGGTCTTAAAACGTTTTCCCTCCATCACAGGGAGTGCACAGCATCAGCTGCAAACCACATTACAGTGAAACTCTACACCACACACCTGAAAACATCACTGCCTCAAACGCTGAGCAAAGCAAAAAGCATCTGAAAGCAGTGTTTACACTGGTGGGAAATCCTGCTAAAACCAACTCTGCACCTAAAGCACAACATCTCAAAGCTCACACCCAAGAGGCTGCAGGCTCTGCTTCCAGGTGTGCCTGACCTCAGGTGCTGCTGTACAGGAGAGCAGCAAGCAGGGCTACCAAAACATAAGGGGAGCAACAAACTAGGACAGAAAATCCCTGTCTTGTGTCCTTTACTCACTCTTAACCAATGCCTGTCACATCTTCAACTGCATTTCCTCATATCCAGAAAAACAGCAAAGCCCGTGCCACAGCTGCAGGCTGTCACTGCAGCACCAAAATATTCCCCTTAAATAGCACCTCTGCTGGAGGTGAAGAAGTTTTAAAGTTCTTCTGCCTTTCTGAGACCATAGCTACATTTTCAGTAGAGCACAGACACCTTCCTCCAATTTTGCAAGATTTAACTTGAAAGAAGATGTAATATTGAGCTTGAAAGAAGATGTAATACTACCCAATTTTGAAGAGTTGACTCCAAAAATACACAGTTCTTATTCTACTGCTTCCTCCTGTATCTTCAAGGCAGAATAATGTGGTGCTTTCGTCAGAATTGGTTTCGCAATCAACACAACTTTTTTTGGTGTGGTTGAAAACAAGGAGTCGAAAACATGAAGCTCCCTGAGAACAGCCTAATTTTGCTGTATTTTCTAGCCATCTAATCAAGGAAACCTGAGAAATCCAGTAAGAAAAACGCACTCTAGCACTCTAAGAAAATGAGATTCTCCTTTGGTCTTCCCTGGCACATTTTCCCTGCAGTCCATTTTGGATTTACACAGGTGCTACTCAAAGCAGAACTTGGTCTCCTTCTCTCAGGTGGCCTGACACATTTACTGCAGCGTGCAGATATGCCCATATATTTTATATGTATGTAAAGCACATTTCCCAGACTAAAAACCCTCTCCCAGAGAGTTTCCCTAGGTCTCTGTCTGATTCTGGCTTCATTTACTCCCTTGCAAATGAAAAGCATTTCCATGGAAGCCAGTGAGGTAACACTTGTCTTAAACGTGTGTGAGATCATGTCAGAGCCATGGTCCATAATAAAAGCAGCTGCTGGTAACTCTTCTGCAAGTTTCCATTCATTAGGGTTTTGGGGTTTTTTTTGCTTGAATTCACATGAGCAATACCCATGGGCCAAGAAACACATTTTAGAATGATAGCTATTTCCCCTTGCTAAAATCTACAAAGTGCAGCAAACTATACCAATCCTCACTGAAAAAAAAAAAAGTTTATTGTATTTTGTTAATAAACAGAGGTGTTTATGGACAAAACATGTGTGAATGTACTTTTGGGAATTATCCTACACTGCCTACAGGATAGGGACAGGATGACCTATATATGGCTTTCCCAGCTCTTTGGTTTTGTGGAGGGAGATTGGTGCTGGTTATGGGGGGTTTTTACACCTATAGCTTCTGGTATTTAATTCTAAATTGGGAAATATTGAGTGTACCTATTTAAATTCAGCCTCAGAGGTCTGCAGGCATGGAATCAGGACCAATGAATGCCTGCTAATGCCAACAGCCTTTCCATCAGTGACTTTCCATTGCCTTGAAGGGTCACAGGAGAGACAGAAATAACCTGCTCAGATTATAATGTTTTTTCCAGTTCATCACACCAGTCTCCAGGCTTCCAGAAGTGTATAACTGTATTTTGTCATGTAAGTCAGACTCATAGCCTGTCACCACTTCAATCTGTTCATTTATAACAAAACATATTTCCTGCACATACAGTAAATTCCTTTCATTTTTCACTAAGATGAACTGATCTTTATCAGATACTCTGACACAGAAGGCAAACACACCATTACTCCCTCTCCACTTGTTAATAATAAGTTTGCTATATATTGACTCCAAGAAAGGCGCTCACATCTATTTACAGATGATAGTGAACAGAAAGGGGGAAAAGCCAAACCAAACCAAAACCTGCCTATTTCAGTAAAGCCATTAGGTCACTGTGGCAGATGGCACAAGAATGACAAAGTAGTTTTTGGTTTGACAGGTGAAGCAATAAACATCTTTACTGACCATGGGCACAGTGCAGAGCAGCAGAGTTAAACACCAGGAGCTGCTGCAGAGCTTCTCTACAGGCAGCCAGAGGGAGATGGCACAAACACTGAGGTGGGTCACAAATCAGTTAAGGGAGAGAAAAACTAAAGGAAAAATTACCCCAAAACATGCTTTGTTTACTCTTCCCTCTTTTAAGAGGTAAAAGAAAAACAAAGTAGTCTCCCCCCTCCCTTTGGAATCATGGAGATGGTAAAAATAGAATAAATGAAAAGCATTTTTGACCATGCAATAATACTTATTGCATTCAATGTGATTATTGCTCAAGGACCTTTTCCAAAGGCTCCAGATGCCATTTAAAAAGCTGATATAATGCAGAGTTTCTCCCAGTCCAAATCCTGAATGAAAAAACATGAATGAGATTAGATAAGTAGTTATTTTGGTCTCCAAATTGGCTACCCCTGATCCTTCTAAGAGCTGGAAAACAGAATTATTCATGTGCTACTACTGCACTACCCAGCAGTCACAACTTGACCGTGCTTCTTTTGGCCACATTAGAGCTCCTCAGAGGGCAGGTCTGGCATGACTTTGGGGTAATGGTCAAATGCCACCTCCTCAGAATACTGCTGGCCAGGGATGAAAAGTATTTGCTGGTTTCAGATGCAGGCACCCTGTCCTGTAACACCCACGTCAAACATGGCCATGAAACAGGAGTGTGGTGTGGAGTGAGGTGTAGTCTGAGAAATCCAATTGATCCATCAGCCATCCTGGCCAAAAAGATGTGGGTTTTCAGCAGAATTATATAGGAGATACCAGAGAATCTCTAAACTTACCAATATGACACAAACAATGTATTTTTAAGATACTCAATGCAAAACAAACAATGAAAACTCCAGAAAATCTCCATCAAGCAAAGCACATCTTGCCTTAAAGTACATTATTGCACCTAAACTGCCTTTCTCCATGTGAAATAAAATCCAGCTGCACCAACTACTTTATCCCCATGATTTTGATGGCAGAGAGCACCAACCCCCAAACAAAATAAGCTGAAAAGCAAGAATGCAAACACGACTGTGCTCCAGTGACTTTGCATCTCAGTGCTGTCTGTGTACAGTTTCACTACCTGGAAACTGATGTGGTGGAAAGGAAACCCCTGAGAGCTGTGTGGAGCACTGGGGAGCCCTTCCAGCTCCCATCCAAAACACATGGCTCCCTTCCTCCCCCCAAAACTCATCTCTATTTAATGCACACACATGTATTTGCTTCACTCCTGTGGTTTCTTCCCTGACCCTGGGACACTGGCATTTAATCATTGCTTTCCTTAAACTTAATGCTTTATACCTAGTGAAAATGAGATTTTTGTCCTCTAATCCCAGTTTTTAGTCATATAAATGCACACTAGGTGCACTGAAGACCAAGGAATTACATTTATATATGCACTGGTAAAGGAAATGTGCTTTTCTTGTTTGGGTTATATCAGGGGGAGGAGAGGAAATAGGCTGGTGTGTCTGGTTTTAGAAGGAGGGTTAAGTGGCAAACAAAACTGACTGAAGTTTACAGGGATCTAAATAAAGGAACAAGGAAAAAAGCTGCTCACAAAGCTTCTAATAACACACAGCAGAGAAAGCAGACTACATACAAAAGTTCCTGCTTTTCCTCTTTATTGTCAATCTGCTCCTTGATTGCATACTGTGTCCAGTGAACAAGCCATTTACTATTGTGGTTGGAGTGAATGAAGCTCAGACCTTTCCCATATATGGCAGAGCCTTTTAATCACCAGGGAGTGAGGAGCAATGGAATTTTCCTGGCTTTCTGGGTTTGCAGTGCCCTCTCTTGTACAAAATATCATTTCCCAGCGAGTGCTTGTTACTGGGATTTTGACCCAACTTCCTGCTGTCATTGTCCTTCAGGGGATGTGTAGAAAATCAAACAAAAAGGGCCAGCTTCTTGATAGCAAGCAGCTCACAGGGAATTCTGAATTCCTCTAACTCAAGGAAATCAAACTAGATACAATGTATATTTAAAAAAAAAACCCTCAGTATCATTTACATCACTAATGTATCCCAGTACAGCCACTGAAATGAAGTTCAGATTCAGGCCAGCTAATGCCCAGGTTCTCCCTCATTTTCCCCAATGCAGCAGAAAAGAGATTAGTGGTGTTTTAAATTACTGGGACAGCAGTAGGGAAATTCTCAGCTGGCCTGCTTTTGTCAGTATAATATACATTAGCCACAGAAATGCTTGGCTCTGGATCATCTGGATTGCCTAAATGCTCTTGTTCATATTTACAGCAATTAAAATGCTGCACTTCAGTCTTTATAATCCAAGCTCTGTTTGAAGTGGCAAAGCAACAGCTGTGGCTTATCAGACATCTGAATGAAACTTCTCATTTTCATAGGAGGGGTGTGGCTCTGCACATGGGGAGATGCTGTTCCCAAAGCCAAACAAAGCAGCAGAACCTCTCTCCTCTCTGCAGAGCCAGGGCTGCAGCCCTCCAAAGTGCTGCTGACTAGAGGCATCCTGCAGCACCAGAGCAGGTTAAGCTGTGCAGGTAAATGGGAGCTGACCAAACACTTCTCCAACCCACTCCTATTTCCACACATTTTAGCCAAGCTCTGGGAATTTCTTTTCCAAACCTATGAGTTTTAACTAGGCCAGAGCAAAGCCAAATTCTCCCCAGCTCAGCAATGTTGAAATTGCTGAGAGCAATGAGGTTATCATGAGGTCATTAAGGAAGGTGCAGATAAAATCCTTTGCCTCCTCCCTCTGCAGCTGAACGTACTCAGACTGAGAAGAAATTGTCCTCAGTACAGCTGATATTAGAGAGCAACGGTCTGGGCTATCACACTAGCACTGCTAGGTCCTCTGAAATTAGAGGAATTATAAAAGGTCATGCCTTTGTGCTGCTGGGATGAAAGATTTCACCAGGGTGAAAAAAAGAAACCAAGTGAGGGCCATTTCACCATTAGAGAGCTCACTGTCAAAGAGAAGAATGAAGTGGGAAAAGGGTAGTAACATGCCCTGTGGCAGTGAGAAAGGCAAGAGAGAACATCAAAGCCTTGCAAATAAGAAACAAACAATGGCCTGATCACAGACTGCTTCATTTGGGCAGAGCTGCCTTTGAAGATGACTGGAATCCAATGGGCACCAGCCTGCAGGATGTAACCTTGACTTCTGAAGGAGCCCAGGAGCTGCTGCTGGGTGAGGGTTGGTCCAGCCCTGCTCTGCTCCTCCCTGGGCTGAGCCAGCTCCTTTGGAGCAGGACACAAAACGAGCTGCCAGCACATCTCCTTTATTTGCATTGCTGTCACAGGTTCAGGCTCCCATAGCCATTTAACATCATGAACACCAGTTCTTCCTCACACCAAGGTATTTAAGTTTTAGAAGGGGCACAGTGATTTCCATGCCCCCGAGGTCTCCACAATTTTGAGGGAAGATTGGGAAGGTCACATGTACATGTGTGTGCAGTGACACTGTCCTCCTGCACTTAGCATTTACCTTTCCTCTTCATATCTGTTGTCCTACCCTTCTGAATAGATCCCAAACCAGAGCATTTACAGCAAAACTTTATCTCCACAAATCTATTTATAACCCTCCTATGAGCTAAATTCCAAAGATTTTTTTTTCTTTGCCATTTAAGGACAAAAACCAGAAAATGTGCAAACGGGTGGGTCCCACTTTGCTTCACACCCTCCACAGCCAGTCTCAAGGGAAAATGCTCTTTATTTGTGTTCTGTACACAAGAGGGTGTGGAAACATGTAATGTTTCCATTGCCTGAAATCCTTCCCTAATATTTTCCCCACTGCAGCTTGGCCTGGTCCCAGGGGTTCCAATTTCAACTGCTCTCATCAACATGAGACTGAACAAGCAGATAAGGTCCAGCAGCTTGCTGAGTAGTTTTGCTTCCAAGCTTGTGACACTATGGTGGATCTGTAAGCAAAAGCTGCCTTTGTGCATTTTTGGAGCACACAGGACAGCTTCACAGGGAGACCGGTCCAGATGCAGCACAAACAATTCAATTTTCAAGCACACAGGAAATGCCCTCTAGACATGACAGCAGTGTCACCACTGAGCCTGCTCTGCCTTCACCTCATTCCCTGGGCTTCAGTGGTTTTATACCCTTAATCTACAACTCTAATACTTATCTCTGTGAACACACCAAGGAAAAAAAGTCTAAGATGATCTGGAAAACCAGTCAAAAATAAGGTTTTAGGCAGTGCCTCAACTTGTAATTTTGGTATTGCAAATTTTTTATAAGCACTAATGAACTAAGCCCCAGCAGAGCCATGGGCTAAATACAGAAAGGTGCAGCTTATCCTTGGTTTGGAGATAGAGAAACAGACACACAGCCATTAAGTGACTCACCAGGTATTTATGACCACAGGAAAAATTCAAAGGAGAAATTACTCCAGTGGTTTAAGAGGTTGCTGCTTTTTTCCCCTTTCTTTCACCTGCTTCCTCAGCTATTTGGTCCTGCCCTCACTGCAAGCCAGCAGGACAGTCCCCACAAGCAATTCTTCTGGTTTCCACACTGAGGATTTTCTCATCAGGAGGTGCCCCTGTGCTTCATGGACAGAGTTTTCCCCTCTTGAGGGGCAGGAAGAGGGAAAGAGACATCAGTTTGTGGTGGAGGCTCCAAAGGAAAAATGCATGGAAAGGAGCACTACCTTAAAGCAGGATGTAAGGCACACAGCTAACACACCAGCTGAGTAACAGTGTTACATTCCCTAACCTTCTTGGTTGATCCAATCTGTTTCAAGAAATATAGGAGCAAGCTCCCCCGGGGGTGGGAGGGATCCCAAATTACAGAGTGCTGAGCCTCCTTCCCTGCTGGGCCAGTTGAATGCACAAAAGCATCAGGAAAGAGGGAAAAAAAATTTGTTACATAGTTCAACAGTCCTGTGACCTCGGTGTTTCATCCAGAGAGGTCAGATCTAATATGACCTTCAAATACCTCTGAGTCAAATTTCAGCCTCAGCCAAACCCTGGACAAGCAGCAGCTACACCTTCCAAGCAGCAGCAGCACCCCAAGAGGAGGTGCCTACACACAGGGTGGGTGATTTCCTTCCAGTGCACTGCCCCCAAATCCATCCTCACCCTTTTAAACCCCTCAGCAGCTCTGCTCAAAGCCAGCAAACCATGCCCTGCACACACAGGGGAAGCAGCAAGGCAGCAGCTTTCTCCCTGCAAGCTGCCAAGGGGGGGGAGTTACTAAAAGGAGACAATTTTTAAAGAATGAAAGCTTGCTTTGAATGCAGGCTCCCACTCTCTGCACTCACAGGCCTGTGTGCCTCAGGCTTTGTGCACCTGGAGCCCAATCCTGCACACTCCCCATAGAGCTCCCCTCAAAGGCAGTGAAATGCTCTCAGGACTGCACTTCCCCTTCTGCCCTGTGTTACCATTTTTGGTGCTTTCTCCCACACCCAGCAGAGTCCAGACAAGCCCTGCAGATGGACAGTTATGCTCTCTTGGCCCTTTCTTTCTTAGGCATATATGGTTTCCTGCCCCTCTGTGCTCACACACTGGGATCAAATGTTCCAAGCTGCACCCTTGGCAGAGAGGGGTTAAGAACTTCAGTGATCTTTAATACAAAGTAAAACTCGGTCAGCCCACAAGAATAGGTCTCATGTAAGCAGCTACTGAGAAATCAGAGTGTTTTCCTCAGTCCCAGGACATTCAAGCTCTATTTGTCCCTGCAGGAAGGAAGTCCTGCAGGCTCTCACTTTTCTACAGTGAAAAGATCAGCCCCACAAGCAGGGCTGCTCCAACTGTGCAAAGGGAAGTGTGGAACAAGGAAGACTTCCAGTCAGGCTCCTGATGGAGCCTCCCTGGCATTTTCATAGCACAGAAGCCATGTCCTAGCAGGCAGGCATGAGAAAAGCCTTGCCCTGCACCTTTGTGGTCTCCCCACCTGGAATGGAGCAGCACTGGGACTGAGCAGATGTTGTGTCACATGTGGCTCCATGAATGAGATCAATAAAAAAACCTTCCCATCTAAATGCACTTCAATTTTCCCTCTAATGCCAGCCAGAGGATCTTACACCCTTCCCCACTTTCCTTTCAAATCTTTCAGTGTCATTGTTGCATTGTGCATATCAGTGTTGGACAAGAAATAAAAGCACAAGGGAAGTGACCCCTTTCTCTGCTCCATACCAGAATAATGCTGTGAGTATAGGAAGAAGCAGTTGTAGAAAATCCCTCATTCTCCTAAAAAGTGCTTTTACATCACTCACTGTCAAAGTGTATTCAGAGTACACAGGACCCCTGAATCCATTAATGAGGGTATTGATTTCACCAGGGCTAATCCTGTGAATGAAGGCTGTGGAATTGATCCTCTTGTCATTGCAAGTGGCAACAAAGAGGAGTTTTTAGGAAAAACAAATTATTTCAATTGAGTCTCTTGTTCACAGTCATGTCATCTGGTATTTCTTCCCTCCCATCATGACTTAGGAGTCTACATTAACATATGCAAGTTTTTTTTAAGATTGCCTATCAAGGCAGTTGAAAAGGCAGACCTATCACTTCTTCAAATATCTTGAGAAAAGTTCTGCCCTGTTTTACCTTATTATCAATTACCTTTACCTCATTACCAATTTAATAAAGCAAATGGACTAAAAGCTTTGCTCCATTTGTAATTTATGTTAAAAGAATCTGTTCTGTGGATTTCGGTGTGTGTAGTTTTGGGGTCCCATCCTGTCTAAATGGCAGGAGAGAAAGATGAGACTTGCTGCAGATGAGGACTTACTGCTACATTTAATGAGACAGAAAAAGAATGGAGGCAGAGTCTGGGGGTTCTCCAATGGCAAATCATACAAACACAATCATTCACAGTATGATTCTAAAATATCTAAAATAGACAAATTACAATAAATACATGGTTCTTACAAAAAATCCCACTCTGCCTCCTTGTTTTCTTTGAGCTGCTGCCAAGGAGGGAATGTGTTATTTTCCCAAATTATTCTCCTGTCTGCCTTTTAGCAGGGGAAGCCTTCTCAGGCAGAGTTGTACAAAAACTGTACACTCTGCAAAGAAATTCTCCTCTGAAAACAAGTACTCCATAAAAAAGCCATTTTAAAACAGTTACATTTTCATTCTTCCAAACAACGCTTGACATATGAGACCAATCTGTTCCATCCCTGCAGGTCTGGCCAGAGATTAGCAGCTTGGTCAGTGTCTGCAGCTACCAAGCATTCATCTGCAGCTAACTTCCTCCCTTCCCTCCCTCCCTTCATTTTCCCAGCCCTTTCCCTGAGAAATTCCCTGCTATGCAAGAACATCATGCTATCAGCAGCCAGCCTTGCACAATGCTTTCCAACTGCCCCAACATGTCAAAGGAGCTGGGAAGGGGAGCCTGGCTAGCCAGCTCTCCCCAGCAGCACTCTGACAAGCACAGAACCAGACTTCCAAGAGAGCTCCAGTCCCACCCAAGCACATTCTTTAATACCCCCCTTTTAACAGGAAAGACAACTTCACAAGAAACATTCTGGCAACGCGCTGCTGAGCATGTTGGAGGCTGAAAACAAAAACTGATGCCATCTATTGTCAACAACACTTCTGTGAAAGGCTGCCATGAGGGACGTCTGCTTCAGCAAGTATCAGATCACTTACATTAAGCAGAGTTTCTCTGTGTCTGTATCAGTTACACCCCGAGACTGCCCTTGCAGCGTGGAAGCCCACATATTAAGTTGCAAAATTAAAAGCAATTCACCAGACCTTAACACGCTAAGAGGTTTCTCATTGTAATGCCTCCATTAAAAATAATTCTTAAAAAGGGGAGGGGGGATTAAAAAATAAAGAAAAGAAGGGTTATTAGAATGGGTTATTGCTACTAACGAGCCCAGCAAAGGATGAAAAATGGAGTGGTGGGACCAGCACAGATCCTGCCCTGCACCTCCTTATTGAGGTCCAGCGGGGTGAGCAGACACGCATCCCCCTCCACCCGAGATCTCCCTCAGCTCACCACGAACATCTGGAAAAGGGGGAGCAGACCCAGAGAAAGAGCAGCAGAGCAGAACCAGCCTCCCACAGCCCGTTCAGAGCCGGAGCTGCTCCATCTGCAAGGCAAACCCGTCCCGCAAGCCCTTCCTTACCTCTGGCTGCAAAGTTCTCAGCTCTAGTAGGAAGGAAATGAATAACTGGCTGCTTGGGCAGGAGCGCAGCGAGAGAGGCACAGCAGCAGCCTCACACACACACACACACACACAGCCCTATTCAATAAAAGTGCAGCTTTTCCTTGGCCCCTCCCAAAAGTCAATGCTAAGTGAATACATATCCCTTATGTTTACAATTGGCAGGCGGCGGAATGCATTGTCCTCAATTTATTCCGATGGGCAGCCAATGGCTGCGAGCAAGCCAAGGTGGGCTCAGCCTGCCTGCAGAGATGCCTGTCATTCCCCAGGCATGCTCAGGAAGCCACTCATCAGAAAACCAAGACCTAAAAAGCTCCGAAAATTCGTGCGAGCTGCCAAAAGTGTCTTGCTACATGCCCTTTTTTGGTTATCCTTAGCAGGGCCTCTGAAAGTAAATCCTCTGTCAGGAACAATCATAAGAAATGTTAATCTTGGAGAAAGAGGCTGTCTTGTTGGACGCAAACGGAGCTTAAAAAAAGGAAATGCTCTGAATGGAAAGGGATACAGTAAACATATTTACTTTTTGCACCAGGTTTTTTTTTTTTGTTGGGTTTTTTTTTTTTTTTAATCAAATAATTTCACCACAGCTAAACTACATTGTATTTTTTTTTAACTAGGACCACATGTAAAAGGCAACAGAAACACTCTGCTGTGCAGGCTTGATTCTGCAGAGAGACACACCAGTGGGAAAGGCACATGAAAGATGAGTTGGCAGGCTTCACAGCCTGATTCCATTTCAAACAGCACAATAGAAGTTACAGATAGGATAGCCATGTTCTGAAAAATAACTTTTAAAGAGACTCAAAACTTTGATGGTGATCCTTGGCAAGCTGGACTATTTGGGTGCACAGGTTTAGTTTATAACTCCACAAATATTCATTTAGAATTAAGCCTGGCTCATTTACTGTGAGAATAGCCCTACATCTCCTTAATATGACCAATACTTGCACAGTCTTTGAATATTATCAATAAAGTAAACTTGGATTAATTTTTATCTTTGTTTTGCTTTAGTGATTGCACCCTGCTGATAACTTGGCAAATTACGCAGGTATCTTAAAAATGGACAAACAGATAAAGACTAGTCATGGAAACATCCAAAGTACACAAACTAAGTGTGAAAATAATGAAAATTATTGCCTAGAAAACAGCATAGGACAGAGATCCCAACGTGTACCAGCCACTAAGGAAGGCTGCAGGGCAGCTGACTGCTCTGAGGGAATGAGATTCCAGACCAGGAGATGTTCTGCAGATTCATATTTGACAATAACATACACAAAACCAGTTAGAGGGAAACTATGTGTGAGATGACTTTGCAGCTGAATGGGCTAAACTATTTTAATGCCTTTCTGGGTCCTTCTTTCTGGCCACTGGGCCCCATATAGATTCAGTTACAAATGTAATGCAAGAAGGATCCAGTCCACAGGCAGTAAACTAATCCTTATAGCATAAAAAAAAAATTCAGAGAGCCAAATCTATGCAGATGTACAGCAAGAAATCAAAATATTCCAGTGCCATTTTAAATTTCACTGCTTGATTATGTGAAGCAAAAATTGGTGTTTGCTTTTTGAAGGCACTTTTTTCCTTCATTTTAACAACCCTTTGGAAAATTCTTCTAATGCCACACAGCTCCCATGATGTGGCTACAACAGTTTTAAATATTAAAAGTAATACCTACAGCATATATATGACTTCGTTTGGTGGGATTTACTAGACAAGAGAGAACAAAATCCTTGTTCTCAGCCATTCCATTAACTACAGAAATTATTAGCCTATGTATCCATGACCAAATAAAACAAGGTAATGACATTATTCAGGAAAGAATTACAAATCTCTACTGGATTGTAGCATCCCCCAGATTTTTAGGGTGGAAAACATGGAAGAATCCAGGCTAAGAAAAAAAGCAGGGTTAAGGGATGTGGGCTCTCAAAAGAGAAAACTGAAGGTCTGGAATATCTTCAGGTTCTCATTGCAGCACAGCCATCAAACCCTACAAACTCAGTGTCCACTGCAACAGGGAGCCAGAAGGGATGCACTACCTAAAGCTGAAAGCAACTGGGGATTTAGGGTATTTTACCTTTTTAAAACTGTGTTTTTGTAGTATTTTAGCTTTTTTTTTTTTCTTACCATGACTTTGATACTCCCTTGCTAAAGCATCCCAAACTCTTTGTTCCAAGTCACCTACCATCAAAATTCCACCAAAAAGCCCCGGTTTTGCTTTAGGGTAATTACATCATGAAAAGTAAAGTTTGCATCCTTCCTGCTCAGTTGAATTTCACTGAGAGGAACTTTTGAATTCCATGCTTTGAAGCCAACAAAATGTCACAGATCCCAGAGTTTTCCTGGAGATGCTACTGGAAACCTGAGCTTTGAAGAATGCAGAGTTAAATTCTGGTGGGTGCCCTTCTGCATCCTATGACTGGAGCCAGCTGTAAATACAGTTATAACCTGCCTAAATCCGCAGTTGTAACAATTTAGGGAATCCCATGGTAGTCCTTGCCCTCAGCACCAGGACTGCCAGTCTAGCTACACCCTCCCCTTTGCTTTAACAATAAAAGACCCTTTGTGCCACAGCCCAGACCTAAAAATATTTCTGGGACTGGAATAACCCAAATCCTGGTTTATGATTGCACATGTAGGAAATAGGGAAAAATATTTTATGCAGAAATGAAACCCCTAAATCAAGTACAATTTTGATATCAATTCCTTATCACAGTCAGGAAAGGCTCTGGAAGTGCTCATTGCTAAGCTCCAAAGTTTGATAACACAGGGCAAGGGTGGGACTGCTTGTGATAAGAGTCAAAGCACTTCTACATTTTGGGTTGTCAGTGCACTCTTGGAGCCCTCAGCTTGCAGGCTCTCCCTCAGAACAATCATGTTAGAAGTACCTGGAAATCTCTGTGGAGACTGGGGCTCTCATGGGTTTATCAAATTTTCCTGCAAAATTTACAGTTTAAATTGAGGTAAATCTGTGCTCTAGAAACCCAGTGTATATCATCCATCCCCCTGGGGGGCAGCTCTGGTTGTACAGACACTCTGAGCCATTTGCATTTTGGCACCACAAAGCCCTTGAGGCTCACAGACAGTGGTGGCAGAGGGGCCACTTGGGTCATTGCTGGTCCAGCCCCAGAGTGCCTTCTTCCCAAAGCAGCCATGATCCCTGCCTGGAAAACCTTGGGGGTATTTATGGAGGGATAATATTTTGCTTTTCAAAATGAATTTCTATTATTGAGGTTTCCAAAATTATTCCTCTTTTTATTTGCTTTGGTGCAGGTAATCCCTACTGAGCAGCACTGTCCCACCACTGTCACTGCAATTCTTCAGCTGCCATTCCAGAAACACATCCTGAACCCCTCCACACCTGCACATTCCCACAGTACAGCAAGATGCACACAGAGCATCAAATACACCACAGGGAAGGCCATTCTTCCCACCTGTACCATACTGGTTCTTGCCTGTCACCCCCAAACTGTCATTTTTTGTTGTCTTCACAGATAACAGTAGGTCAAACTGTCCTAATGCTCACAGCAAAAACACAAATCTTTAGAAAGTGCTATCAGATTTGGGCTCCCTTCACAGCTTTACAGTGCAAGATTTCGCTGTGAACTCTGCCATCCTTTGAGCCCAACAGGGATGGAAAGGAGTCTTAACATTCCCAATGAGAAAATACATCCCTGGAGGGTCACATGGCTGGGGTAGAGCTTGGTCCTACCCTGTGAAACCTCTAGGGAGCTAAAGCAGGTCTTGAGAGGAGAGACAGCATCCCTGGCAGCTTGAAACAAACTCCTCTTGCTCCTCACTACCTGTTGGAGTATTCAGCCCCTGAAAAACCAGGCACAACTGCATCATGCTTCACATTCAGCCCCTCTGGAATACAAGTGCTAAGTGGAACTCCACCATCAAAGATGAGAGGCCCTTTTTTGAGCTTACACAAGATGCCCAGGCTAAGCAGATCTTGCAGGAGGCCTTGTTGCCTGTACCAGGGTAGGTGGTGCTGTGTCTCTTGCTTGGATGGATGGAAGGGAGGAGAACTAAACCTCCCCTGGTCCTCATGGGCACAATCAGCTCAGCAACTGGGTTGGGTGAGGAGCACACCCAGAGCAAAGTCAGCAGCAGGAGCCCTCCAGGAGATGTTCACCAGCTCACACTTGGCTTTTCCCTCCTTTGGGGAGCAGCAGGCAGGAGATGTGCCCTGCACCCCAGCCCTGCTCACAGCTCCTCTCTCCCTCCAGGCCAGCTCACAGAGCGTGGTTTGGCTCTGCACATTTCCCCAAACCTCCTGACAGCATCAGGAGAGCCCAGGGTGGGTTTCCCCCGCCCCAGCAGACATTTCTGAGTGATGCTATGGCTGTGCCATTTCCACAGCTCATCTCACACATCTCCCAGGTGCTGGAGCTCACAGCTGGGGCCCTCTGACACGAAGGTGAGGGAGCTGAGATTTGTGAGCAAGCCACCCAGCTGGCAGCTCTGGCTGGGGGATTGCTGCTGAGGGCAGGAGGGAGAGGCCCACACACCACGAGCAGGTTTGATCATCCCCATAATTACCTCCTGGGCACAGACAAGCTGCTTCTATGTTAGACAGGCAAGAGGTAACTTTTTAGGAAAGTTTTACACATGCTGCTTCAGGCAATATCTTTTGGCCTGAAACAGCACAATCCATAGGACTTCAAAGCCACCAGCATGCTCAAAGAGGGTGTAAAAACTACCACAAAAGAGAGCAGGGAAATTCGAGCATCTCTTCAAACACAGGGCTGTGTGCAGTGCAGTGTCAGTCAGCTAAAAGTTAAAAAAAAATAAATAATGCTGCTTAGACACAGGACTAGAATATAAAGACTGAGAAGGGGGCACTTCCTAACCCAAATTCCAGCCTCAGTCTGCCTAGGACTCATTCATACCCAGTGCAAGAGCCAGAGCCCTGCAAGGAGCTATTCCCATCATGGATTTTTAGCCCATACCCAGGGCACAAACCCTCTCACTCCAAGTGCCCCAAAACCCCCCATGAATGGCAAGGACTGTGCTCTGCTTCTACCTGAGAAGCAGCACAATTCTTCAGAGTGCTAAGGAAAGCAGTCAGTGAAGAAACACTGGATGGTGTTGAAGGTGCAGGAATCAAAAAGCAGGTCATGAAAACCAAGCAAGGAATAGATGGTACCAGTTTTCAGCTTTCCTAAAGGTATTGGGAAAGAAAAGCCCCCAGGCTACAGGGAACAAACTAAGCACCCTAGAGTAGGATTTAGTCAAGTGTTTCCATGAGCAGCACTTCCTCACCTTGGATTAAAGTAATTAAAAGTTTGGCATATAATTATACCCCTTTGCCATTCATTTTGGTGTGGTATGTGCACATCCAGTAATATAAAGGTATTATAAGTGAAGTATTTTATTTCTCTCAGTTAATACAACTAAATACGTGCAAAGCACATTTATACACTAAAAAAGATCAAAAATAAAAAGACATCCAAAAAGACCTGCTGGAAAAATATATTTTGCCCAGAACAAGAAAGAATTAATCATGGTCACAGTGACTTTACCTTACTAAAAGCAAAACAAACAACATAGTAGCCCATATTCCAAAGAAAACAGAGTACCTGCACTTTTCCACTACAAAACTAAGCCTAGTTATTAGTACACAGTGCCCCCCAAAGAAAAGAGACTTCACAGCACCTTCGCTCACTAGCAGAAAAGTAAAAAAAAAAAAAAGCTCTTCTGCAATGCTTCCAAAAGTGGGGATTTTACACACTTTTTCTGCAGGTGAACACAGAAAAGTGTGAACACAGAAAAGTGTCCCTGCTCTCAGGAGTCCCTTTTTTAAAGAGCATGCCCACTTCTTCCACACAGTACAAACTATGGACAGCAGATGTGGATCATTTTCCAAACACCTCCATTTTCCGCTGCCAGTCATGAGAAATGACACACAGTGCAAGCAGCAGTGCTCAACACTTTACACACTGTCTCTGTGTGCCTTATTTTGAGACAAATCAGTGCCTTTACCCCAAACAATTGCACAGTACACACTCCTCCTTGCAAATTTGGCTTTAATTAGAGTATTGTTTTCTAGGCAAAAAAGATGGTGCCATCATCTGCTTTTGCAACCAGCTTACAAATTACACAGCTGCTGGTACAGGCATTTAGAGGGTGAGGCTTATTCCTTGGCCTTGATTCTCCCCTCCCTTAGAGCAGGCTACACCAAGTATCAGCCTAATCAAATCAATATTCTCTGGCATCTCCCATTGTCGCAGCAATGTGAGAACCAGCCCCCTTTGTGCTCTGATGCTAATGAACCATTCAGCTCCAGCAGCTTGGCTCAGGCAGGGAGCAGAGGTTGGGGCAGGGTCATTAACTTGGACTCAAATGAAAAGCACAGCTTGCATGGGCAAAGCCCATTGAAGCCCCACACATGCCCGTGTTTGCAAACAACACTTGTGATCTTCATTTAGGTCTCCTGTGCTGCTCTGCCTGCTGTAAGAGAATTCAGCATTTGCAGCTGCTCCTCAGTGGCCACATCCCTAAGGGTGGCAAGCCATGGAGAGAGAAAGGCACCTCAAGCAAATTGAATTCATTCAACAAAATGAAGCAGAGGTAGCTGCTGGCAGGAATACCTGATCCTGCCAGTATTTGCTTCAAACAGTGAATTTATTACTGCCCACACTTGACCACTGCCTAAGGGGAGCAGTGTGAATACAGCCACCACTTGATTTTATTGTCATATATTTCTTTGCATCTCTCCCAGACTGGTTAAAGCTTTTTGAATCTAAGTCACACTACACACCTATAGAGAACCTAAATTCTTTCTGTACAGTGCTGCATTTCCCTGCCCTACAGGTAAAATACAGAACAATAGGAAGCAAAGGGGACTGCTCCCTTTTTAAAGGCTGAAAACAAGGCACTGAAAAGCTGGATCCATGCAGATCCAGCTTAGATCCACACTGTTCAGGCATTCAGCTCACCCTGGATATCAGTATGATCCATCTCAGCAGAGACAGCACTAGGGAGACCAAGACAGTGAAGAGGGGAAGAGCTGAGAGCACCCAGTCTCTGCTCTCACAAACAGAGGGCAGAGCTGTGTTTGCCCAGCTCAGAGCAAACTGCAGCTCTGTGCCACTCTGAGCACTCACCTCTGAGTCCTACCTGCCCCAGTAAAGCACATTTCCAGAAGAGGCTCTGCAGTGCCCTGCATCTCACCCTCTCAGCTTGTGGGATGCCAGGGCAGAGCCACAGCTGGAAGCCAGCTAGAGCAGCCTGTGCCAAACTCACACAGGGGATTTGTGGGGAGAGCTACACATCAGAACACACCCCTCCCTCAATCTGCCAGCCTTGCAGTCCCCTCAGCACAGGACAAGCCTTTGCCACTTCCTTGGAAGGGGCAAATTTCTGTTTTTGCCAAAGACAACAAATTTACAGGGAAGAGGAGCAGGCACAGCAGACAGAACCTCAACTGCACCCCCAGGATTTTGCTAAGCCCAAGCCTCTGTCTGCCCTTGGGTTTACCCAGTGGAGATGAGAGGAACTATCTGCCTCAAAAGAAATCATTAGAAGTAGAGGAGAAAGCAAATGAAGAAATATTAGCAATATGGCTTCTCTAATCCCACAGACCAAATTTGGGAACTGGGTATGGGAGTGCACCGAGTCCCCAACATCCATCTAGCAGCACTTCCTGCCAAGGCATCTTGTTCCAGAGCTGAGGGGCCCCATTGAAACACAATTATCCCCTCAATTATCCCTATTGCAACATCACCAAGTCCTGGCAGCTGGGATTCAAGCTCCCTGTGCTTATATCCCAGCAGCAGGATGTGGAAGGCACTTGCACTGGTGGGATCTCTGTGTGCCAAATCCTTCGGGCACAGGCAGGACTCCATGCCAGCAACCCTAGGAAAGTATGAACACCCAAGGGAGTTTCTCTAAAGATGGAGCATTTGGTGCAATAGTGGACATGGTGGAATGTCTTTCCTTGTCCCCTCTCACATGGAAATTGTGGGGTTTTGCCAACTGTTCAGTTCATCCTCTTCAAATCTAGATACACCCAGCTTTCTGTGAAGTGCTCTGGGTTGTGTCCCCTCACTGGCAATTTCCTGCAACAGCTTTATTAAATACAAGAAATTAAGTATTAATTTAAAAGAAAGAGCCAGCACAGAAGCCTCCATGGTGGCTTCACATTACATTTCATTCTGTGCCATCCACTGATATCCCCATACCACCTCAATCATTAGCATTGATGAAGCAGCATGGCAGAATTCCTCAGGGGGCAGCTGGGGGTGTGAACTGCAGACAGCTCTGCTGTTTCTCTATATAAACTACATCCCTGGCACAAGATGTGCTGAGGTAACAGAAGTACACAGAAAGCAGGAGTAGCAGCTCATCTGTTTCTCACTGTTCCAGCCTGCAGATCCTCTGCACTTCTAAATTACTTTGCTTCCAAGAGATTTAACCCCTGTGCTTTGCTGTGCAAGAGGTGTTAGCTATGTTAAACCCATAGTTTATGGCAAATTTGAGGGTTTTGTTTTTGCGCTTTATATCAAACCTACTTTGGCCTGCCCTTTGGTCAGACAGTGAAATTGAAAGAATTAGAATTAAAGTATCTACACAAGGATCACATTTACTCAAAGAAATACTTCATGATCTTCCAGCTCTCCCATGATCAGTGCTCATCAAATACTCATTAAATATCCCATCTGAATGGCCCCAACCTCTATTTGTCCCTTTCTTTACCAAAGTGATACAAATTCCCCTTCTGTGCCAAGCTCTTCAGCCCTGGAGTTTAGTGTGATCTTCAGTGTACTGATATTTGCAGACAGAGTGCAAATATCCTCTTTTTCCTGTTCTTTGACACAGATGAATGTCACAAAATCAAACTTTCTCTTGTCCCTCCAAGAATATCTCACAGCAATTGAGCACCAAGTGCCAGCTGTACAAAGCACACTCACATCAATTTAACAAGACACAATGCTGGGGAAATAATTCCATCCTCTTGGCACTCAGTCATTTGAATTTATATTTTAAATGCTTTTTAAAGTCATTTTAATCACCTTGCTCCAATTCTGTTTCTAGAGGCATGGAAGGGCAATACTCAACTCTCATCTGCCTGTCTGGAATTCTTCTTTTGTAAGACAAGGATCTCCTCAGGTGCCACTTCCTCAGAGAAACCATTTATCATCAAGAAAGGCTCCTGAATTTTTTTTGCATTGGTAACAATGGATACAAGAAATGCTTCCAGATACCTCAAATAATGTCTGTAAGGAATCACTGCTTGTCTGCTCTAGCAAGATCAGAGGGAATCTAGCAATGCAAGCAGCTCACGGTTTTCTATGTGTGTCCATTGGCTTTATGCTCCTGATTCATGAATTACCACAAAAAATAACGTGGGTATGTCTGTGACACATATTCAGAGTATCCCTCACAAAACAGACCTCAGAGCTGGCTTGGTAAGGATACAAAGCTCAAAAAAAGCAGAAGTCTTTTCCCCATTAAACATCAAAAAGACATCTTTAAGAGCATTTGGTTGAGGATTAATTATTTTTTTCCTATAAAGAAAATAAATTCTTCTTCCATGAAACTCTCTAGATTATTCTATGCTACCCTTTACTAAGGCAGCCCCACTACCACACTCCTCTCACTTCCAGCACTCAGCCTCACAAGTCATCAGGAGCAATTCCCAGGGCTGCAAGTTTAGATACTGATGATATAAACCAGTCACCAGTGGCTCATGGTTAACATCTTTATTATTTTCAGCCACAGAGGCAACATTCATAAATAAAAAATAATCAGTGAACTTTTTTTTTAAAGCACAAATATGGAAAGAATTAAGCCTGCCTTAACAAAAGTCTTTTCACCACTGCTAAATGCTTTTGGGTAAAGGGAAGGGATGGCTTTGCCAGCATCTACCACATGTGATATTGTAACCAGCAGGGTAAACATGCACATGCCTTGAGTCAGAGCTGCTTCTGAGTGTTAGAATCTGTGTTGAATTCCTAGCTAACAGCCATTGTTTGGATTCACTCGCAGAAATATCACAAATTTGACTTTTTCTAGAATTTAGCACACTATAATACCACATAGCAAAGCGAAGAAGAAAAATAAAGTAACATTTGATAGGCTTTCTAAGAAGTGTTCTTAGCTTTTAAAGAAGCTTTAAATTAATAATGGGTTCAGAAACACACTCCTGCCTTTTTTTTCCCTAGGTTGGAAGAGACCTCAAAGATCATTGAGTCCAACCCAGCCCCAACACCTCAAACTAAGTTCTGGCACCCAGTGCCACATCCAGGCTTGGTTAAACACACCCAGGGATGGTGATGAGGCAGGCAGACCATTCCAGAACTTTATCACCCTCTCTGTTAAAAATATTTTCCTAATATCCAACCTGTATTTCCCTTGGTGCAGCTTCAGACTGTGTCCTATGGTTCTCTTAGCTCCTGGAGAAAGAGCCCAGCCCCACCTGAGCCACCTTTCAGGAGCTGTAGAGAGTGATAAGATCACATCTGAGTCTCCTTTTCTCCAGGCTAAACACCCTCAGCTCCCTGGGGTTTAGTTGCCAACTTTCAGTGCCCAAAACAAGCCTTAACTATTCCATATTTGATTTTTTAAAATGCCACTCAGGTTACTGAATTTGGCTTCTGAGCAGTTAAACACAGTTGAATGCTCCCTCAGAATCACAGAGAGCTTTCCTACACAAATGCATGCAAATCAAATACCACAGAAACAGCTGAAGTCCCTGCCTGGCCCTCCTGGCAACACTTCCCACTTCTGACTGGATCATGGATAAATTCCCCATCCTTCAGGGAGACCCCAGCCCCATTTCTGACAGCCCCTGAGCCACACCATGAAACCGCTGAGCTGCTGGCTGCGCCGGGGCAGCTGCAACGTACAGCTCCATATTTCAAACCATTGTCATCCCACCCCCAGTGCACGTCAGGAGCTCATAAAACCACAGAGAGAGGATTTGCTGGTTCCCCTCAGCCCACATGAGCAGGGATTACTCCTCAGTTTGCAATGTGCTCAGCAGAGGAATCCCACCAGCCCCCAGCATCCGCCCGGAGCCACCAGGAGCTGTTGGGAAATGCAAGGGAAGCCCCCTCTCCCTCCCACAGCTCCATCCCCACCTGTGCCAGAGGCACACTGAGCACTAAACAGAATTTGCACAATGCTATGAACAGGCAAACTTCTATTCAAGCCCTTCACTGGGGTGGTCAGAGTCCCAAATGTCTCATGGGGGATTCCAACATTTCGGAACTCTCCTAGAGCTCGTTATTTAATTAAAAGGAAAAAAATTCCAGTTAAGTTTGATGTATATCTCCTCTTCACAATGTCAAACGACATCCTTTCTAATTCTCCACTGAACTTTATAATGAAGTATTTTTATAATAAACTCTTTATTGGAGCATTCATTTCTGTTTCTGGGAATACTTTGTTATAATGTGCAACAACTGCTCTCAGAACCCCTTCAATAACATTTTAACAAAAAAAGCAACAAAAAATAACTCTTCTGAAATACAGTCCAGTGATATTCAGCAAATCTATAAATAAAGACTCCAACAGAACTAATTTCAGCTCCTGAAATGATATTATTCATTCATTGTTTTCTATTATGATTTCTTGGCAGCCGTTAGGGATGTGTGAAGAAGCACAGAGAAACATCCAGAAAAATATTTAACTTAAGCTTTTTGACAGTGACCAATTTCCCTATTGCTTTTTCATCTTATCTTCCAGATTAGTTGTGATTGATTAGGAAATTCCTGCAGTACAAGTTCTGCCTTATGAACTTCAACTTCATATGCTCAAAGGGATTAGTAAAAGGCATTTTGATTCATTTTCTCCAAGGGGAAGGGTATTTTCTATAAACCCTGTCCAAATTTAATCAGGAATAAAAATATATTGGTGGTTACATACTGCAAAAGTATGGGAAATTGGACCACTTATTGTTTCAGGCCCAGGCCACCCAAGATTTGGGAGGATCTGGCAGCTCTCAGAAAGTATCACATGAGAGACTGGTTTGACAAACAAAACAAAAACAACCCAGATGGTTGTGCTTCCCTCAGCTGCAAGGCAATGCCATCAGAGAGGCCTTGACTCACACAGAAGCATTGCCATTTTGAAAAGGTCAGGTATTTTTTAATTCCTGTCCCAAAAATCATGCTTTCCTTCCATTTCCTGTAAGCAAACTTATGGTAATGTTGTGGAAATTCTCAAAACCCAGCCCCAAACAAACCCAACCTTACAAGATCTCTCTCCAGACATGGCCTGTTTTTCTCTGAGATATAAATATCAGTTGAAGGAGTGCACAAACACAAGAAGTAAATAGTTTGCTCCACTAGTCCAAGTGTTAAATGGTTCAGTGATCAAACCATCTTAAAATTTTCCTGTATCCTTTGTTTTACTATCCTGGTACATTGAAGTTTTTGTTGTTAATATAGGGCTGCTCATTTTAGCTGTATTTTATGGGCTCCCATGGATCACACCTGTTTAAAGCTGGGTATCTTTTCCCACCACACTCAAATCCAAACAGGATCTTTAGGGTTCCCACCAACATGGACAACTCCTAAGACTTTTCAGCTTATTTGGCAATTAAGGGTACTAAATTCATATATAACACGATCAGGAGAGCCTGGGTAGAAAAACACATTTACAAAACCTTAACAGCTACTAAATGTGCAGAAGAAATCTCCTAAACTGTTGATATTAAATGTCCTCCTGTCCATTACTCTGCTGCCATGGTGTGAGCAGCACAGGCACAGGAATTCATCCAGGATTTGGGGAAAGGTGCACAGCAGGTGCAGATGGCCCAGGCATTGAGACTCCAGAGAGCAACAGCAGCTGCCAAAATCTTCTGCCCTCCTGTCTCTGCCCCAAAGGATCTGCTGGCCTGCAGCCCTCCACTCAGCATTGGCAAAACTCTGGGGAAGAGGAGCAGGAGCATGATCAAACCTTAAAAGAGATGAGGAGAAAAGGCCTCAGAGCTGTTAAAAGAGAAACATCTACCAGAAACCAGGATAAAGAGGGAAGAGAAAGGAGGTGGGATGCACTCCCTGGAGGAGCCTGTCAAGTGGCAGGAGGAAAATGAGCCCAGGTTTTCAAAGCTTTTGCTTTTCTTCTGTAGTTGTGCATCTATCACAGGCTGTGCCCAAACTGCGTACATGAGGTTTGAAATTGACTTTGTAAAATATTCATATTTGTTGCTTTCACCATTCATCATTCAGCCCCAAGAGGGCAAAGCAGCAGTCCAGAGAACAAGAGTAGAGATGTGGAAATAGCACAAAGGAGAGTGAAGAGTCTGTGCAAAATGGGAGGAAACTATGTCAGAGCCATAGCTCCCCCAAAAAGAACTGGAGACACATCCTGAACCCCAGAACCTTGCTGAAAGGCTGCACATGACCCAAGAAATCTGAACATCACCCAGAAATTATTAGCTTAAAGGTCAGTGGTGAAGCTCAAGGTGGCAGCTGGATGTGTAAGGCTGTAGCTCCATTACTGAGAACTAATTCAGTGTATGGGGTGGTGGTGGCAGCATCCCTGATGGATACAACACAGTGTTTACTCCCACAGCCTTAAGGCCTCAGACACAAGAAGAATAAATCAGTCAAGCCAGGCAATTTCCAAACCCTTCCCTTTTTTATAGCCAAGCTTTACTTTATAAAGTGTAGAAAAAACCCAGTACTTGATTCCTGCTGTCATCAGTGCTCAGCCCCTGCATCTCCTTTTCCACAGAGAGCCCTGCAGAGCAGGCTGGGGAGATTCTGAGGATATTCTGTGTACAGCACTGTCAGCACAGACACACAGAAAGCCCCGTGCCTCACATCACTGCAGCCTGAATGAGGTGTCAAGCACTCCAATCTGTGCTCTGAGTTCTCAAACCTGAATTAACATCTGTGTCTCCTCCAGCAAAGTCCAGCCAACACAAGGACAGTGTTCAGAGATGAAGAGGAAAGTGGGGATTTAGAATTAAGTCTGTGGCAGGACTTGGGCTTTATGCAAACCACTCAGGAGTTGTCACCACAAGCAATATTTCTGTAGGTTAGGTAAAGCCTCACTTTGCACATATTCTGGTTTTGGAGATAACATTTCTTTTCAATGCCATTTTCCCACTCTCTGCTTTAAATGGAGAGGCACAGACTCAGGATTGCTCACCTCAACAAAGCCAGCTTGCTCAAAAACCAAGGCCAGCCAGGGAATATTTCCTGGAGAGCAACAGCAGATCCCACAGGCCAGCAGGCTTTGCTCAGATGGGTAAAGAGATAACACTGGAGATTGGGGGGCATTCCCCTATAAATGCTTTTCTGCTGCCCAGACACACAAACAGCAAGTTCAGCTTCAACAAGAGGTGTTGAAAGGAAGGGGTGAAGGCACGATTGTAAAATAAATTTTCAGTGGGAATGAGCACAAAAGGGCAATTCTCAGATGAATTATCACTTCATTCATTGAAGCCTGCATTTTTATTTCCATTTAATATTGTTGGGTTTCCTCTACTCTACAGCAGAAGTAAACCACTGACCCTGACCTGAAGTTTACTCCAGCCCCTGCCCTGATTATTCAGGAGAAATCTGGGAAGGAAAACTGGGACCTGAAGGAAGGAAGGAAGCAAAGGCTTGGATCAGTCTCTCCACATCCCTGTACCTTAGCAACACTCCCTGTCTGCCCCAAACAGCACTTTTTGCCAAAATGGAAAAATTCCAAGATTTTGGTGCAAAATTGTTTTGTTCTGCTGGATCCCAGCACATGAGCAGAGGGAGGCACCAGGGTCAGGGCTATTATGAATTTAGACTGTCTAGTGTAACACAAGGTTTCTTTATTTTGTTTTAAACAATGCCTGTTTTCTTGCTCCACAGACACCTATTCTGTGCATTAGACACATGTTGTGAGCTGTTTATGCTGGTCACATCCTCTGTGTAAAACTTTTATGACTTTTTGAGCTTTTTATTATGTCTTTGGCTATTGTAGTGCTCAAGTGTGGCTGGCCCACCTTAGGCAGCATAAATCAAGTGGGACAGTAGTGAGTGATGAAGGATTTTAAAACGCTGAGGAAGTGAACCCTCCCTGTTGTTTTAAGGCACATTCTCCTCTTCTGAATATGCAGAATATTCCAAAGAAAATGGAAAGCTGGATTTTTATTATCCCCCATCCCTGTGCATGGAGTCTTCTGAGAGTATTTTCAGCTCTAACTCCCTCCTTATAAAACACTCACACAAACATAACCTAATTCAAATTCTCTGTGTACAGTATCCTCCTCCTATTAAATCAACAGCAAATCCAGGTGCTGAGAGTGATGTATTTTAAAATTCATTTTGATAAGCAGCTGTGATCTATAGGGCTTTTCAGGTGTCCTTCAATCAAGACAGCAACACTGAAACCTCATTTAGCTCTTGTGCAAAGGTGCATCCTGCCCAGGCAAAGATCAGCCCCCTAAAATCTCCAGTTTTTACTGTTTCCCATCCACCATCCTCATCCTCACTCTGCTGGCTGCTCCTCTGTCACACCCAGACCTGTTTGCCCTCAGTGCAGACCCCAGAGTGCAGGGAGGGGGCTGGAGCTACAAAGAGCTAGGATTTCATAGGATTTTCTTGTCCAGAGACAAGTGCAAGCCTTTCCTTGACTAAAGAGCTGCAGATTTTGGTGGGCAGCAGTTTCTGCACTGGTTTTTAGTGCAGCTTGCACTGTGAAGTGGCTGGCCAAAAAAACCATTTTCACCCCCAAATTCATATTTCTTAGATAGGAGAATGGAGAAGACTTCTTGAAACAGATTGTCAGTGACATACTAGCTTATTGTCCTAATTTTAAATTGGTTCATTTTTTACCCAGAAGTTGAACAAAAATAAAATAAAATCAAGAAGCAAGCTGACAGCTAGGCTTAGAGACATCCTGCAGATTTTGTACCCCTTCCTATCTTCTCCTGTGCCCTTCAAATAAGGGAGGGTCACTGTAATTCTGCACAAGGAACTCCATGTGCTCAGCTGCAGCAAGAGACAGCCAGCCTAACCTAGAGCAGTGGTAGAAATCAACTGGGAAACCTTGGATATTAAGCAAGATCTGTACTCCTCAACTCCTAAAATGAGAAGATTTTGGCCAAACCTGGCCATAATTTTCTTTGCTTTCTTACTCCTCTCCTTCCCAGTTTGTAGGCACAGGGGATTTTGCACATCCAGTTTCTACAAATAATCTTCAAGCTTGCTGTTGTAACCCTTCGTGTGCATCTCAATTCTCTCATTAACTCTTGCTAACCTAACTCTGCCAGATGTTTGGGTTGTTTGTTTTTTTTTTTGCATTCTGGCAAGAAGGATTACTACAAAAGGGGCAATCAAATCTTGGGGGTTTTCCCCCCTTCCTTCTCCTGTCAAATGAGTTGTTGGGATCTTAATCTCTTTGCCTTCCATTTTTATTTCATAACTATGGGTAGGATTTCACCATGGAAATAATTGCTTTAAAGGTTTAAGTCCTTTGCCCCTCACAAAATAACGAGCCTTCTTTATTTCCTAATTAGAAGTAATGGAACCTTTATGAGTCTTCAAACTAGGACTAAAATATTCCCAGAAGGAGCTGGGCTGGAAAAATGGCCACTGTGGCATTTTGGAGAGAAATTATGTCATCTTCTGGGGTGGACAGAGGGAGGAAAAGCACAGGAGGAAAAGCAGCTGACACTTCACATACTGCTTCAGAGAAAATAAATATTCTTTTTCAGAGTCTGTGTATGAACAATTCTCCCAGCATTAAATTTGAAAGATCCTCCTTAAAATCGTATATATTTATAATTTAAAAAAAAAGTTCTAACACAACCACAAACTAGCTCATAAATTCTACCTCAAGTTTGAAATCTAATGCAGAAATAACCTTGGTGGCAGATGCTGCTTATACAGCTTAGGTGGAGAGGCAGAAGGAAAAGAAGCCACCCATGGCTCTGCAGCCTCACATACCAGTGGCAGCTTCTCCTCTAGCTCATCTGGCATAACATTTTCCATTACAGGACACCCCCTTTGCAGTAGCTTATAACTTTGCTCAATATTAAGTGTTTGAATAGAAGTTTCCATGCCCTGCATTTGTGCCATGTTACCTGATGACAGTCTTGGGGGGGCTCTTAAGGGTTGGGGTTTTTTTCTGGGTGTTTACAGAAATTAAAGTAAAATGTTGGACCACATGAAAAATGTTCTTATAGCTGTTTCACAGAGAATTTCCAGGCTTTGGAGCACAGAAGCTTCAGATTTGATAGAAAGACATCCTCTGCATCAACCCAACACTGCCTGCTGGCTTCCTAAAGGGATTTACACTCCTCACACTGGAGTTCTGCTGTATCCAACTCCATATCCATGAGCAACCATCACTTGAACAGGGAATTCTCTGCCCTCCCTACCCCTCCCAAGAGGAAACTATCTGCTCCAAATGAAAATTAGGCAGTATGGAACAAAATATATAAAAAAAACCCAAATAACCACAAGCTTTATTTCTTGGGCCATTAGTCAGGAATCTTAAACTATGAGTTTGTCAAACCCATTGAGCCTGAACCTGGAATAAGATGTGCAAATAACAGAGGAGTGGAACCTTTGGCTGTGTTTGCCAAACAGAGGCTTGTGCTCTTGCTTTTCTTGCCCAACCTTCACAACTGTTCCAGCTGCAAATCCATACATTGCACACTTCCACAAGCATTTACAGTGGCTGGGGAGGGAGAGGTATCAACAATCTGTGCCTCAAGCTTCTTAAACCAATTTACAGCCCACATGTCTCAGAAGCATGTTAAGCAGCTCGTGGGCAAGGCTGGCCACTCACTGATAAAATCCTGAAATACTGCAGAACTGTCAGTTCACAAGTTGTGTTAACACATGTGAGAACAACTCAGCTCACTAAAGGCCCTGAAGTGCAGTTTTGGTCTTCCTTGGGTGACCAAGCAGATCAGTCCATTTTTAACTCTCCCAAGCAGCCTGGCTTTGATAGGCTCAACCTTCTTGCCAGACTCAGCTCTGCTACAGCACAGGAGTAGGGGTGGGAGGAAGATGCAGCAATCAAAATACTTAATTGTGTTTCAATATCTCCAAATTACATCTGTTTAAACAGGGGAAATGTTTCTGCAGCTTGCAGCACACCTGCACACATCCTTTGGGCCCAATTAGCCAGATATCACAATTATCTACCTGAGGAAGCCAGGCCATGGCCTCTGTGTCCAGCCATACAAACACCATCCCAAGACATCCCTCATCCTGTGAAAAGGTTTAAGGTCAGTTCAGGCTGAAAAGTAGCCCAGATGCACTGGGGAGGTTTCCAGCACAGTTGGCATTTTTTCATACCAGCCCATTTAGAGGCTCCATTTGCCTCCCACACCACAAAAATGTCACTGCTTTCATCAAGAGCAAGCCCTGTTCACACAAGCTGCATGTCTGGCTGGAAAAACAGTAACAGCAATAGCCTGGCTTGGGGCTGATGCAGACACAGAAATCTTTCCCTTTGGTTCTGCTGGCTGTTTAATGTTTAAACCATGCAACCCTAATTCTGTGTTCTGCTGCTTTTTACAATGTATTTCTGATTGGGAGAGTAAGCAATGAGCCTGTTCCTTGTTTGGCAGCAGTACAAAGTCACTCTGAACTAACAGCAGATTCTGTGATCTAGCCTCAGGTACGAAGTTAGCTACTGCATGGACACAAAGCATGTGCCAGACTGGGACAGATCTGGCTGCACAGCTTTTTTTTTTTTAATAAAAAACAAACACAAACGTGCCTTTTTCTGCCTCCACATACACCTGTGCACTCCCCCCAGCCCAGCATGTGTGTAAATCAGAGGGCAGCCTCCAGCCCATGTGGTCTGCACAAGAACTGTGCCTCCATTCATCCATCCCTCCCAAAGCCTGGAGCTCTGGGCTGCACTGACATGCTAAACTAATTTTCTGGAATCTGCTTCTGCAGCCAGGCCTGCAGAGTGAGCCTGGGCTGCAGTCAGAGGATGCTGGTGCTGAGCTGATGAGTTGAGACTGACTAAATATTGGGTGCTGTGCTCACAAATACTTACTGCCCAAGCAAAAGAGCTACCTAAATTAGAGGAGGTATTTTTTTGGACATAAGGACCTGTACAAGAGCAGCTCTATTATTTTCTTCTACATTTCCCCTACCTATAAAACCAAATCTGTAGCAAAAATTAAAACCCCATGTCTATTAGGAAAAACCCCCAGCATTTTTACCTTCTGGACTTATTTGTGAATATCCTATCTCCTTTACTCTGGGCAGATTCTTCATAGACCTCAACACCAGCAAGAATGTTAAAAACCCATTTTGATCCCAAACCACAGTTCTCACCATGTGATGCCAAACAGAATGGTTCTTGCTGATTTGGGGTTCTTGTGAGGTTTAAATGACCTCTGACATTTTCAAGAGAAAATGGAGAGGCTATCTATTAGTCTGTCCTGAGCAATATTCTCTGAACACTCATTCCTTTGTGGCCTCTCTCCATGGAAATCCTGACCCCCACACAACCCCTGCACACAGAACCAGCATAATTTCCAAACTACAGAGGTAGGCTGAGCACCTTTTCTTGTCAGTTAGTTATTTAGTACTGATTAAAACTGATTATTGTATAATTATTATTATAAGTAGTGATTAAAAGCACTAGAACAGGTAAAGTCTGCAGCAGAGGATCTTTAGGCACAAGAGGATGCAAAGTTTCTGCCAAAGGAAGAGACACAGCTGGGCTGCAAATTTCAAGAAATGCTTAGTCTTTTCCACCTCTGTCCCCCAGCTTGCCTGCACTCAAAATTCAGGCTGCAGCCCCCTGAGCTTTTGTCTGATACTGTGATATGTCCAGATTAGTCATAAAATATAAGGGTGCCATGTTTCTTGACTGCCTATTTCTGGAATATACCAACAATGATAGATTTACCCTTAATTTCATAACACAACATGCACCAAAAAAAAGGAAAAAAGGCAAATATATATTTTTATATATACTTTCCACATATAGACTTTGCTCCTATTCAGCTTTGGGGAATGACATTGGTATTCCCAGGCTCAACATCCTGATTTCCCTGATCATTTGGAAGGACATTGGAGGGAAGAATCAGCACTAGAAGATTGAACTGAAAATTTCCTTCCCTAGAAGACTGAACTGAAAGTTTCCTTCCCAGGGTTTTGTCATCTCAAGGTTCAAATGGAAAGGCAGAGGAAGGAACCCAGGCTGAGGTCACTTTCCATCTGCCATGGAAAGTGGCAGATCCCTTGTGCTGCTGGCACTTGCACATGCCATGCTTCTCCTGGATACAAGGTCTTTCCTGATTGTTTAACATTAGTTGGATGTTGTTCTGCTTTAGTCAAAATTCTTCCCCAAAATGGCAAAAATAACCAAGAAGAAATATTTTTGGGATTGTTTTTCCTCATGAGCATTGGGTAGGGCTTGATGCATGCATAGCTCATTCAGCAGAATTGTTGCACATGTGGCTTTACTTGAACAAGGACAGTGATCCTGGAGAGTTAATATTCACACTTTAATTTCTTTTTTTTGTGAAGAAGCTGTCCTCAGCCAAGAACTCTGGAACTTTTGCTAAGCCTTAACCTGGGTACTGCCTCTGTATTCCCATTTTTTCATTTTGTACATCCCCACAGTTTCCTTTAGTGAAGACAAAAGTGAAAATTCCAAGACATTTCATGAATTCTTAGACAAGAGAATCCATTCCTCACAGATTCATTTAGGAGGAATTCATTTTGAAGGAACTGGAGAACATCAAAGCCCTTAAGCTTCCAGAAATTTTTAACTCATCTTTTGAAATACGAAACATGTGTGCCAGACAGTTTTGCCAAATGTTTACATTTTGGTGCATAGCTGAAGTGCTGATCAGAAGTTCAAATGCTCTTTGTTCCTAATTTCCCACTATTATTCACACTGCCCAAACCCAGCAACACCCTGAGGCCTGCAGTGCCTCCATGCCACAGGGAGCAAAGAGCTCAGCACTTACAACTCCAGAGTACACAACCAGTGATTCCTCCCTGCATTTTTATATTTATTATGGGCAAGGCTTCATGCAGAGCAATATAAAATTCTTATACTCAAGGAAAGCACCTTTCCCAAGTGCCTCAGTGCTGTAAAAGTGGCTGAAATTATCTGTGAACCCTCATCCACACTATGGCCTTCCACTCACTTCTTATGGCAACAGCTGCCACCAGATTTTCCTGCCCTGTGAAATACCAGATAAGGCACTTACCCCACCTCGCTCCCAAGATTTCAGTCCTAGATTTTAGTTTAGGATGAACACCTCTTGTTGATTATTAATCCTACTTTGTGATAATTCTCTCTGCAGAGGAATGCTGGAGCAGCAAAGTCAGCCTAGGAATTTATTTGGGCTCCAAAAGCTCAGCAAGAGCATCAGAGCAAGCAATGGACCCCAGGCTACTGAGGGAGGTGAAACATCAGCTGACAATTTTTCACTTTTTGTTGCAGTATTCTGGAAGATGCCATGAAAGAGGACAACAGTGATTATTTTGAGAAGAGGCATAGCTTCCAGCATTCCATGACAGTGATGCAAAGTGGGATTCAGAAGGCATAAACCAAGAGGGGAAGAGGCAACAGGGTAAGAACACAAATCAGCAGCTTCTGGAAGGAAGAAAAAATACAAAGGGCAAAATATTTGTTAGGACTAACAGAAAGTCACTGCCCTTACTGTAAATGATCACTTAAACTCAGAAAAAGGAAGAGAAATTCTTATGATAAGTTAGTTTTGCAGGGAGAAGATGAGCTTAAGTGGGACAGAAGAGGTCAGGTCAGCAAGTAGGAGACACATTAATCCTTCTCATTTCCAGACAACATGGAAATAGTCTATAAAAATTTGTCAACAAATTATTTGCATGTAAATCAGCAAAGCCACAGTGACTGCAGAGGAACTCCTTCCACTTATCCCAGCAGCCCATCAGGGCAGGATCATTTCCCTTCCAGGGCTTCTGAGGAGATTTGGATTTGCTTTGAGAGCAGACACTGCCACTCACCCAGGAAAGGGCTTTCTGGGAGTGAGGGGGCAGTGTCTTAGAAATACAGAGGAAAGGAAGCTGCTGACAACTGACAGCTACAAAATGCTTTCTTGGGGCTAGCTGGAGCTTTTCCCACTGCCTACTTGCAGCAGAGGTAGCTGGAAGGGATTTGATCTTACTCTGATTGCATGTGAGAAAAACCTGAAACTGCACAAAAGAGGATTTCTCCATGGAAATGAGACACAAAGCTGCTGTATATAGATACACAACCTTTCCTTCCTACCATTTATTCTTTTAGTTGCATGTTGCCAAGTAGAGACTGGATATATTGATATATCCACCTTCAGGGTATCTTAGTGCATTTAGCCACAAAAATCAGAGAAAAACTTAGAAATACAGTCTTCACAAAAAGGTCTTGTTCTTCCAGGAGATAGTAGATCTTGGGGTTTTTTTACTCATTGATTTTGGCAGAAGCTGACTAAAAATCAAGAATCTTTATCTTCAGTGAGCTTTGGAACAAACTCTGTGGGACCACAACAGTGTTCATATCCCTCCCTTCAAACCCAAGTGCACAGCAACACCCCAAATTCACCAAGTCAGATCTGATCACACTTTTGCTACTCTCCTGCTCAGCTGAAAGTCAAAGGAGAGAACTAAAGCACAAAGAAAAAAAGAAAGGACTCCCAACAGGAGTTTACTGGAAAGAAAAACACATTTGGCTCTCATCTGGAAGGTAAAACAGACAAAGCAATATTCTAGAAGACAGCAACAATCAACAAACAGCTTTTACATCAGGATAGCAGAAAAATGGCCCTTCAGAACTTCCTGAACTAAGAGAAATGTTGAACTGGCAGCAAATTGGTTATTTTGGGATGTGGCTGAGCCTTTGGGCTTCAGAGGAGTTCTGTGAAGTAGCAGAATCTATCACCTACACAAAGCTCACTGAAATGTCAGGCTCTAAAGCAAATGTTCAGAATTCTAACAATCCCCTAACTGCAGTCTTTAAGAGTTAACCAGGCAAAAAAGAGCAGCAAGGAACTCTGCAAGTACTGAGAACTTCCCCTCCCTTAGGACTGGCATGTTTTTAGCACTTTCTGCCACTCTGCCTTTAATCAGCTCACCACAATTCTTGCTTAGGGTTTTATGCTATGTTTAGAAATAGGGAGAGTCACCAACCACTGCTGAAGAAGGATGGTGGCAGGGAAATATTGGTTTTCAACTGGTATCAAACAGAACTACCAAAAAAATTAGACACCAGGGATGATACTGTTAACACCTATTCCCAGAGAAGTTACCAAGTGGGGAAAAAAGGTAAAAAATACATCCAAACACACAAATGTGGGACAGTCACTATCTAGCAATAACAATTTCATAAAAATATCTTGTTTCAAAATGAGGAATTCCCAGAGCAAGCATTCTTGAAGAGTTTCCTAACATCTCTCTGGAAAAGTTTCCTAAACTTTCTAGAAAGCCAAAATCCCCCACCCATTTTGCAGTTAAAGAACTTCAGATCCTGAAAGAGCTTGAAGATGACTCCTGAACTGGAAAGAAGCTGTCACTTCCCTGCCTTGTGTAGCACAACACTGAGCTTATTCATCTCTTTTTCTACAGATGGGAACAGACATTTATCAGTGCTCTGCTCAGCAGAGGTTACAATAGCATTGGTAAAGCAAGAGACACTCATGCAATTAAGACAAAAAAAAAAAGCTGTAGACCTATCCATGCTATCTATGACAGAAGCAGCAGAAAAAAAAAAAAAACAAGGAAATTTCTACTCTCATAGCAAAAACACACTAGCCTAATGGACAGGATCACAAGCTGTCAAATAAATGGCTTAAATTATTTATTGGCATTGCAATAAAGCAAATCCACTTAGAGGTATATGAGTAAAAAGGAAACCCACAGCTTTCCAGACATATTTTCCAGACAGTATGTCAAGTTCCCATAATTTTGTTCTACACACTTTTGCAGCTCCTGCTCTACTTTCATATTCAAGGATGTAGCTCCCTGAAATACTGTGGTGACTAGAAATGCCAGTTTCACAATCCTTACTGGGAATAAAATGCAGAAAAAGCATTTAGGGAGACTCAAGATGTAAGTGTATACATTGTTTATCAGATTTGCTTGTCTCTGCAAAGAATGAAAAACCCATTGAAATCAAGTAACCCAGCTTGCCCAAAGAGGAGCACCAGGATTCAAACCGTGCTGAGAAATTTGTAGTTCCCAAAGTTATTTGACATCTTTTTATAGCTAAATAACTTTTTTTTTGTTACCATCTAGAAAGAAAAAGTTTCACTCCTTTGCAATCTCCTGATTTTACTTTTTTTTCCCCAGACTTCATAAAAGTTCCCTGACATAGCACAGAATGCTGGAGACCTAAGTGAAAGAACACAAAGCTGAATTTCTGCACTTAATTGATTCTCCTTAAAAATAATGGCCACAGGGGTGGGAGGCCAGCAGGCTCAGGGGATTAGCCAGGAATATGAAATATTTCCACTCTCAGTCAATGCTTCAAAACCAGTCCAAGCCAGCACATGCATGGAAAACCATTTGATGACCTATGTGAAATGAGCTGGTGGTCTCAGTAAAACTCCTGCTAGGCACATGTCTGCAGTACATTTGATTTTTCTTGTTTGAGTCCTCTGAAAATAACCCAAAAGGAAATAATCACTGACATGGAAGTGTAAGGTACATAAAGGATTTTTGGGGTGGTAAGGAACAAAACCAGCTGTCCAAATCTGAACAGTGTAGGAGCCTGAATTGATGGAATTTTTGCAGTGGAGAATTTACCTGTTGAGCTGGAAATACACAAACACATCTAAACATAACTTGTATTATGCATTGCCTCTCACTGTGGGGAGATTCAAGGTTTTTGACAGAAGCAGAAGAATTGGCTCAGTCACTAAGGAAGTAGATGCAACTCAGAGCAAAAGAAATGAATTGTTTAGCAAGACAGCACCAAACAACAGGGCCAAACAAGCACGGGGAGAAGGAAAATGCAGGAACAATTTTAGCTAGATAGAACATAAGTCAGTGAATTAAACTTCTCTCTCTTCATCAAGTCATTCCACCAGTATGCCAGATAAAAATGTTCATAAGCTCAGTGTTAAAACTCAACCCACAGATGCTCTCCTACAGCCCCAGGTCTGATTTGGCCTGTCCCCAACACCACACTGAGTTCTGCATTGGAAACCAGTGCAGCACCTGCTGCCCAGGAGTGCCTCCAGTCTCTGTGGTGCCTCACACCCAGCAGCTTCAGAGAGGGAACTTCTGGGGGGTTTCTGAAGACCTGGGAATTGTGACACCTCACAGGTCAGCAGATGATGCAGGGAAATCTGCTGAAATCAGGGCCCATCATTCCAGCCATGAACACACTCCTGCTCTGCTGTTTCCATAAAGAACAGGGTCAGGCAGGTTTTTCTGTGTGTGTGGAGCATCCCACAGGACAGAAATGAAGCCATTCTTAGGTTGCCAAGGAAGTTTCTCATGCAACAATAAGGAACTTCTGTTGCACTGAAGTTCAAGTTCCTTGAGTTCATCAGACTCAAGACAGAGTCACCCACCCAACTGGAAAGACTGAACTCCAGGGACATCTGGCTCTGAAATCTGAGCTTTACAACCAATATTATGATTTTTACAGAGAACTTGGTAATTCTGCCATACTCGTCTTCAGTGTTTGCAACACTGCTAATACAAGATTTGGTTTGTATTATCAATGAGCCATTTTTTCTCTATAACTAAACAAACTCCTAAAAAATCTCCTCATACCTTCTGGACAGAAAGGTGTTGCCTTTAAAAGGGGTTTATCCCTCATATCATGTGGAAGGGAAGATAATCTTCCACTACATCTGTGAGCCCCATTTTGTATTTCAATACATCAAAACCCCAAAGTATTCATAAAATGGAATTTTTACAGGGGAGAAGTTACCTTCTTCTATAAGTGTCTATCAGTGACAGGTGCTGTCCTTTAGTCACCCAGCTTTAAAAAGAGTATTTTCCACAGGGATAAACAAAGTTTACTACTGGTGTGCATACTACACTGATAAGGACCTCCCATCCCTTACTCTTGGAGAACCACCTCTCTACAACTTTTTCACCTCCTTGATCACAGAAATTATCCCCACAACAAGCTCTGCAGGACCAGCACAAGTTCTGTTCCTCCAGGCACTGATCAAAAAAAAATTTCCTTGTCTCACATCAGTTCTCCTCCTGTTCTTTTTGCTCTTATTTCAGTTTGAATAGTTCATTTCCAACAATTATGGCTTTGAAGAGGCATCCACCTCTTCCCCCTCAGACTTTCTGCATGACCAGAAAGCTCTCCAGGGTCAGATTGCTTCTCTTCCTCTGAATTTCCATTTGTTCTTCACTTAGAAAATTCTTTTTCTAGCCTCAGGCTCCTTTGCAAGTTTCAACATTTTCAGGACTGGCAAAAACTTTACAAAACATACACCAGAAGACAAACTCATTGTGCATAAGAGTTATGAGAGTCAAAACTTTCAGTTTGCTTTTGGTTTTCAGGGAAACCACACATGGTGTACTAATAACGTAGATTAAAGGATTGACAGTTGCAGCATTTTTTCCTAAATTATCTTTCTGTTCTCATTTTTGGATCACGTTGCAAAGAGAATCTTGGCCCAAAATAATAGCAGAGATTTAATATTAAAACTTATTTACTGTGTTTCAGGTGTGCAAAGGTACAAAGATAAATCTTTATAGCAGTTTTTCCTCCAGTCAGTGGCTTAATATTAGTATTCAAAAATCAGGGGAAAAAAATTGATTCTAAGGTTTCACATCAGCAGCAGAAGTAGGATTAGGATTTCAAGCCGCTTAATATTCTTTTTAGGATAAAAAAATAAATCCAGGCCAAAAAATTGATATAAAACACCAAGTATTTGCCAGACATTTTTCCTCCCCATAACAAAATGTTTTCCTTTGAGAACTGCTAAATTTTTGGACCCAACAAGTCTCAAAAATAAAATAGATCTTTTTTTCATCTAAAAATAATCCTTAACTTCAGAAGTGCTAGGACAAAACCTCTCAAGACTTCTAGGAGCAATGCCTCTAAACATCACTTTGAGACTTATTCTTTCAGATGATTCTGGCTTCTTCTGATGTTCTTCCAGGTAGCCCAGGTAATAAAAAAATCTGAATTATACCCTGGGGTTGTGAGGGACTGCAGTGGCCAAATTTTGAGAACATCACTCAACACAATGTTTTTATTTCACTTAATTATGGTTAAGTTTCTTTCGTTTCCCCCAAATAAATTTTTCAATAGAATTTTCTTGTTAAGAGTGAAATTCTTTTCACTGTCATCAGAATTTGGGGGATTGAGGCAGAAGGAGGGATTAATCTTTTCCAAGCAACTGTACTCCCTGTGGCATGTGCCCTTTACCAGAAAAAGCAAATTTCTAGATAAACACCGCTGCAAGTCAGAAAAACTATGCATAGTAGATTATTTTAAATTTAATTTCCCATTTACTACACAATGCATTTAAGCAAACACAAAGAGTACATTCATTACTTCTTTTCTGCTAAGAAACCTGCCAAAAGCTGCTGCAAAATAGCAGCAGTCTTCAGAAGAAAACTCCATTATTTTAGTTATATTAACAATTTAGTCTTGAGATTAAATTCACTGATGAGCCCTCACTTGCAAAACTCTGAAGAGAAAAAAAAACATTTGTCCTTTTCCATTAAAGGCACGAACACCCTAAGAGTAATGAAATGATATTGCAGTGGTGAGCACCACAGAAGTGCCTATAAATAAACTCAATAAACACATTTTTCTGGAGGGTTTGTGTGCAGGAGCAGATCACATGCTGCTCTCCCAACCAGGCTGTGCTGCAATGAGTGATCCCATGCAGATTTCACTCTGCAAGTTGTCTGCAGGGTTGGAGGGATTTTCCTTGACTTAAACCCTCAGGATTTTTGGTGTTTGTCCAGACACTGTTTGGAGCACAATTGCAGTGGCACCGTGGGCTGTAAAAGGTCATAAGAATGATGATGCTCTTGTGAGGGCTGGGTGCTCATCAGGCACAAAGAGCTTCCACCTGGGCAGAGTTCTGGGCTTTGCACCTCATGCTGCAAACCACAGCTGAGGAGAATTCTGAGCAAACACACTTTGCTCAGAATTGGAAAGCAGAGACCAAAATTCAAGTAAAAAAAATCCCAACCAACTTGAAACAATTAACTTGAAACCATCCATCACAAATATATATATATATATATCTGTAAATGCCCCTTGTTGCATTCTGACAAGGAGGTTTCTAGAACCTATTTGCTCCCCAAATGGATAAATGTATTCTTCCAATACTTATTTCAATACTATCACAGCCCACTAGTAAGTATTTTCCCCACAGAAAAACGGAATTTTCTTGTCCTCTCCTGGAAAGAAATGCCTTCCTACAGGATTAAAGCTCACTGTATTTAAAGATAAAGTGACTGGCACTATTTAAGTCACAGTAAAACTACTCTCAGCTTGAAGAGTGGGGACTTCCCACAATGGCACTCCACACAGAAGAATTTCAACTCAAAAAAAGGAAAAAGGCAAAAAAACATCAACCACAAAGGGATCCTGCATCATCTGATTCATTGCAGTTAACGCACAGAAAAAAGACAAAATATTTTTCATTATTCTTTTTAGTATGACTTCCAGTTTCTATATTCTGACAATTGCCGTTTGCATGGCACTGCAAAGCCAAAATCATCACTACAAAAATAGTCACATCACATTACTTGCACTGTGGAAACAATTCCATACAAATTAAAATAACAAAGGAAAATGCCACTCACTAAGGAACCCTTTCTTCCCAATGAAAGGTGGGTGTATGGAGATTTCAAAAAACTGCTTCATATTTAAATTTGTACACTTTTGGTCATTTGAGGCTGTTATGTCAATAAGATATACATCATTCCAGCACCATCCTAAAAATCATGTCTTTCAAGTACCCACTGTCTCAATTCCAGCAAGGCTCTGAACATTTAAAATTTCCATTTTCACCATATCTGCAGCACTATTCTAATTAGCAGATAGACCACCATTACCTTATCTCTGTTATTCATACTTTAAATATTAAAACTGAAAGAATAAATTCTCTTGCATTCTCATGGTATTTGTTTCACTTCTGCACTTCCTCTGGTTTGGACAATTCCAAGAGCTGAGTTTTATTTTGTTTCCCAGGTCTGTTTCACTTTAGGGCCATATTAATTTTTATCAGTGTTTCCAGTGAAAGGAATTCAAGAACTATTTCTACAGAGTGGGCCACATTCCATTAAAGCCAGTAGAGAGAGGCTCACACAAAACTTGGATGGGACCCATCAGATCCTTTAATATCCTGTTTTCCTTTTGTTTAACCTACAGTTGTTCTGGAATCCAAATATGTCAGTTAAAATGATAAATTAGCACGAATATTAGAAATGGACTTCTCCCAAAACTTTGTATTTGAATACTCAAATACCATGGGGGACATCAGATCTCAGCCTCAATTATGGAATTCATTTTCCCACCAACACTACAATCAACTGAATTAAATTCCCCAAGGTCAGACATTAGGCTTGGGCTCCATGTTTAATTACAGATATGCCATACAGAAGTATTGCTGCTTAATTTGGCACAGAGCACAACTGACAGGCACATCATATCAGCAGTAAAATACTCTGCAGCTCTCACATAGCTTTGGGGGCTGAATTAAAATACAAATTAATAGAGGGAGGTGTTTTGAGGGAGCAGCTTCAGAGTACTTGCAGAATTCTTGAGTCTAGGCAGTTGTGTGGGCCAAAGATGACCCTGGTCACTTCTCATGCTGCTGATAATCATCTCCAGCTTGCCAAATTAACAATTAGCAGAAACATGGCCCTTGCAAAATAGCTCTCAACCCTGTATTTTAGGCAGACAAGCCAGAAGCTACATTGTTTTGCATCTCTAGAAGAGAACATTTAAGTACTCAGTCTAGATTCCCAGATAAAGAAATATCAGACATTTGTAGGTGCCATTTGTACTCTTTGCCTTAAGGATTTTTTCTCCCCAGGCATTTATTTTTCTTCAGTAATTCTTTGGCATCATTAATATCAACCAAAGATTACAGTGAAATGTGACCACTAGGTTTCAGAGCATCATTCTTATGACCTTTAACAAAACTACTTGGCCTCAGTTACGCCACCACATGAGGCTAACATCAAAAAATATAGGGTTGGTTCTGTAGAGTTTATTCATGGGACAATTAATAAATTGTAGAAATGCTAAGGCTATCCCATTTACTGCAAAGTTTTTCCTCTTAGGGGGAAAAAACCAGACAAGCATCCTGGTTTCTCTAGGTAGTCAGGGTACCGAGTTGCTATTATGGCCAGAGCATGCATCACCTCCCCCTGAAAGAGCTCATGCAGGCTCTGCCAACCCTGTACCAGCTTCCTTTGGGCCATTATGGCAACCCAACTATTGAGAGACACCAAGAGGTAAAAAAACATCCTTAAGGGACAGGAATTCCCACCCAAAAACCCCACCAGTGTCTGATGTTCACAGCAGAACCAAGTCAGAATTGTCAGTGACTGGTATCTCTGCTTTGGGAGGGATGAGCTCTTGTTCCCATATTGATTTACTGTGCTTGCTCTGGGTGACTTGGTGACATGTGTGACAAAGTGCCACCCTGGTAGATCTGTGGATGGACACTCAGCCCCTTCATGTCTGCTCCTGATGCTGGCAACAACATTCCCAGCAGGAACCACTGGGGATGCTCCGTTCTGGAAGGAGCCCACCCTGCACAGGTACAGAACTCTCACCTGTAGCCACGGATCTTTCATGAGGAATGAACACCAGGACATTACTCCTCAGGATAACAAAAACATCCCAGGAGACCTCCAGTAATGCCACAGGGCCAAAGAGGCACCCTGAGAAGAACCCCAAATTTGCAAAAAATTCCCATCAGCTTCAGTAGCCTCTTATGACATTATTCAAAGCATATATTACACTTGCTGATGATCTCATACCATGCATGTGTGTCCTGTGCTTTAGCTAATGAGGAATTACAGAGTATTCCAGGCTGGAAGGCACCCACAAGGATTATCAAGTTCAACTCTCAAGTGAATGGCCCATGGGGGATCAAATCCTTGACCTTGGAATTCATTGTCACCACCATGCTCTTATCAGCTGAGCTCATCTCAGAATGCATAATTTTGTGAATTATACCTGTTTTGATTCCAGCAACAGACTTTGAAATCAGAGAATACCAGGTCCAGGAAGTCTATTTGTTAAAGCACCCACATTTCCTGAAACCTTACCCACCCAAACTGCTCAAGCCCAGACATTTAACATCTCCACAAAGCATCTCCTGCATTTAGCATTCTAAGAAGACACACCTGGTACCTGATTTTTGTGCCACACACCTCACCAGCAGTGCCCCAGCATCTGAAAGAATCAGTCCTCTCATTTCTCACAGGAGTTCATAGGTGCCACGGCAAAAGGAAAAGTGTTTTTCCAGCATTATCCAACAAATCATTACCAGACTCCATAAAATCTGTGTCTGAAGGGTTACATCCAAACCTCCTGGATGGTTCAGGTACATCAGGTACCAGAACCATCTCCTCCCCTGCTGGCACACAAGAATATCCCACTGACTGTTGTTCTGTAAGGACAGACTGTGTTATCCTCAGTGTGGGACTATTAAAGGCAGCTGCAGGCAAAGGTTGATTTTTTTGCAGCCTGGTCATTTCAGCACAGAATTAGAACTCAATGCAGTTTTTTCCATTTTAGTTTGTCAGGGAAAAAGGAAAATAAAAGAAGGATGAAGGCTGATGACAAAGGAAGAGCTAGAGAGGCCCTTCAGGAAAGATTATAAACAAGGAAGGGACCATTTTTTAGTGTATACACTTCAGTAAATCCAAATAAACGTGAATGCCCTGCCCATCATTTTTTTAGCCATAACAAGTGATCTGAAATGGGCTGACGAAACTGAATAATGATATAAAGTTCTGAAAGCAATAAATACCTGTAAGAATAAAGACCATTCTTGATGAAAACCATGCTAGCATTTCATTTCCACCTCTCACTTGATTAATAAAAAATACAATGCCACAGGAAAGCTACCTATACACAAATCTAATTATTACAGACCACAGGGTAACAAGCTGGGTGGATGACATTTTCTGAACACAGCCATTTAGTCCACAAAGCCCTAAACACTATCCTGCAAGGGACAACTGCAATGAAACTTACTGGTTAAAACATTAAGTTTTTAAATAGTATAAATAAGAAAAAAATCCTGAAAGACCTGTAACCTAAAAAAAATAAATCTGCATCTCAAAGCACAAGCACACTGGAAGCAGAATGAAAGGTTGGCAGATCAATCATCTGCAAAAGGGAACTTTCCCATGTGTCCAATGTGTTATGCCTTGAACTTTATTATTGAACACTGAAAAGATTTGGCGTGCTATCCATCAGCATTTGCAAAGTTCCAAGTTATCTCCCTGATAAAATGATTGCATTTTCATGGCACCAATAAATTAAAATTATATATGTATATATCTCCAAGAACAAGCATTAAGAGTATTCCTAATTTTATACAGTCATCTGGATATGAAGTCATGACACCAAGTAATTTTTTACAAGTACTGTGAGAATAACCAGGAGGCTCTATTAACTTTACCACACAGTCTCATTACAGCTTTTAAAGTACTCAGCAGAATAAAATGATAGTCACCATGAATTCTCCAGATCCACAGAATCTTGAATAGTGAGTGTGGAAACTATTGCTACCTGCACAAAAAAGAAAGCTAAGGGGATGGAAAAAGGAAGGAAATACCTTTTGCAACTTGGAAGCTATTTACAATTTGATGATATATCTCCAGCTCAGAAAACAGAATAACATGGCTAATAATTGCAAAATAACATTCAGTTAAAAAAAAAAAATCCAGACCTAAACTTTGAACAAGTTTCTCTAATAAATACAAACCCACATATCCTTTATAAATGCAGAACTACACAGAGGTTTTAACTGGGTCCAAACTAAACTTCAGTTCATGGAAAACAAGGCTCAGGTTTGCTTGGAAACACACATAATTTATGCTGTAAAAGAGGGGGATAAAAGAGGACACAGCAAAGGCTTTCTATTAAGGGGACAGCACAAGTTCACAGCTAACTGGAGTGAGGTTTCTGTGCAAATAGGGAATTGGGGAACTTCTGGGCCATCAAAGCATTCAGTTCTGATTAAAGGGAAGGTATAGCTTCAAGAAGCAGCTATATGTAAACATCTGCAAAGTTTCCTTAAAAAGTGAAATTCTACAGCAAAACTGTAAACAGGGAAGTTCAACCTTAGCTCTTCTCCCACAGCTGTAATGAGCTGATTTCAGGCTACATGTTTGCCACCATTCCAGAGCAGAGGGAAATCCTAATTGCATGGCTATCACTTGGCCCATAAAACAATAATTTGAATTCTCTGGATGCATTAAAGAATGCACACTGCTGAACTCACACCGCTACTCGGGTCAAAGGAAAAAAATCAATGAGCTACACACAGATGTCAGAGTAAATCCCAGTGAAATATGGCAGGCCTTCTGCACACTTTATGTCTTCCATCAGCTTTCTGCTTTCACTTGACAACACAGTGGAATTTTTGGGAAGCAGAGATCAGATATCTTAATCTAGCTGAGATTTCAAACCTTTGCAGCAGGGACTGTCTAATGCAATACATAAGGAGATTGGCATAAAAGCTGAAAGTCCATCAGCATAAATCCTACTCCTCCAAGCAAAAATTATGTCATCACCATCATGAAATAGAGATAAACTTCCTAAAATGAACTACTCCATCTTGAGCTGCTGTTGGATTTTTCAGTCTTCCTGGAGCATCCATCCAGGCTGTAAATTCCTCAAAGCAGGAAATATTTTATCTTCAGTAGTAAGAAGAGACAGCCAAGCACAAGGTCTGTGTTAAGTAACACACACACTGAGCACAGTCAGAGCACACTCCCCTCCACCATCTCTAACTAGATATGCTATTAAATAACAGCCTATTTTGAGCAGAAAGCAGGAAAGTTTTATTATTTTCTATGCATCTTGCAAGCAGTGTTTCCAGCAGGATTTCCAAGTCATTGGATTGTTCTGAGAATTCCTGGGAAACCCTTTCCCTCCTGCAGCATGCCAGAATGCACTTCAGCATGAGCATGGATTCCCCACAAAAATAAGCACACAGGAGTAGAGTACAAGGAAAATAATTAAGAGTAGAGTTCAGAAGATTGCACAGTGTTTTTCTAAAGGCTCCACAAAAACCTTTTTGCAGCATTAATACTTGAAGCACAGATGAAGTGAGTGGAGCTTTAGATTAACTATTGGATCAGCTGAAGGAGATTCAGATGGGATTTGGGGAATTTTCAGTTTGTCATGGCCATGAGAGTCCACCATGGACAAAGAGGAGTGCCAACCAAGAAAACTATGAAACTATCCTAACATTTTCATATCCCAACTGTATTATCTCCCTTATCACCACTTAAAACAGGTCTCAGAGAAAGCCTTCTGGAACTCTCCACACCACACCTCAGACTGGGACAGCAAGCCTGGGAAAAGCTCTGTCAGTGAGAGCAAAGTGCTCCAGGTCTCTCCCAAATCACAGCACCAAGAAAGATTTTACCAGATCATATCCCCACAGGAGATGCCTCATTTCTGGCATTATTAACTGATCAGGAGGAATAGGAAGCCTTGTGAGAAACCTTGGACCAAACCTTAAGTTGGTTTGGGGGTGAACCTAAGGCTTTTGAGGTGCATGAGGGTTATGAAATACCTCCAGCAGCTGTTTTGAACACAGCTCCTGGCTCAGTTCAGCACAGAAGCTGAGCATCCTGGTGCTGTGCCATGGAAGTGTCCACAGCTCCCAGACACAGAGCAGGCTCAGGGCAGCCCTCATCTGCTACTCTGGCCAAATATAGAAAACTCTCAGATTACACCGAGGTTTCTGAGGTGGCAGGGAGCAGAAGAGGGGAGGAAAAGGCATTTCTAGGAAAACTCAGACATACAGTGGCTTTAACAGGAGCTCAAGTGACTTTTATCACTGCAAGTTCTGGTGGGTCAGAGCTACCCTGCAAATCAAAGCCTCTACATTTGGCTGCCTTTTAAAATTTGCATTTGTTATTGTCACAGAGCAAACCACAGGGCTGCAGATAAAAAGCTGCCTATCAGGGCATCAGGACCAAACAAAATTTCTGATTTGTGTTCCTCAGGTCCCATGCACAGACCCTTAATTTGCACATGCCCAGGCTGTTGTGTATACCCAACCTGCATGCCCAGGTTGTTTTGTACATCCAGCCTGTCCTGGTTGGTGAGCTCAGATGAGATCTTGTGCCTGGAGTGCCCCGTGGTGCCCACACTGCTCACAGCCCTGCACAGGATGTTCTGCAGCACTGATTGCTTCTGAGTTCCCTGCTAGGCTACTGCCCAACATCACATCTCAGTTTGTTTTCTCCTCTCTTATCATAAATCACTCTTGAAGCGACTGCCAAACAAATGAAAGGGAATGCTAAATAACATACAGGAGCACTCACCGAGGAAGCTAAACAAATCCTCATTATAGTTAGACTAAAGGACCCACCCAGAACAGTTAACAATTCCCCCAGGCAGGGCTGCTCTTCCCATGCAGAGGATCTCAACCAAGGATTCCTTTAGATAGGGCATCCCCAAATAATTTACTCCTCCCAAAAAGAGTAAAGTTCCTAGGTTCTTGAACTGCTGTTGTTTCACAACACTTGCAATCATTTAAACAACTCTTCATGGCCCTGACACTAAATGCACTCTCTCAGCCTTTCTTTCCCAGCTCAGCTTTTCCTGCTCTTGTATTTTCCAGAAAGAAGCCTCTGGAAACAGCTCCTGTGCTGGCCTGGCATGAAAGCAAAGCTCTCCTTTTAAGCCTTGCCTTTGGCCTAAACACTCAGTTCTAATAATATTTGAATAGTATCATTTGATCATCACCAGTGTAATGCTCATTGCTCAAAAAGACTGCACCAGAACAGCTCCTCGTGGCCCTCTAGTTCAGGTACAAAAAAAAAAATTAATTTTTTTTAAAACCCAACAAAATTTTTAAAAAATTTTAAAAAAATTTAAAAATCAAACCTCTCAAGAATGTAAAATCATATTTATGCATATATACACAAATCTTTTAACAGTTAAAGTAAAATTACTTCGCAAGCTCAAAGCTGAAAACAGATGGCAAATACAGCACTGAGCATCTGAGAGTGCTTTGGTAGCCCAGCTGGTTTGGGATCCTTCTCTCATCCACCCCTGCATGTTGAAAATTCTCCCAGCTAAACCTCCTGAAGTTCTCATCAGTCCTTTTCCCTGCTATTTCCTGGTAACATTGAGGGTTTGTTTTCTTTCAGGACAGACATTCCCTGCTGTGCTTTTCCTGGTTTCAGACTATTTTTAATATTTATTTTAAGTTGCTATGGCAACAGGGAATAACAGATGGTAAGAGTTAAAATTGTGCCACAGGAGACATTTATCATCATAACTCTGTATAATGTGAGCTCTTGTCCTTTGAATTTTTTCCCAAGCTGGACACTTCCCTCATTATTTTGTGATTGCTACTCTAATGAATGTATATGCCTAATGAATAGTACAAGCCTCTCAAATTTATCAGCACATGTTTGATGGGCTATGGTAATTGCATTAATGAGAAAGTGACCATGTTTATTTCTTGTCATTTCTCACTACTGAAAAAGCCAAGCTTCTGATATTCTGATATTTCATGCTTTCCTCTGCCCACAAATAAATCACATTCATTTCTGAGGTGCCAAGTTTACAAAAAAAAAAATTAATTGCATTAAGGTAATTGAAATCTAGAATGGATTACATAAGATACATAGGAGCATTTTATGCAACTCTGGTCCTTTGGTGTGATCATGTACATCCCCAGTAACGTACTCACTCTTGGAAGGATCCAACAAAACATAAATACAGCTTCCACTAACTTAGAAAAAGTTGTATACACCTGTGAGACCTGAATCTAAAAGGCGGGGAGTACTGAACTTGGGGTCCACACCCCAGAACAACAGGACAACTTTCAATATTGACTTCAGGAAATATTTGCAAATATTATTTCATCTTTCATTGAACTTGGGCCAGCTGAACCAGTCTTACCTGCCATCCAAGGTAGGGATGCTTGGTCAGCAGTGAACCTTATATCTCCTCCTTGTAAGTTTAAAATAATCTCATTCTAATGGCAAGCATTCAGAAATCATCAATTTTTAGAGACAAAACACCCTTCCAAAAACGTGAAATTATTTCTTGGAGTGAAATGTGAATGTGAAATGATTTCATGAGCGAGACCATGAGAGCTCAGCCATTCCAGTCTCCCTGGGAATCTCCACCATCACAGCCCAGCAAGCAGCCCCCAGTGGGGACCTGCAGGGCTCCATTTCAGGTCTGGTGCTCTTTCATGACAAGCTGGACACGAGTGAGCAGAGCCCTGCAGCCAGGAGGGCCAGCCCTGTGCTGGGGACACCAGGAACAGCATCAGCCAGGCAGGGGAGGGATTGTCCCACTCTGCCCAGGGCTGGGGCAGCCTCACCTTGAATATTGTGTGCAGTTGGGGTGCCACAAAGTGAGAAAGGCATTGGGCCATTAGAGAGTGTCCAAAGGAGGGAAACAAAGGGGTGAGGTGTCTGGATGGGAAGCCATGCAAGGGACAGCTGAGGTCACTTTGTTGAGCCCAGGGAGGAGGAAATTGAGGGGAGACCTCACTGCAGTTGCAACTTGCTCAGGATGGGCAGGCCCTGATCTCATAAATCAGAGGCAGGACTCAAGGAAACCCCACAAAGCTGTGGCAGGGCAGGTTTGGGTTGGATATTGGAGGAAGGCTCTTTCCCCAAGGTGCAGTCAGGTGCCAGAAAAGGCTCCCCAGGGGAATGGTCCTGGCATCAAGGCTGGCAGTGCAAAAAACACTTGGGCAACGCTCCCAAGCAGCACATATGACATCCTTGGGGTTGTCCTCTACAGGACCAGTTGGGTCCCTTTAAGCTCAGGATATTGTACAACTCCCCTAAGGAGACCAGGGTGATATCCAGGGTGAGTTCCTTGGGTCTCCCCAGTTTGCCCAGTGACTGTGGCTCAGCACACACACACAAAGCACAGACCAAATTCTCCCTCTGGGACCTGGCAGCTTGTGCAATGCAGCAGCTTCAGGATAAGGGGGAACATTTGGTTCATACTATCTCAAGTACCAGATGCCTCCAACTCTGTTTGGTCTCCTAAGGATACAGCAGTCACAGAACATCAAGAAAATTCCACAGGATCAGCAACCTTAAAGATGTCTTAACAGATTAATAATGCTCAGAGTTACCAGGCAATGCTAACAAAAATACCCATACACATAGAATCACAGGGTTAGGTTGAAAAGAACCTTAAAAATTCCTTAATTCCACCCCCCTGCCATGTGCAGGGACACCTGCCCCCAGACCAGGTTGCTCAATGCCCCATCCAGCCTGGCCTTGAGCACTTCCAGAGATGGGGCACCCACAGCTTCTCTGGACAATGCATTTCCACATCTCAACTGAGGAATTTCTTCTTGATATCCAATCTAAACCTTCCCTCTTTCAGTTTAAACCCATTCCCCCTTGTCCTAGCACTACATGCCCTTGTAAAAGGTCCCTCTCCAGCTTTGTGGCAGGCCCCCTTTAGCTGTAAATCCAGAACCCTGTGGAACATCACTCATCTCTGCTCTCCACTTGCTCACCAAACCATCAACCACAACTCTGAGTGTGACCACCCAGGCAATTCCTCACTCACTGAGCAGTCCATCCACCAAACCCATGCCTCATGCAGCCACAGCTCTGAACAAGTTTATGGAAATAAACACTAAATAACTGAGCACTGTCTCTAATAAGCTCATTTGGACTCTAAGAGTGGCAAAGAGCTTTAGACAAGTAATCTCAGTAGAGCTCTGCTCTCCAATATAAGCCATTACTTTATAGCAACTTGAATATAGTTCCCAAGCTAAAATCATACCCAAAATGAATATCAAATGCAGATTAAACGCTTTATAATTATGCTAGAATCCAGAACGTGGGGATCAGTCCAGACTTTGATTATAACATGTACTGCTTTTCTTCAAGTTCTTTGAATAACTCTCCATAAAAGCTTGTCATTACAAAGCTGGGAACAAATAATCTGGAACAGCAGGAATTGTTATTCAAAGGTGATGGATATAGAACCTAAAAAAATTAAATCTCACACCTACAAAAAGGTAGTGCATCACAAATAGTCCAATTTCCAAAACAGACAACTGTTGTCACTGTAGTGCAAGAGTTCTATTGTCATTACACTGCAAGGGTTCCATATTGCTAGAGTTTCATACCTCCTTGATGTTTCTTGTAGGCAGCTCCTCTAAACACTGACTCTTCCTTGTCCTCACAGCAGCCAACTGAGCCCAGTTCCCAGCAATCCACTCTTTTATAACACTCTTTTTATTGGCTACAGGTGTGGCCTGTTAACATCAGGCCTGCTCCTAATCTTTAGTAATTGGTTCAGCTGCAACTCTTTAGGGGATAAGATCACATTCTATACCACCTGCATTTACCCACACTGTATCCCCCTAGAGACAACCACGGGCAATGCCCAAACTACCTGCTGGAACCAACCAGGGACTCAGGCAGGAAAGAAAGATAAGAGATCATAAGAAAAGATAGTTTTAATAAAGATGTGCTGCAAGATCTTTATTGCTGCAGATCCACAAAGCAATCAATAAAAGAAACATCATTTGATTTCCAAATTAAATGTTTGGTGCCTAAGCTCAGTAAAGCAGCTTATTTGTACAGTTAAAGCCACTGATGAAAAGAATTGCCATTTAAAAGACTCAAGCATTCATCAAATTGGGACCTGAGGACTCCTCTGTGTCAAGAGCAGACAGCTTGAAAGGGGTGATCAAAAAGAGGAAACAAGTTTTCTCATGGAGGAATTGCCCCCTTGCTTGATTTAGGGGCAGTCCTGCTGTACAACACTGCAAGGATTTCAGGCTGTCACAGCAGCTGGGCTGTGACCATAAATGCCTTCAGAGGATCTCCCCAAGACTAATCCAATCCTTGCCAAAGGGCCTCCATTTCTGTGGCTCCTTACCTTCAGTGCCAACCTGCACATGCCCTAAGCCCATGCAAGTTCCATGAAATCAAAGGAAATAACTCAGATACTTGCCCTTAAACTCAACAAAGCATTTGCCAGAATTAATTCACATTTCTACATTCTTGTCTGGACTACTGTGAGCAGTTTTCTGATTGCCAATTCTCCAACAAAATTACAAGGAACTAACTGTGGCAAAAAAACAGAAAAATGGTGGGGAGAAGTTATTTCCCTTTTTTTTTTTTGTTGTGTCTATTGGGTCACCGCCTCAATCTGGGTATTTAGGCATGGTAAAAGTAGCATGAGGTCATCCCTTTACTGAGTGATTTAATTAGGGGTTTAAAAAAACCTTTCATTCTGACTAAAATCAGAAATATGAGATACTGGGTTGATTTTAAAACACAGTGATTTAAACCATACATGGTCTCCCTCTGTGATTTGTATTTACATAGAAGTTTCATTCATGCATCTTTCCTAACCTTCCTTGTCACTGAGACTCTCAAACTGCACAGAACAAGTGTTCCCACTTGTGAGACATTTAAAAAATTAAAATTAATTTTCAGGCAAACTTCAGCCTCTCTTGCCATACACCTATGAGACTGGGAAAGGCAAATATGGAGCTTACCAGCCCTGAACAGACAAAGAGAAAAAAATGCCAATTTTGGCATTCCACATACTAACAAGCAACTTAAAGGATTTGGGTTTTCCTTTGGCTGGTTGCCATGCATTCCTTGAGAATCAAGAAACCATCCCAAGCTTCCCAAGCCATTCTTTCCATGTAAGGGGAATGGAAGGAAACTCTTCCTAGGATCTGCTTTCCCCTGCAATGAGCCAGCTGAGCAGGAGTGATATTTTTCACACAGTTTCCTCCCAGCCAGGAGGTCCATGAGAGCCCAAGCACAGCAGGCAGCCCTGGCAGAGGACACGAGAGGAGCGTGGTGCCCTCTGCTAATCCCCAGCCCCAATTAACAGCGTGGCACAGCTAATTGCTCTGCAGGTGCAACGTGCCACAAGCGCTGCAGCAAGCTGAGAAATGGCCTCAGCCCTCAGCAGGGAGGTGACAGAGCTCATTCATCTACAGACTAAAACCCAGGTAATTAATCCTGGTGATCCATCAGCAGCACAGGCAGCTCAGCAGAGAAACACTAAACCCTGCCCTGTGCTTATCCCAAACTCGCAGAGACTGCCAAAACATCCTCTCAGCATTTAGCTGCTGAAATTCAGGAGCCTGGGAGGAGATTGCACAGCTTCTTTTGCCCTTCCAAAACAGAGAATCTTAGTAACTGCTCTGCAAACACAATAAAAGTGGCCAAGGACACTGGTCCTGGCTGTGTCTGCTGAGTTATAAATAGAGTTCACTGCACATGTGTCACAGACATCTTTTCACGAAAAATCCCTTCGTTAGGATTTTTCCTCTGGAGAAGTTGAGAGGCTTCAGGAATAAAATGTGAACAATGGTTATCTGTGATTAGTCTCAGAGTTGTTTCCAGTTAATGGCCAATCACAATCAGCTGGCTTGGACTCTCTGTCCAAGGCAGAAGCTTTTGTTATCATTCCTTTCTATTCTTAGCCTTCTGATGAGATCCTTTTCTTCTGTTCTTTTAGTATAGTTTTAATATAATATATATCATAAAATAATAAATCAAGCCTTCTGAAACATGGAGTCAAATCCACATCTCTTCCCTCATCCTAAGACCCTTGTGAACACAGTCACACACATGCTCACATTGCTTAGGATCTCCTCCAAAGAAAGGCAGGCTGACTGAAAATCACTCATTTGAGATGGTTTTTCACTTCCAAAGGGTTCAGGAAACCCCTGTTTTGGAAGCTCCTTGCTGTTAAAGCAGAACAAGCTCTTCCAAGTAGATTTCCCCCAAATTCTTGCCAGATGCAAGCAGAATCTGTTTGTGCCCAGTGCAGCTGGTAACACATTTGTTCCCACTGATATCATGGAAAGGCAAAGGAGAAATTAAAACATGGCAAAGTCACACTGGCACCACACTTCATTCAGAGATGACAGCACCTTGGTAGCTGAAAACACAGTTACTATTTTGAGATATGATTTTAAAATCATTTTGGAAGGAAGAGCTACAAAAACTGATGCTTTGGGAAAACAAGCAATCAGCTATAAGCTAACCATGGATTACATTTAGCTTAAATTAGCCTCCTTGTTAGGCTATTTCAGCAAAGAAGAATGTTATAATTGACTCATTTCTAAGGTTCAGAGGTCCTGTAGTTGTGTACATAATTAGTCCATCATTAAAAATTACTTTTCCTTGCTTGGTACAGCCACAGCAGTGGTTTAACTCAGTGTTATCACAAGCTGTCAAGTGCAGATGGTACCATGGAGTCAGACTACCCTGCCTTGAAGGTGTTATAATCTTATTTACTGCACAGCACTTCCCTTGTTTAAGAACATACTTGACACAATTTGCATTCTGAAAATGCCTCTTCCTACTCTGCACCCAAGACTGTGACCAGCATCATATCAGAGTTGCCACAATTACTGAGAACTTGGAATAAGAAAATATTTTCTCTCAATTAGCAACAGTCTCCATATCCACACTTGGGAAGAGCCTGGTAAATTACAGGGGTTTTTAACACAAGCAGTTGGTTACATTTGGAATTCATCATCTCACAAAAATGCTAAATTTTCAGGTCAACTCCATCTAGCAGCATGACCACGGTGAACTAGAATCACTGACATTCAGATAGGGATTGAGAAAACCTCTTTGCAAAAGCATCAAAAACCAGTAAAGTACATGGTTGGGAAATTGATGAAATTTCATATTTCACAACTTTCAAGTTTCCTGCCCTTACAAGACTTGAGTGTATACCAAATACAGCTACCAATTAATTTGCTTCATGTGTTTACTTGTGTTATCTTAAACATGCAGTAGCTGGGTTTGCATTTACTTGGTAATTTTTCTAGGAAAACACATGGAATGGTGAGCAAAGAAAAAAAGAGTTAATCAGCCCAGGCTTGACAAGAGAGCAAAGAGACTCCACTGTAGAGTCACAATATCAACTTGAGTGCTCACACAGCCCTGACAGCAGAGCCTGCTATTCCTGAAGGAATAAACACAGTGGTGTCCAAGGATGGGAAGGGAAGATGGGTTTGCAGCAGCAGCTGCTCAGTCCAAAGGAGTTTTTCAACAACTGCCAGCTACAATTTGCCCTGGATGCTTCTGCTGCTGGCCATTCAGAGATGTAACAGACCTGCAGACCACTGGCTTGGCCCATAATGACAATGCTTCCACTCCAGGGGAAGTAGAAAAAGTCATCACAAAAGCAAAAGCACTACCAAGGGCCACTATTTATGGGTTACAGCCCACATCCTTCAGCTTCACTTCCCAGCAGCACAAAATCTTCTTCAGCCCCCACTCCTTGCAAATTCATTTCTCCTCACCCTGGGAACAAACATTTCACCTCCTGACAAGGGGCCACCAAGCAGCCAAGGCACAGATTCCAGTGGAGCAGCACAGGCTGAGGGACCACAGGTGACCATTCACCCCAAACTCATATCAGGTCCACGCTGCATATGTTGCCTGCATTTGTCTTATACACAAATGGTTTTCTCTTGGAATTGTCTTTTTTAAAAAAATAAATAAATAAAGGGATACTGAAGCTGGCCAAAGGTTGGAAGTTTAATCTAATTTAACCCAACAGGCTTGCAGGATGGTGGAGAAGGATTGATATCAGCTGAGCATCCTCCTCAGTGCATCAGAAATGGAATTTAGCAAAAATAATTTCAAAAAGAAAGCTTACAGGTCAGCTTTGTATATTCTGAAGACAAGCTCCCACAAAATTAACACTCAGATATGCAAACCACAAAATTAACACTCAGATCTGCAAACCTTCACTGTGATGAGAAGTGAGATTTTTTTGCTCACCACCCCCTTCCAGCAGCCAATAACTCTGGTGGGAGCCCCAGGGCTGAGGCAGCAACAGCCAAAACTCCAGTGGGGAACCCCAGATCTGCAGGTCCTGGCCCACCCCACCAATATCCCACAAAGATCTAGGTCACCTCTTACAGCATGGCCATTTAAAACAGGTTATTCCCTCTGCTACCTAAGGATCTAAAACCAGCTCATACAGATTATGTCTTCCTCCAGGCAACAGGAACATTCATCTTACCTGAAGGATGCAATAAGGAGGAATGATCTCTTGTGCTGTAACTATTACACATGGCCCAGTTTTAAGATTAAAAGGATTAAAAGTTCTTATTCCCTATCCACATGGACACCACGTGTGTAAGGAAATGCTTTAATTGAATTCATGGAGCTACAATGTGAGCCATAATTTAAATAATAGAAAAATGAGGTATTGAATTTCCAGGGATATTTTGTAATTGGAATGAGAGCAGCTGCCAAAAGACAAAAAAGCTGGAGGGCAAACAGAGTCTATGGGTTTGGGCAGCAGCAGGTAAGCAGAACACAGTCTGAGATTGATTACATGGGTTTGTCTGGTCTGAAAAGAAAGAGACTGAAGAATTAGCAGAGTCCTCTGAAATAAAACTCACATGTAAAAAAAAAAAAATAGCAGCATCTGAGCACACACTGTTGATAAACTGAAACCAGCAGTGTCCTATTCCTGTGAGGACACATTCTCCTGTAGAGAAGGAGAAACAGCAACACTTTTTTAACATGGTTTCACAGAAGTTACAGTTGGTTCAGGTAGAATTACTTATTATCTGATTAGCCCCTGCCTAATTTTTGCTAATTTTTGGGCGAAGATCCAGTGTGCACTTAGAAAAAAAAGTCATCCTCTAAGATACAAACAGCTGAGGGAATCCTTCACCAATTTCTGTGCTATTTCAACAAGGTTGGAAAATGTTCCCAGTGTAAATGAACCTTGCAAGTCAGGATTCCCACTATTTGCACTTCCATTAAAAAAAAAAATCACCTTACTGCCTGATCTGGGCAAGCATCCTGGCCCACCTGAGGCTTGTAGGTTCTCTTTAAATGAAATCAGCATCTCAGCACTAAAAAATGGGGAACTGGTAATGCTGTCAGGACAGGGCAGCAAGTGTGCAGAAAGTACCATGGCATAAACACTGGAGAAACATTTACCAGACCATCAGATGTACACTGTGCTAAACAAAAAATGGAAATATTCTTTACTGTCCAAAGCCACAGCACACAATTAAGCCAATAAAATACAGAGATATCAGACCTAACCCATCTCTCAGCTCTGCAGCAGCCACTGCTTACTCAGTGAGAACATAAATATATGTATGAAATGAAAAAAGTCTGAATGAAACTCTAAAACCCAATTCCCACAGGCTGCCCTAGCATTAACTATAAATATTTTAACAGGTCCATTGTTCTAGCTTAAAAACAGAAGGACTAATAATATTTTACTTCAAGTTTTCCAATAATTGGCAATATTTTAGAGCACCTGGAGACAAAAGCTCATGGGAGAATTACAGTTTTCATTGGAAATGATGGTCATACTATTGCAGAGGGGGGAAAATGGATAACAATATTTTTCTAAGTCTCATTAACTTAAACCAAGTACAGAATTTGGGAGGAGTCTGACTCATGATACTGGAATGTTCAGTGTTGTCAATATTTGAATAAACCCATTGTCACACCTTTCTATATCTCAGTCTGGACAACAGAATTAGCCACAGATCTGGATTTGCAACCCAGAAATCCATCAATGACCAAATCTAATCATGTCAACCATTCAGTTATGAACCACCCCCAATGGACAATGAAATCACCTTTATAAGTAAGCAACTACTGCAAAACCAATTATAAATAGCATGAAGGACCCAATTGTTTTAATTTCAAATTAAATAGGCTTCTTTCAAGTCCAAACCATTGCCAAAATAAACCAGAAGGCCTATGGTTACATCATTACACAAAAGGCAACATAAGAATCCCCTTCCCGAGGCAATGATGGCATCCAATCAATTTAAGTTCACTTTATTATTTGTGCAGGAATAGGAGAGGCAGAGTACTGGGGCATTAAATACTAAGTGTCTTTACACAGCTTTGAAAATCCCCCACAGGGTCAGATGCCTGAAGAGCTACCTCACAAATAAGGGCCAGAACAGAATATTTGAAGGCACATATTTCTTATCTAGGCACACAGATCTGTAAACCCTCATTTTAAACAAATCTGTTTCTTCTGAAACCCATTTCAGACCTTTTCCCCCTTGATTTTCCCACAGTGGGCTCCAACTGCTGCCAGACCTCTGCTTATGTAAATGGGGAGAAATTCCATCTCCCATTTAGCCAATGCCACAAAAATGACCCTCCTAATTAGCTTCAGGTTCTTTTCCAGAAAGTTTACTGGGGGTCATAAGAGCAGCAAAGCCACAGAAGAAGAAAAAGTGGAGGAGCAGCTTGGTCCTTGAACCCAGAACTCCACGTGAACCAGCTCAGCCTTCCTGCACTGCCCTTCTCCACAGAGTCTGCCCAGGGCCACAAAAAGGAGAGCTTTTCTCATCTCACTGAGCTCTTAGGGCCCTTCTGGTGCAACTCTTCTTGAAAGAACTCCATCCCAAACCTTCCCTTTTTTCTCCTAACACCCTTGCAACTGCAATTATGATGATTTCTGCAAGTTTTCTACATTCATCCCAAGAGCAAGACTGTAGAACAGGTTACCTGGTGCTGCTTGACCTTTTTTAGGTAGCTAGAGTACACATGCAATTTAAAACCAGAGATATTATTGCCTTTCTCCAGATTATTGCCTCTTACTCAGCCAGTAACTGAGGGACACACAAAGGCAAGGGTGCAGATATTCTGTGGGGGAGAAAGAAATGGAAAACAGCTTCAAAACACCCTAATCATTGAATTATAGGGGAGAGGGGAAAAAAATGCAATCAGGCTTTGCTGACTCTATCACCACCAGGTAATTCCAAGCTATTAATTTTCCTCTTACCTTTGTGAAGCACTTGAACACAAAATTTCCCAAATGCTGAAGACAAAGCAGTGGAGGCAGGACACAGATCAGGCAGCTCTAGGGATGCTGCCCAGGGCCAGCAAGCCCAAAGTCCATCCAGGAATCCTCTCAAGAGCAGCAGAGGCAGAGAGCTGGAACTGTACAATGCATCCTGGAGAATCTCATGCAGAAAACAGCCCCCAAAACCACACAGCCAACAGCAGCTCAGGAGGAAAAACAAAGTGCAAAACTGGCAACCAACAATGCCTTACTGGGGCTGAGCTTAAATAGGGCTCCTGTGCCCAGGGGAGTGGAGGCAGGACTCAGGTGAAGCTCATCAGGGCCATCAGGGCCAATTAGGGCCTCACAATGAACAGCTGGTGTTACCTTTTCTGGCACTTCATCAGCATAAACAATATGGCGGAAAAATATGAGCATTCAATAGAATATAATTCATTTGGAAGGAAATTCACTTATTTTCAACAATGAAGACATAGCTTTAGGATTTTCACTTTAAAGAAGAAAGAAGTGCTCACCTCCCCATTTTAGCCATGTTTTTCATTCTGAGAGCCTCATAATAAGTATGTGATAGCATGCTTTTATGGCACTGATGAACACATTCATTGTCAAATAAAACAGATCAGACTAAACAGATAAAACTGAGTCATCCACAAACCCTGTCACAGTCACTTTATGCAGTAAGACATCAAAGATTTCAAAGTGAGACTACAGACATTCCAGCCATCCAGTGCAAATCTAGAGGAAGGCACCCAAGTGACATGGATCACTCCTAAACTGAAGTGACATTTAAGAGTGACATGGATCGTTCCTAAACTGAGCCCATCCTGTCTCACATCCTCATGGTACAGGGCTGGATTCTGGGTTTTGTGAAGTTTGGACAGAAAGAAAACCACAACATTTCTTAGGGGAAGGATCCTGTTAAGAAATTCCCACAGACAGCGGAAGCTCTCCAAAATGACTGTGACCCACTGATGTGATCTCCCACATCCAGAGCCCCCAGCTCTGCTCCTGAGGGTCAGACTCACCCATGGTTTCACCCCCAGGGTGTTGACAAGTAGCAGATAACACAGATGCCACACACCATGGCATCACCCTGCACTGCCCCATCAAACAGGGTTGTCACAGACATATTTTCTGAAAAATCCTTTCACTAGGATTTTTCTCCTGAGAAGCTGGGAGACCTCAGAAATGAAATGTGAACAGTAATTATCTGATGGCTGTGGAATGTGGCAGGTACATCTTTGATTGGTCTCATGTGATTGTTTCTAATCAATGACCAATCACAGCTCCAGCTGTGTCGGGACTTTGAGCAGTCACAAGATTGTATTATTCATTCCATTCCTTTCTTTGCCAGCCTTCTGATGTCTCCTTTCTCTTTCTTTAGTATCATTTAATATATCATTTTCTTTTAATATAATATACATAATAAAATAATAAATCAGCCTTCTGAAACATGGATCCAAGATTCTCATCTCTTCCCTCAAACTCCACCAACCACACCAGGGCTGTCCCTGCACAGCCACGTGAGCACCTGGAGAAAGAGCAGATGGAGGGGGTGACAGAGATGCCTGCAGCAAGAGAGACACTGTCCCCCTTGGAAGTTATCTCCAACACCTTTTAGGCCTCTGTGTCCTATTTCCTCACCTTGTGGGAGTGGCTGTAACCTTGCAAATATTTTGGACTCTGAGATGCCCAATAATCGTGGCCACTGCACTGCCACGAGGGAGCAGCTGGACAGACAGACTGTTCAGAGGAGATCTTTGCTCTTGCTGATAGGTGTCAGGGCTGGGAACAGCACCATCTTCTCTTTTCCTCCACACTGGGGACAAAACTGGGTTTGGCAGCAGGTCCTCTCTGTTTTTTGCAGATGCCCCACCACATGCACCCACAAACAGGTAAAATGTGGAGTGAGTTCATCAGGAATAGGGAATCTCTGTCAGAGGGAAATGGTGCCAGCCTATTGTTCTATTTCTCACGTCTGCATTACTAATTTTTCTGCTGCTTTAGCATCTCACTGTCTTTGCTGTCGCTGAGGCCTGTCTTTTTCCTAACTTTCTCAAAACCCTCTAATTTTAAGGATTCCAGCAGTCAGAGACATTCCTCACTGGTTTTTCCAGCACAGCCTGGGACAGGGAGTGCCACAGGAAGAAGCACAGTGAGGGGCTGGACCATGAGTACCCAAGGGAGAGAAAGAGTCATAACAGGTCCAAGAAACTAGAAAATGAAAGATTTCCCAACCAAGTCATAGGGATTTTGCATTTCGACTGGGCTCTCAGGCTTCAGTTTTAATTGTGCTTTTACTTGGGTACAAAAAAGCAGCTTAGAGGGACAAAATGAACAGGCAGAGCTCCATGAGGCTTGGAACACTCAGAGCTAAAATGCTGACTGTTATCTTGGGCAGCTCACAAGCAGCCCTTACGCAAGCTGGGAACTGCTCCAGCACTGCCAGCTCTGCTGCAACTCCTGACCTTTTCCTGGACGTCAGATGGGAATGATTTTTAGTCTATCCTGTCTGGACTCAATTTGATCCCAACCAGCAGGGCAAGGAAAGAAAAAAAAGTTTATTCTCTAAAAGCTTTACATACTGGATGCTTAAAATGTAACACTCGCCCCTTAGAGCTATATTCCCAGCCCAGAGCTGGTAAGAAGCAACATGTTTTTTGCTTTAATCCTTTCCAAAGACACATTCCATAAATTGTTAGCATCCTTGCCAACCACTCAGTCTCTTAGTGAGCCCACATACCAGCTTTAAAGTAAGCTCCTCTAAAACCAATGCAACAGTCCTGTGGGTTAAGTTTATATTATTTCCAGATTCTTATAGCTGCAGGCTCCTTTTTAAAGTTGCAAATGATAAGTCATCTCTTTGTTGCCAGTACTTTTTTTTTTCTCTTTTTTAACTTTGTTTAAACTGTTCACTGATGCACTTAGTGAAAAACAGACTGTACTAGCTGTAACTTAGCAGTATATGCTGTAGCAACAGGAGCACAGTCTGTATTCTGCAGCAGGAGTGGTGAAGAATCCCTGTTTGGACAATTAATAACTCCAGTACAGATATCAGTGCTTAAAGTCAAGGGGAAAAGCAACATATTGCACTGGCACAGCACCTTTCATCCCAAAAGACAGCAGTTGCACATTCTCAACAGCATAATCTGTCTAAAGAAACCACCCTAAAAAAATACAAGGGTGTAGGGGACGTCCTGATTTCATGCCAGGTAATCAGAGGGGGAAAAATCAGTCCTAATGCAGTCACTCCTCCTTCTGGCCCACTGGGGTTGGGTAAATTCCTGATTGCTGGTGGCTTCTGGTGTCCCTGTCCTGACCAGCACAGAAAGCAGATCAGGGAAGCAGGCACCAAGCACTTCCAGAGCACTGCAGCTCTTGCTTCTCTCTATTTGCTGAGAGACTGGAGAAATTTATTGCAAAAATGACACCACTCCCAAATTAAAGTTTGGAAATATAATTGTGTTAAATTATCTTCTTTTCACCTTTTACTCTTTTGCCCAGTTTTTCTTCCACTGTACAGTCCACCAGTCCCACCAGGGCTCACCAAAATTCTGTCTAGAGCTGAGAAATCTTCTGTTTCTCCTCATAAGAGGAGTTAATTTCCTCCTCTATCTTCCACATTTTAGCCATGTTTTTCGTTGTGAGAGCCTCATAATAAGTACTTTTTCACTTCCACATTTTAGCCATGGATTTGAACACCAGGACTCTTCTCCAGCTTCTCTCAGGAATTTGGTGCCAGAAGCAGAAACAAAGAGGAGGAAATGCAGAAAATTCCAAGGAATGATGCTACCCTGGATCTTCAGACCTCATTCCATGGGGCCTCTTCCACTCCTGCTCACACCAGAGCTGCTTCTGGGCAATCAGTGGGAGCTCTTTGTTTACTCAAAGCAGAATCTGCTTTTTGCTCCCAACTGCACATGGCAGTGTGGAGATGTGCAGGGCTGCCCAGGGAAGGCTCTGAAATTGTTTTTAAATTACACATCCTGCAAACTCATCAGCCTCCAACCTAACTTTGATAAACAACTGGGAATTGGTGCTGGGAGCTCCAATCAGGACTGGATTTTCTGGCTGGTTTTCTTTGTAAGTGTGCTGCATTTATCAGTATCCTGTGTTTGACCCTTTTTATGGATCAGCTGGGAAAGCAAAGCTCCCATGCCTGCCTGTGAACTCACACTCTGCTTCTGCAAACATTGATATAAACAACTTAATCCCACATACTTGACTGCTCTCCTAATTGAATATTTGCAAGGCTTTGACTTTAGTGTAAACTGACTTCACAGGAGACCATGCAGCATTTTCTATACTTTAAAAGCAAGACTGGCATTAAAATTTTAAAAATAATTAAAAAAAAAAATCACAACCCAAAAACTTTTCCTCCATGCCTTAATTCACACTAAATTTACCATTTGTCTTTCAAAAGAGGAGAAAAGGCAGGATGGACAATCAGAGTGAGGGTGAAAAAGCAGAGCTGACTAACAAGCATGCCCAATTCCCCTTCATTTGCTCTGTTGAACTGTTATGGTCAATCTGAATGCTTGGAGGCCCCCCAGAAATTCAGATATGGTACATCTGCTTCTAAAATTCAGATCTCTAAGCAAGAAAATTCAGAGGGGTTTTTTGGTGGGGTTGGGTTTTTTTTGGAGGGGGGGAAGTTTTGGGGAGTTTTTTGTGTTTTTTTGTTTGTTTTGCTTTGGTTTTGTGGGTTTGTTTTGGTTTTGGGTTTTTGGGTTTTTTTTTTTGGTTGAGTTTTTTTGTTTGGGTGTTTTTTGTTTTTTGGGGTTTTGGGGGGTTTTTTTTTTGGTTTTCTTTTAAGTCTACTTCAGCTGCTTACCATCTCCAGGAGCAAGCAGAAAGTACAGAACCATTGCAGAGTTAATATGAATTTTGTTAACTTATTATTTATTCATTAACATGAATTCAGTTAATTTATTGACCTCGGGCATACACAGGAGCTCCTTCAGCTGCCTGGCACACGCTGGGGCAGCAGTGAAGCTGCACCATCACTTTGCAGGCAGAATGGAGTGAAGCAGCCTGCAAGGCTGAGCTTCCTCCTGCCAGTGCCTGGAGCTGAGGGCTGGGACACCTTTAGGACAAATCTTGGGCTGAGACACCTTTAGGACAAGCCTTGGGCTGAGACACCTTTAGGACAAACCTTGGGCTGAGACAACTTTAGGACAAGCCTTGGGCTGGGACACCTTTAGGACAAGCCTTGGGCTGAGACACCTTTAGGACAAGCCTTGGGCTGAGACAACTTTAGGACAAGCCTTGGGCTGAGACAAATTTAGGACAAGCCTTGGGCTGGGAGACCTTTAGGACAAGCCTTGGGCTGGAGCTGAGCAGTTTCCCTCTCATTTCCCTTAAATGGTGTCTCTGACACTGCATTTGGGGGACGTGCCTTGGTTGCTCCCTGAGTGTTTACCTAAATCCCAACCATGTGATTTGATTTTATAACTGCCAGACCCACATCCTGGGATCTCTGACAGGGATTTAAAGCCTGAGATCAGCCCCAGCTCTGGCTGGGAGCTGCAGGGCAGGGAGCAGAGCCACCCTCAGCCCTTTCCCAGCTCAGCTGCTCTGCCTGGATGGCACCAGGATTCCAAGGGGAGCCCATGGGCCACTGAGAGGGGGAAAAGGGGGTCCTGTGGCTCATCTGCTGGGGCAGAACAGGCTCAGCCCTCTGTCCAACCATGACTCAGTAGGATGGTGCAGAAAACTCACCAGGGTTGGTGCAGAAAACTCGTGATGGTGTTCACAGAGGTCTCAGGATGAGGGAAGAGATGAGGATCTGACTCCATGCTTCAGAAGTCTGATTTATTATTTTATTATATGTATTATATTAAAACTATGCTAAAAGAATAGAAGAAAGGATTTCATCAGAAGGCTGGCTAAGAATAGAATAGGCAAGAATGCTAACAAAGGTTTGTGACTCAGACTCTCTGTCTGAGCCAGCTGGGCTTTGATTGGCCATTAATTAGAAACAATCACATGAGACCAATCACAGATGCACCTGTTGCATTCCACAGCAGCAGATAATCAATGTTTACATTTTGTTCCTGAGGACTCTCAGCTTCTCAGGAGGAAAAATCCTAAGGAAAGGATTTTTCATAAAAGATGTCTGCAACAAAAACTCTCTTCTCCTGTTGTCTAGGTGAACGAGGTTGGAGATAAAAGGTACATGAGATAGGAGATTAAACAGAGATGAACCTGGGATTAGAGATAAGCTGGGGATTTGTTTGCTTTCCCCTGCCTTTTAGGCTGTGGTTTCCCCCACTAGCCCCAGTTTCTCTGCTGGGTCAGGCACCCAGAGAAGCTTTTTGCTGCAAGAACCATCCAAGTGGTTTTGTTCAAGGCCCTTATTTGCTTTAATGAGGATATGAAACAAATCTGGATGGGAGGGACAGCCAGGCTGGTTCAGGACTGGGCCCAGCAGCTTTAGCCTCAAGTTCAACAGTGAATAAATTCAGTGCCAGCCATTTTCTCCTGCTGCTGGAGAAGGAGAGGAAGCTTCCCTAGCTGATGGGATGCTGTCCCACTGTTCAGCTGGCAAGAAGGTGAAATTTGGGGCAGAAGGTCAGGAGAGGGAGTGTTCCCTGGACTGCAGCCTTGGTCCTGCTCTCTGTAAGGGCAGGAGCCAAGAGGACCCATGAGTGCACATGCTGGGAGTGAGAGGACACTAATTTGTTGACAGTTACCAAAGCTGATATTTGAGGGATGTGTCATAACATTCCAAGGAGCAGAACTACAATAATGGAATGTGTTTTCACTTGAGATAATGTCTTTTTGGCTAATGGATGCAGAGAGAAACAAAGGATGAGCCTTTATGAGAGAGGGGGAGGTGAAACTCACAATTTTGAGCCCTGCAGCCACCCCATGGAGAAGGTGGGGAGACTCACCTGGACTCACCTGCAGTTTCATCCCAGACCTCCACATATATGGAGATTGACTGATTTGCAATCTTGTTTAATAATTTTAGCCTTAGAGACTCCCAAGGCACCAGCATCCCTTCACTGTTTTGACACTCTTCACCCAATGCCAGCTCCAAGCATTCCTCCTCCACTATCTATGAAGTCCACTAGTTTCTCTCATTGTTTTATTGTTGTCTTGCCTAATACAATTGCTTTGTGTAAATATAAATGCATTTGCTTTTAAAATGCACCATGTGAGAGAGCTGTACTTATTGGACCACACTGGTATAGTCAAACTATACAGGCTAAATAATTTGGTTCCCCAATAATTATAAGAACTGGCCAGCTAAAAAACAAATCAGCTATGAAGAAATAATAAGTGATCATGCTGAAGAAAAGGGACAGGTATAAGTCCTAGCAGCATTTAAGAAAATTTCATTAATTATTTTGACATGAGAAATGTGCTAATGAAATTCCCTGACGGCACTGGTTGGGAGAAAATGTCAGTACAGAGAAAACTTGGAATATCACAAAAGAAGAACTGAAAGTCTTCTGGGACCAAAGTAGAAGATAAAAGGACAGAATACAAAGTCGTGCATTAAGGAGTAAAAACAAAAAATGCTATATGCTAGAAACAAGTTATCCATGGAGAGAAGATAAAGGCTCCCAGTGACATCCACAGGGTTTGGATAAGGCCCCTAATGAGCTGCCTTTGTGCCTTCAGCTCCAGAGGTGCCAAAAGTGGATTTAGGGGATATGAAACAAGAGAGAAATTCCCACAGCAGCCCTGCTGTCTTTATCTGGTGCTCCTAGAGAGCCTGTTCCTCTGCCAGCTCCATAAACAGGACTGCTACAGGGGGAATGGTGAGTTTTGGTTTGTTTTTTTTTTTTTTTATTTTTCCATCCTGCACCACCTCACACTGGGTCCTCCTTACCTGCATGTCAGCTTCTCCCCAGTGCCACGACCTAAAACAAGAGTGCCAGGGCTATCAGGCATTTCAGAGAGACAGAGCACAACAATAACACAATAACACCAGTTACTGCTCTCTGCTCAGCTGCAGCTCTTAAATGTGTCCTAGATGGGGGCTTGGCTTACTTAAGGACAGCAGGGGAAAAAAGTCTATGTTCAAGCATTGTTCTTCCTTCTGAGCTGTGTTTTTTGTTCCCACAGTGCAACAGGTTTTCAACACAATGGATGGAAATGTGAAGTCACAGCTTTGAGATGGCAGCACATCACATTCTGGGGACTGGGGTTTGCTCTTGAGCTTGAGCTGTACAGGCATTAAAAGCTTCATATCTCTTGGCTGTATCACTTACGTGCAAAATGAGTGCTCATTTTGCAAGATCTCATTAGGAAACACATCTGACATTCTAATTAAGGAAATTTTCACCTAGTGCTCATGGAGGATTAGCAAGCTCTGGATCACTTTTCACCTACACACAAAGCCAGAGCTGAACAGCAACAGCAGAAGTGTCAGTGCATTCCTGATTGAGCCTGTCCTGGTGGAATATCTTGGATTCCTGCTCCATCAGCTGGAATCCTGAGCAGTTTTGCCACACAGCACTCACCCAGCTCAGGCCTGAGAGCATCCAGGTCAGCTACCAGCAGGCAGAACCAGCCTGATCACACACAGCAAGCAAAAACACCCACCCTGGCATCCCCAGGAATGTGCAGCAGCCACTTTTCAAAGCTGAGCTATTACAGGTGCACCAATTGATCTGGAGTTATGCAGCAGCCAGATGTCTAGAGCTGACTGGGCCACTGAATTGCCAAGAAAAACAATCAGCTATTTGCAGAAAGTAACTGGGCTGGCAAGCCTACAACCTGCAGCAAAAGGAGTCAGAGTCCAAGCCATCCTTTCAATAAAACTGCTGATCATCATTATTTCCTGGCTGCAGAGGGTGAAATAAATTGCTCATCAGCTTTTAAATTAAGTTATTAGTTAAATGTGGCTACAGCACACACACTGCAAAGCCTAGAATAGCAGAATTTCCTGCCAGAGAGGAGTGTAGAGCTGTAGGTATTTTGAAAGTACAGTTTCATACAACTGTCCAAAAGCTGTATGAACTTTTGGAGAAATCCAGGCTGTGTGTACCCCTGAGTCCACTGACTTGAAGTAAGCAGTTACCACCCTGCCAGCTGAAACTAAAGAACAAACACATAAACAAAAAAATAAACAAAAAAACAAATTATCCAGGGATGCATTCCACCAGGACTGGCAAACTCACGAGCTGCATCTGAGCAGCCCAAATGTTCCCCTCCCAGCAGTCCTGCATTTACAGCAAGGAGCTGAACCCTCTCACCCTGCTGGGCACGGCAAGGCCAGAGCTGAGCAGTGCATTTCACACAGGGGCTCACTGGCTTGCTGCTCTGAGAGCTGATTATTGCAGGGCAACCAGCATTAATCCCTCGGGGCAAAGCACACGGCAAGGTTTACAGCCCAAACACACAAAAATGCTCCCCATTGTACAGGGCTGGCCCAGGGAAGGGCTGACACCACCCATGGAGCCTGGATCAGCTCCTTCTCCTCAGGGCTTGCTTTATCTTCCAAACACAGAGCTCTTTTCCTGACCAAAACAGACAACAGAAACCAAACCAGAAGTGTGCTGCTTCTCCATGTCCTGTCCTCATTTCACTGCTCACAGCCTCTTACAAACCCCACAAACCCTGTCAAAAACAGGGTAGCCCTGATGCAGGGCATGATTGGCATCTGACTCTATTGATTCAGAATGCTGAACAATTGCTTTATTAAACCATATTATGTTACATTATACTCTACTATATTAAAAAGGTACTATACTATACTATACTATACTATACTATACTATACTATACTAAATTAGATACTACAAAGAATACTAAAGAATACTTGTGACTGTCTCTAGACAGCCAGGACACAGTGATTGG